>JAAALK010000289.1:26495349-27095349 GCA_019279435.1 Zizania palustris | reverse complement strand
GTTTCAGCTACAGATGACGAGGCTAGAAACATCATAATTTTTCCAGTATTACCGTCTATGTTGCTATAAATATGCTGAGCTAGCGGAACTCTAGCAATTGGCGTTGGGGAATCGGCCTCGATAAAGACGAATCTTCTAAAAACTGCTGCTACTTGAGAGGTAACTGCGGGTTCCAACTTTTTGGCTAGCGAGGCGCTAACCGCTTGATCTACCGATGCAGCTATTCTACGATCAACTTGTTGACATGAAAACGTGCCCCTGCACTTGGGTCAGTTCGACGATCCAAAAGTGTGCGTATATTTATGTACAAGCCTAAGCGTAACGGAGCACCGACGTCGTGTTCCGACTACCCTTAGCCGTGGTAAGGGGGGTGGAGTCGCCAGGCAATAAGATAACATAAAATAATCCGATTAGCCGAAAGAAATATATTAAACATAATAAATCAGCAAACCGGTCGGAGCATGTCTGCTTCGAAGTATGGTGCGAAGGGGGTCACCGAAGTAAACCTTCGATGTTTGATGCGAAGTGTCCCACCGAAGGGTACCTTCGGCGTTCGTACTGATCTGGCCAAAGATGAACTCCGAATGGATCTGGACGCACAATCACCTCCGAACAGCGGGGTTTAGTGCGATGCCTCTGATACAGTAAGATACAAAAGAATGACTCAAACGCAACATGCGAGCGTGAATTCATCCGGAGCGGAGTACGAGGTAACGAAGCCTGTCATGATGAAGTCTGCTGATGGAGCGTGTGGTCGAAGCAACAGTCTCGCCGAAGGGTGTTCTGGCAACCTCCGAAACCGATCTCTCAGCTCTGGACACCTCCGACGAAGTAGCTTCGAACGTGGAAACCTGCAACAGAGTGGATTCGAAGTACTAATTCGGCCTGAGGACCGAATTCTGCTAAGTGTTGCACTAGTGGCGAAGGTAGCAATGTGTTACGCAGATTAGCGAATACTTCACAAGCGATAGCAATCTATGATGTAGATTAACGGATACTTCATTGGCGAAGTAACAAGGCGATAACAATCTATTACATAGATTAACGGATACTTCACAAGCGAAGTAACAAGGATTACCTGAGGAGCCATGCTGAATAGCGTGGGCCTCATGGCTCCAGATGTGATGAGTCATTGTCAACGATAGTCAAAAAGGACTGAAAAGAGAGAGAAGACCTGTTGCGTCTGGGCCGCGTGTGACTCAGGTATACGGGCAGCGAGCGACTATCGGGCAGAGGGGCCGCGAAGTCGGGATGGCCCAATCCGGGTACATGGGCTAGGAGCAGCAGAGGATCCACTGGACTGTTGACCAGGATTGACTCAGGTTCACGGGCGGCGAGTGATTGCCGGGCTGAGGGAGCCGCGGAATCGGGCTGGCCTAATCCGGGTACCCGGTGCGAAGACGGTGGACGCTTTGTCAGTTTCGGTGCAAAACTGACAACCGTTGATTTCGGATCTGACCATCCTGAGGCGAAGCCGTAGCTGCTACGAAAGCTCCGCATCAGGACAAGTTACTTTTATTTAGGTTTTTTACTATTTTGCCTTTAGGGCCACAGTCTGTCAGTCGAGTCTGTAAAAAATCCTAAGGGCATTTCAGTCTTTTCCTTTTTTATTCAGAGTTTGTAAAAAACCCTAGGGGTATTTCTGCATTTTTCCATTTAATGGGCTGCCTATAAATAGGCCCCAAATATCCTAGGGTTAGGGCACCCATTTTTCTGTAATCAACTTTAATGCAAAAAAGTTTGGGTCATCCTTCTCTGTTTTCTCCCGTGTGCACCACCATGACTTTTCTCTCCTGAATCTGTTCATCGCACACCAGTTAAAAATGGCTTCATCAGGTTTAATCCTTCGATTTTTCAGCCATCTGGCGTCGATATGGATTTATTTATTGTGATCTCTTTTTGCGTGCCTTGAGTGATTATCTGGTGTGCGTCAACTTCTTATCCTGCTGCAGTTCTTCATTGTTTTATATTGGTTTGTACTTCGTGTGGGGTCTTTTGGATACTGTAGCCAGCCTATTGCTTTGTGTTCATCCTTCTAGCATAGGCCTTCTTAAGAATAGTTCACTCCTGCACTACTTTTCTGGTTGTTGAGTTCCTGGAGTATTTTTCTTGAGATATTACTCTTGTGCGGAACGACTGTTGCATAGCTGTAGCTATGGATGGCAGCAGCCTATACCTCGTCTATGGCTAGCCGCATCAAATAGTGTACAGGTTGTTGCAGCCGCTGCTCATGTGATTTCCAAGGCACCTATTGCATAGGGTGTTGCATCAAAGCCAGGAGCTGAGCTGTCCTTTATCAGTTTTTTTTGGCTCATGCATTTTTGATCAAGACTGTTTATGTGCTAGTTCTTTCGGAGTAGTAGTCTAGGCAGAATTATTTTTTTTTCTTTTCCGTCACAATCGAGACTCATCTTTCGAAGCTTCAGCATGGACCCCACTGGATACAACTTTTCAGATTTTGTACTTTGGTTTTTTGTTCAGACTTCGCAGTCATGCTTTGGGGCATAAACTCCGCAGGAAATATTCGAAGTGTGCTAGAACTTCGTGAGCGAAGTTAGCTTCGATCTGGGAAGCAAGGCTTCGCTGCGAAGTCTGTTTACAGTGATTCGGAGCTTGTCGCCTAGTCTTCGGACAATCTTCGCTTCTTTCGTGTGCATGCTGTGATTTGGAGGTCTCGATTTCGGAGGTTGTTTTTTAGACCGGAGTGGCTCCGAAGGTTTCGAAGTAGGCTTTGGCAGCTAGACACTTCGCTCAACTGTACTGCATTGGCTTCGACAACCTCATACTTCACACGATTCGCAGGCTTCGTCAAATACCGAACATGAGACAATTCTGAACAGTAAGACCTTTCTTTTACGTGCACTCAGATTAATTGTTGTGATGATTTATTTCTATGAACCTTGATCTGCTCTTGCTTGAATGCTTAATTTATCTGCCTATTAGCACAGCATTGGTGATTCCTGTTTAGAACACCTGTCGTTTCTAGACTAGATCTTTTTAGGCCTTGGTGATCTGTTTACGTTTTCACTGCTTAGTCTGTCGAGGTGCGTTGGATATTGGGAGCAGGCCATTAATTCGAAAGAATTTTTTAGGCGCCCATTCACCCCCCTCTGGTCGCTACTTTTGGTCCTACATTACCACTATTCCAAAGTGGCCATCGAAGGGCTTCAGCAAACCCATGAAGAGTACAGAAAGTAAAGATAAAGTAAATGCGATTCAAAGCTAGGGCTTTGTGGTTGATTTTGTCGGGGCGGGGGGCTTTGAACCGGCTTCGCTCCTGTATTTATAGGGGCTAGACCTCTAATCTAATCTGCTATAATTCAACTAAATAGAGATAAACAATTAGCTAGAATTGGGCCCAACTCTATCTCTGCCCGAAGTGGGCCTTTGGCCAGGCCTGTCGAAGCTTGCTCCTTGGGCCAAAGCTTCAGTGGGGTGGGCCTCCGAAGGCTTCCTGGCCGAAGGCCGTGGGCTGGCTGGAAGCTTCCGGAGCCCATAACCCAAATGGTCCTTCGACCGTGTAGGGATTCAGCCTGACCCGAGACATGTGTGTTTTCGGCCTAAATTACCAAAAATGATATTTTGACAATCTTAACCATTGATGCCATTTTTTGCTATCAACACATGCCCCCTACCTTTTAGTGAACTAAGTGAACTAAAAGCACAACGAGCGAAAGACGATACCTTCCATATTGGCCTTTCGACACTTTTTAAGTTGTTTGCCACACACTTGGGAAATACCTTTTGAAGTATCTACCATTCAAAGCTCTTCTAAACCGCTCTCCCTGCAAAGATTCTAACACATATGCATTGCCAGGAGTGATTTCGGCTATTTTGAAAGGGCCTTACCAACTAGGCGACCATTTACCAAATTTGGGACTCTTAGTGCCTAAGGGTAAAATCGTCTTCCAAACCAAGTCACCCACTTGAAATGATTTTGGTTTAACCTTCTTATTGCTGGCTTTAGCTACTCTCCTCTTGTCTACTTCTATGGCTTCTAAAGCCTTCAATCTCTTATCGGTCACTTCTTCTAGGTTGTCCTTCAAAAGAGTTTCATACTTGTCAGTCGATAATCCATCTTGCTTTAACACACTTGGAGAGCCAAGATCTACTTCTATAGGTAGAACGACTTCTTGTCCATACACTAACTCGTATGGACTAACTTTGGTAGCACCGTGCTTTGCAATCCTACAAGCCCATAGCATCTCGGAGAGCACCTCATGCAACCTTTTAGGGAACTCTTCAATTTTCTTATTAATGAGCTTAATCACGGTTTTATTACTAGACTTGGCTTGACCATTGGCCTGACCATTTACCAACTTAATACCATAATATTCGGCGAAGTCCCTCACTTCTTTAGAAACAAATGAACTACCTTGATCTATAGTGAGAGTTTGATGAATGCCAAATCTATGTATGATGTGCTTCAAGATAAAGTCAAGTACCTCGTTGTGAGTCATGTTCTTGAGAGGCACGGTCTCGGTCCACTTGGTGAAGTAATCTGTCACCATCAACACGAACCGATGCCCTTTTGAGGAAGGAGGGTGGATTTGGCCGATGAAGTCTAAACCCCAACATCGGAATGACCATGGCTTGACAATAGGGTTGAGTAATGAAGCAGGAGCTAACTGAATATTGCCAAACTTCTCACAAGCTTCACACCCTCTATAATACTTAAAACAATCCTCAGTCATAGTCGGCTACTAGAAACCTGCTCTTTTGAGCATCCAACTCATTTTCTAGGCTGACTGATGAGTGCCACAAAGTCCTTCATGGACTTCTCCTGTAGCCACCTGGGATTGTTCGTGGTCTAGACACTTTAACAGTACTTTGTCAATGGTTCGGTGATACAGTGTGTCGTCTATTAATACAAAATTGAATGCTTGTCGCCGAAGCTTCCGATCAACCTTTTGGCTAAGGTCTTTCAAATACTGGACGATTGGAGTTCTCCAATCGCCCTTATGGGCTTCGAAGGGTTTTGCTAGCTCACTCCTTAAATAAATATCTAGGCTACTGATTTCGGGTTGCCCTCCGAGCCCTTCCTGCTTCTGCCGAAGCCTGGCTGGACTGGTCGTGCGGAGCGCATCAGGCCAAAGCCTCCTGCCAGAGGGTCTGGACTCACGAAAGCCCTCGCTGTCCCGAGGACTCCGGCTCGTGGGCTCCGGTATGCCAGACTCTTCGGTGGGCGGAGCACTCCGGTCCCGAGACCTTGGCGCGTGGTTGCCTCTGGCAGCCGGAGGGGTCTGACCTGAAGGGTGCGCCTGCCCAAAGTCACTGGCTTTGGTAGTGAGACCAAACATCGGCTTCTCCCGTACAAAAAATTTTCCTCTCCTGACTTGGTAACTAGATGTTTGCTGAGCCAAATCATTTGCAACCGAATTGGCCTCTCTTGACACATGAGAAATTTTGAAGTCATCAAAAGTAGCATCTATGTCCAAGCACCTATCTAAGTAGCGGTTTAGCAAGCCATTAAAACATTGAGCACTCTTACCCACTTGTTGTAGTACTAACAGGGAATCACCATGCGCATGAACATATTTAACACCCATGGATTCTAACAATTCAAGCCCTAGCAATAAAGCCTCGTATTCAGCTTGGTTGTTGGTAGAGGGAAATTCTAAGCGAGCCGAGGTCTCAACGTGTGCTCCGCTAGGTGATATGATAACTACTCCAATACCTTGGCCATTTTTGCAAGCTGAACCATCAAAGTAAAGTTTCCACGACATTACCTCAATCAAAGCAACATTGTCGCTCCAACTGACGTCTATGTGGTGATCAACTATAAAGTTGGCTACAATCTGGCCTTTCATAGATCTTAGGGGTTCAAAGGCCAAATCGTATTCAATCAAAGCATAAGCCCACTTTCCGATTCTTCCACTTAGAATCGGCTTTTGCAACATGTGTTTTATAACATCGGTTTGACAAACGACAACACATGTAGTAGGGAGAAGATAATGGCACAATTTGGTACACGCATAGTAAAGTGACAAACACAAATGTTCCACAAACGCGTACCTTGTTTTGGCTCCCAGCAGGCGGCGGCTCAAGAACGTGATGATGTACTCTTCTCCTTCTACCTCCCGGGTTAGCACAACCCCGATCACGCTATCTTCAGCAACGATGTATAGCCAAAACAGAATCCCGGCTTTGGGTGCTCTCACCACGGACGGTGATGACAAGCACGCCTTGATTTTCTCAAAGGCGCTTTGCTGGCTAGCCCCCCAAGTTAACTCGGCCGCATTCTTTAGCCAGAGTATGGGGACAAAGGCATCAATCTTGCCAGACAAGTTAGATATAAAGCGAAGCAAATAATTCAACTTGCCTAGCAGCTTTTGCACATCCTTTTTGCATGTCGGTGCCGTAACATTTCTAATTTTCTCAAGCCTCCTAGGATCAATATCTATGCCTCTCTCATGAATCATGAAACCTAAGAACTTACCCGCCGACACGCCAAAAGCACATTTGAGTGGGTTCATTTTTAAACCATACTTCTGCATCCTATCAAGAGTAACTTTCAAATCGGCTAAATGGTTTCCCATAGCGTCCGATTTGACTATGACATCATCAATGTAAACTTCTAACATAACTCCTAGAAAGTCATGAAAGATCAAGTTCATAGCATGCTGATACGTGGCGCCAACATTATTGTTGACGTAAAAGATTACGCTAACAGGTTTCTGTAGATTAGAAACTAACAAACGAAGTATTTGCGAAGGGAACTGTTCTAAGCCTCCGAAAGGATAATAACTTAGAATAGTTCGAATGTGTGTATTGAATAACTTGTATTCGGTCCCTATTACAGGGTGAAATGGGGGGTATTTATAGACCCAAATATTAAGGAAAAGACCTATTTACCCCTCTATTACAACCGACATAGTACAAACTATTCGGTACCCTTGATAGGGCTAAAATGGTAAAAGACTAATCTAATAATATAAAAGATAAATCTTCCATCTTAGCTGGCAATAAAGATATCAAAAAGCCTTAGTTCGAAGATGTACTCCGAATCAATGCCTATCTTCGTACTTCGAGCTTGACTCAGGGTATCTTCGAAGATGGACGTCTGGAAACCTTCGAATCCATTATCTGCTTTTGTGCTGTTACGGCAATAACCCCGAAGATGGGATATTTTCCCCCAACAGTAGCCCCTCGAATACGCTTCTCCGTTTAACCTGTAATGTTAGGAGAGCAGTATACGGAAGGAAAAAATAACTAGGCATAGGGATTATTAGATTTTAATTCATCTCCGAAATGTGCGAAGATATAAACTCCGAATCAGTCTTAAAACAATTACTTTCGAACTATCTTAGAACCGACTCAGGAAGTTCGAGAGTCTGTTAGACTTAGAAGAAATAGCCGTTAGCTTTCTTCTTCTAACGTAAACCGTAGAATGCGTTAATTTCGGAGAAAAGTAACGGGCAGGAATGCGAAATGGCATGGACTAACAGTAAAAATGTAAAGTCTAGGCTATAAATAGAGGGCCTAGAACATTCCTGCTTACCTTTCCACTGCTCTCTTGCGAACAAACGCCTTCTGAGCCCTTTGAGTCCTTTGAGCCCTAGCCTCCATTTTTCTCCCAAAGAAACTCAGTAACTATAATGGCGAAAACCAAGAGTTTTGGAGCCCCTTCGGCCTTGGCTCGGCAGCAGGCGGCTGCAGCAACAGCGGCTGCGGCGTTGGCGACGGCGCCTCCAACACCCGCAATGACATCCATGGCGGCAGGAGGGAGAAATCCCCAAAATGCTGATGATCAAGGTCTCTGCCCGCCATCAACGAAGTACTTGGACCAATACTTTCAACTGGGACCTTCTACCTGCAAGAGGGAGTCACTGGCAATCGCAGTAGAAGGGAGGATTAGCACCGGAGTTATGATCCGCAAGCCTGGAAAAGAACTTATCCCATCGCCAAGGCCCGGAGAAGTGGTCGTCTTCGAAGCCTTCTTCGAAGCCGGCTTAGGCCTTCCAGCAGTGGACTTCTGGGCGGAGGTACTTGATTTATTTCACGTCACCCTTCCTCAACTGTCTCCGAACACAGTGGCTCGTTTGGCTATCTTCGAATGGGCGTTGAGAGCCGAAGGCTGTGAGGGGAGGGCAGAGATCTTCGCTGCGCTACATAGAGCTTCATGCCAGCCAAAAACCTTTGTAGGCCCCGGAGGTGAAAAAGTAGTAGTAGCCTTCGGATGTATTAACTTCAGGCTTCGGGATGAATACGCCCTTCAATTTCCTGCTAAGGCCATCAATGCAAGATGGTATATCGACTGGGTCATGAGGTGGTTTTATGACGAAGTTGGGGCGAGCAATCCTCTGGCCGGACCTCTAAAAGAAATCCAATTCCGAAAGGAAGCCCTAGTGCATCCCGACCAAGGTCAGCTCGAAGATCGCCTCAGCCTACTTCAAAAGATCAGTCGGAGGTTGAGCATGCGAGACTTAGCCGAAGAATTCCTTGGGTTACAAATCTCTCCTCTTATGGCCAACTGGCCTATCATCTTCGAAGAGGATTCGGAAGGCGGTCTCCGAAAGATCACTTCGACTTCAAGCCCTGTAGGTATCTTCGAAAACAACATGTATTATGCATATTCATTCGGAGAAAAACTAACTTGATTCATTTTTTAGCTTCTTCAGCCCATATTACTTCGGAGCAAATCGTAAGGGCTTCGGAGAAGATTTTGGGAGCTCCAACTCCGACCGAAAAAGAATGGAGAATAAAGCTGGTCGGGAGTTGGGAGAGATTTAACAGAGTGTGGGGAATGCTGGAAATCGTTCCGCCCCCTTTGATGGATTGGGTGCCTTCGGAGAAAGGACCCAAAAAGAGGAAAGCCGAAGCTGGGACTTCGAGCTCTGCCAAGACTCCGGTGAAGAAGGTGGCTCGGAAGCCAAAAAATCCTGCACCTTCGAATCCTGCACCTTCGAGCTCAAGGGCTTCAGTCTCTGACTCCCAAGAGGATGAAGGGAGGTTGCTTGTGCGTCTGATAGACGAAGATGAAACTCAAAGGACTGCACAAGCCGAAGTACCTGCGAACGTGCCGGAGTCTCAAGATAACCTTGAGCAACCAAGGACTTTGGCAGTTCAAGGAGATATACCTCAAGACGAAGTTCTTGTGAATGAGAGTGGGGTCGAAGTTACTATGGCTTCGATTCCTGAAGAGGCAACAAGGACTGCTCAGGACGATGCTCCTGCAGTCGAAGACTTAACGGCTGATTCGGACGAAGATTGCCCCTCTCCAAAATTCTTTCATGTTTATTTTCTGTATTTATACAATGTATAATACTCTTTTTTTTACAGAGTCCACTCCTATGGAAGAGGTCCGCCAGGAAGAAATAATTCCTGGACCTTCGACGACTTCGGAGACAACCCAGAGAGCTACTCAAATGGGACCTGGAAGAGGCAAAAGGAATATAGAACCCCTCCCTGCTGCAAGTTCCGGATCAACTCCGTCTGATTCAACAGACGATAGCCAATCTTCTGAGGAGGGCCAGTCTCCAGGGGCTCCGAAGACCACAAGCCAACGCTCCGGCCCTTCGCTGGACGAAGATGACCAACAAGCAATAAGTATGCTCCCCCTGCTAGCTCCTTTCTTAGGGCAAACAACTGGTCTTCGGACTTTGCTCGAACCTTTGGATTGAGCTAGCCGCGACATAGGGGAGACTAACTTAGTGGCCATTCTAAGTAAAGCAGACAGGTCGGAGCTCAACGCTGCTATAGAACGTGCAGCTTACCAGGTACGAAGCATCTACGAAATAACATAGAATTCGTTTATGAATAAATATTTACCTTGGTTTTTTCTTTTTGCAGCAAACCGTCTTGGCCCGAGCTGCGAATATATCTAATGATGAAGAGATCGCTCGTCTTCGGGAGGAAAATAACGTCCTTCAACGGAATCTTAGCATCTCCGAAAGCCGAGTGGTCCAAATGGATAATATAGTGTCAACGGAGCGCAGGGCCAGACAAGGTTTGGAGGCTGCGAATAAAGAGCTCGAAGCAGAAAGAATTGTGCTTCGAGCAGAAATTGAAAAATTGCGAGCGGAGCATGCTACTGCGGGGACCGAACTTGTCAGACTCCAAGAGGAAGCTAGCCAGCTGTTGAACCAAAATAATATTTTGACCACTGAAACGGCTAGACTTTCTGGGGTTCTTGGAGAAGTAACTTCGATGAAGGATGCGCTGAACGAAGATAAGCTGAAGTCCGAGAAGGTGGCTGTGGATGTTATGAATCAGTTGCTAGGTGTCCTGGAGTACTTCGGTACTACTGGGACACTTCCTTCTGATGATAACATCACTCTTCTGCACCGGTTGAAAAGGATCCAAGGAGTGGCGAAGCAAATGAAGACAGCGGGCATTCGATATGGAGAACTCTTCGGACAAGTGGCTGTTGTCGGCCTACTTCGCTACTACGAAGATCTGGGCCGATCGATAACTTCGGACGCAGGAGGGGGCCCAATTACCTTCGACGACGAGCGACTTCTGACTCCTTCCGAAGGTGTGGCTGCTACCTGGCGAGCCTTCCAAACTTCATGGAGAGCCGAAGGACGTTCTGCGATCAAGGCTTGGATCGACGAAGGTCAACGCCAGAAGCAAGTTCGGACCCAAGCTTCGAGCAGTCAGCCTCCTCCGAACCCGCATGTTTAGAAATACCTTAGGATTTTTGGCTATGTAAAGCTTTATGCTTATGAACATTTATCAATGAAAATTTGTTTATCATATTTTTAGGCTTTACCTCATACTGAAGATATCGAAGTGTTAGACCTTAACGACGAACTTCGCTCATTATGGACCACCTTCGATCTTCTAAAAGCTTATAAATGTCCTCGATTTTTAGTTCCTCGAGATAGCTCCGGTGTAATTGCGCCCGAAGTAATCAAAGATATACTATCTTATATTAAAGAGGAAGAAAAAGAGGTTAACTTGAACACTTCGTCTTCTGAAGACGTTATATGGTCTGAAGATGAAGATGAAGTTCGAAGTAAAAAACCTAAAGAACTTGGAAGCTGGGAAAGGAGCCCCGAACGGCTTCGAACTTGGGCCGAGCTTCAACAAGAACAGAAGGACTTTAGAGCTTCGAAGGGGGCAAGAGAGTTAAACGCAAAGTTGTTAGAACTCCAGGCGCTGGAACTAGTCGTTCCTACCCTAGCTCTAGAGACCGAAGAGGTCTTCGATTCCTTCTTGGTATAGATACCAATTTTTCATGATGTAATCTGTAAACATATTCGTTCGAATAATGAATACCGATTTAAAATTGTCTCCATATTTACTAGCCCCTCTTTGGGTATAAGCAACTTCGAACTGTATTCAAAAATGGTTATGCGCAAAGAAAAAACTTCGGAGTACAATTTTTGGGGGTTCGGAGCCCCTCTGCAATTTAAAGATCTTTTAAAATCTTATAAAACGTCTTCGACTATTTGTAGTATGAAGAATGGCAACTTAGTACCCTTGTTTTTTGAAAGAAATCACTTGAGATAACTTTCAAGATACCTTAGTATCTTAGATAATTTGTCACTTTGGACTATGTTAACAGACATTCGAAGCTCATGGCTCAAACTCTGTTTGCTTTGGCCACCTTCGGCTCTTTTTACGGATGTCTATCAGCCAATGGCTTGGACTCCGTATATTTTGGCCACCTTCGGCTCTTTTTACGGAAGTCTACCAGCCAATGGCTTGGACTCCGTATATTCTGGCCACCTTCGGCTCTTTTTGCGGAAGTCTACCAGCCAATGGCTTGGACTCCGCATGTTTTGGCCACCTTCGGCTCTTTTTACGGAAGTCTACCAGCCAATGGCTTGGACTCCGTATGTTGTGGTTTTGGGCTCTTTTACGGATGCCTACAAGCCGGTGGCTTGGACTCCGGATTATGTCAGCCCCCACGTCGGAAGCTTCGAACCAATGGTTCGAAGTCCGAAAATACGATTCAGCTTCATGACACTTCCCTCTCGATCAACCCCGCGGTTCCAGTGCGTCCATTCGGAAGCTGGAAGTCTATGAGGGGAAGGCATTATTTGGACCATATTCTTTATTAATTCAGAAGATGATTACAAGTGAATTACAAGGAGCCCTTATGCGAAGTATCGCTTTAGGTGCTCCGCATGCCAAGTATGTGCTAACTCTTCACCTTCTAAATTAGCTAATTTAAAAGAGCCAGGGCGTCCTGAACGAACAATTAGATATGGACCTTCCCATTTATTTCCTAACTTCCCTGGCGCTATAATGCTTCGTAGAACAAGATGACCCGGTCTTAGTTCATTGAGCTTAACATTCGGGTCAAACCAAGCCTTTGTCTGCTGATGATACTTTGATAAATTTGCCACAGCTCGAAGTCTTGTTTCTTCTGATAAATCTAGCGAAGCTTGTCTTTCTTCTTCGATCTGCGGTTCAGTGCTACGAAATGATCCTCCTTTGCGCTCCGTTGGAGTCATAGCTTCATCTCCGAATAGTAGTCTGAATGGAGTAAAACCTGTGGACCTTGTTTGCGTAGTCCGAATGGACCACAAAATCTTCGGAAGCTCTTCGGTCCAGAGTCCTTTTGCTACTCCTACTATCCTTCGATTTAGCCATGACAAAATATTCCCATTGGCTCTTTCTACGGCTCCATTAGACTGAGGATGCCTTACTGCAGCAAAACATAACTGAATGCCTAGATCTTCGCAAAACTTCCTGAAAGGTTCTGCATCGAACTGTGTTCCATTATCAACTGTGAGTTGTCTAGGCACTCCGAACCGGCAAATGATATTCTTCCAAAAGAATTTCTGTACATTGTTCGAAGTGATAGCTGTTAAGGGTTCTGCTTCTACCCACTTGGAAAAATACTCAATAGCTACCACTGCGAACTTTAGATTTCCCTTGGCTACTGGAAAGGGACCAATTAAATCCATACCCCATCTGGCCATAGGCCATACCGGAGCAATAACTTGAAGAGCTGTTGGTGGGCGATGACTTCGTCGACCCATCCACTGGCATCCTTGACAAGTGCGGACTAAGCTCTCCGCATCAGCTGTTATTGTAGGCCAATAAAGCCCCTGGCGAAGTGTTTTTCCTGCCAAAGCTCGAGGGGCTAAATGGCTATCGCAAAGGCCTTCATGAATTTCTCGAAGAATTTCTTGACCTTCGGCTTGAGATATACATCGGAGTAGAGGGGAACATACTCCGGCCTTATATAAAATACCGTTGATTATTTGATAATTTCTAGCTCTAAGCTTCAATCTTGACAGTTGTGGCTCTTCGGGCAAATTTGTTCCTCCCTGTAAAAGTTCCATGATCGAATTTTTCCAATCTGCACTTGGAATGCAAAGAATCTCTGCAGAGGGAATTTGTGGCACCGAAGGTATATTGAGCTCCTCATAGAAAGCTTCTTCTGGTACATCCACAGCTCCGGCTGCAGGTTTTGCTAAGATGTCCGCTTGCACATTTTCTGCTCTTGGTATACTCCGAATGGAAATACCCTTGAAGTGTGCTTCGATTTTACGTATTTCTTCTAAGTACTTTGCAAGCTGTGGATGCCGAACCTGGAAACTTTTATCTACGTGCCCTGCTACTATCTGAGAATCTGTTTTTATAATAATTCTTGTAGCCCCTAGAGCATGTGCTTTTCGAAGTCCCAATAAAATCCCTTCATACTCCGCTATATTGTTGGTAGACTTAAAGTTGAGTCTTGCGGAGTACATTGCTCTTTGCCCTGAAGGCGAAATTAATACTGCTCCTATACCTGCTCCGGATGCTTGGAAAGCCCCATCGGAATAAACAGTCCAAACTCCGTCACTTGACTTCTCCGGAACCAAATTTGCAGGTGGAGTCCATTCTGCTACAAAATCTGCTTAGACTTGCGATTTGATTGCTGTCCTTGCCAGAAAAGATATGCCGAAGGGTGCTAGCTGAACTGCCCACTTCCCAATCCTTCCAGTGGAATCCTTACTTCGAAGCATATCTCCTAAAGGATACGAAGTTGGTACAATTACATTGTGTGCCAAAAAATAATGTCTTAATTTCCTCGAAGCCATTATCAAAGCATAAACGAACTTCTCGAGTTCGGAGTATCTTGTCTTCGCTCCTGATAATGCTTCGGATACAAAATAAACAGGATTTTGGACCAACTTCCCATTGAAATCCACTTCTCTGACAAGGACTGCACTGACAGCAGAACCTGTAGCTGCAAGGTAAAGGAGTAGGGTTTCGTCCGCAGTAGGCACTGTGAGTGTTGCAAGATTACTGAGATACTCTTTAATATCTTCGAAGCTTTTCTGACACTCCGGTGTCCATGCAAAATCTTCGGACCCTTTCAATGCTTTAAATATAGGCAAGCTTCTCTCCGCAGACCTTGATAAAAACCTGCTAAGTGCTACCAGACGCCCAGTCAGCTTTTGCACTTGCTTTAAATTTTCCGGAGGAGCCATCTTTTGTAGCGCAGTTATTTGAGTAGGGCTAGCTTCAATCCCCTGCTTGAAACTAAATACCCTAACAACTTTCTAGCCTTAGCTCTGAAGATACATTTTTCGGGGTTAAGACGGATCCCACATGCTCGAAGGCTATTGAATGTTTATGCTAAGTCTAGGCTATGTTGGTGCTTTAAAGCACTCTTTATTACAATATCATCCATATAGGCCTCCACATTGCGACCTAATTGATGACCTAGAGCCTTAGCAACTAACCTCGAAAAAGTAGCCCCGGCATTTCTTAAGCCAAAGGGCATTCTTACATAACAAAAGACTCCCGAAGGAGTTACAAAGCTTGTCTCGATCTCATCTTCGCGCTTCAACCATATTTGATGATAACCAGAATACGCGTCGAGGAAGCTTAATAACTCCAAACCTGCGGTGGAGTCGACCAATTGATCAATTCGGGGCATGGGGTAGGGGTCACGAGGGCATGCTTTATTCAAGGATGTGAAATCAATGCACATGCGCCACATTTCGGAAGACTTCTTTCTGACGAAGACTGGGTTGGCTAACCATTCTGTGTGAGCCACTTCTCTGATAATTCCAGCCTTCAACAATTTCTCAACTTCATCTTTTGCTAGAGCAACTCTTTCTACAGACATTTTCCGGAGTCCTTGCCAAACAGGACGGGCCTTCGGGTTTACGAGTAAACTATGTTCAATGATATCCCGATCGACTCCGGTGATATCTTCGTCAGACCAAGCGAAGACATCTAAATTCTCTTCCACCACCTTTTCCAAGGAGGTTGCAACTTCTGGAGGTAAATCTTTACCAAATTGAAATGTATATTCTTTACCATCTTTAACAATGACCTTCGCTGCAATCTCTCCTTCAGGACTTGGTCTAGGAAAGGATTTCTTTGAAGCTTCGGAAGGGGCTGAAAAAATTTCATGATTATCTTGCACATTGTTTACTTGTCTTGGATCAAGAGGGGGGCCATGACCATATTCTGCTCTCCGGGCGATAGCTTGATCTCCGAAGACAGTAAGGACTCCTGCTTGTGTGGGCATCTTCATGCACAAATAATTGTGATGCGCCACAGCTCCGAACTGGTTTAGCATGCCTCTTCCGAAAATGACGTTGTAAGCATACGGGGCATCTACAACATCGAAGATTACTTCCTCAGTTCGGGCCAACAAACCTTCTCCGAAGGTGACTTCCAAGCCTATTTGGCCAAGTGCATCGAGCGGAGGTCCTGCGAAGCCTTGCAAAGGGCGAGCCGCTGGAAGGAGATGCTTTCTGGAGATGCACAATTGATCGAAGGCTTGAACAAAAATGATGTCTATTGAACTACCTCCGTCAATCAACACTCTTCGAACTTCAGTGCCCGCAATATCAGCAGTGATAACGAGTGGGTCTGCATGCGGGAACTTAATGCCAGCTGCATCCTCCGCAGAAAAGGATATCGGTACATGAGACCACTCCGGCATAGCAGCTGCAGACGACGAAGTCCCAATATGGCCTACTTCTCTGACGTAGTCTCTTCGCTGTCTTTTTGACATGCTTCTGAGGGTACCTCCTCCGGAAATGGGGAGGACTACTCTTTTCCCTCGGTCTTGCCCTTCCTCTTGCTTCGGAGGTGGCATAACATTGGCCACTGGAGGGTGTCTTGCGGCATCTAAGTTTTCTATCCGGGCCACAGCCTGGACCGGCTCTGGGCGCGCTGCAACTGGAACTCGGTCGGTAGTACCTCGACCCGAAGTTCTTTCTAGATACTCTCCTCTTAGAGTAAGTATAGCCTTGCAAGTATCAGTTGCATGGCTTCGATTTTCACCATGGATACAGCAGAAAAGGGTCTGGCCTTTGCCAACCGTTTTCCCTGGTGGCCTCCAGCCGCTGGCCTTGTTCCCCGAAGACTATGGAGCTCTCTGTGTAAACTTCTGTGGGGGTGCAATATTCAAAACTTCCGAACGAGGGTGCTTTTGCCCCCTTCTCCGATCATGTTGAACTTCGAAGACTGGTTCTTGCGGTTGTGCCGAAGTTTTTACTTCTACTTTAACTTCTTGCAATATGGACGAAGTAGCTACAGTTCTTCGAAGCCAACCCTCTTCCGACCTCGCATACTCCTCGAAGTATGACATCAGCTGAGAGACCGAGGATATGCTTTTCCGATGAATCTTATCCAGGAGGCCTTGATGAGTGACGCCTTCCCGAGCTGCATCAACTACCGAAGATGCAGACAACCCCCGGATCTGCGACTTCGTATGAGCGAAGCGCTTGAAATGTTGCCTCAATGTCTCTCCGGGGAGCTGCTTCACCTGGAAAAGGCTTCCCGTTGACATTGGAGGCACGAAGGTGCCTTGAAAATTGCTTACAAACTTCTTCTTCAGCTGCCCCCATGAATTGATTGATCCTGGCTTCAAAGACCAGAACCACCTTAATGCCACTCCTTGAAGAGCTAAAGGGAAACACTTTGCCATGGTGTCTCGAACTCCTCCGCTAGCTTCAATTGCTAGGGCATAAGAACGAACAAACTCTACGGGATCTTCATCTCCAGCATACTTACAGAGCTTCGAAGTTTTAAACTTCGGATCAAAGCGAACTTTCTGCAGCTCAGGATGCAGCGGAGATTCATTATCGAAGGAGGCGTTCTCCGGGGCTTCGGGATAAACGAGTTCGTCGTCTTCGGGCACTTCTGGGATAGCTGGGATGGCTTGAGAGCGAAGCCTGTTCGCGGCTTCTTGCCGCCATCTTTCTACTTCAGCTTGGAGGCTGGCCATTTGAGTGGCCATATCTCCAAGATTGTCTTCATCTCCTCCGAAAGGATCTTCCGGGTCTTGAGAGCTAGTAGGATCAGTTCGAAGTGGGATGGAAGGTGGAAGAGGGATTCCAGGTGGTAAAAGTATGGAAGGATTTGGCTTAGAAGCTCCGTATGTTCGAGGGATGGAAACTCCTTCCGGAGTTTGAGGTGGAGGGAATGTCGAAGGCCCTCCGACTTCAACCGTGTCGGATGGTGTCTCTCCGGAGATCCGAGAGGACCTCCGAACAGGGTTACGAGGTGCGCTCCGCTTAGGACGCATGATGTAAGAAATTGGTAGAGAATGAAGTTTTTTGGACTAGGTTCCCCACGGACGGCGCCAACTGTTGACGTAAAAGATTACGCTAACAGGTTTCTGTAGATTAGAAACTAACAAACGAAGTGTTTGCGAAGGGAACTGTTCTAAGCCTCCGAAAGGATAATATCTTAGAATAGTTTGAATGTGTGTATTGAATAACTTGTATTCGGTCCCTATTACAGGGTGAAATGGGGGGTATTTATAGGCCCAAATATTAAGGAAAAGACCTATTTACCTCTCTATTACAACCGACATAGTAGAAACTATTCGGTACCCTTGATAGGGCTAAAATGGTAAAAGACTAATCTAATAATATAAAAGATAAATCTTCCATCTTAGCTGGCAATAAAGATCTCAAAAAGCCTTAGTTCGAAGATGTACTCCGAATCAATGCCTATCTTCGTACTTCGAGCTTGACTCAGGGTATCTTCGAAGATGGACGTCTTGAAACCTTCGAATCCATTATCTGCTTTTGTGCTGTTACGGCAATAACCCCAAAGATGGGATATTTTCCCCCAACAATTATTCAAACCAAAAGTCATAACGACCGACTCGAATAAACCAACAAAACCAGGGCATCGAAAGGCAGTCTTGTAGACGTCCTCTTCAGCCATAAAGATTTGATTATAACCAGCATTGCCATCAAGAAAACTTAGTACCTTGTGTCCTAAAGCATCGTTGATTAGCATGTTGGCTATTGGCATCGGATACTCGTCCTTCGGAGTGGCCTTGTTCAGATCCCTGAAGTCAATACACACTCGTATCTTGTCGCTCCCTTTCTTCTCTACAGGCACAATGTTAGCAACCCATTTTGCATACCTGCATGGCCTAATAAATCCAGCTTTGAGCAGTCGCTCTACTTCTTCTTTAACTCAGTCATAGACGACCGAGTTAAAGTGACGAGGAGGCTGTTTATACGGCCTAAATTCAGACTTGATAGGTAGCCGATGCTCCACGAGCTCGCGGCTTAGTCCTGGCATCTTGCTATACTCCCATGCGAAACAATTGGCATACGACCGAAGCAAATTTATTACCTTGGCCTTTTCATCAGGCTGTAAATGTTGGTTTACAAAAGTCGGCCTCAGGATGCTACCATCACCTATGTCAACTTCTTCTAAGGGATCAGCCGACACAAAACATTGTCCTAATTTCTCTACTTCGCTAAAGTCCTCGATGGCCTCGGCAATACCGTCTTTATTAGACCTATACTACTCTACACGAGAGTTTAGCTAATCCAGATTACTCTTGCTAGACATGACTACTAATACAAAAACAGCCATGCTACACTAGCCGGCTTTACAGACACTTGTACAAAACGTCCTCTGGACACGCTAACAAAATCGTAATCTGAAAGATCTCTACCTGACAAACACTCTACCTTGTTGCGAACGGCGTCAACTGATACATCGGCCAATGCCACTTGGGCCGAAGTAGCTGCGGGAATGACTTCTACTTCATCGCCGTCCCACTGAATTAGGCACTGGTGCAGAGTAGAAGGAATGCAACAATTCGCGTGAATCCAGTCGCGCCCAAGTACCACGCTGTAGTTACCTTGTACATCGACGATGAAAAATGCAGTTGGCAACGTCTTATTGCCCATTGTCAACTCCATGGAGAGCACGCCCTTGGCCTCGGAACTCTCGCTGTTGAAGCCATTGAGCATCAAGTTGGTCTTCTTTAGATCGTCCTCGTCCCTGCCAAGCTTCTTCAACAGTGAGTAAGGCATTAGATTAACTGCCGTGCCACCGTCGACAAGCATCCGAGAAATCTGCTTTCTGTCAATGTGACCTCTAACATAGAGAGGCTTCAGATGGTGAGTCGATCCCTCGGGCTTCTCAAAAATAGCGTTGCGTGGGCCGAGGTTCAACTGAGTGACCTCGGCCTCATCCTGCGGTAGGGCAAACTCGGCGGGCAGCATGACGGCATTGATGTCCATCGCCTGGGGTGCAGGCCCCTCGGAGATAGGCAAGTAGTCGTCATCGAGCATGTCGTCATTGTCGTCGCTCAGACTAGGAGCTAGGTTGGTCATCTCAACCGGCTTCATCCTCCATCCCTGTCTTATAGTTGGTCAAGGACGGATTTCTTCAAAAATAGCATCCCACTCGTCCTCAGCTTTCTTCTCACGCATCTCTTGTGCCCGTAGTCGTTGCAGGCGTCTCTTTTGTGATTTGGACATGCTTGGAGGTTCCCAAGATGGTTGTGGCTTGGTGCCAGGTGCTACTGTCTGGTTCCTGTCAACTTTAGCCGAAGTGGTATTGCCCACCTTGGCCTCGTGCACTCTGTATTTGGAGGGGCCTTCGTTGTGGACCCCGGTAGTCGGACCGGCCTTGTTCGGCCAATCAGACCAGGCTTCGGCGCGGGCTTCGGCCGAAGCAGGGGACTCACCTCCGTCGGACTTCGGCGATGGGGCCTTCGGGATTGGGACTTCCTGAGAGCCTACTCTGACTATGATAGCTTCGGACTCCCTATCCTCGGCCTCTTTGCACCTGTATTCTTCGACTCCGCTCTGCTCGGGCCGATTCGGAGGTACCACGGATAGCCTGTGGATGATGCCTCCCTCCGCTGCGTCTATTTGTCCCTGCCATTCATAATACTCTGAAGGAAAACAAGGCATAGCATTAAGTTGCGAAGGGTACTCCAGCTGTGATACATACGGAGACAATGGAGTCCCCGCCCAGTTGTACGGCGGAGGCATCGGTAGCTCCAGTGGCCTCGCCCACTGTGAGTCTAACCCATTACCCGGAGGGGGGTTCTGTAGAGTCGATGGTGTCTCGGACCATGTCAGCGAGGGGTCCTGCCAGGCCGGAGGTATGTTCGACCAGTGCGGGCCAAAGTCTCCTATCAAAGGACTCATCCAAAATGGTGCGGGGTTCAGCCATTGGGGGCCTAACTCGCTCTGCATGGGTTTCGGCCAATGGGGTCCGAAGTTACTGTACAGGGAATTTGGCCACTAAGGTCTGAAGCCACTGCATGGAGCGTTAGGCCACTGTGGTTCGGAGTCGCCGTGCGGAGGGTTCGGCCACTGCGGTCTGAAGTCACCGTGCGGATGGTTCGGCCACTGTGGTCCGAAGCCATCACGAGGAGGGCTCGGCCACTGCGGTCCAAAGCCACCCTCCGGAAGTCTTGGGCCCTTCGGTCGACTTAGTTTTTTAGTGCGGGGGCTTGTTTCCTTGGCTTTTCTTTGGTGTTTGTTTAACAACATCTTATACGTTACCTTCGGCTTCATGTGAGCCTTAGCCGAAGGAATTTTAGCATTTTGCTTCCACACTCCCACCTCGGGGTTCTTAGGTATGAGCGTGCGTGTGCGCGGCTATCCAACAAATAATGCCTTCCTTTTAGCCGACTCTGCCTGTTCTGGCAGAATCAACACCTTCTTCTCGCCGAGGTCGACGGCGTTGATGGGGAAGGGATCTTTGTCCAGCTTCATCTTTGGATTGTGGTCTATTTTCAATCGTCCTTCTTCTATGGCCGATTGAACCTGCCGTTGAAAAACATTGCAGTTGTTAGTATTATGTGAGTGTGAGTCATGCCACTTACAGTATTGATGTTTCTTCAACTCATCGGTAGAGGGACTGACTTGACCTTTAGGCAACCTAAGAAGCTGGTTCTTTAAGAGAAAATCAAATATTTATCACACTTAGTTATATCGAATGAGTACTTGACCTCACTAGGCTGATTCTTCGTGGGAGACGGTCGTAATTTGGAGCAAGTGATAGGTTTACTCTTAGCGTTCCAAACCCATTTGGCCATGTACATGTCAGCCGAATCCTCCTCTTCTGATTCCTCCTCTTCGGAGCGTTCCATGACGTGGTTTTCAGCCCGAGGGTTGTTAAACGTTTTAATAAACTTTTTATCTTTGGCTCGGCCTTCCTAGACTAGATCCTGCTGCAAGCCTTGGCTAACCTCTAAAAAGTTCTGGTTGTCTAATCTTTCTCTAATCTCGGAATGCAACCCATTAAAAGCTAGTTCCGCCAAATCCCTTTCTGAAATACTAAGGCTGAAACATCGGTTTCTAGTATCCCTAAAACGCTTGATGTACTCAGAGACGTTCTCGTTAGATTTTTGCCTAACCGATGTCAAGTGTGAAAGCCTAAGTTCTGTCTCGCCTGTGTAAAAGTAATCATGGAATTTTCATTCCAAATCATCCCACATCTGAACGGAGTTCAGTAGGAGCGCCGAAAACCAAGTGAAAGCGGTGTCGGATAGGGAGAGAGAAAATAGTCTAATTTTTAGAGCGTCTGTCCCGCTAGCTTCTCCACACTGTGCTAAAAATTGACTAACATGCTCTAGTGTGGTTTTGCTACCCTCGCCATCGAACTTAGTGAATTCGGGGATTCTATAGCCGCGAGGTAGGGTATTGTATCAAAATAGTCGGGGTGTGGCTTACGGTAAACCCTAACCCGACCCCTAGGCACGAAGCCGGCACATTCTCTAAATAGTGCGCGGATTCGCTCCTCCAGGTCATCTTGGCCTGCGGCCTGTGCACGTCTCTCATGCGGGGGCACGACACGCGGTGGGATATCGGCGTGTCGGCCATGGGCCTCTTCCCTACGCGCTAACTGTACGACGTGCTCGAGACCAGGTACCCGTGAATGTGGCGTGGGCAGCGCGGGCAGTGCTGGTACCGGCGCAGGTGGTGGTGGTGCATGGTACGCGGTGCTAGCTTGGCCGTAAGCATAATGACTAGTCTTGGCTATGGTTGTTGAGGCCAGAGACGTAACGGTCTTGCCAGTGCTATCGTCAGTTCTGCTATACACATGATTTTCCGGAGGTAGACTAGCAATAGGGGCTAGTGGTACGGCCTCAGTACAGCCGAACCTTCTAAGAGTTGCCTCTACTTGGGAGCTAACTGCCGAATCCAAACGGTTGGATACCGAAGCGCTAACGGCCTGATCTACTGATGTGGCTATTTTTTGCTCAATCTCTAAAGAACATAAACGAGGCGATACGGGTGTTACCTGGATCCGAGCAAGGTCGGGGCAATGATGTCGCGCTTGATGAAGCATGCGAATGTCTTAACGTAGCCCCCAAGCATCGTGTCTTGGAGCGCCTTCAACTTTGCCTCGATCTCTGCTCGGTCTTCTGCGGAAATATCTTCAACAATAGGTGTTAGGATGTTGCGGTTGTCGATATCTGTGCCTCCTATGGTGTCCATCGATAGTGTAGATGTAGTAGTCATTGTAGATGTACCGGTGGCCGATGTAGACGTACCCGTCATGTTGGCGTAGCCTTTCCCCAACGGAGTCACCAAAAAGTGTGTTGACACGAAAACGTGCCCCTGCACTTGGGTCTGTTCGATGATCCAAAAGTGTGCGTATACTTATGGACAAGCCTAAGCGTAACACAGCATCGATGTCGTGTTCCAACTACCCTTTGTCGTGGTAAGGGGGGTGGAGTCGCTAGGCAATCAGATCACACAAAATAATCCGATTACACGAAAGAAATATATTAAACAGAATAAATCAGCAAACAGGTCGGAGCTTGTCTACTTCGAATATGGTGCGAAAGGGGTCACCGAAGTATACCTTCGGCGTATGATGCGAAGTGTCCCGCCGAAGGGTACCTTCGGTGTTCGGACTGATCTGGCTGAAGATGAACTCCAAACGGATCTGGAAGCACAATCACCTCCGAACAGGGGGTTCAGTGCGAAGTCTCTAATACAGTAAGATACAGAATAATGACTCAAACGCAACGCATGAGCGTGACTTCGTCCAGAGCAGAGTACGAGTGTGGCGAAGCCTAACGTGACGAAGTTTGCTAACGGAGCATGCGGTCGAAGTAACAGTCTCACCGAAGGGTGTTCTGGCAACCTCCGAAACCGATCTCTTAGCTCCGGACACCTCCGACGAAGTAGCTCCGAACGTGGAAACCTACAACAGAGTGGATTCGAAATACCAAGTCGGCCTGAGGACCGAATTCTGCTAAGTGTTTCACTAGTGGCGAAGGTAGCTATTTGATATGCAGATTAGCGGATACTTCACAGGCGAAGTAACAAGACGATATCAATCTATTACATAGATTAATGGATACTTCACAAGCGAAGTAACAAGGCGATAGCAATCTATTACGTAGATTAACGGATACTTCACAAGCGAAGTAACAAGGATTACCACTATTCTGAAGTGGCCATCAGAGGGCTTCCAGGCAAACCCACGAAGAGTACAGAAAGTAAAGATAAAGTAAATGCGATTCAAATCTAGGGCTTTGTGGTTGATTTTGTTGGGGGGGCTTTGAACCGGCTTCGCTCCTGTATTTATAGGGGCTAGACCTCTAATCTAATCTTCTATAATTCAGCTGAATAGAGATAAACTCTTAGCTAGAATCGGGTCCAACTCCATCTCTACCCAAAGTGGGCCTTCGGCGAAGCCTGCTTCTTGGGCCGAAGCTTTGGTGGGGTGGGCCTTCGAAGGCTTCGTGGCTGAAGGACGTGGGCTGGCTGGAAGTTTCCAGAGCCCATAGCCCAATGGTCCTTCGGCCCTGTAGGGCTTCGGCCTGACCCGAGACATGTGTATTTTCGGCCCAAATTACCAAAAATGATATTTTGACAATCTTAACCATTTATTCCATTTATTGCTATCAACACAACTTTTAAAGAAGACACATGAGGCGATGATGGCGCTACCTGGGTGAGATTGGGGGTGTTGCGCATGATGAAGCCCGAGAATGTCTTTATGCAGTCCCTGAGCATAAGATCTTTGAGTTCTTTCTTTTTCACTTCGATATTTTCTCGTTCTTCCTCGGTTATGTCAGCCATGGTGGAATGGTGGGCGTCATAATGTTGCGGTCATCGATGTCCGTGCTCCCAGTGTACTCATTGACGATGTAGTCAATGTGGACATAGTATAGGTACTCGTAGCCATGTATATGTTCCCATCATAGTTGGCATTGTCCCCAGCGGAGTCGCCGAAAAGTGTGTTGACGCTAAAATGCGTCCCCGCACTTGGGACAGTTCGACGTCCAAAAGTATCGCAACGATACCGACGTCTCGTTCGGACTACCCTCAATAGTGATAAGGGGGATGGAGTCGCCAGGCAATTAGATAAATAATTAGTATTTAAATCCAATTGGCCGAAAGTGTTTAATAATAATGTAAGATAGACAAAATAATATAAATACCTGAAATCGGCCTATTCAGAGCCGATTCCGGACTATAACAGCAAATTGGCCTGAAGGGTCCCGAAGGTACCTTCGGCCTATTAACCCGGTCAGATCAGAGGTGTAACCTTGGTCAGACCAGAGGTGCCGAGTGGCAAAATACCCCGAAGGTGGTTCGAATGCCACCCTCGGCGCAAAGCGAAGGGAGCCTCGGGGCAACCATTTGGACGAACCCAGTCGAACCGGTGATGTCTCCTCGGTTAGACCGAAGACGTATATGACTTCGAGATATAATGTGGAGGGATTCGGCAGAGGGCTTTGCACGTGGGCTTCGGTGCAGTGAGGCTTTGGCATGGCCAAGGGGCTCGGTCGAATCGGCGAAGGCTCGTCGGTCAGTCTAGCCGTTGCCGACAACGGCGTGACAAGGGCGTCGATCGTACCGGCCCTACCGTAAGTCAGACCGATAGTAGCAGATCTGATCTGCTAGACTTCAGCAACCCTTGTAGATGAAATCCAATTGCCCCCAAAACTCTTTGGCGGAGATTATGAATACAATGGCTCTGCAAAAACAGTGAAAGATCAAACACAATTTGGCCAGGACGCCAAATTGTTAAGTGTAGTCAAAATAAAACCGATAAAAAGATATAGCAATCCGTTACGTGGATTAACGGGAGGTTCACAAGTGAACCAGCAAGGAATACCGTGATGACGTACACAACGGACGGAGGGCTTCCAGCACAAACCCACGAAGATGTACGAACTAATGCGAAAAAGTAAAGTAAAGTAGTGCGATTCAAAGCTAGGGCTTTGTGTAGGAGTTGATTGTGTTTAGATCCCCCATGGATCAACCTTGCCCCTATATTTATAGGGGTTAGTCTAGTGTATCCTGGCACAAAATTCAAGTAGGAGTCGACCAAAAATCAGTTTGGATATGATTTGGATAAAAATAGTCCGAATCCCCTTTTATCTCTAATTTTTAGTTCTGTGCCGGTCTGATCGGACCCATTGGGCCGGTCTGACCGGGCCAACATGGCCGGTTGGACCAGCCTACTATGGCTGGTCAGATTGGCCTGTGCCAGGGATTGACATATTTTCGGTCAAAAATACCAATTTTAGTGTTTCGCCTATTTTGACCATTAATGCCATTTTTTGCTATAAACAAAAAGTCATCCTCGGAATACTACCATTTCCTATATCAACCTCTTCTAAAGAATCGGCCGACGTGAAACCTTCACCTAACTTTTCTACCTCGCTAAAATCTTCAATGGCTTCGGCAATACCTTCTTTAGAAGACCGATATTGCTCCACACGAGACTTTAGCCAATCAAGATTGCTCTTACTAGACATGACTACTAGTTTAGAACTAGTCGTGCTACGCCAGCCATCTTCACAGAAATGGGTACAAAACATCCCCTGGACACGCTAACGAAGTTGTAATCCGAGAGGTCTCTACCTGATAGAGACTCTAGTTTATCATGGACGACGTCGATAGATACATCGGCCAATGCTACTTGGCTCGAAGTATCCGCTGGTACGACCTCCACATCATCGCCATCCCACTGCATTAGGCACTGGTGCAAAGTAGATGGAATACAACAATTTGTATGAATCCAATCACACCCGAGTAGCACACTGTATTTACCTTGCACATTGACCACGAAGAATGCTATCGGCAACGTCTTGTTGCCCACCGTCAACTCTAGGGAGAGCACGCCCATTGCTTCGGAACTCTCGCCATTGAAGCCATTGAGCATTAGGTTGGTTTTCTTTAAATCCTCCTTGCCCCTACTGAGATTCTTCAAAAGAGAGTACATCATTAAGTTGACAGTGGCACCACCATCAACAAGCATCCTTGAGATCGACTTTCCATCAATGTGCCCCTTGACGTAGAGAGGCTTCAAGTGATGAGTCGTATCCTCGGGCTTCTCGACAATAGCATCTCATTGGCCGAGGTTCAACTAAGAGACCTCGGCCTTGTCTCGTGGTAGTGCGAACTCAGCGAGAAGCATGACGATGTTGATGCCCATTGCTTGAGGTGTGGGCCCCTTGGAGATGGGTGTGTAGTCGTCGTCGAGCATGTCATCATTGTCGTCGCTCGTAATGGGAGCCAGGTTGTTCACCTCAACTGACTTGGGCTTCCATATTTGCTTCACGACTGGCCGAGGGTGGATTTCCTCAAAGATGGCGTCTTGCTCATCCTTGGCATTCTTCTCGCACATCTCCTGTGATCGCAAATGTTGTAGGCACCTCTTCTGTGATTTGGACATGCCTGAAGGTGCCTAGGACGGTTGTGGCTTAGTATTGGGCTCCACCAACTTGTTCCTATGATTTTTGGCCGAATAGGAGTTACCCGGGTTGGCCTCGTATTCTTTGCGCTTGGTGAGAACCTCTCTATGCACCTTGTCAGTCAGACCGAACTCGTTAGGCTGATTGGACCAAGCTTCGGTGATGGCCTCGACCGGACTAGGGGACTTACCTCCGTTGACCCTCGGTGAGGGGGCCTTTGGGATTGGGACCTCTTGAGACCCTACCTTGACTGTGATGGCTTCGGACTCCCTCTCCTTTGCCTCTTCGCTCTCATCCTCCTTAGCTTCATCCTGCGTGACTCGATTTAGAGGTACCACAGACAACCTGTGAAAAATGTTCCCCTTTGCCATGTCCACTTGTCCCTGCCAATCATAACACTGAAGGAAAATAGGGGGCAACACCACACTACAAAGGGTACTCCAACAACGAGGTGTAGTTCGGTGGTCATGAGGATCCTGCCCAGTAGTATGGCAGAGGCATCGTCTATTCTAGCAGCTTCGCCCACTATGAGCCAAACCCATTGCCAGAGGGGGGTTCGGCCACGTCGAAGGTATTTCGGACCATATCAGCGAAGGGTCCTACCAGGCTAGAGTATGTTCAACCATTGCGGGCCAAACTCTCCCACCGGGGGTTCTTCTAGAGCGAAGGTGGGTTCGGCTACTGGGGTACAAACTCACCTAGCGGAGGGTTCGGCCAATGGGGTCCAAACTCACTATGCGGAGGGTTCGGCCATTGGGGTCCGAACTCACCCTTCGGGGGGTTCGACTGTTGGGGTCCGAACTCCTTCTCCGAAGGGTTTGGCTGTCTTGGCCCCTTCGGCTGTCTTGTCATTTTTGGCCAAGGGCCTGTTTTCTCAACTTTCTTTAGGTGTTTATCTAATGGCATTTGTTATGTTACATTCGGCTTCTTGCGAGCCCTAGCCGAATGAGACGTGTTGATGTTGTTTTTCCACACTCCTACTTCAGGGTTCCTTAGTACGAGTGTGTGTGTGTGTGATTCTCCAATAACGACCACTTTCCCCTTAGGTGACTCAGCCTGTCCTGACCAAATCAGTACCTTCTTCTTGTCGAGGTCGACGGTGTTCATGGGAAAGGGGTCTTTGTCCAGCTTCATCTTCAGACTAGGATCTATTTTCAATCGTCCTTCTTCTATGGCTGATTGAACCTGCCGACGGAAAACATTGCAGTCGTTAGTATAATGAGAATGTGAATCATGCCACTTATAGTAGGGGCGCTTCTTTAGCTCGTCGATGGTTGGGATGACCTGGCCGTTGGGCAACCTAAGAAGCTGGCTCTTCAAGAGGAAATCAAATATTTTATCGCATTTAGTTACATCGAAGGAGTATTTAACTTCGCTGGGCCAACTCTTAGTGGGAGACGGCTGTAGCTCAGAACAAGTGATAGGCTTCCTCTTAGTGTTCTAAGCCCATCTGGCCACATACATGTCGGCTGAATCTTCTTCTTCCTCCGACTCTTCCTCGTCGTAGTGCTCCATCTAGGCTTGTTAAACGTTTTAATGAATTTTTTATCCTTGGGTCGGCCTTCTTGGAGTAGAGCCTACTTAGGACTTGGCAGACTTCTAAAAAGTTTTGGTTATCTAGCCTTTCTTTAATTTTAGAACGCAATCTGTTGAAAGCATAATCTGCCAAATCTCTTTCTAAAATGTTGAGACTAAAACATCAGTTCTTGGTGTCTCTAAAGCGCTTGACGTACTTAGAGACACTTTTGCTAGATTTCTGTTTGACCGACGTGAAGTGTGAAAGCCTAAGTTCTGTCTCACTTGTTTAAAAATATTCAAGGAACTTCTGTTCTAATTGGGCCCATGTTTGGACGGAGTTAGGCGGCAGCACCAAAAACCAAGTGAAAGCGGTGCCAGATAGAGAAAGAGAAAATAGTCTAAGTTTTAATGCGTCCGACCCACTAGCTTCTCCACACTATGCTCAAAATTGGCTAACATGCTCTAGTGTGGTCTTGTTACCCTCGCCATCGAATTGGGTGAACTCAAGGACTCTATAGCCATTAGGGTAGGGTATGGTATCGAAGTGATCGTGGTACGACTTTCGGTAAACCCTAGCCCGATCCCGAGGCGCGAAGCCTACACATGGTGGTACATCTGCATGTCGGCCGTGGGGCTCCTCCTCCCATGCTGGCTCGGGGTATATGATGTGCCTGGGTCTATGCGAGTGCGTAGGAGCGTGCAATGTAGGTAGTGCAGGAAAGGATGGCACAGGTGTAGGTGGAGGCGGTGCATAATAAGCAGGGTTAGCTTGGCCGTAAGTGTAGTGACTTGTCTCGGCCGTGGATGTTGAGGACGGAGACGTGATAGCTTTGCCAGTATTGTCGTTAGTTTTGCTATAAATGTGATTTACCGGGGGTACGCTAGTGATTGGAGTTGGAGAACGGCCTTGGTAAAGCCGAACCTTCTAAATGTTGCCTCTACCTGAGGGCTAACTGCCGAATCTAGACGGTTTGCTAGCGAAGCGCTAACGGCTTGATCTACAGATGCGACTATCTTTTGCTTAATCTCTAAAGAAGATAAAGGAGGCGACATTGGTGATACCTTGGTCTAGGCGAGATCGGGGATGTTTATGTCACACTTGATGAAGCCCGCTCGTGTCTTGACGTAACCCCCGAGCATGAGATCTTGGAGTTCTTTCATCTTTGCCTTGATCTTCGCCCGACCTTCTTCGAGGATATCTGCCAGGGTAGGCGTCATGATGTTGCGATTGTCAATCTCTGCGCCCCCATGGGATCCATAAGCATTATAGACATAGTAGTCATTGTAGAGGTACTCGTAGCCGATGTAGATGTATTTATCATGTTGGCGTAGTCCTCCCTAGCGGTGTCACCAAAAAGTGTGTTGACACAAAAACGTGTCCCCGCACTTGAGTCAGTTCGATGATCCAACAACGCGTGGATACATAGGGACAAACCTAAGCGTGTGTTGACACGAAAACGTGCCCCGCACTTGGGTCAGTCCGGCGATCCAAAAGTGTATGGATACTTAGGGACGGGCCTAAGCGTGACGTAGCACCGACGCCGCATTCCGACTACCCTTAACAGTGATAAGGGGGGTGGAGTCGCCAGGCAACCAGATTACGAGAAATAATCCAATTAGCCGAAAGAAAATAGATTAAATGGGTTAAAATCAGCAAACCAGACGGAGCCCTCCTGGTTCGAAGTCTGATGCGAACGGTGCGCCGAAGGGTACCTTCGGCGTCTGGTGCGAAGTACTCCGCCGAAGGGTGCTTCGTCGCTCGGTGCGAAGTGCTCCGCCGAAGGGTGCTTCGGCGTTCGGACTGATCATGCTGAAGGTAGACTCCGAACGGATCTGAACACGGTGATCACCTCCGAACAGCGGGGTTCGGCGTGCGATCTCCGATGCAGTGAATTACGGAGTGGTGATGCGAAGGCCACGCGCGGGTGCAACTTCGTCTTGCTGCGGGGTGTAGTCGTGGCGAAGCCTGTCACGACGAAGTGTGCCAGCGAAGCCTGTTGTCGAAGCCTGCGATCCTGTCGAAGGGTGTCCTGGGGACCTCCGGCGAAGGGGCTCCAAACATGCGAACCTGCAACAGGGATGATGCGAAGTACCAATTCGGCCTTAGGACCAAATTTGCGAGGTGTTGCACAGGTGGCGAAGGTAGCAATCTATTACGCAGATGAGCGGATACTTCACAGGCGAAGTAACAAGGCGATAACAATCTGTTACGTAGATTAACAGGGACTTCACAGGCGAAGTACCAAGGCTTACCACTGTTCCGTAGCAGCAGACGGAGGGCTTCCAGGCAAACCCACAAAGAGGTACAGGAAAGTAAAGGTAAAAGTAAAGGTACGATCAAAGCATGGCTTTGGTTTGGTTGTGTTGGGGGGCTCTCCACGCTGGCCTTGCCTGTCTATTTATAGGGGCTTAACTCCTAATCTAATCTGCTATTAATCCGGCCAGATAGAGATAAAGATTGAGTTGGGAACGCATACAACTCTATCTCTGCCGAGGTGGGCTTCGGCCAGGCCCATTGAGGCCTGCTCCTCGGGCCGAAGCTTCAGTAGCATGGGCTTCGGCCAGGCCCGTTGAGGCTTGTTCCCCGGGCCGAAGCTTCGGTAGCGTTGGCTTCGGCCAGGCCCATTGAGGCTTGCTCCCGGGCCGAAGCTTCGACACCGTGGGCTTCCGAAGCTTCGGCAGCGTGGGACTCCGAAGGCCTCCGAAGCTTCGGCAGCGTGGGCCTCCGAAGGCTTCCTGGCCGAAGCACATGTGCTGGCTGGAGGCTTTCAGAGCTCATAGCTTGATGGGTTTCGGCGCTGTTGGGCTTCGGACAGACCCTGGACATGTCTATTTTTGGCCCAAATTACCAAAAATTGATATTTTGATAATCTAGCCATTAATGCCATTTTTTGCTATCAACACATGCCCCCCTAACCTTTTAGTGAACTAGTGAACTAAAAGCACAACGAGCTGAAGATGATACCATTTGTATCGGCTTTCTGACACTTTTAGGATGTTTGCCACGCACTTGGAAACTACCTCTTCAAGTACCTACCATTCTAAGCCCTTCGAAACCGCTCTCCCTGTAGGGATTCCAACACGTATGCTTTGCTGGGAGCGATTTCGGCTATCTTAAAAGGCCCTTCCCAACTACGTGACCATTTGCCAAATTTGGGACTCTTCGTGCCTAAGGGTAAAATCGTCTTCCATACCAAGTCTCCTATTTGAAACGATTTTGGTTTAACCTTCTTGTTGTAGGCTCTAGCTACTCTCTTCTTGTCTACTTCTATGGCCTCTAAAGACCTTAGCCTCTTATCGGTTACTTCCTCCAGATTATCTTTCAGAAGAGCCTCATACTCATCGACTGATAAGTCGTCTTGCTTTAACACTTTTAAGGAGCCAAGATCTACCTCCACAGGCAGAACGACTTCTTGTCCATATAACAACTCATATGGACTGACCTTGGTGGCACCGTGCTTTGCAATCCTGCAAGCCCATAATGCCTCGGAAAGCACTTCATGCCACCTTTTAGGAAACTCTTCAATTTTCTTCTTAATAAGCTTAATCACGGTTTTATTACTAGACTCGGCCTGACCGTTGGCTTGAGCATAGTAAGGCGAAGAGTTTATCAACTTAATGCCATAGTATTCGGCGAAGTCTCTTACTTCTTTAGAAACAAACGAACTTCCTGATCCGTAGTAAGAGTTTGAGGGATGCCGAATCTATGTATGATGTGCTTTAAGATAAAATTGCATACCTCATTATGAGCCATGTTCTTGAGAGGTATGGCCTCGGTCCATTTGGTGAAGTAATTCGTCGCCATCAGCACGAACCGATGCCCCTTTGACGATGGAGGGTAGATCTGGCCGATGAAGTCTAGACCCCAACCTCGAAACGGCCATGGCTTGACAATAGGATTGAGCAATGAGGTCGGAGCTAACTGGATGTTGCCAAACTTCTGACATGCCTCACATCCTCTGTAGTACTCGAAACAGTCTTCAGTCATAGTCGGCCAATAAAAACCTGTTCTTTTGAGCATCCAACTCATCTTTTGGGCCGACTGGTGAGTGCCGCAAAGCCCCTCATGGACTTCTCCTGTAGCCACCTAGGACTTCTCATGATCTAAACATTTCAATAGTACTCCGTCGATGGTTCGGTGATATAATGTGTCATCTATCAACACAAATTTGAACGCTTGTCGCCAAACCTTCCGATCAACCCTTCGTCTAGGGTCTTTTTAATACTGGACGATTGGGACTCTCCAATCGCCCTCACAGATTTCAGAGGGCTTTGCTGGTCCACCTTCTAAAAAAACTTCTAAAACCTTGACTTCGGGGTGCCCCCGAGCCATTCCAGCTCCTGCCGAAGCCTAGCCGAAGTGGCTGCTCGGAGTGCGTTGGACCGAAGCCCTTCGGAGGGTTTGGACCCTGGAGAGCCTTCCCCATCCGAGAGGCTTTGGACTATAGGCTTCGGCATGCCGGACCCCTCGGTGGGTGGAGCACTCTGATTTAGGGGCTCCGGCAGGCGGTAGCCTTCGGCGATCCGAGGGCTTCGACCCGAAGGGCGCACCTGTCCAGCATTACTGGCTTCGGCAGTGAGACTAAACATCAGCCTCTCCAATACAAAAAAATTCCCTCTCTTGTTTTGGTAGCCAGATGCTTGCTGAGCCAAATCATTGGTGATTGAATTGGCTTCTCTTGGCACGTGAGATATTTTGAAATCATCAAAAGTAGCAACTATATCTAGACACTTGTCCAAGTAGCTATTCAGCAAGACATTAAAACATTGAGCATTCTTGGCCACTTGTTGTACTACTAATAATGAATCACCATGCACATGGACGTGTTTAGCGCATACAGACTCTAGTAGTTCAAGACCTAGCAACAAGGCTTCGTATTCGGCTTGGTTATTAGTGGAAGAAAACTCTAGTTGGACTGAGGTTTCAAAGCGCATACCATTAGGTGATATGAGAACCACTCCAATACCTCGGCCATTCTTTCAAGCCGAACCATCAAAATATATTTCCCACGGCATTACCTCAACTAGAGCAATAACATCACTCCAGTTAGCATCTATGTGATGATCAACTATAAAGTTGGCTACGACTTGGCCATTCATCGCTCTTAGGGGCTCGTAGGCCAAATCGTACTCAATCAACGCGTAAGCCCATTTTCCGTTTCTTCCACTTAGAATCGGCTTCTGTAACATGTGCTTTATGACATCGGTTTGGCAAACGACAACACATGTGGTAGGTAGAAGATAATGGCGTAACTTGGTGCACGTGTAATAAAGTGATAAACATAATCGCTCCACAAACGCGTACCTGGTTTCGGCATCCAGCAGGCGGTGGCTCAAGAATGTGATGATGTACTCCTTCCCCTCCACCTCCTGAGTTAGCACGGCTCCAATCACGCTATCTTCAGCGGCGATGTATAGCCGAAACGGAATTCCGGCTTTGGGTGCTCTCACCACAGGCGGTGATGACAAGCATTCCTTGATCTTCTCAAAAGCACTTTGCTGGCTTGCCCCCAAGTGAACTCGGCTTCATTTTTTAGCCAGAGTATGGGGACAAAGGCATTAATCTTGCCGGACAAGTTGGATATAAAGCGACCCAGATAGTTCAACTTGCCTAGCAACTTTTGCACATCTTTCTTGCATGTCGGCGCTGCAACGTTTCTAATCTTCTCAAGTCTCTTAGGATCAATTTCTATTCCTCTCTCATGAATCATGAAACCTAAGAACTTACCCGCCGACACACCAAAAGCACACTTAAGCGGGTTCATTTTCAACCCATACTGTCGCATCCTATCGAGAGCAACTTTCAAATCGGCTAAATGGTTTCCCTTAGCGTCCGATTTTACCATGACATCATCGATGTAAACTTCTAACATGACTCCTAACAAGTCATGAAAGATCAAGTTCATAGCACGCTGATATGTGGCGCCGACATTTTTCAAACCAAAAGTCATGACGACCCATTCGAACAAACCAACAAAACCAGGGCATCGAAAGGCAGTCTTATATACGTCCTCTTCGGCCATAAAGATTTGATTATAACCAGCATTGCCATCAAGAAAACTTAGTACCTTATGTCCCGAGGCGTCGTTGATCAGCATGTCGGCTATCGACATTGGATACTCGTCTTTTGGAGTGGCTCTGTTCAGATCCCTGAAATCAATGCATACTCGTATCTTGCTACTCCCTTTCTTCTCTACAGGCACAATGTTAGCAACCCATTCTGCGTACATGCATGGCCTAATAAATTCAGCCTTAAGTAGTCGTTCCACTTCCTCCTTAACTCGGTCATAGACGGCCGAATTAAAGCGGCGGGGAGGCTGTTTATAGGGTCTAAACCTGGACTTGATGGGCAACCAATGCTCCACGAGTTTGCGGCTTAGCCCTGGCATCTCGCTATATTCCCATGCGAAGCAATCAACATACGACCAAAGTAACTTTATTACTTCAGCCTTTTCATCGGACTGCAAATGTTGGTTTACAAAAGTTGGCCTTGGAACGCTACCATTGCCTATATGAACTTCCTCCAAGGGATCGGCCGACGCAAAACCTTGTCCTAATTTTTCTACTTCGCTAAAGTTCTCGATGGCTTCGGCAATACCGTCTTTATTAGACTGATACTGCTCTACTCGAGACTTTAGCCAATCTAGATTATTTTTTCTAGACATGACTACTAGTACAAAAATAGCCGTGCTACTCCAGCCAGCTTTACAGACACTGGTACAAACTGCCCTCCGGATACGCTAACAAAGTCATAATCCAAAAGATCTCTGCCTGATATACACTCCACTTTGTTATGAATGGCGTCGACTGATACACCGACCAAGTCTACTTGGGCCGAAGTATCCACGGGGATGACTTCTATCTCATCGCCATCCCACTGCATCAGGCACTGATGTAGAGTAGAAGGGATGCAATAGTTCGCGTGAATCCAGTCGTGTCCGAGTAGCACACTATAGTTACCTTGTACGTCGACGACGAAGAACGCTGTTGGCAACGTCTTATTGCCCACCGTCAACTCCATAGAGAGTACTCCCTTGGCTTCGGAGCTCTCACCGTTGAAGCCATTGAGCATCAAGTTGGTCTTCTTCAGGTCATCTCCATCCCTGCCAAGTTTCTTCAACAATGAATAAGGCATTAGATTAACTGTGGCGCCGCCGTCGACGAGCATCCGGGAAATCGGCTTCCCATCGATGTGACCCCGGACATAGAGAGGCTTTAGATGGCGAGCTGAGTCCTCGGGTTTCTCGAAGACGGCATTGCGTGGACTGAGGTTTAATTGGGCGACCTCGGCCATGTCCCATGGTGGTGCAAACTCGGCTGGTAATGTGACGATGTTGATGTCCATCGCCTGAGGTGCGAGCCCATCAGAGATGAGCGAGTAATCAACGTCAAGTATGTCGTCCTCGTCGTCGCTTGGACTGGGAGCCGGGTTGGTTATCTCAATCGGCTTCTCTCTCCATACTTTCTTTGTGGCTAGCCGAGGGTTGATCTCTTCGAAGATAGCATCGCGCTTGGCCTCGGCTACCTTCTCACGCATTTTGCGTGCCTGCAACCTTTGTAGGCGTCTCTTCTATGATTTGGACATGCCCGGAGGAGCCCAAGATGGCTTCGGCTTGGTGCCTGGAGCCACCGTTTGACCCCTATTAATTCTGGCCGAAGTGTGCCCTTCGGCCTTGGGCATCCTGTGTTCGAAGGGGGCTTCACTGCGAACCCCATCGAATGGATCGGCCTTGTCCGGAGGATCGAACCAGGCTTTGGCGTGGAGTCCGGCCGAAGAAGGCTTACCTCCGTTAGCCTTCGGCGACAAAGTCTTCGGGATTGGGACTTCCTGAGACCCAACTATGATAGTTATGTCTTCGGACTCCCTGACTTCGGCCTCCGCGTGCTCGCACCCTTTGGCTTCGCTCTGTAGGGTCCGATTCGGAGGTACCACAGACAGCCTATTGATGATGCCCCCCTCCGCTGCATCTGTTTGCCCCCGCCATCCATAATACTCCGAAGGAAAACAAGGCATATGGTTAATCCATGGAGGTTACCCTGATCCGGATACGTACGGGGCCCACGGGGTCCCCACCCAGTCATACAGCGGAGGCATTGGTGGCTCTAGTGGCCTTGGCCATTGCGAGCCGAACCCATCATCCGGAGGGGGGTTCGGCCAATTCGAAGGTGTCTCCGACCACACCAGCGAAGGATCCCGCCAGGCCGGAGGTATGTTCGGCCAGTGTGGGCCGAAGCCTCCCATCAGAGAAGTCCACCATGGTGCGGGGTTCGGCCATTGGGAGCCGAAGCTATCGCATGGGGGACCCGACCACTGGGGTGCGAAGTTGTTGTGCGAAGAACCCGACCATTGGGGTTCGAAGTTGTTGCACGGGGGGTTCAGCCATTGTGGCTCAGAACCACCGTGCGGAGCACCAGGATACCTCGGCCCAAAGACTTCATGCGAAGGGTTCGCAACCTTTGGTCCGAAGGTACCTTTCAAAGGTTTTGGCCCCTTCGGCTGCTTTAGCTGAGCGCGTGGGCCTACTTCTTTGGCCCTCCTCTGATGTTTGTTCAATAGCATGTTATACGTCACCTTCGACCTCTTGCGAGCCTTAGCCGAAGGGGTATTGATGTTCTGTTTCCACACTCCTACCTCGGGGTTCTTTGGCACGAGTGTGCGAGTACGCGGTTCTCCAATAATCACATCTTTTCATTTAGCAGACTCGGCCTGTTCTAGCCGAATCAACACCTTTTTCTCGCCGAGGTCGACAGCGTTGATTGGAAAGGGATCTTTATCCAGCTTCATTTTAGGATCATGGTCTATCTTCAATCGTCCTTCCTCTATGGCCAATTGTACCTGTCGTCGAAAAACATTGCAATCTTTAGTATTATGAGAATGTGAATCATGCCACTTATAGTATGGATGTTTCTTTAACTCGTCGGCAGGTGGAATGGCTTGACCTTTGGGTAACCTGAGAAGCTGGCTTTTTAAGAGAAAGTCAAATATTTTATCACACTTAGTTACATCAAACGAGTACTTGACCTCATTGAGTCGATTCTTTGTTGGGGAAGGTCGTAATTCGGAGCAGGTGACCGGTTTATTCTTAGTGTTCCAGACCCATTCGGCTGCGAACATGTAGGCCGAATCCTCCTCCTCTGACTCCTCCACATCGGAGTGTTCCATGATGTGTATTTCGGTCCTAGGATTGCTAAACGTCTTAATAAATTTCTTATCTTTGTCCCGGCCTTCTTGGACCAGAGCCTGCTGTAGGACTTGGCTAACCTCTAAAAAGCTTTGGTTATCCAACCTTTCTTTAAGTTCGTAACGCAACCTGTTAAAAGCTAATTCCGCCAAGTCCCTTTCTGAAATATTAAGACTAAAACATCGATTTCTAGTATCCCTGAAACGCTTGATATACTCAGAGGCGCTCTCACTAGATTTTTGCTTAACCGATGTCAAATGCAAAAGTATAAGTTCTGTTTCACCCGTGTAGAAATAATCATGGAATTTCCGCTCTAAATCGTCCCACGTGTGAATGGAATTCGGCGGGAGCACCGAAAACCAAGTGAAAGTTGTGCCGGATAACGAGAGAGAAAATAGTCTAACCTTGAGGGCATCTATCCCGCTAACCTCTCCACACTGCGCCAAAAACTGACTAACATGTTCCAGTGTGGTCCTGCTACCCTCGCCATCGAATTTAGTGAACTCGGGGATTCTATAGCCGTGGGGGTAAGGTACTGTATCAAGATGATCGGGGTATGGTTTGCGGTAAACCCTAATCCGTCCCTTGGGCACAAAGCCGGCACACTCCCTAAACAGTGCGCGGACCCGCTCATCTAAATCATCTTGGTAGTTTGTTTGCATGCGCCTCTCATGTGGGGGCGCGACATGCCGTGGGATATTAGCGTGTTGGCCATGTGCTTCTTCCCTACGCGCTATTTGTATAATGTGCTCGTGTCCGGGCACCTGCGTGTGTGGTGCAGGCAGCGTGGGTATTGGCACATGTGTCGTGTGGTATGCAGCATTAGTTTGACCATATGTATTGTTGGCGTAAAAGATTACGGTTACAGGTTTCTGAAGATTAGAAACTAACAAACGAAGTGTTTGCGAAGAAAACTATTCCAAGGCTCCGAAAGGATAATAACTTAGAATAGTTCGAAAGTGTGTATTGAATAACTAGTATTTGGTCCCTATTATAGGGTAAAATGGTGGGTATTTATAGGCCCAAACATTAAGGAAAAGACCCTTTTACCCCTATATTACAACCGACATAGTGGAAACTATTTGGTACCCTTAATAGGGCTAAAATGGTAAAAGAGTAATCTAATGAGAAAAAAGATAAGTCTTCCATCTTAGCTGGCAAAGAAGCTCCCGGAAGAGTCCAAGTTTTAAGATATACTCCGAACTAGAGTCCGTCATCATACTTCGAACTTGATTCAATGCATCTCCGAAGTTATATGCTGGAATTCTTCAGCTTAAACACCAGTCTTTGTCCTGTTACTGCAATAACCCTGAAGATGGAATATTTTCCCCCAATAGTAGCCCCTCGAATACGCTTCTCCGCTAAATCTGTAAAGTTAGGAGAGCAGTATACACAAGAAAAATAATCATGCGTAGGGGTTAGCAGATTTTAATCCATCTCCGAAATGCATGGAGATATAAAACTTCGAATCAGTTTCTATGAAAATTACATTCGAACCATCTTAGAACTAACTCGAGAAGTCCGAAAGTCTTCTTAGAGGTGGAAGAAATAGCCGTTGGCTTCTTTCTTCTAACGGAAGTTACGTGATGCGCTCATTCCGGAGCAAAGTAACGGTTAAGAATGCGAAACGGCAGATGCAAACGGTAAGAAATCATGGTCTGGGCTATAAATAGAAGGCCTAGACCCTTCTCGAGTACCTTTCCACCGCTTTCTTGCAAACAAACCATCAATCAAGCCCTAGCCTCCATTTTTCCTTTGAAGCAATTCGTGAGATCCCATGGCGAAAACTAGTTTCAAGGGTCCTAGAGCAACTTCAACCTTGGCCCGGTAGCAGGCTGCGGCAGCAACATTAGTGGCGATGACTCCGACACCAGCAATGGCAACAATGGCGGCTGCGGGGAGAAATCCCCAAAATCTTGGCCCTCAAAACCTTTTTCCAGCATCAACGAAGTACATGGATCAGTCATTTCAATTGGGGCCTTCAACCTGCAAAAGGGAATCGCTTGCGGTCGCAGTAGAAGGAAAAATCAGTTCTGGGGTCATGATTTGCAAACCTGGGAAGGAGATCATTCCGTCACCAAGACCCAGAGAAGTTGTTGTTTTCGAAGCCTTCTTCGAAGCTGGCTTAGGGCTTCCGGTAGTCGACTTCTTGGCAGAGGTATTGGATTTGTTCCATGTCACTCTCCCCCAACTCTCTCCGAATGCGGTAGCACATCTTGTTATCTTCGAATGGGCGTTGCGATCCGAAGGTTGTGAAGGAAGGGCGGAGATCTTCGCAGCACTGCACAGAGCTTCGTGCCAACCGAAGACCTTCGTAGGCCCTGGAGGTGAGAAGATGGTGGTGGCCTTCGGAAGCATCAACTTCAGGCTTCGGGACGAGTATGCTCTCCGATTTCCTGCCAAGGCTATCAATGCCAGATGGTATACAGACTGGATCCTGAAATGGTTTTATGCCGAAGTTGGGGCGAGTAGTCGCCTAGCTGGACCCTTGCAAGATATCAACTTCCGAAAGGAAGCCCTTGTGCACCCGGATCCGGGCCAGCTCGAAACTCGCCTCAGTCTGCTCCAAAAAATCAGTCGCCGCCTGAGTATGCGGGACTTAGCCGAAGAATTCCTCGGGCTTCAAATCCCTCCTTTGATGGCCAACTGGCCGATCACCTTTGAGGAAGATTCGGAGGGTGGTCTTCGCAAAATTTCTTCGACTTCGAGCCCTGCAGGTAACTTCGAAAACAACATATATCATATATATTTATTCGAAGGAATAACCAACTTAACTCATTTTTCAGCCTCTTCAGCCCCTATAACTTCGGAGCAAATTGTGTGAGCTTCGGAGAAGATCCTGGGCATCCCAACTCCGACCAAGAAAGAATGGAGAGTTAAGCCGGTTGGTACATAGGAACGGTCCAACCGAGTATGGGGGCTACTCGAAGTTGTTCCGCCCCCTCTTCTGGATTGGGTGCCTTCGGAGAAAGGGCCCAAAAAAAGAAAAGCTGAAGTCGGAGCCTCGAGCTCTGCCAAGACTCCGCTAAAGAAGGTAGCTCGAAAGCCAAGAGCCCCTGCACCTTCAAGCCCAAGAGCTTCAATCTCCGATTCCTTGGAGGATGAAGGTAAGATGCTTGTTGGCCTGATTAACGAAGATGCAGCCCAAAGAGATGTACATAATGATGAAGCTGGAAGCTTGCCGGAGTCTCAAGAGAACCTTGAGCATGTGAGGACTCCGGCTGCTCAAGAAAATTTACCACAAGAGGGAGCCCCTGTGGACGAAAGCGAAGTCGAAGTTGCTGCAGCTTCGATTCCGAGTGAAGTAACAACGGCTGCTCCCGAAGATGCTCCAACAGTCGAAGATTTAACTGTTGACTCCGACGAAGACTTTGGAGTAGCCTTCCACCTGCCAAGCAGCCCAATGCTCACCCGTCGCCAAAACGTCGAAGGTAACCTTCACATAATTCTTTTGTTCTTTTTTCTTGTGAAATTATACAATGTATAATACCTTTGTTTTAACAGGATCCACTCCCGTTGAAGAGGTCCGTCCCAAAGATATAATTCCTGGACCTCCGACAACTTCGGAGCCAATTCCAGGAGCCACTCAAATGGGACCTGGAAAAGGCAAAGGCAAGATGGACCACCTCCCTGCTTCGAGCTCGGGATCAACTCTGTCTAAGTCAACAGACGAAAGCCAATCTACGGAGGGGGGCCAGTCTGCCGGAGCTCCAAAAAATACAGCTCAGCGCTCTGGGCCTTCACCAAACGAAGATGACCAGCGAGCCTTGAGCATGCTCCCTCTTCTAGCTCCTTTCTTGGAGCGAAGAACTGGACTTCAGACTTTGCTCGAGCCTTTGGATCGAGCTAGTCGCGAAGTCGGGGAGACGGAATTGGTGGCCATCTTTAGCGAGGCGGAGAGCTCGGATCTTAATGCTGCCATGGAGCGTGCTGCATACCAGGTACCAAGTATCTGCAAAACAACATCAAACTTATATACAAATAATTTCTCACCTTTGTTTTTTCTCTTCACAGCAAACAGTCTTGGCCCGAGCTGTGAACATCTCAAATGAACGTGGAAGCCTTCGCCTTCGAGAGGAAAATACAACTCTTCAGCGAAATCTTACTATCTCCGAAGGTCGGGTGGCCCACTTGGACAATATGGTTTCAACGGAGCGCAGGGCTAGACAAAGCTTGGAGGCTGCGAATAAAGAGCTCGAAGCAGAACAAATTGTGCTTCGAGCGGAGATTGAAAAGATGCGGGCGGAGCATGCTACGGCGGGAGCTGAGCTTGTCAGGCTCCAAGAAGAAAAAGCCAAGACTGCTGAAGAAGCTAGCCAGCTACTCAACCAGAAAAATTCTTTAGCTACGGAGGCAGCTAGGCTCTCTGGAGTGGTAAGAGAATTGACTTTGGCGAAGGATGCCTTAGTTGAAGACAAGCTGAAGTCGGAAAAGGTAGCTGCGGAGGTCATGGACCAACTGCAAGGCGTTCTGGAGTACTTCGGTACTACTGGAACGCTTCCTTCAGATGACAACATCTCCCTGCTGCGACGGTTGAAGAGGATCCAAGGAGCAGCGAAGCAAATGAAGAGAGCAGGCATTCGGTACGGAGAAATCTCCGGACAAGTGGCTGCTATCAGCATACTTTGTTACTACGAAGATTTGGGCCAATCGATAACTCCGAGCGCAGGGACGGCTCCCATTACCTTTGACGACAACCGGCTCCTTACTCCTTCCGAAGGTGTGGCCGCTGCTTGGCAAGCCTTTCAAACTTCATGGAGAGCCGAAGGTCGCTCTGCGATCAAGGCTTGGATTAACGAAGGGCAACGCCAGAAGCAAGCTCGGTCCCAAGCTTCGAGCAGCCAACCTCCGCCAAACCCGCAGGTTTAGAATTATCTTAGGATCTTTGACTATGTAAAGCATTACACTTTTGTACATTTATGAATGAAGATTTGCTTATCATGTTTTTAGGCTTTGCCTCATATGGAAGATGTCGAAGTGTTAGACGTTAACGACGAACTCCGCTTATTATGGGCTACCTTCGATATCTTAAAACTTCACAAGGGCCCTCGATTTTTAGTTCCTCGGGATAGCTCCGGAACGATTACGTCCAAAGTAAGTAAAGACATATTGTCTTCTATTAAAGAGGAAGAAAAAGAAGTTAACTTGGAAACTTCATCTTCTGAAGACATTGTGTGGTCCGAAGACGAAGATGAAGCTCAAGGTAAAAAGCCTAAAGAACTTGGAAGCTGGGAAAGGAGCCCGGAACGGCTTCGAACTTTGGCCGAGCTTCAACAAGAACAAAAAGACTTTAGAGCTTCGAAGGGAGGCAAGAGAGTTAAACGCAAAGTTGTTAAAACTCCCGGCTCTAGAACTAGTCGTTCCAACCCTAGCTCTAGAGATCGAAGAGGTCTTCAATTCCTTCTTGGTATAGATACCAATTTTTCATGATGTAATCATATTTGCTCAAATAATAAATATCGATTTAAAATTGTCTCCCTATTTACTAGCCCCTCTTTGAGCGTAAGCAACTTCGAACTGTATTCAAAGATGGTTAGACGCAAAGAAAAACTTAGGAGTACAATTTTGGGGTTTCGGAGCCCCTCAACAATTTAAATATTGATCAGAATCTTATAAAGTGTCTTCGACTATTTGTAGTCTGAAGATTGGTAACTTAGTACCTTTTGTTTTTTGAAAGAAATCACTTTGGACAACTTTCTGGACACTTTAGTGTCCTACATGATTTGTCACTTTGGATTTTCTTAACAGACATTTGAAGCTCCTGGCTCAAACTCTGTTTTCTTTTGGCCTCCTTCAGCTCTTTTTGCGAATTCTGTCAAACCAATGGTTTGGAGTTCGCAGTGGTCTCTTTGGACTCTTTTTACGGATGCCTACAAGTCGGTGGCTTGGACTCCGCATCATTTGGTCTCCTTGGACTCTTTTTATGGATGTCTTCCAGCCGTTGGCTTGGACTCCACATTCTGTGGTCTCGGGCTCTTTTACAGATGTCTTCAAGCCGGTGGCTTGGACTCCGGATTATGTCAGCCCCCCACCTCGGAAACTTCGGACCAGTGGTCCGAAGTCCGAAAATATGATTCGAATTAATGACACTTCCCTCTCGGTCAACTCCGCTATTCCAGTGCGTCCACTCAGAAGTGGGAAGTTTATGAGGGGTAGGCATTATGTGAACCATATGCTTTATTAATTCGAAAAGTGTTTACAAATGATTACAAGGAGCCCTTATGTGAAGTATCGCTTTAGGTGCTCCACATGCCATGTATGCGCTAACTCTTCACCTTCCAAATTAGCTAATTTAAAAGAACCAGGACGTCCTAAGCGAACAATTAAGTATGGACCTTCCCATTTATTTCCTAATTTTCCTGGTGCTATGATACTTCGCAAAACAAGATGACCTGGCCTAAGTTCATTAATCTTGACCTTCGGGTCAAACCAAGCCTTCGTCTGCTGCTGATACTTTGACAAATTTTCCACAGCTCGAAGTCTTGTCTCCTCTGTTAAATCCAGCGAAGCTTGTCTTTCTCCTTCTATTTCTGGTTTGGTGCTGCGAAGTGATCTTCCTTTGAGCTCTGTTGGTGTCATAGCTTCATCTCCAAATAATAGTCTAAATGGAGTGAAACCCGTGGACCTCGTTTGAGTGGTCCTGTTGGACCGGAAACGGCGACCAGAGGGGGGGTGAATGGGAGCTTTTAAAATTTCGGGCTAAAAACTTAGCCTTCGGTTCTGTTCTGTCTTCTGCGGAACAGGCTTCGAACACTGCCTTCGAAGGTCTGGTTCGGAGGTACTTCGACAGCTCCGAACACAGGCTTAGCAGGAGCAAAAGTTCGAAGCCAAGAAGACTTCGCTCCACGAACAACCCTCGAAAATCTACTCTGCTAAGTCAGTGCAGGCTCCGCACACGAGGTGCTTCGAGCAGGCTTCGCACTTCACCCTTCGCAAGAGTGGACAGCCCTCTGAGGACTTCGACCAAGTACTTGGCGACAGCAATTGGTGCTGGGCTTCGTATGCGAAGGTCTACACACACACAAAACGGACTACGCTAAGGGCTTCGACACAAGAAGCACTACGGGAAATGAACAGGGCTTCGCTAGTAAGCAGCGAGGTCTTGCCTCGTGTTACACAGAGCGACAGCACACTGTAAAACACACTTCGCGAGAAAAACACCCTTCGCCTAAACAAGCTTCGGTGCACTAAGACTAGCGAGGTATGTAAAGCGAGCTCAAGCAAAAGCACAGAGAAGCAGGGCTTCGCCGCTTGAACAAGGAACACAAAATATATTGAACTCTGGATGAAAACCAGCGAGGTCTGTGTGTACAGGAGGTCAACAGTAAATGCTCAAAGTGTTAAATGTTACCTACCGAGCCCCCATATTTATAGCCCACAGTTCATCCAAAGGAATTGACTACGCTACCCCTAGGGTTTACATTCATTTTGTCTCTACAGAACTAAGGGGTACAAAAGGTAGTCCACCTTTATTCTGGAGGCTTCTCTGTCAGCTGCAGAGGGGACAGTGTCAGCCTTTTTCAGAACAGACAGTGTCAGCCTTTACAGTGTTGACTTCTGGAACCTCCCTTCGCACCGGAGGGTGCGGTAGCTTCGGCGAGAAGCCTGCAGCCAGTTGGCCTTCGCTCCGCCGAAGAAGTCCTTCGATACAGTGACGGTTTTGATCCGAAGCCGTCAAAGCCCTTGGGCCTTCTCACCACCACCTCCGAAGTGGATCACCACGGCTTCGCAGCTACTCCCAGCTCGAACACCGTCCGTCCGTGTACCGAAGCCTTGCATGGCCGAAGCACCACAAGTCATCCTCACTCCGAAGCCCCACCTTCGGAGTACCACCCTTCGAAGTCCCTCCTTCGTCCAAGGCCTCCGCATGAAGCATTCCATGAGCACTTCGTCGCAGTGCCTCTTCCCGAGCACACTCCTCGACGAGCCTCACCCGGACCATGCCTTCGATGCGCCTCGACTTCTGAGACCTTCGTCGGGCACCTTCGAGTGTCTCCCTCCGGAGCACACTTCGAACAACTTGCCTCCGCAGAGGACTTGTTCCATCCGACTCCGAAGTCACTCCATCCGGAGTACCTTCGAAGTGCCTCGCCTCCGAGGACTTTGTCTTGGAGTACCTTCAGCCGGAGCCACGCTCCGCACTCTCTGCCTTCACCTGGCACGCCTCGACCCGAGGACCGACCCGGACCACCTTCGCAGCCACCGTGACGGAGCTCCCCGCTCCCCTGGCATCAAGCCTCCCGCTTGACCCAGGTTCACCTGGCTCGAACCTTGTCCGTCGCCTCCGAAGTCCCTGCGCACCACATACAAGCAAACAAGTGTATCCAGTACTCCGGAGACCTCTCCGGGTTAGCAACCTTCGGTACACACTCCGGTGTACCGCCCAAAGTACCGAAGCCATCGGTACGAACCCAGTCATCGTGTACTGCCGGACCCCTCCGACAGACACACTCCGCTGCACAGCTGCAGCAAGCAAACACCGAACACACTTCGGTGAACCACCTCCGAACACCCTTCAGAGGTACCACCTCCGAAGCCCCTTCGGAGGTACCCTTCGAACAGAGGGTAAAAGTCTGTCAATCACTCATCACAACACCGAAACCACCATTGGTTTCTCAATCTCCCCCTTGATGAGTGCATTGACAACCAAATCCGAGTTCAAGAAAATTTAAAAACTTTCAGCACACAAGTGACCATAAAAACTCAGAAAAGAGCCAAAGCATGTCACTTGATAAATGAATTTTTCTCCCCCTTTGTAAAAGAGTAAAATCCCCTTTGGCAAAACTCCCCTTGAAAAGAACTCCCCCTGAGTTGAGCAAATTTTTTCTCCCCCTTTATGTCAAAAATTTCTCCCCTTTTTCGAAATTATGCCTTCTTGCGGCAGAGAACATAGCAAATCTCTCCGGAATTTCTCCCCCTTTGGCAATGCAAGCATCAAGGAGCATGTAAAAGATGCAAATCTTCGAAATGAATAGACTTGCAAAGACATATAATGCAAAAATATGCCAAAATTAACACAAATGATCATGTGCTCAGCTCAATTTAACAATCTGAGAAACAAGATGATGGCATGTGATTTTGTCATTTTGAAGGAAAAGCATCACCACTTAATCATAGCAGCTAGCCAAGAGAAGGCAAGGACTGCGCAAAGCTAACAAATTCTACCCTAGACAGACAAGTCTTGTTCAAAAGGAGCTGTGAAAGCAAACTTGATGATCAATTAATTTTGTTGTTCTTTTTCTTACTGCCAGGGGTTATTTGTTTGTCCACCTTATACTTTCCAATCAAGCCAAGCCTAGGCATGAAAGCCATCTGAAGCTTAAGGCGGTGATTTTGGCATACACTACACTATCCCAGTTCAGACCAAAGTGCAATGGTAAGCAGTCTAGAATAGAGTAGTGCGACAAACAAACCCTCCTGGATCTTTTCATTTAAACCAGGCAAATCATGGATTTTTGATTTTGATTCAGATGAATGAAATATTTTGATGAATATCCATGAAGAAGAACACAATTTTTCAAGTTGCAGCTTTTAGCATCCAAAGAACAGTGTCTTGCTGTCAAGTAGATAAAAGATAGCTAAAAGCAGTCCAGCCTAAACAAGCTAGATACAAGATTGTGCGGTGAGCAAGTTTTGATTTTAGAAAATAAAACATCATGCACAACCAATGTTCCAGACATATTTCATAGAGCTGAGCTGTCATGATTTCTTTGAATTAAAAGCAGGCATATAATAGCAAAAGATGTAAGTGCAATTCCACACATAATGAGCATATGCAAGACAATTAAAATCAGCTCCCCCTCACAAAATGCCGTAGGGATGACAAATACCAAGTTCCCCACGCAAGTAAGCAAATCGAGAAGCATCGAGGGGTTTTGTAAAAATATCGGCAAGCTGGTGTTGGGTATCAACATATTGAAGTTCAATATCACCCTTCTCATTGTGATCTCTGAGAAAATGATACCGTACATCAATGTGTTTGGTTCTGGAGTGCTGAACCGGGTTGTTTGCAATACAAATAGCACTAGTGTTATCACAGAAAAGTGGAACACTCTTATAATCTAACCCGAAATCCCGCAAAGTGGAAACCATCCACAAAATCTGAGAGCAACAGCTAGCTGCAGCAACATATTCGGCCTCAGCCGTTGATTGTGCAACACTAGACTGTTTGCGGGAAGACCAGCAAACCAGAGAAGTACCCAGAAAATGACAAGTACCAGAGGTACTCTTCCTATCAATTCTACACCCAGCAAAGTCCGCATCAGAATAACCTCGAAGACATAAAGATGAAGATGCTGAATACCATATGCCAAATTCAAGGGTGTGTTTGAGATACCTTAGAATGCGCTTAACCGCTTGGCGGTGTGAAGCTCGTGGTGAAGCCTGAAAACGAGCGCATAGACACACTGCGAAGTGTATGTCCGGCCTCGTGGCAGTCAAGTAGAGGAGGGAGCCGATCATGCTCCGGAACTCCTTCTGATCTACGGCTTCTCCATCTTCGTCAGGGTCCAATGCTACAGATGTAGCCATTGGAGTGGCGAGGGGCTTCGCATCGGACATGTCAAACTTCTTGAGCAGTTCCTTGGTGTACTTTGTCTGGTGGACAAAAGTACCTTGTTTGCTTTGCTTGATTTGCAAACCAAGGAAAAAGGTGAGTTCACCCATCATCGACATTTCAAATTCTCTGCTCATGGTATCTGCAAACTCGGCAACCAAAGCATGAGAAGAGCCACCAAAGATGATATCATCCACATAAATCTGTACTAGGAGGAAATCTTTGCCATGCTTGAGAGTAAACAAAGTTTTATCAACAGAGCCCATCAAATACCCTCGCTCAAGCAGAAAAGACTTAAGTCTATCATACCAAGCCCGAGGGGCCTGCTTGAGTCCATAAAGAGCGTTATGAAGTTTAAGGACTTTATGTGGGTACTTGGGATTTTCAAAACCAGGGGGTTGTTTTACATAAACATCTTCACCTATGAAGCCATTAAGAAAAGCACTTTTGACATCCATTTGAGAGAGTTTGAATCCCCGGGATGTCGCAAAGGCAAGCAAAATCCTAATGGCCTCAAGGCGAGCAACATGTGCAAAAGTTTCAGTAAAATCAATCCCTTCTAGTTGAGAAAAGCCCTGAGCTACAAGTCTAGCCTTGTTTCTAACTATAGTCCCATCCTCCCCCTGTTTGTTTTTGAAAATCCATTTTGTTCCAATGAAATGAACATTTGGTGGAGGATCAACTAAAGTCCAGACTTGGTTTCTCTCAAAATTTTCAAGTTCCTCATGCATGGCATTGATCCAACTAGAATCAGAAAGTGCATGACTAACATCTAAAGGCTCGAAAGAAGCAACAAAAGTAGCATTAGTGAAATGGGCATGAGAACGTGTTACCCTTTGATCAAGCTCACCAATGATCTGCTCGGGAGGGTGCATCCTTTGAACATGGTGTGGAGCCTCGCGGCGGGATGCAGTCTCCCCCTCAGCTTGTGCGTTGGAGTGGTCCAAGATGACCGATGTTGAGGTAGTTGCTTCGGGACCTCGTGCCGAAGTAGTTGAAGCGGGGTCAGCTTCGGGGGTCAATGTCGAGGGTAGTAGGGGTTCATCCTCGAATTCTCCGGGATCTTCGTCTTCGAATAAGGTCTGTTCTATGTCGTGTTCATTTGCCTGTTCAAGAGCAGAACTAACAGAGGGGGTTGATTCATCAAAAGTCACATCACATGACTCGATGACTGTTAGTTTCCAAGTTATAAACACGATAAGAATGACCATGAGTAGTATAACCCAAAAAGATCCCGTCAGAAGATCGCGACTCAAATTTATCCAAGTTACCACGTTTTAGGATAAAGCAGCGACAGCCAAAAACTCGAAGATGAGTAACCTTGGGTTGTCTCCCAAAACGCAGCTCATAAGATGTCAAATTTAAAATTGAGCGCAAGAAGATTCGGTTTGAGATGTAACAAGCAGTGTTCATGGCCTCAGCCCAGAATTTTCTAGGAGTCCTATGCTCATCAAGCATCGTCCTAGCCATCTCAACCAAAGTGCGGTTTTTCCTCTCAACAACACCGTTCTGTTGAGGAACCCGCGGAGCAAAGAATTGATGTTCTATGCCATGCTCCATGCAAAAGTCAACAAAGAGACTATTTTTGAACTCGGTGCCATTATCGCTTCGAATGAATTTTAATGCACCAGGGAGTTCAGTGAACAATCTCAAAGCCAAGCTCCGAAAGTGTGAAAACACTTCATCCTTGCTGGCAAGAAAGAAGACCCAAGAGTAGCGAGAGAAATCGTCGACAATAACTAATACATACCACTTGCCGCCTAAAGAACTAACCCGAGAAGGACCTATAGTGTCCATATGGAGAAGTTCTCCGGGTTGTTCAGTCATCACTGTGGTGACTGGCGAATGCGAAGCGACAATCATTTTTCCATGTCGACAAGGAGCGCAAACTAAATTCTTCTCAAACTTGAGCTTGGGCAATCCTCGGATCAAGCCTAGGGCGCTCAGACGAGCGAGCAACTCAAAGCTCATATGCCCTAGTCTCCTATGCCACTTCCAAAGCTCAGAAGTCGAATGTGCAACAAGACAATGAGAAGAACCAGATGACTCTGAAAAATCAGCTCCAAAAACTCTCCCAACCCTAAAGATCTTACACACCACAACGCCATCAGAATTGAGCACTTGCGAAGTATCACGATGAAATCGCACTTCGAAGCCCTCATCAAGCAACTGAGATACAGACAGCAAATTGTATCCCAGGTTCTCAACCAAAGCAACATCTTTGAGAGTGAAGTTCGAATTAATTCTTACCACACCTTTACCTTTCACTCTACTCCTTTGATTGTTTCCGAAGGTGATATGTTCCCTTTGCTTGGTTGTGGTGAGGCTGGAGAACCAATTTGCATCTCCGGTCATGTGGCGCGAACAACCGGAGTCCATGATCCACGTGCCCTCCAAGCCTCGACCTCTCGCCTACACATGATAAAAACGTCTCGATCGCTCAGTGCTGGGGTGAGTAAAATAATGGCGAGGCATCCAGCACTGAGTGACACGAGTAGTAGGCACAGTAAAAGCAGACGGTCTACGCACATGAAAATCAGAATGATGCGAAGTGCGAGGTCTACCTACATGCAAAGAACGCAAAGCATGTCGAGGTCTCCTACTCTGACGAGGTACAAAGCTACTCGCCCGAGGTCTACCACCATATGGAACATGGTGAACACCTCGAGGAGCAAAACCTCTCCGAGAAGCACGAGGAGCCTCGAAAACAGGACGAGAGTAATACTCAGACTTATGCATACCTAAAGATGGGTAATGCATGTCCTGATAGCTCATCGCCTGTGCACGTCGCTCATCCTTGATGCGACGGAAACAGAAACCAATCAAATGACCCGCCCGCTGACAATAAGAACAATGAAACACTCTCCTGGGGGCACTCTCATGGGTCACAGGAGCAACTCTCACAGGCTCCTTGGGTTTCTTTTGAGTGGTTTTCTTGGGAGGATTTTTCTTGGTAGGAGGAGTGGTTTTCTTTGGTGGATGGGTAGGCTTTTTGGCTGATGGGGTGTCCAACAGAGCTCTCTCTTTCTCTAGGGTGGTGGGAGAGGTAAAAACAGTTTTGGTCTTACTGTCTGAAGCTATCCTCTCAAAACCCAAACCTAGAGCTACCCCGGCTCTGTCAGCACACAACTTGGTCTTGGCCAAGAGCAAATCCATCCTACCCTTTCCCTCAGTGCATTTATTAACCACGGAAAGGAGGTATTCATTTTCAGACATGAGGTTTTCAGCTCGCTCTCTAACAGTGCCTAGCTGGTCCTTAAGGGTGATGCAAGTGTCACAAACAGGTTGCACATCCTTAGAACTACCGGCCCTCTCCAATCAAGCCTCCAAATCATGAACATGCTTATCACGTAAATTAATGCTATCGCGTAATAAAGAGCAGTTCATGCAATCAATAACATCATGAGGTCTAGAATCCACCTCCAAAAGCTGCTTCTGTGCAGTCTCAAGCTCAGAAAGAGTTTGAGCATGAACAGAACGCAACTGAGCAAGCTCACCCATGACAACAGAACAGGACTCACATTCAGCATCATCAATTTTAGACTTAAGCATGGCATATTCAGTAGTAATGTTTTCTAGCCTAAGTCTAAGGTCTTTTCTTTCTCTAGCAGCTTGCACAAGTAATCTATCCTGACCAAGCACTACTTCATTTAGCTCATCTAATTTAATTAGAAGCTGGTCAGATGATAGGTTTACCTCAGATGAGTCAAGCTCATCGCCGCTGTGATCGCTGTCGGCCATGAAGCAGAGGCCGGTGAAGTCACGTCCCTTCTTGTCCTTCTTGTCCTCCTTCCTTGGGGACTCCTCCTCCTCAGAGCTCGACTCCTCAGTTGAGGAAGTGTCGATGTCGCTGAGAGCAGCAACAAAAGCTCTGGAAGCAGCCTTAGCTACTTTCTTAGCCATCTTGCCGCGCTTGCCCTTCACAAAGGGTTTCCTCTCCTTCTTGTGGTATTTGGGGCGTTCACTCTCATCTCTCTTTTTGACCTTGGGGCAATTGGCCTTAATGTGAGAGGTGTCGCCACATTCATAGCAGCCACTAAAACCACTTCTCCTCTGATCCCGTCTCTCATGATGAAAGCGAGTGAACCTCCGGGCAATGAGAGCAAGCTCATCATCAGCTAGAGTGTCCACCTGCTCCTTTGTGACGGAGACCAGGGAGGACAAAGCAAAACCATCTGCAAGAACACAAGTGCCTGATGTGCTTGGTTCTGTAGTGGTGCCACGGCTAGTGCTAGAAACAAATGCCAATGGCTGTGGCAAAGAGCTTCTGTGCACAGCAAGAGATGCCTTGGCAATCTCTGTGGACTTCAGCTTGCTAAAGAGTTCGTCACAGGTCAATGTGTCATAGCCTGTGGATTCCTCAATGCTGGATATCTTCACTTCCCATATGCTACGGTCAAGAGCATAGAGAAGCTTGATAGCCCTATCGTGATCACTGTAAGCAAGCGTCCCGTTGGATCGCAAGTTACTCACTATCGCGTCAAATCGAGAAAACATGGCATCTATAGATTCACCAGGTGCCTGCACAAACAGCTGATACTGTTGATTGTAGGTGCTTTGGCGCCTGGCCTTAATCTGAGCAGAGCCCTCATGAAAGACAGTGAGTGTTGTCCAAATCTCCCTAGCAGTCCTAAGGTGCTGCACCCTATCAAACTCACTCCGACTCAGACCAATGAACAATATGTTCCTTGCCTTTGAATTGGCAATATACTGATCTTTTTCAGTTTGAGTGGTGCGGGTATCAGGGATGGAGTATTGTGAGTCCACAATCTCCCAAATTGCATTTCCTTGGCTTAACAAGTAAGCCTCCATGCGCACCTTCCAGTATGCAAAATCTGTCCCATCGAACAGAGGAATTTTACTGCCTCTATCCATGTCGCCAACAGATCACAAAACCGGTTAAGGTCAACTGGTGATCTTAACCAAGCTCTGATACCAATTGTTGGACCGGAAACGGCGACCAGAGGGGGGGTGAATGGGAGCTTTTAAAATTTCGGGCTAAAAACTTAGCCTTCGGTTCTGTTCTGTCTTCTGCGGAACAGGCTTCGAACACTGCCTTCGAAGGTCTGGTTCGGAGGTACTTCGACAGCTCCGAACACAGGCTTAGCAGGAGCAAAAGTTCGAAGCCAAGAAGACTTCGCTCCACGAACAACCCTCGAAAATCTACTCTGCTAAGTCAGTGCAGGCTCCGCACACGAGGTGCTTCGAGCAGGCTTCGCACTTCACCCTTCGCAAGAGTGGACAGCCCTCTGAGGACTTCGACCAAGTACTTGGCGACAGCAATTGGTGCTGGGCTTCGTATGCGAAGGTCTACACGCACACAAAACGGACTACGCTAAGGGCTTCGGCACAAGAAGCACTACGGGAAATGAACAGGGCTTCGCTAGTAAGCAGCGAGGTCTTGCCTCGTGTTACACAGAGCGACAGCACACTGTAAAACACACTTCGCGAGAAAAACACCCTTCGCCTAAACAAGCTTCGGTGCACTAAGACTAGCGAGGTATGTAAAGCGAGCTCAAGCAAAAGCACAGAGAAGCAGGGCTTCGCCGCTTGAACAAGGAACACAAAATATATTGAACTCTGGATGAAAACCAGCGAGGTCTGTGTGTACAGGAGCTCAACAGTAAATGCTCAAAGTGTTAAATGTTACCTACCGAGCCCCCATATTTATAGCCCACAGTTCATCCAAAGGAATTGACTACGCTACCCCTAGGGTTTACATTCATTTTGTCTCTACAGAACTAAGGGGTACAAAAGGTAGTCCACCTTTATTCTGGAGGCTTCTCTGTCAGCTGCAGAGGGGACAATGTCAGCCTTTTTCAGAACAGACAGTGTCAGCCTTTACAGTGTTGACTTCTGGAACCTCCCTTCGCACCGGAGGGTGCGGTAGCTTCGGCGAGAAGCCTGCAGCCAGTTGGCCTTTGCTCCACCGAAGAAGTCCTTCGATACAGTGACGGTTTTGAGCCGAAGCCGTCAAAGCCCTTGGGCCTTCTCACCACCACCTCCGGAGTGGATCACCACGGCTTCGCAGCTACTCCCAGCTCGAACACCGTCCGTCCGTGTACCGAAGCCATGCATGGCCGAAGCACCACAAGTCATCCTCACTCCGAAGCCCCACCTTCGGAGTACCACCCTTCGAAGTCCCTCCTTCGTCCAAGGCCTCCGCATGAAGCATTCCATGAGCACTTCGTCGCAGTGCCTCTTCCCGAGCACACTCCTCGACGAGCCTCACCCGGACCATGCCTTCGATGCGCCTTGACTTCTGAGACCTTCGTCGGGCACCTTCGAGTGTCTCCCTCCGGAGCACACTTCGAACAACTTGCCTCCGCAGAGGACTTGTTCCATCCGACTCCGAAGTCACTCCATCCGGAGTACCTTCGAAGTGCCTCGCCCAGCCGGAGCCACGCTCCGCACTCTCTGCCTTCACCTGGCACGCCTCGACCCGAGGACCGACCCGGACCACCTTCGCAGCCACCGTGACGGAGCTCCCCGCTCCCCTGGCATCAAGCCTCCCGCTTGACCCAGGTTCACCTGGCTCGAACCTTGTCCGTCGCCTCCGAAGTCCCTGCGCACCACATACAAGCAAACAAGTGTATCCAGTACTCCGGAGACCTCTCCGGGTTAGCAACCTTAGGTACACACTCCGTTGTACCGCCCAAAGTACCGAAGCCATCGGTACGAACCCAGTCATCGTGTACTGCCGGACCCCTCCGACAGACACACTCCGCTGCACAGCTGCAGCAAGCAAACACCGAACACACTTCGGTGAACCACCTCCGAACACCCTTCGGAGGTACCACCTCCGAAGCCCCTTCGGAGGTACCCTTCGAACAGAGGGTAAAAGTCTGTCAATCACTCATCACAACACCGAAACCACCCTTGGTTTCTCAGGTCCGAATGGACCACAAAATCTTCGGAAGTTCTTCGGTCCAGAGTCCTTTTGCCAATCCTACTATCCTTCGATTTAGCCCTGACAAAATGTTACCATTAGCTCTTTCTACAGCAACATTAGACTGAGGGTGTCGCACTGCAGCAAAGCATAGCTGGATGCCTAGATCTTCGCAAAATTTCTTGAAAGGTTTTGCGTCGAATTGTGTTCCATTGTCAACTGTGAGTTGTCTAGGCACTCTGAACCGGCAAATGATATTCTTCCAGAAAAATTTCTGTACATTGTTCGAAGTGATAGCTGTTAGGGGCTCTGCTTCGACCCACTTTGAAAAGTATTCAATTGCTACCACTACGAACATCAAATTTCCTTTTGCTGCTCGGAAGGGACCAATAAGATCCATGCCCCATCTGGCCATGGGCCATACTGGAGCTATGACTTGAAGGCTGTTGGTGGGCGATGACTCCTTCGTCCCATCCACTGACATCCTTGTCAAGTACAGACCAAGCTCTTCGCATCAGCTACTATTTTAGGCCAATAAAGCCCCTAGCGAAGTGATGTCCAAGTTGCATATCTGCATCTATGTGATGAACTAGCTACAAGGCATGTAACAGATAACAAAAGCACTCAGCCTACACATGCTAGTTACCGGAAGCAATGGTGATCATTTTTCAAGTTTAAAGCATAAAAGCCATGCATATGACAGATATCAGACATATCAAGTGAACTGAACCAAAGCATGGTCATTGACAAGTAATCAAAAGCATGTACCAGCTAGAATAAGTAAAGCAGTTCAATCATATAACAGAAGCATCTCTAAAGTGTGATATATGAATATGCAAGGTATGAACACACACAAAAAGACTCAAGAAAAGAGTAAAGAAGAAAGAAAAACTGACGCAAGATATCCTAAAAAGGATATACAACACCCAAATCCCCTCGTAAACGCTCAAATGTAGACTGATCTAGGGGTTTGGTGAAAATGTCAGCCAACTGATGATGGGTATCAACATGAACAAGGTCAATGACACCTTTCTCATATTGATCCCGCAAGAAGTGAAAACGCACATTAATATGTTTGGTTTTTGAATGGAGACATGGGTTTTTCCCTACACTAATAGCACTAGTGCTGTCGCAAAACAATGGAACCCTGGTAGGGAAGAACAACCCAAAATCTCGTAGAGTGGAAATCATCCAAACCAATTGTGAGCAGCAGCTAGCAACAGCTACGTACTCAGCCTCTGTGGTCGAAAGAGCAACTCCAGATTGCTTTCGAGAAGACCAAGAGACAAGAGAGGAACCGAGAAACTGGCAAGTACCGGAAGTCGACTTGCGATCCAACCGGCACCCACCAAAGTCAGCGTCCGAAAAGCCAGATAAATCAAGAGATGATGATGCTGAATAGTAAAGACCAAGATCAGGCGCATAGGTGAGATACCTGAAAATGCGCTTGATAGCCTGCCGGTGAGACGCGCGTGGAGAAGACTGAAAACGCGCGCAAAGTCCCACGGCGAACTGTATGTCCGGTCTTGTTGCCGTTAAGTACAACAGCGAACCGATCATCCCTCGAAACTCTCTCTCATTGACCTTGACACCGCTCTCGTCCTTGTCCAAACCCCCAGAAGTGCCCATTGGGGTCATCTGCGGCTTCAATTCACCACCAAAGTCAAATTTCTTTAACATATCACGAGTGTACTTACCTTGGTGGATGAAGGTGCCGTCCTTGGTCTGCTTGATCTGGAGCCCTAAGAAGTACTTGAGCTCACCCATGAGTCTCATCTCAAACTCACTGTGCATCTGCTCAGAAAACTTGGACACAAGATCATTAGTAGTACCGCCAAAAATAATGTCGTCCATGTAAATCTGAGCAACTAAGAAGTCTGAAGCAACTCTGAGCAGAAAGAGAGTTTTGTCCACAGAACCCATCACAAAGCCCTTCCCCAACAAAAATTGCTTTAACCGGTCATACCAAGCCCTGGGGGCTTGCTTCAACCCGTATAAAGCTTTGTGCAACTTAAAAACATGTCGAGGAAACTTAGGGTTCTCAAAGCCGGGGGGTTGCCTAACATAAACCTCCTCTTATATGTACCCGTTCAGAAAAGCACTCTTTACATCCATTTGAAAAAGCTTAAAACCCTTTGAAACGGCAAAAGCTAGAAGAATACGAATGGACTCAAGACGGGCAACAGGAGCGAAGGTTTCTTCAAAGTCAATACCTTTCTTCTAGCAATAACCCTGGGCAACTAGTCGAGCCTTGTTGCGCAACACAACCCCATCTTCACCTTGCTTGTTCTTGAACACCCACTTGGTGCCTATGGGGTTGCATCCTGGTGGCGGCTCAACTAGTGTCCAAACCCGATTGCGGACAAAGTTCTCAAGCTCTTCTTGCATAGCATTAATCCAATTAGAATCAGAAAGAGCATGAGAAACATCTCTGGGCTCAAAAGATGCAACAAACGCAGATTCAGCAAACACAGCAAGAGAGGCAGAAGAACGCAAAGTTCTCTCAGTCAAATCACCAATGATGAGCTCTGAGGGATGATCACGCTGAACTGCTCGGGTTCCCTGGTGATCTGAAGTCACCTCACCGGAGTCAGCAACAGGCACCTCTGGACTCGACTGAGGGGGCTCAATCGAAGTGGAAGAAGTGATCAGTGGTCCGCCCTCATCATCAGTCGAAGTCTCAGAAGGTGTGGACTCTGCGGGGGATGCAGAAGGCCCACCCTCATCAGCAGCTGGAGTATCCTCATCTTCCTCAAAGATGGACTCTCCGAGCTCATCATCACCAGAAAGCTCAAAAGAAGGACTCAAAGAAGGCAAGGACTCATCAAATGAAACCTCACAGGTCTCGACAAGCAGCTGGGATTCGAGAATCCAAACACGAAAACCTCGAGAATGCAAAGCGTAGCCAAGAAAAACACCATCCCAGCAACGAGACTCAAACTTGTCCAAGTGCCCTCCCTTCTTGAGCACAAAGCACTTGCAGCCAAACGCTCGCAAGTGGCTCACCTTGGGCTGTCTGCCGAACCGCAATTCATATGATGTCTTACCAAGGTAAGCTCTAAGAAAAATGCGGTTGGCCTGATAGCAAGCCGTGTTCATGGCTTCAGCCCAAAAACACCTAGGAGTCCTGTGCTCATCGAGCATCGTCCTGGCCATCTCAACTAGCGTGCGGTTTTTTCGTTCCACAACGCCGTTCTGTGGGGGAGTGTAAGGAGAAGAAAACTGATGGTCCAGACCCTGATCACTACAGAAGCTGACGAACTGAGAGTTCTTGAACTCAGAGCCGTTGTCGGAGCGAATTGCTCGCATCCGACCATTGTTCTCATTCTTCAGCTTCAAAATCAGGTCATGGACTAATTGAAAAGTTTCATCCTTAGACTCCAAAAAGAAAACCCACGAGAATCGAGAAAAGTCGTCAACAATTACAAGTGCATACCACTTCCCACCGACTGAGCGTACCCGAGCTGGACCTACAGTGTCCAAATGTAAAAGCTCGCCCGGATAAGAAGTCATCACCTGAGTCACAGGTGAGTGAGAAGCGGCAACCATTTTCCCATGACGACAGGGATGACAAACTAGATCCTTCTCCATTTTAAGCTTGGGCAAACCTCGGATGAGGTCCATAGAGCTTAACCTGACTAGCAGATCAAAACTCAAGTGACCTAACCTCCTATGCCACTTCCAGAGCTCAGAAGAAGATCCAGCAATCAAACAGCGAGAAGGGCCAAAAGAACTAGAGAAGTCAATTCGAAAAATTTTACCGAAAGGTAAAATCTGACAAACCAAAGACCCTCTAGAATCAACCACAGAAGAATTGCCCCTCTTAAAACGTACTTCCAAACCATCCTCAAGAAGTTGCGAAACAGAAATCAAGTTGAAGTTCAAATTTTTAACCAAAGCAACATTCTTTAAAGAGAAATGATCTGAAATGCGTATTGAGCCTATGCCACTTACTTTCCCTTGACCGCTGTTCCTGAACGTGATATATTCTTTGGAGCTCGGGGGAGTGAGACTGGAGAACCATCTGTGATGTCCCGTCATGTGGCGAGAGCATCCTGAGTCCATGATCCAAACATCCTCCAGTCCCCGGTCCTGCACAATCAGTGTCTGTAAGTGGGAGCAAATGGTCCGGCACCAGGTTTAGCAAAAGAACTAAACCAGTGTCGAGCCATCTGCTCAAAAGATGGAAAGCGAAAACCATCAAAATAGTTTGGACCAAAACGCGGCTCAAGGCGCGGTCCTCGGTTCTTCCTAATCCTGCGGCCACGAGGTCCAGAACCGTAGCCAACACGGTCTGGAAATCTGCCGGAACGAACACCACCAACTGGAGCACGGGCAAGAAAACCGTCTCCTCTACCACCACCTAAACGACGCGGCCTGGCCTCCAGCCTCTCCCCGCGCCGAGGAACACGCAGTCTACCACCCTGCTGGTAGAACTGCTCCTGATCACTACAAGCCCTCTCTACTCTCTCAACCCGCTTCCTCCTGAAGCAGAACTCCGCAAGATGCCCGTCTCTCTGACACTACTCACAATGATAGGTGGGCTTCTTGGGATGTGGTTGAGGCTTGGGTTGTTTGGGCTTAGTGGTGTTTAGTGTTGTCTTCTTGGGTTGAGAGGGTCCAGGAAGAGAATCAAGAGAAGTGTGGAGATTTTTGGGCTTCGGAACCCAGATAGGTTTCTTGGGTGGAGCTTTAGATGGTTCATGGATCACTCCATCCTTGGGCTGACAAGCCTGGGAAGACTCAGTGGAGTGAGTCTTGGGATACCTCTGTTCTGGAGTCATTTTACTCCACTCCACTGCCCTGCTAATGGCACTCTCAAAGTCAGCCTTGGTGTAGGTGTACCCTACTCCAAACCCATCCTGCCTTTTGAACTGCTGGATCATCATGCCGAGTTGTGGCTCTCTGGCACTGATCCAACTCAGGATAGAACGGAGGTAAAAGTTCTCATTCTGAGAATCTGCTAGCTCCTCTCTCAAGGAAGCTAGAACCTCCACCTGAGACAAGCAGGTCTCACACTCACTCTCTACTTGGACAGACTTCCAGGCTTTTAGCTTGATCAACTCCATTCTAAGAGACAAACAGTTCTCACAGACAATGGGTGGAACTGACAGTGTCTCAAGCTCTAGCCTAGTCTGGGCAAGCTCAGCTCTCAACCTCTCCAAATCACCCAAATGTTCATTACCCTTGGATTTCAGCTCAGCTAAGGCAGCTAAATGAGATGGGCAATCAACACAGGGTGCGACGACAGTGGCTTGAGCATCTTTCAGCTCCAGCTGAGCGCTTTCAAGCTCAGTGGCCAAAGCGTCCCTCTCATCAACCCTTTCTGTGTACCTGGACTTCAGAGTCGACAGGTCACACAGAAGCACCTCACACTTAGGGCACTCACTGCTATCACCCAAGCAGGGGGAAGAAGATAGACTCTCAATTCTACCGCTGGCCACGGCAAGCTCACTCTCTAACTCATCTATCCTCTTCTTAGCCCCCCTAAGCAGTTTTTCCCGATATCTCAACTCCTGATGATTGCTCTCAAGTAAATCAACTATTTCGCGCTCATAGGATGATACCTTGTTGTCGTCGTCGTCGGAGTCGTCGGAGGAGCTCTTTTCTTCTCTATCCCCAAGAGCCATAGAACAGAAGCTCTTGCGGGATCTTCAGCGCTGGTGTGAGCGGCTCTTCGGCTTGTCTCCGAAGGCCATGAAGCAAAGGCCCGCCGGATCATCCTTGTCCTTCCCCTTCTTGACGGTGATCTCCTCATCGCTTGAGCTCGATGAAGAGGAAGAAGACGTGGATCACTTGGAGTAGCTCTTCTCCATCTCGGCGAAGAAGGCCTTGTCGCGCTTCTTGTTCTCTCGCCGGTAGTCCTTCAGGGCCTTCTTGAAGAAACGAGTCTTCGGCTTTCCCTTGATGAAGGAGGGGCTCTCATGCTTGCCGGAGTCGTGGAAGTTGCCACCGGTGCCCTTGTTGTATCCATTGCGCTTGGGGCAGTCGGCGATGAAGTGTCCTGGATCACCACATTCAAAGCATCCGGATTTTGTGCCGTGTCTTTTGAACATTCTCTTGTCATAGACACGACGCACCCGGTTGTTAAACAGACACAAATCATCATCTCCCAAGGACTCAAGCTGGTCCTCAGTGATAGACATCAAAGATAATCCAGCACAGCTCACAGCAGTGGGATCAACAGAAGGTGTAGCAAGGGCCAGGGATTTTGATCCAGAACCAGTGAGATTTGATCTCAGCTGGATATCTACCTCAGTGGCCTTCAGCTTGCTAAATAACTCAGAAATGGTCAAGGTATCGTAAGAAGTACTCTCAACGATAGAGGATACCTTGATCTCCCAGATCTTTGGGTCCAAGGTATGGAGAACCTTGAGCGCCTGCTCGTGATCTGAGACTAACTGAGCACCCTCAGCCTTGTTGTCCCGAAGCTTGTTAATGATCGACTGAAAACGACCAAACAAAGCCTCAACAGATTCACCCGGCTTCTGTGTGAAATTCTCATATTCACGCCGGTAGGTCTGATAGAGCCGAGCCTTGACCTGTGTTGTTCCCTCATGGTGTGCCTTGAGGGTAGCCCAGATCTCTCTCGCAGTGGAGAGATGACTCACACGCTCAAACTCAGTGGGACCTAAGCCAGAAAACAAAATGTTCACAGCCTTACTGTTGCTCAGATGCTGAGCAATGATACCAGCAGTACCTTGCTCAGTAACTGGCAAAATGACAAACGTGGTGTGAACGCAAATGTCCCATATGTCCGAACCCTGGCTCATAAGATAGGCTCGCATGCGAGTCTTCCAATAGTTATAGCCATAGGCTTCCAAGGACGGGACCTTGCCAGGGGACGTCATGGTCACTACTGGGGTTTAGAACCGGTTAAGGTATGGAAAAACCCTAACCTCGCTCTGATACCACTTGTAGGACCGAAAGTAGCGACCAGAGGGGGGGTGAATGGGCGCCTTAAAAATTCTTTCGAATCAATGGCCTGTTCCCAATACCCAACGCACCTCAAGAGACTACGCAGCAGAAAATAAACAAAAAGGCCTAAGTCTAAAGGTTTCTAACCTAGAAGCAAATGATTATAACTGAGAATTATTAAATAAGTGCAACTGGGCAGATGAACATGGTGTAACAGGCCTAAACTTCTCAATGAAATGATCTAAGTATGTGTAAAGTGAAATGAGAAGTTACTGTCAAAAATTTGTCTCCTGTTCGGAACTTGGCGAAGCCTGCTTCGCTCGTCGAGATCTGCTTCAGAGATGGTGACGAAGCCTGCTTCGGAGATCAGCTGCGAAGCTTATCCGAGAAGCCGAAGGTGTTTTGGTCTAGCCTAGTTCGAAGGGTCAGGGAGCGAAGTATGCTTCAGAGCGAAGTGACTGAGTCGAAGCCTGCTTCGAAGTGTGTACTCCGAAGACAAGACTTCGAACACAACTCCGAACCGAATGCTTCGAAGCAAACCTTCGAACCGAAAGCTTTGAACTCAACACACAAACGGACTACCTTCGAACAAAGAAGCGAAGCCTGTCACACGACAGAAAACCAAGTCCGAAGCCTATACTTTACCTCCGAAAAGAGCAAGCTTCGAAGAGAGAAGCGAAGGGTGACACGCCACACAAAAGTCAGTGCGAGGCCTAGCGGAACTACAAGCTTCTAACCCAACTTCGAAAACTGTCGAAGTATGGACTTCGAACAGCTAGAGCCGAATCCCCTACGCACTGTTGTTCGAAGAAAGCGATGCTGACGTTCAAGAAAATACTTTGAAGCTAAGCAACACAGGACGCAAACTGAAAATCGAAGATCGAGCGAAGCCTTCGAAGATGTTAGATCGAAGCCTGCCTCACGGAGCTGAGGGGCTTCGAACAGAGAAGGTTGGCTTCGCCAGAAACAGCCAGAAAAGGTACTCAGAGCTGACACCCTCGATCAAAAAGCTGCGCAATAGAAGGAGAAAAGCTGGCACAGAACATTGTAGCTACAGGGAAGTAGTACTACTTGCAACAGCAAGAACTAGTACTCTGTTCGTGAAGAACAGAAGCAAAAGAGAAGCTTCTGCTCACGAAATAAATTCAGGCTGCCTGTAACCGAAGCATTAACTCCCCAAACCAAACAATGTGTACCGAAGGAAATCGACAGAGACCAAGGCTTTAGTGCATCCAAAAGATTAGAACAAATGCAAGGCAAAAATGGAGCAAGTAAGAACCTGGCGGCGCACACAGGAGAGAGAACGTGAGAGACAAAATGACCCAATAGAGTGGATTTGATTTCAGCCAAAAGGGTAGTCCAAACCCTAGGGATTGGGGTCCTATTTATAGGCTCCCAACACTAGGAATATTCTACCAGCCCCTTAGGGTTTTTTATAGACTCAAGAATAAAGAAAAAGACTCTACTGCCCTTAGGAATTTTTAGACACGATTGACTGACTGTGGGCCTAGAGTTACAGATGACTTATCCAGAAGCTAAGTTTTCGTAGCGACTATGGCTTGTCTTCTGGACAGTCGGATACAAGATCAACGGTTGTCAGTTTTGTGCCGAAACTGACAAAGCCCCCACCGGCTTTGCACCAGGTACCCGGATTGGGCCGGCCCGACTCCGCAGCTCTCTCAGCCCGGCAATCGCTCACCACCCGTGTACCTGAGTCAGTCCTGGTCAACAGCCCAGTGGGTCTTCTACTGCTTCTGGCCCATGCACCCGGATTGGGCCAGCCCGACTTCGCAGCCTCCTCTGCCCGACAATCGCTCGCTGCCCGTGTACCTGAGTCACACGCGGCCCATGAAACAGCAGATCTCTTCTCTTCTTCAGTCCTCTTTGACTATCGTTGACAATGACTCATCACTTCTGGAGCCATGAGGCCCACGCTATTCAGCATGGCTCCTCAGAAGCATTCCATGAGCCCTTCGTCGCAGTGTCTCTCCCCGAGCACACTCCTCGACGAGCCTCAGCCGGACCATCCCTTCGATGCGCCTCGACTTCTGAGACATTCGTCGGGCACCTTCGAATGTCTCCCTCCGGAGCACACTTCGAACACCTTGCCTCCGCAGAGGACTTGTACCATCCAACTCCGAAGTCACTCCATTCGGAGTACCTTCGAAGTGCCTCACCTCCGAGGACTTATCTCGGAGCACCTTCAGCTGGAGCCACGCTCCGCACTCTCTGCCTTCACCTGGTGCACCTCGACCCGAGGACCGATCCGGACCCCCTTCGCAGCCACCGTGACGGAGCTCCCCGCTCCCCTGGCATCAAGCCTCCCGCTTGACCCAGGTTCACCTGCTGCGAACCTGTCCGTCGCCTCCGAAGTCCTTGCGCACCACAGATAAGCAGACAAGTGTTTCCAGTACTCCGGAGACCTCTCCGGGTTAGCAACCTCCGGCACACACTCCAGTGTACCACCCAAAGTACCGAAGCCTTCGGTACAAACCCAGTCATCGTGTACTGTCGGACCCTTCCGACACGCACACTCCGCTGCAACAGCTGCAGCAACCAAACACCGAACACCCTTCGGTGAAACCACCTCCGAACACCCTTCGGAGGTACCACCTCCGAACACCCTTCGGAGGTCCAACCTCCGAACCCCCTTCGGAGGTACCCCTTCGAACAGAGGTTAAAAGCCTGTCAATCACTCATCACAAACACCGAAACCAACACTTGGTTTCTCAACTGTGATGAGGAATCATCGAAGAGCGCACATGACTCGGCTGACATGTACACTACAGAGTGGACATGGTCTAGCAAGGCCAAGCCTATTACTTGCTTTGACTTACAGCCATCTCCTAGTAAAAGTTGGCCTAGTGAGGTAAAGTATGTATTTGACGTGACCAAGTGGGACAAAATATTTGAGTTTTTGCTGAAGAACAAGCTCATAATATTGCCGAAAGGTCACGTCATCCCGACCACTTACAACTTGAAGAAGAGAACTTACCGTAAGTGGCATCACTTTCATTCCCATTGTACTAATGATTGCAATGTTTTTTGTCGATGGGTTCAATCGGCCATAGAGGAAGGATGATTAAAGTTGGATACTAATCCCAAGATGAAGATCGACCAAGACCCCTTTCCCGTGAACACCATTGATCTTGATGAGAAGAAGGTGATAATTTGTCTTGAGTAGGCTGGGTCGGCTAAGGGGATGGAGGTCGTAATTGGAGAACCTCGTACACACACACTCGTGCCAAAGAAGGTGACATATGACATGATGCTACGAAAACACAAGAAGAGGGCCGAGAAGGTGAACACTCGGCCAGGACCTCCAGCGAGGCCAGTCCCTCCAGTGAAACCATTGGAGCCACTATTTCCTCCACCGCCATATCATCTGACGATGGCACAGTGGCCTCCATATTACTTTCCACCTCCCGGGTACCCTGCCCCATACTATGTTGCTCCATTTGTGCCCTCCGAGTTTTATAACTTGTAAAATCAAATGGGCGCTACGCGGGGCAACGTCTTCGATAGATTGTCCATCGCACAATGAGGGCGTCCGAAGGAGGTATACGAGGCCATCATGGTCAAGGTGGGCTCCCAAGACGTCCCAATCCCTAAGGGGCCCCCTTGGAGCGAGACAGAGGCAATCCACCAAAAACAGCTGAACATGAGAAGACTGCTGGTCTGACCACAACCCCATGGCCAGTTAGACCACCTTCACTACTTTGGTCTGACTGGCCTATTATGGCTGGTCCGACCAGCCTTTTTCGGTCATCCGTCACTGGCTGGTTAGACCGGCCCACCTTGGACGGTACGACTGTTGATAGCGAAAAATGGCAATAAATGCTTATATTGTCAAAATATCAATTTTGGTAATTTGGGCCAAAAATACACGTGTCCTGGATCGGGGCCAAGCCCTACAGGGCCGAAGGCCCATTGACGCTATGGGCTTCGGAAGCTTCTAGCAGGCCTGCTAGCTTCGGCCCAAAGGCCTTCGGAGGCCTTCCTCACCGAAGCTTCGTCCCGAGAAGTAGGCTTTGGCGGGCCTGGCCGAAAGCCCACTTCGGGCTGAATTCGAGAGATAGAGTTTGAGTTTGATTATGGATAATTTTATCCATACGCATGATTAGGCCGAATCTTAACAGATTAATCTTAGAGATTAGAAGACTAGCCCCTATAAATGTAGGGCTGAGGCCGGTTCATCAACCCCCCCAACACAAATCAACCACAGAGCCCTAGGTTTGAACCGTACCTTTACTTTTATATTTACTTTTCTGCAACCTTCATGGGTTAGCCTGGAAGCCCTCCGCCGGCCACTTCAGAACAGTGGTAATCCTTGTTACTTCGCCTGTGAAGTATCCGTTAATCTATGTAATAGATTGCTATCGCCTTGTTACTTCGCATGTGAAGTATCCGCTAATCTGTGTAACAGATTGCTACCTTCATTTCCCTAGTGCAACACTTAGCAGAATTCGGTCCCTAGGCCGAAATGGCACTTGATCTCTGTTCTGTTGCAAGTTTTCACGCTCGGAGCCACTTCTCTAGAGGTATCCGGAGCCAAGAGACTGGTTTCGGAGGATGCCAGAACACCCTTTGTCGGAATTACTGCTTCGACTACCCATGCCGGGCCATCACGCATTTGTCGGTTTGACCGAGTCCCGTGTGCCAGCACGCTCCGCAGTAGGCTTCGTCACTTTAGGCTTCGCCACGTTTGCACCCTGCACCAGACGAAGTCACGCTAGTGCGTTGCGTTCGAGTTATTTTATCGCGTTAGAGGCTTCGTGCTGAACCCCGTTGTTCACAGGTGATTGTCGCGTCGAGATCTATTCGTAGCCCGCCTTCGGCCAGATTAGTCTGAACACCGAAGACTACATTCGGTGAGACCCTTTGCATCAGACACCAAAGGTACCCTTCGGTGATACCCTTCGCATTATATACTTCAAATCCGTCATGCTCCGCTCAGCTTGCTGATTTATTCTGTTTAATATATTCCTTTTCGGCTAATTGGATTATTTTTGTGTGATCTGATTACCTGATGATTCCACCCCCTTTGCCACTGTTAAGGGTAGTCGGAACGTGACATCAGTGTTGTGTTATGCTTAGGCTTGTCCCTAAGTATTTGCACACTTTTGGATCGTCGAATTGAGCCAAGTGCGGGGCACATTTTCGTGTCAACACACTTTTTGGCGACTCCGCTAGGGAAGGCTACGCCAACATGATGAGTACGTCTACAACGGCCATCGGTACATCTACAATGACTAAAACATCTACATTGCCGATGGATCCCATGGAGGCACAGATATCGACAACCACAACATCATGATGCCTACCCTTGAAGATATTCCTGCAGAAGACCAAGCAGAGATTGAGGCAAAAATGAAGGCACTCCAATACCGCATGCTTGGGAGCTACGTCAAAACACGCGCAGGCTTCATCAAGCACGACTTCAATGTCCCCGACCTCTCTCGGACTCAGGTAACACCGGTATCGCCTCGTTTATCTTCTTTAGAGATTGAGTAGAGGAAAGCCACATCAGTAGATCAAGACGTTAGCGCTTCGCCAGCCAACCGTTTTGGTTCGGCAGTTAGCTCTCAAGTAGAGGCGACACTTAGAAGGCTTGGCTTTACCAAGGCCGTATCTCCAGCTCCGATTGCTAGTATACCTCCAATAAATCACATTTACAGCAGAACTGACGGTAGTACCAGCAAAGCCATTGTGTCTTCGGCCTCGATATCCATGGATGAGACCAGTCACCATGCTTACGGCCATGCTAACACCACCTACCATTCGCCACCTCCACATAAACCAACGCTAGCTTTTCCCACGCTGCCCGCACCACATGCACAAGCGCATAGGCCTCAACACGTCATACATCCCGAGCTAGAGCATGAGGAAGAACCCTACGGCCGACACTCCGACATACCGCCATGCGTCGCGCCCCCGCATGAGAGACGCGCGTAGGCAGTAGGTTAGGATGATATTCAGGAGCAGATCCATGCACTGTTTAGGGAGTGCACCGGCTTCATACTTAGGGTCGAGCTAGGGTTTACCGAAAGTCGTACCCTGATCATTTCGACATGATACCTTACCCTCGCAGCTATAGAGTCCCTGAATTCACCAAGTTCGATGGTGAGGGTAACAAAACCACACTAGAGAATGTCAGTCAGTTTTTGGAGAAGCTAGTGGGTCGGACGCTTTAAAACTTATACTATTTTCTCTCTCACTATCCGGCACCGCTTTCACTTGGTTTTCGGCGCTCATGCTGAACTCTATCCAAACGTGGGCTGAATTAGAACAAAAAATCCACGACTACTTTTACACCGGTGAAACAGAACTTAGGCTTTTGCACTTGACATCGGTTAGACAGAAATCTAGCGAGAGCATCTCTAAGTATATCAAGCGCTTTTGAGATACCAGAAATCAGTGTTTTAGCCTTAATATTTCGGAAAGGTATTTGGCAGATCTAGCTTTTAGCGGGTTGCATTATGAAATTAAAGAGAGACTACCTTGCTTAATTTGGGAGGAGGAAGCCACCGTAAAAGAGAGAGCCACCCTTCCCCCATCAGACTATTCTTTTTAGGCTATTGGGCCTCTTTCCAAGTGGGTGTGGTGATGAACTGTTGGAGTCCGGACAACTTTGATTTGTTGGGCCTCGGCCAACCCCACTTGGGCCGGATCTATCATGAAGTTCCGATGCAGAGGAAACATATTGGATCTGTTGGGCCTTAATGTGGATTTGGGCCTAGGGTTATAGCTCTATATAAAGGGAGGAGGAGGTCATGCATATCATATTAATTGTAGTTTAGATTAAATCTAAACCCTAGCCTCCAATAATCTCTCCACTCCATTCTTGATCTCCATAGTTGAGAATGAGATTTCTCCCAAGATTTCACCAGCGGTGCTAGCACGCTGGCGTGAGATCAATCTCATCCCTGTACGTGTGGACTCCCTAGAGGCGCTGCTCAAATAGTGGTGCTTGTGAGCTTCTTCACGTGGACATCGCCGATCTTCGCCGATTGGATCAGTAGGAACGAGTGGAGCAAGACGAGGATAAGCGAGGACACGCTTCCTCAACATCTTATTCCACTGCAATAGCACATTTAGCGTTAGAATACAACAATTCATGATCCCTCACATGGATGGTTCCAAGGTTTGAGGATGATATTTTTGAAATTTCGAGCTAGCGTAGCTTCCCCATGTCCCAACAGTGGTATCCGAGCCTACGTACGTAGTGTTCGATCTGGATCAATAATGTATATAGATATGTGGTGGAAAATAAATTAGATCTATTTTCTATTTTTCGGATTTCAGAAGTTCCAATACTGATCGAATGTTCCATTGGATCGAATGTTCCGATTTGGAATCGGAAGTTCTGATGCCAAACATAATTCGATACAGAGAGCAATTTTGCTATCAAAAGTTCTGATATTAGATCGAATGTTCTGATGTCGGTTTTTAATTGACACAAAGACAAATTTTGCCGTCAGAAATTTCGACGGGTCGAAAGTTACGATACCAGAACGGAAGTTCTAATCCACCCAAAAATAGAAATTCTGAGCCTATTGAGCTAGAATTTTCAGATCCACACATCAGACACCTGTAGATTCTTTGGCTAACTTTGTTTTGTAGAGAATGTCATGACTGGTATCAACTTATTGAGAATGTATGAGATGCATTGTCTGTAATTAATATGGCCTACGTGTCATGATTATTTACAGCCTAAGGTTGTTCAATGTTTATACGACCTACGTATCGACCTGTGATGCTTCAACTCATGTAACTAGTATAGTGCTATTATTTGTAATGGGCTAGTACAGGTTCATGGAGGTCGAAAGCACACACAAATGACGAAAGCTGTGGGATCAGAATGGCGACTAGAGGGGGGGTGAATAGGCACCTCGACAAAATCTCACGAATGTGATGGCCTTTTCAAATCACCCAACGCACCTCTAAAAGATTGCAAAATCAAATTGATGATCACAGCACAAAACCAGAACTAAAAACCTCCTCAATTTGAATTTTTCTCTAGATTAAGTACTTTGATGTGATGATCTGGAAGATTAATAGAATTCTTGCTGAACTTTCTAAAAACTTGATGGCCCATAACATTTTATCAAGCACAATATTCAATTGTTTGACATGGATTAGTATTATCAGCAAGGATTCAATTAAATTCACAGAACAAAGTATTCACTGTACTTGATTAATCCAATGCAGATCTGAAATTTCATTGACAATGAACCGGAACAGTAGTGGCAAATTACAGCAGAATCTTAATGCAAAACAGGCAAAATATTTTGAATAAACTGCTTGGCAATGTTCTGATGTTATATTAATGTAGAGCTGCATATTTCAATAACTTGATAATCTGAATATTCATTGAATATATTCCAGAAATGAATCAACATAGAAGGCTAATGAAATTCATTTCAATCACATAATAGTAGCAACAAAAATTCTCTTTACAAAATTGGGTACTGAAACTGTAGCAGTTTGTTAAATCCAAGCCCTTCAATCTTGTGCCCTTCTCTGAAGTGCTGCAAATGTTAGATGATCCATAAGAAATTGCTAGTACTGATAGCTTCTGTTCTGTTGCTCCAATTAGTATGGACTGCACCTAGCAAGATCTTCTGAATACAATGCAGTAATGATCAAGTTCTTTGTAGGAATCACAAACAAAAAGAAAACCGACAGCCGTGGAGAAGACCGGAAACAAATGAACCAAAAAAAACCCAAATGATAAGTACAAAATAGATTTCAGACGCACTGGCTAGGCAGAAATAAACTGAAGCACAAGTGGAGCTAGCGCCTGACAATTTGACAATGAACAGAAAATACTCTAGTCCCAAACCAAGAACAACAATCTAAAATTGCACCATGCATTCAGCAAAAGTTAGGACTGAACAAAACTCTTCAAGCAGTCCTCAAATCAATTTAACTAAAACAAGTGCGCCAAGAAATTTGTCAATGAATAACATGTATATGGTAAATCCTGTGCATGGCAAGTAATGGTTGAATCCTCATGATTTCAATTTCAACCAGCAGCACTTCAATAGAATAGAATGGACAAGTGCTTGGAAATTGACCATACACTGAAAAATTCTAGAATGATTCTTCTGAAGCGTGTATGGCCAATAGTGACACATTGACAATGAACAAATGAAGATAGACTCTCAATGGGAAGGAGAAGAACAAAAACTTTTAAAAAGATTAATCTATCTCTGGACTATTCATCCCACAGATTTTTGTAAATAAAACCTTCAAAACGGGAACATAGATTTCTGTCCAAACTTGATTAACATCAATTTCAAATTTAAATAGATTCAATTCACTGATTGATATTCTATTCTCGCAACACTAGCTGATAAACAGGTGTACCAGTTCAGCATTCAGAATGTAAATGATCATCATTAGTGAAAGAACTTTGTTGATGGCCTTGCAGTAATTTACAGTTCTTGAAATTTTTCACATCAACAACAAAAGACAAATTACTAGTTCAGTTGAAGAATAACAATCTTGGCAGTCATGAAGAAAACCTGACTTTAGCAGAGAATAGCAATAGGATGAACAACTACAGCTAATGAAGATGTATAATAGAATACTCAAACAAAGGAAAAATCAAAGATGAGATAATCCAGAAATTTGTTGCCAAACAGAACCATCAACAACTAAAACTGATTCACAGTAAATCACAAATAGACAAGATTAAATCCATTTTCCAACAATAGATGGCTTCCAATAACCTGCTCACAGTGGAAAAGCACTAGCAATGGATGATGACCTGGTGCGTGATGCTATATACAGGTGTAATAGTGTGATCCATCAGGCAAAGCTGTGCTAGATTCTTTGGTAGTGGAGACTCATGGCAACAAAAATCACAGCAGAGAAAATCCTCAAAGCAACAATAAAAACCAGCCAAAAACTTTCTCAAAATATTGGCAACTGTAGCAGAACCTAGATATTCTGGCCTGATTTGACTTTCTACAGAACTGGCGTTGAGCAGAGGTGCTAGCACATGGTATTCTACTATAGCAGTTAGAAAACAACAACAAATGATGAACCGAAGAACACTATTCAGTCGGTGACTAAAAGAGGACAAAGATGTTAAAAATCACAGCCACCAAAGGTCTCCAATAAAGTGGGCAGCCCAAACCCTAGGGTATGGAGCCCTTTAAATAGGCACACCCTAGGGGGGAAATTTACAAAGAACCCCTTGAGATTTAAGTTTACTTAACATACCATGATTTATTTTCAGAATTACATATTCTGGAAAATACCCACATTTGACTCTATTTTATTACAACTTTGACCCTATACTTTTAATATCTTTTCAGAATTTTGACAATTCTAAAAAATACTAAAAGTTTACACTTAATATAAATTACTAAACGAAAATAAACTCCTAATTATTGGAATTTAAAAACATTTTATAGATGAGATGGTTTTCAGCAAAAACCGACAAAGCCTACTCGATCGCTGACATGTGACGCCAATCTACGAACTTGACCGCCAGCAAGGCTCTCTCGCTCTCGATCCCCTCGAGCCACCTGATCACTTGCACTGCCCTCCCTTTTGCTGACTTGACCGTCACTTTGTCTCGACCATCCGTTCGTCCATGTCTTGCTCTATCTCCTCGTGCACTCTTGAGATCATCTCCAACTTTACCCGGCATCCTTGATCCTCTGGCATCGAGCTCCCCGCTCGACCTTTGATCACCCGCCGTTGACAGTTGGTTAGCATCTCCACCATGCACACATGAGACAAGGCAAAACACGAAATAGGACGCACACCGATCCCCTCACCATAATCCCTATCCATACATCGATCCCATTGATGCATGCACTCCACCACTCACTCATCTCACTAGATCGACACTCAACCTTGTCAATCACTCATCATACAGACAAAAACCACAGTGTGACCTCACTTGGTTTCACAATCTCCCCCTTGACGAGTGCATTGACAACCCCAAACAGAAACATGATGAAAGTCTCAAGTTAAGCGCACAAGTGACCATAAAAACTCAAAGAAGAGCCAAAACATGCTGTTGACACGGAAAAGGGCCCCCGCACTTGGGTCAATCTGACGATCCAAAAGTGCACGGATACTTAGGGACAAGCCTAAGCGTGATGTGGCACCGACGTCGTGTTCCGACTACCCTTAATAGTGATAAGGGGGGTGGAGTCACCAGGAAACCAGATTACACAAAATAACCCAATTAGCCGAAAGAAATAGATTTAAACAGAATAAAATCAGCAAACTAGTCGGAGGCCGCCTAGTTTGAAGTCTGGTGCGAAGGATGCGCTGAAGGGTACCTTTGGCGTCTGGTGCGAAGTGCTCCGCCGAAGGGTGCTTCGGCGTTCGGACTGATCCGGTCGCAGATGGACTCTGAACGGATCTGGACACAGTGACCACCTCCGAACAGCGGGGTTCGACGTACGATCTCCGATACAGCAAACTATTAAATAGTGAAGCGAGGGCCACGCGTGAGTGCAACTTCGTCTAGTGTGGAGTATGAGCGTGGCGAAGCCTGTCGCGATGAAGTATACTGTCGGAGCCTGTCATCGAAGCCTGCAGTATCGTCGAAGGGTGTCCTAGGGACCTCCGGAACTGATCTCTCAGCTCCGGACACCTCCGGCGAAGGGGCTCTGAACGTGCGAACCTGCAACAGAGAAGATGTGAAGTACCAATTCGGCCTTAGTACCGAATTTTTCTAAGTGTTGCACGGGTGGCGAAGGTAATCTATTACGCAGATTAGCGGATACTTCACAGGCGAACTAACAAGGTGATAAAAATCTATTACATAGATTAACGGATACTTCACAGGTGAAGTACCAAGGCTTACCATTGTTCCATAGTGGCGGACGGAGGGCTTCCAGGCGAACCCACGAAGAGGTACAGAAAAGTAAAGGTAAAAGTAACAGTACGATCAAAGCATGGCTTTGGTTTGGTTTGAGTTGAGGGGGGCTCCTCCACGTCGGCCATGCCTCTCTACTTATAGGGGGTCGACTCCTAATATAATCTGCTATTAATCTGACTAGATATAGATAGAGACTGAGCTGGCAACGCGTGCAACTCTATCTCTGCCGAGGTGGGCTTCGGCCTGGCCCGTCGAGGCCTGCTCCTCGGGCTGAAGCTTCGGTAGCGTGGGCTTCAGCCAGGCCTGTTGAGGCTTGCTTCTCGGGCCAAAGCTTCGGTAGCGTGGGCCTCCGAAGGCTTCTGAAGCTTCGGCAGCGTGGGCCTCCGAAGGCTTCCTGGGCGAAGCCCGTGGGCTGGCTAGAGGCTTTCGGAGCCCATAGCTCGGTGGACTTCGGCCTTGTAGGGCTTCGGACAGACCCTGGAAATGTGTACTTTCGGCCCAAATCACCAAAAATTGATATTTTGATAATCTAGCCATTAATGCCATTTTTTGCTATCAACACATGCCCCCTGCCTTTTAGTGAACTACTGAACTAAAAGCACAATGAGCTGAAGACGATACCATTCGTATCGGCTTTTCGACACTTTTACGACGTTTGCCACACACTTGGGAAATACATTTTCAAGTATCTACCATTCAAAGCCCTTCGAAACCGCTCTCCCTGCAGGGATTCCAACACGTATGCGTTGCCGGGAGCGATTTCGGCTATCTTAAAAGGACCTTCCCAACTAGGTGACCATTTGCCAAATTTGGGACTCCTCGTGATGAGGACATCACTTCACATGATACACACATGGAGCCTCCACCTACAATTCAGTTACTAGGACGAATCACACGCGCCCGTGCCCGTCGCTTGAACCATGAGGTTAATTCTTTCCTTAGCTACTATGTCAATATTTGTTTGGACGGGATGCTACTGAATACTAGCGATATTTTGTTGCTTAGGAACATGGGAGATGGAATAGAAGAATTGGAGTTGAAGACGGAATCACACGGATGATTTGAAGTCAAGAATTCGCTGGTTCGGACTACATTAACCACTCTGCACCAAAATGGGCATAACTTCCTCATACGAAGTCCGATTGGCGCGTTCTTTGACTTTTTGGAAAGCTGAGGAGAAGACGGATCGTTTGCCGTTGGTTTCACCTCATTTGGAGTCCCGAGTCGTCCTGTGTATTTAAAACAGTCCTGCGTGACAGAACTGGGCCGTGTTGGCCCATAGTCTGAGTCTGTACGTCTTCTAGCCCACAGCCTGTGTCTGTTCACCTTCCACAGGCTGCCGCCCTATATATTCTCACGCCAGCCGCCGCTAGAGTTAGGTTTTTCTTTGTTTGCATCTACACTGTTGTGTTTAGATCCCGCCTCTTGCACCGGACCGATTGGCTGCTGCATTGGCGTTTGTGAAACCTCACCTTATCATTGTTTGTCTGTGATTTGGCATTCGATTTGTATCCTTCCTGTTCTTGCTTGTGTTCTTGGGTTCGCTTGCAGGAATTAGCCTTCGTGGCGAGGTCAATCGTGTTCTGCGTGGTTGATAACCAACGGAGACAGTGGTGTAACGATTGCAAGGTTTTGATCCGCCGGACCGGAGCCTTGGATCGTCAACGTCGAGATTCTCCACCAACCCAAGCTATCCTTTACCTAGCGGAAGATCGGGACCACTCCCCCATCAGTTGGTATCAGAGCTCAGCTTTCCCGTTAGGTAATCTCGATCTGCTTTTGTTTTTACCCAGAGTCCAGAAAACCGCACCAAAAAAATTCCCCACCGAGAACCCCTTTGTGCCTTGCGATTTTAATTTCAGTTTTAACTTTGTTGAGTTTGTGTTCTTGGTCGAGTCTTGTTGCTGGTTTAATCATCCCTCTGTGTCGTTTGAGTAGTAGTTGTTCTTGTGTCTCAGAAAAAATTCCCCACCGAAAAACCCCCCTTCCGCAACCCTATTTGTTTTACACATCGACTCTTTGTGACCCCCCTTCAGTAAAACAGGCATAACTTTTCGCTCGTTTGGCAGAAAAATCTGAAATTTTTTGAGCGTGTTCCTGACCCAATTTGGGTGGGTACCCTTTGCCGGTTAGCCCTCACCAAAATCGCCAAAAAAATCAGGAAGGTAAAGAAAAAAATTGGTCAAAGTTTTTGCTCGCTGGACAGCGAACTTGTTTGAATTTTTGTGAGCCACATCCCACCTCAGTTGTAGGTGCCAATTTTTGTGGTTGCTTCTCTGGTCATCCTTGTTCAAAAAAAATAGAGTGAAAAAAAGGAGAAAAAAATATAAAAAAAAGAAAGAAAAAGAGAAGCGGTCCTGTTAGTTGCTTGTCCGAACTCTTGTCCGATCTCTTGTCCGATCAGTGGCAGGCAGTGGCAGTTTCTGCTTGTCCAATCTCTTGTCCGAACTCTTGTCCGATCTCTTGTCCGATCAGTGGCTGGCAGTGGCAGTTCCAGTGGCAGTTTCTGCTTGTCCAATCCCTTGTCCGATCTCTTGTCCGATCTGCAGAGAGCTGAATTTGGCCTGTGTTGTTTCCATTTGAGTTTTGGGCACATAGTTTCCCTCTATTGCTTGAATTTTCACCTTGGGAGCACTAAGGCCAGCAACTTTGACGAGTACTAGGGAATACTTATTGAACTTGGTTTAACTGTTATTATTATCGCTAATCCTTGCTACTCGCTTTGCCTTCCAAGCTACACCTTTCTCTTGGTCAGGACAGGTTCATTCCTTGCAATTGCCACCACCCTCCACTTGGTTCATCACCTGTAGGCCGGTTACCTCACTGCATCGTGGTAAGAACACTTGCAAGCGTGGGTAAGGCGCTTAACGGATTGCTTCCACCACACACCCACCACCCCACCTAGCTGTTTACATAAGGATTATTCTTTGTTGCTTTGTCTTTTCACTAACATGGTAGCACTTATTGTACAACGTGATTTGAGCACTCACATGGACCAGGACGACCAGGCACAACGGAACAATATATTTCAGACCTTCTTCCTCGTCAATAACCGTCGTGCGCGTGTCATCATCGACAGCGGTAGTTGCAACAATTTGGTGAGCCTCGACGTGGTAACTAAGCTTCAACTTCCCACACGTGCACATCCACACCCTTACCACGTGCAATGGTTCAACAATAACGGTAAGGTCATGGTAACACAAACTGCTCACATCGAATTTTCCATTGGTACATACTTCGGAGTTGCTGAATTTGATGTAGTACCAATGCAAGCATGTTCTCTATTACTTGGTAGACCTTGGGTATATGATACTGATGCTACACACCATGGTAGGAGCAATAAGTACACATTTATGTATAAAGGAAAGAAAGTTACATTGCTTCCTATGACTCCTGCTGAAATTGTGAAATTTGAACAAGAAAAACGTGCTAGGGACGCACAAAAGAGCAAACAACCTTCTGAAAATCAGCAAGTAGCTAAAACACCTTCGAGGCAACAAAAAGACAAAGTTGTTTCTCCTTCCTCATCACAAGTTATTAATCTGAAAGGATGTGTCATGCATGCAACTAAAACTAACCTTGCAGTACGTAGTTTTCTTGGTCTTGCAGGTTTCTACCGGCGTTTTGTGAAAGATTTCGGTACCATAGCCGGTCCTTTACCTAAGTTGACCAAGAAGGGAGTTACTTCTACTTGGGAGCCAGCACAAGAACAAACTTTTGCCACACTCAAGGATCGCCTTACACGTGCACCTCTACTTCAGCTACCCGACTTCAGTAAGCATGTTGAGTTAGAATGTGGTGCTAGTGGTGTTGGAATAGGAGATGTGCTGCTACAAGGAGGTAAACCCGTGACCTATTCTAGTGAGAAATTGCATGGTCCACAATTGAATTATTTTACCCATGATAAGGAATTATATGCCTTAGTGTGTGTGCTTGAAACTTGGCAACATTACCTTTTGCCTAAGGAGTTTATTATACATTCTGATCATGACACACTCAAATATTTGAGAGGGCAAGCTAAACTGAATCGTAGACATGTTAAATGGGTTGAATTTATTGAATCTTTCCCATACATTGTGAAATACAAGAATGGCAAAGAAAATGTGGTTGCTGATGCATTGTCTCGTAGGATTGTTCTTTTATCTCAACTTGATATCAACGTTCCAGATTTGGAAAGTTTGAAAGATTTGTATGTTGTAGATAAAGAATTTGCTGAACCATTCACTAAATGTAATGATGGGAAAGACTGGAAAACATTTCATGTTTATGACGGTTTCTTGTCCCATGCTAACAAGCTATGTGTTCCAGATTCGTCCGTACGTTTGCTGTTGTTGTAGGAATCACATGGCGGTGGATTAATGGAGCATTTTGGGAGAGAAAAGACTTTGGCCCTGCTGTCCAATAATTTTTATTGGCTAAAGATGCGGAGAGATGTTGAATGATTTGTGCAGCATTGTGCCACATACCATAAAGCTAAGTCCAAACATAACCCATATGGTTTGTATACTCCACTTCCTGTTTCTAGTGCACCTTGGAAAGATATTAGCATGTACTTTATTGTGGGATTGCCTAGGACAAAGAGGGGGATAGACTCCATATTTGTAAGAGTGGATAGGTTTTCTAAAATGGCACACTTTATTCCCTGTCACAAGACCAACGATGCTTCACATATTGCTGATTTATTTTTCAGGGAAATTGTGAGATTGCACGGGAAGACAATGTGGGCCAAGCTTGGCACAAGATTGCTGTTTTCAACAACTTGTCACCCACAAACTGATGGTCAAATAGAGGTGGTAAACCGTACACTCTCCATGTTGCTGCGAACAATGATTAAGAAGAACTTGAAAGAATGGGAGGACTTTCTTCCACATGTTGAATTTGCATACAATAGAGCTGTCCACTCAACAACACAATTGTGCCCGTCTGAAGTGGTGTATGGTTTTAAGCCAATCACACCACTTGATTTGCTGCCACTTCCTTTTCAAGAGAGAGCAAACATGGAGGCAACTATGCGTGCAGAGTTTGTGAAAGCTATGCATCTGAAGACCAAGGAAGTTATAGAAAAGAAGGCACACTATTTTGCTCAAAAGACAAATAAAGGAAGAAAGAAGATGTTTTTCAAACCAGGAGATCTTGTTTGGTTGTACTTGCGCAAGGATCGTTTTCCTGATTTGAGAAAGTTTAAATTGATGCCCCGTGCTGATGATTTAAAACCCTATTTGGTAGCTGACAATGAGCTTGAGTCGAGGACGACTCCAATTCAAGAGGGGGAGGATGATGAGGACATCACTTCACATGATACACACATGGAGCCTCCACCTACAATTCAGTTACTAGGACGAATCACACGCGCCCATGCCCGTCGCTTGAACCATGAGGTTAATTCTTTCCTTAGCAACTATGTCAATATTTGTTTGGACGGGATGCTACTGAATACTAGCGATATTTTGTTGCTTAGGAACATGGGAGATGGAATAGAAGAATTGGAGTTGAAGACGGAATCGCACGGATGATTTGAAGTCAAGAATTCGCTGGTTCGGACTACATTAACCACCCTGCACCAAAATGGGCATAACTTCCTCATACGAAGTCCGATTGGCGCATTCTTTGACTTTTTGGAAAGCTGAGGAGAAGATGGATCGTTTGCCGTTGGTTTCACCTCATTTGGAGTCTCGAGTCGTCCTGTGTATTTAAAACAGTCCTGCGTAACAGAACTGGGCCGTGTTGGCCCATAGTCTGAGTCTGTACGTCTTCTAGCCCACAGCCTGTGTCTGTTCACCTTCCATAGGCCGCCGCCCTATATATTCTCACGCCAGCCGCCGCTAGGGTTAGGTTTTGCTTTGTTTGCATCTACACTGTTGTGTTTAGATCTCGCCTCTTGCACCGGACCGATTGGCTGCTGCATTGGCGTTTGTGAAACCTCACCTTATCATCGTTTGTCTGTGATTTGGCATTCGATTTGTATCCTTCCTGTTCTTGCTTGTGTTCTTGGGTTCTCTTGCAGGAATTAGCCTTCGTGGCGAGGTCAATCGCGTTCTGCGTGGTTGATAACCAACGGAGACAGTGGTGTAACGATTGCAAGGCTTTGATCCGCCGGACCGGAGCCTTGGATCGCCAACGTCGAGATTCTCCACCAACCCAAGCTATCCTTTACCTAGCGGAAGATCGGGACCACTCCCCCATCACCTCGTGCCTAAAGGCAAAATCGTTTTCCATAACAAGTCTCCTATTTGAAACGATTTTGGTTTAACCTTCTTATTGTAGGCTCTAGCTACTCTTTTCTTGTCTACCTCTGTGGCTTCTAAAGCCCTTAGTCTCTTATCGGTCACTTCCTCCAGATTATCTTTCAGAAGAGCCCCATACTCATTGACCAATAAGCCGTCTTGCTTTAACACTCTTAAGGAGCCAAGATCTACCTCTACAGGCAGAACGACCTCTTGTCCATATAACAGCTCATATGGACTAACCTTGGTGGCACCGTGCTTTGCAATCCTACAAGCCCATAACGCCTCGGAAAGCACTTCATGCCACCTTTTAGGAAACTCTTCAATTTTCTTCTTAATAAGCTTAATCACGGTTTTATTACTAGATTCGGCCTGACCATTGGCCTGAGCATAGTAAGGTGGAGTTTATCAACTTAATACCATAGTATTCGACGAAGTCCCTTACTTCTCCAAAAACAAATGAACTACCTTGATCTGTAGTAAGAGTTTGGGGAATGCCGAATCTATGTATGATGTGCTTTAAAATAAAATCACATACCTCATTATGAGTCATGTTCTTGAGGGGTACGGCCTCGGTCCATTTGGTGAAGTAGTCCGTCGCCATCAACACGAACCGATGCCCCTTTGAGGAAGGAGGGTAGATCTGGCCGATGAAGTCTAAACCCCAACCTCGAAACGGCCATGGCTTGACAATAGGATTGAGAAATGAGGTAGGAGCTAACTGGATGTTGCCAAACCTCTGACACGCCTCACACCCTCTGTAGTACTTGAAACAGTCTTCAGTCATAGTCAGCCAATAAAAACCCACTCTTTTGAGCATCCAACTCATCTTTTGGGCCGACTGGTGAGTGCCGCAAAGTCCCTCATGGACTTCTCCTGTAGCCACCTGGGACTGCTCATGGTCTAAACATTTCAATAGCACTCCGTCGATGGTTCGGCGGTACAATGTGTCGTCTACCAACACAAATTTGAATGCTTGTCGCCGAACCTTCTGATCAACCTTTCGGCTAGGGTCACTCAAATACTAGATGATTGGGACTCTCCAATCGCCCTTACAGGTTTCAGAGGGCCTCGCTGGTCCACCTTCTGAAAAAGTTTCTAAAATACTGACTTCGGGGTGCCCCCCGAGCCATTCTAGCTTCTGTCGAAGCCTGGCCGAGGTGGCCATTCGGAGTGTGCTGGGCCGAAGCCCTTCGGAGGGTTCAGACACTGGGGAGCCTTCTCCGTCCAAGAGGCTTCGGACTATAGACTCTAGCATGCCAGATCCTTTGATCAGCAGAGTACTCCAATCCAGGGGCTTCGGCGTGCAGGGGCCTTCGGTGACCCAAGGGGTTCGAGCCAAAGGGTGCGCCTGTCCAGTATTACTGGCTTCGGCAGTGAGACCAAACATCGGCTTGTCCAATACAGAAAATTTCCCTCTCTTGACTTGGTAGACAGATGCTTGCTGAGCCAAATCATTGGCGACTGAATTGGCTTCTCTTGACACGTGAGATATTTTTAAATCATCAACAGTAGCAATTATGTCTAGACATTTGTCCAAGTAACTATTCAACAAGCCATTAAAACATTGAGCATTCTTAGCTACTTGTTGTACTACTAATAATGAATCACCATATGCGTGAACATGTTTAGCGCCTATAGACTCTAGTAGTTCAAGACCTAGCAATAAAGCTTCCTAATCGGCTTGGTTATTAGTGGAAGAAAACTCTAGTCGGGCTGAGGTTTCAAAGCGCATACCATCAGGTGATATGAGAACCACTCCGATACCCTAGACATTCTTCCAAGCCGAACCATCAAAATAGATTTTCCATGGTACTATCTCAACTAGAGCAATAGCATCACTCTAGCTAGCATCTATGTGATGATCAACTATAAAGTTGGCTACGACTTGGCCTTTCATCGCTCTTAGGGGCTCGTAGGCCAAATCTTATTCAATCAACGCGTAAGCCCATTTTCCGATTCTTCCACTTAGAATCGACTTCTTTAACATGTGCTTTATAACATCGGTTTGGCAAACGACAACACATGTGGTAGGGAGAAGATAATGGCGTAACTTGGTGCACGCGTAATAAAGTGATAAACATAATCGCTCCACAAACGCGTACCTAGTTTCGGCGTCTAGCAGGCGGAGGCTCAAGAATGTGATGATGTACTCCTTCCCCTCCACCTCATGGGTTAGCACGGCTCCAATCACGCTATCTTCAGCGGCGATGTATAGCCAAAACGGAATCCCGGCCTTGGGTGCTCTCACCACGGGCGGTGATGACAAGCACTCCTTGATCTTCTCAAAAGCACTTTGTTGGCTTGCCCCCAAGTGAACTCGACTTTTTTTTAGCCGGAGTATGGTGACAAAGGCATCAATCTTGCCAGACAAGTTGGATATAAAGCAACGCAAATAGTTCAACATGCCTAGCAACTTTTGCACATCCTTCTTGCATGCCGACGCTGCAACGTTTCTAATCTTTTCAAGTCTCTTAGGATCAATTTCTATACCTCTTTCATGAATCATGAAGCCTAAGAACTTACCCGCCGACACACCAAAAGCACACTTGAGTGGGTTCATCTTCAAACCATACTGTCGCATCCTATCGAAAGCAACCTTCAAATCGGCTAAATGGTTTCCCATAGCATCCGATTTGACCACGACATCATCGATGTAAACTTCTAACATAACTCCTAACAAGTCATGAAAGATCAAGTTCATAGCGCGCTGATACGTGGCGCCGGCATTTTTCAAACCAAAGGTCATGACGACCCACTCGAACAAACCGACAAAACCAGGGCATCGAAAGGCAGTCTTATAGACGTCCTCTTCGTCCATAAAGTTTTGATTATAACCAACATTTCCATCAAGAAAACTTAGTACCTTGTGTCCTGAAGCATCGTTGATCAGCATGTTGGCTATCGGCATTGGATACTCGTCTTTTGGAGTGGCCCTGTTCAGATCCCTGAAATCAATGCATACTCGTATCTTGCCGCTCCCTTTCTTCTCTACAGGCACAATGTTAGCAACCCATTCTGTGTACCTGCATGGCCTAATAAATTCAGCCTTGAGTAGTCGCTCCACTTCTTCTTTAACTCGGTCATAGACGGCCGAATTAAAGCGGCGGGGAGGCTGTTTATAAGCCCTAAATCTAGACATGATGGGCAGCCGATGCTCCACGAGCTCGCGGCTTAGCCCTGGCATTTCGCTATACTCCCATGCGAAACAATCGACATACGACTGAAGTAACTTTATTACTTCAGCCTTTTCATCGGGCTGTAAATGTTGGTTTACAAAAGTCAGCCTTGGGACGCTACCATTACCTATATCAACCTCCTCCAAGGGATCGGCCGACGCAAAACCTTGCCCTAATTTTTCTACTTCGCTAAAATCCTCGATGGCTTCGGCAATACCGTCTTTATTAGACCAATACTGCTCCACACGAGACTTTAGCCAATCTAGATTATTCTTGCTAGACATGACTATTAATACAAAAATAGCCGTGCTACTCCAGTCGGCTTTACAGACACTGGTACAAACTGTCCTCCGTATACACTAACAAAGTCATAATCCGAAAGATCTCTACCTGATAGACACTCTACTTTGTTATGGACGCCGTCAACCGACACACGGCCAAAGCTACTTGGGCCGAAGTATCTGCGGGGATGACCTCCACCTTATCGTCATCCCACTGTATCAAGCACTGGTGTAGGGTAGAGGGGATGCAACAGTTTGCATGGATCCAGCCGTGTGCGAGTAACACACTATAGTTACCTTGTACGTCGACAACGAAGAATGTTGTCGGCAACGTCTTGTTGCCCACCGTCAACTCCATAGAGAGCACTCCCTTGGCCTTGGAGCTCTCGCTAGAGAGCCATTGAGCATCAAGTTGGTCTTCTTCAGGTCATCTTCATCCCTGCCAAGTTTATTCAACAATGAATAAGGCATTAGGTTAACCATGGCGCCGTCATCGACGAGCATCCGAGAAATCAGCTTCCCATCGATGTGACCCCTGACATAGAGGGGCTTTATATGGCGAGCCGAGTCCTCGGGCTTGTCGAAGACGGCGTTGCGTGGACCGAGGTTCAATTCAGCGACCTCAGCCTCGTCCCATGGTAGGGCGAACTCGGCAGGTAATGTGACGATGTTGATGTCCAACGCCTGAGGTGCGGGCCCCTCAGAGACGGGCTAGTAATCGTCGTCGAGCATGTCATCATTGTCGCTCGGGCTAGGAGTCGGGTTGGTTATCTCAACTGGCTTCTCTCTCCATACCTACCTCTTAGCTGGCCGAGGGCGGATCTCTTCGAAGATGGCGTCGCGCTCAGCCTCAGCTTTCTTCTCGCACATCTCCTGTGCTCGCTGCCTTTGTAGGCGTCTCTTCTGTGATTTGGACATGCCCGGAGGAGCCCAAGACGCTGCGGCTTGGTGCCTGGATCTACTGTTCGACTTCTGTTAATTCTGGCCGAAGTGGTACTATGCCCTTCGGCCTCGGGCACCCTATGTTCGGAGGGGGCTTCGCTGCGAACCCCGTAGAACGGATCGGCCTCGTTCGGCCGATTGAACCAAGCTTCGGCGCGGAGCTCGGCCGAAGCATGCGGCTTACCTCCATCAGACCTCGGCGACAAAGTCTTTGGGACTGGGACTTCTTGAGACCCAACTCTGATAGTTATGGCTTTGGACTCCCTGACTTCGGCCTCCGCATGCTCGCACCCTTCGGCTTCTCTCTGCATGGTCCGATTCGGGGGCACCACGGATAGTCTGTGGACGATGCCCCCCTCCGCTGTGTTTGTTTGCTCCTGCTATCCAAAATACTCCGAAGGAAAATAAGATACAGTGTTAGGTTGCAGAGGGTACCATGATCCGGATACGAACGGAGCCCATGGGGTCCCCGCTCAGTCATACAGCGGAGGCATCGGAGGCTCTCGAGGCCTCGCCCACTGTGAGCCGAACCCGTTACCCGGAGGGGGGTTCGGCCAAGTCGAAGGTATCTCGGACCACACTAGCGAAGGGTCCTGCCAGGCTGGAGGTATGTTCGGCCAGTGCGGGCCGATGCCTCCCATCGGAGACATCCACCATGGTGCGGGGTTCGGCCATTGGGGGCCGAAGTTGTTGCATGGGGGACCCGACCACTGGGGTTCGAAGTTGTCGCACGGGGGACCCGACCACTAGGGTTCGAAGTTGTCGCACGGGGGGTCGGCCATTGTGGCTCGGAACCACCGTGCGGAGCATCAGGATACCATGGCGCAAAGCCTTCGTGCGGAGGGCTTGCCGGCTTCGACCCAAAGCCACCCTTCGAAGGTCTTGGCCCCTTCGGCCGTTTTGACCTAGCGTGCGGACCTGTTTCCTTGGCCCTTCTCTGATGCTTGTTCAATAGCATATCATATGTCACCTTTGGCCTCTTGCGGGCCTTAGTCGAAGGGGTATTAACGTTCTGTTTCCACACCCCTACCTCGGGGTTCTTTGGCACGAGTGTGCGAGTGCGCGGTTCTCCAACAATCACATCTTTCCCTTTAGCTGACTCAGCCTGTTCTGGCCGAATCAACACCTTCTTCTCGCCGAGGTCAACGGCGTTGACTGGAAAAGGATTTTTATCCAGCTTCATCTTTGGATCATAGTCTATCTTCAATCGTCCTTCTTCTATGGGTGATTGTATCTGTCGTCGAAAAACATTGCAATCATTAGTATTATGAGAATGTGAATCATGCCACTTACAGTATGGATTCTTCTTTAACTCATCAGAAGGTGGAATGAACTAACCCTTAGGTAACCTGAGAAGCTGACTTTTTAAGAGAAAATCAAATATTTTATCACATTTAGTTATATCAAACGAGTACTTGACCTCATTAAGTCTATTCTTTGTGGGGGATGGTCGTAACTCGGAGCAAGTGACAAGCTTATTTTTAGTGTTCCAAACCCATTCGGCCGCGTACATGTCGGCTGAATCCTCCTCCTCTGACTCTTCCTCATCAGAGAGTTCCATGATGTGAATTTCGGCCCTAGGCTTGCTAAACGTCTTAATAAATTTCTTATCTTTGGTTCGGCCTTCTTGGACCAAAGCCTGCTGTAGAACTTGGCTAACTTCTAAAAAGTTTTGGTTATCTAATCTTTCTTTAATTTCAGAACGTAATCTGTTAAAATCTAACTCCGCCAAGTCCCTTTCTGAAATTTTAAGGCTAAAACATCGGTTTCTAGTATCCCTAAAATGCTTGATATACTCAGAGGCGCTCTCACTAGATTTTTGTTTAACCGATGTCAAATGCGAAAGCCTAAGTTCTGTCTCTCCTGTGTAGAAATAATCATGGAATTTCCGCTCTAAATCATCCCACATGTGGATGGAGTTTGGTGGGAGCGCCGAAAACCAAGTGAAAGTTGTGCCGGACAGCGAGAGAGAAAATAGTCTAACCTTTAGGGCATCTATCCCGCTAACCTCTCCACACTGCGTCAAAAATTGACTAATGTGCTCTAGTGTGGTCTTGCTACCCTCGCCATCGAACTTAGTGAATTTAGGGATCCTATAGCTGCGGGGGTAGGGTACCATATCAAGATGGTCGGGGTAGGGCTTGCGGTAAACCCTAACCCGTCCTTTGGGCACGAAGCCAGCACATTCCCTAAATAGTGCATGGACCCGCTCCTCTATATCATCTTGGTATGTTGCTTGAGCACGCCTCTCATGCGGGGGCGTGACACACAGTGGGATATCGGCGTGTCAGTCGTGTGCTTCTTCCCTACGTGCTATTTGTACAACGTGCTCGTGTCCGGGTGCCTGTGCGTGTGGTGCGGGTAGCGCGGGTATTGGCGCAGGTGGTGCGTGGTATGCAGTATTAGTTTGACCGTAGGTATAATGATTGGTCTCGGCCATAAGTGATGAGGCCAGAGACATGATTGCTGGAGGTGAACTAGCTATAGGAACTGGGGGTACGACCTCAGTGAAGTCGAACCTTCTAAGAGTCGCCTCTACTTGGGAGCTAACTGCCGAATCTAAACGGTTGGCTAGTGAAGCGCTAACGGCTTGATCTACTGATGCTGCTATTTTTTGCTCAATTTCTAAAGAATATAAATGAGGTGATACAGGTGTTACCTGGTGTAGGACCGAAAGTAGCGACCAGAGGGGGGTGAATGGGCGCCTTAAAAAATTATTTCGAATCTATGGCCTGCTCCCAACACCCAACGCACCTCAAAAGACTAAGCAGCAAAACGTAATCAGATCCCCAAAGCCTAAAAGTATCTAGCCTAGAAACGACCGGTGTCCTAGACAAATAGACACCACTACAGTGCTAATAGGCAGTATAACCATGCACTCAAAACATGGCAGATCAAAGTCCTTCATAACTAATCATCACAGCAGTTAAACTGAAAACACGTAAATAGTGATGAAGAGTTACTGTTCAAAAATTTGTCTCCTGTTCAAAACTTGACGAAGCCTGCAAAGTCGAAGCCAACTTCATTGTGTCACAGCAGTTGAAGGTTTGTGGAGTCTAGGCTAGTTCGAGTGTGACAGAGTGCGAAGCCTGCTTCGGAGCGAAGTGCCTTATGCGAAGTATGTAACTACCGAAGCCTCCTCAGAAAAGCACGCTTCGAAGCTACGAAGCTCAACACAAGAAAAATCAACTTCGAAGCAAATCAGAGAAAAAATCGAAGCCAACAAAGCAACCTTCGATGTCAGATTGATCGAAGTATGAGTGTTAGAGTAGTAACCTTTGAATCACAGGCCAACTTCGAATCAGAGTTTGGTTCAAAGCTGTTAAGAGAAGGTAGATAGCGAAGCTAGCTTTGAGACAACTAGAACCAAATTCGAAGCCACACAATATGAACCCTCCGAAGTAAAAGATGCTACAGAGACTGACAATGATTCGAAGTATAAACAGCCTTCGGAAGTCAGTGAACGAAGTTATAAGCTTCGTATGAGCAACCTCCGAAAGTTGCTTAGCACAAGCTTCACAAAGCTTAGATACAGGATCGAGGCATACAATGAAAGAAGCCTGTTCGAAGCCTACTTCACAAGACAGAAGGACTTCGAACAAAATATGGAGCTTCGCCAGAAACAACCAGGGACATTCTAGACCCTATCTGTTAAATCAAAAAGCTATGTCAGGAAAAAGCAAGGCTAGAGAACAAGCGTACTGTAGCTACAGGAACACGCAAGAACTAGTACTTCTCAGCCGAAGAACAGAAGCAACTGGAGAAGCAATTTGCTCCGGAATAAAAAACATTCACACACAAAACGATGTAGACACAACCACAAAAATGCTGTGCACAGAATGCCAGGAATAAAATCTCACAGAGAACGTGAAGAACAAACAACACTCATGATGGCAGTGCTCACAGGATGAAATCGCAAGAACAAGAGCCTGGCGGCGCACGCAGGGAACAGGAGACAAAAAGTGACCCAATTGATTAGTAAAGTAATTTCAGAAAAGGGTGACCTAACCCTAGGGATTGGAGCCCTATTTCTAGGCAGCCCAATCATCCTAGAATATTCCACCAGACCCTTAGGGTTTTTTACAGACGCTGAAATAAAGGAAAAGACCAAATTGCCCTTAGGATATTTTTACAGACTCAACTGACTGACTTTGGGCCTAAGGACAAAATAGTAAACTCCTATTTATAGATGACTTGTCCGGAAGCGGAGCTTTCGTAGCGACTACGACTTCACTCTAGGACGGTCTGATCCAAGATCAGCGGTCATCAGTTTTGCACCGAAACTAATAAAGCGTCCACCGACTTTGCACCAGGTACCCGGATTGGGCCGGCCCAATTCCGTAGCTCTCTCAGCTCGGCAATCGCTCGCCGCCCGTGTACCTGAGTCAATCCTGGTCAACATCCTAGTGGATCATCTGCTGCTCCTAGCCCATGTACCCAGATTGGGCCAGCCCGACTTCGCGGCCCCTCTGCCCGACAGTCGCTCACTGCCCGTGTACCTGAGTCACACGTGGCCCAGACACAGTAGATCTCCTCTCCTCTTCTGTCCTCTTTGACTACCGTTGACAATGACTCATCACATCTAGAGCCATGAGGCCCACGCTCTTCAGCATGACTCCTCAATCTCCCCCTTGATGAGTGCATTGTCAACATTTCTCTTTATCAGTTCCTCAGTACCTACGAACACATGTGGAAACACGAAAATAAAGCACAAAAAAACAGAGAAGAAGAAAAATAAAGTAAAAGTTTAACCCTAATGACCAAAAACTGAACAAAAGCAAGAAACGATCATTATGGTTAACCAAAGGTAAAAGCTCAAAATGAGTGCAATCTCAGAATCATCAACAAGGATAACAACAGAGTAAGGACAAACAGGACAAAAACTCCCCCTGAAACAAATCCCAGAGAAAGCCAAAACTCCCCCTGAAACTCTTCTCCAAAATTTCTCCCCCTTGTTGACAAGTGGACTCATCAAGCGAGACTTAATGCACTCTAAAGAGACACAGACTCCCCCTGAAATGCAACTCCCCCTCAAAATATGTAATGAATGCAACTGGGGTGCAGGTGGAGTGTAGAAAGCATGCTTCTCAGATATGATTGACTTCAATTACATCTAACAAGTATAGCAAAAGACATACTGTCTAAGACACATGGCATGATCAGTGCAACAGATGATATCTAAAGAAAGTCATTAGCACGCATTTTTCAGTTTTTGCAAACAAAAGCATCACCACATTTTCCAGTTGACAAGCAAGGTAAAGCATGAAATGCATAAGCTAACCGATATCTACCAAGATAAGCATTGTCCAAAACAAAGTGCTTCAGCAAACTTGTTATCATTTCAATTTTTAGGCTTTTTCTTTTTCCTTTTTTCATTTTTGCCAGGAGTTATTTGCAAGTCAAACCTTATGCTGACAGACCAAGTCAAGCCTAGGCCAGAACTGGACCATCAGAAGCTTAAGACATTGGTCTTGGCATACACTACATTGTCCTAGTTCATACCAAAGTGCTATGGTAAGCAGTCTAGAACAATGCAATGCGACAAAGCAAACCCACCTGGATCTTTTCAATCTCAAGCATAAAAAGGCATGGAGTTTTCATTTTTCTGATTTTTCATCATTTTTATATTACATTTTCCATGTTAAAAGCATAAATATATCCAAGTTGCATATTCGCATCTAAGTCAGAAACTAGCTACAAGGCATGTAACAGATAGCAAGAGCATTCAGCCTACACATGCTAGTTACCAGAAGCAATGGTGATAATTTTTCAATTTTAAAGCATAAAAGCCATGCATATGATAGATATCAGATATATCAAGTGAACTGAACCAAAGCATGATCATCGACAAGTAATCAAAAGCATGTACCAGCTAGAATAAGTAAAGCAGTTCAATCATATAATAGAAGCAAGCTCAAAAGTGTGATATGTGAGTATGTATGATATGAACACACACAAAAAGACTCAAGAAAAGAGTAAAGAGAAAAGAAAAAAACTGACGCAAAATATCCTAAAAAGGATACACAACACCCAAATCCCCTTGTAAATGCTCAAAAGTAGACTGATCTAGGGGTTTGGTGAAAATGTCAGCCAACTGATGATGAGTATCAACATGAACAAGGTCAATGACACCTTTCTCATATTGATCCCGCAGAAAGTGAAAGAGCACATCAATGTGTTTGGTTTTTGAATGGAGACAAGGGTTTTTCCCTACACTAATAGCACTGGTGCTGTCGCAAAACAAAGGAACTCTGGTAGGAAAGAACAACCCAAAATCTCGCAAAGTGGAAATCATCCAAACTAACTGTGAGCAGCAGCTAGCAGAAGCTACATACTCAGCCTCAATAGTCGAAAGAGCAACTCCAGATTGCTTTCGAGAAGACCAAGAAACAAGAGACGAACCAAGAAACTGGCAAGTACCGGAAGTCGACTTGCGATCCAACCGACACCCACCAAAGTCAGCGTCCAAAAAGCCAGATAAATCAAGAGATGATGATGCTGAATAGTAAAGACCAAGATCAGGCGCATAGGTGAGATACCTGAAAATGCGCTTGATAGCCTGCCGATGAGACGCACGAGGTGAAGACTGAAAGCGCACGCAAAGCCCTACGGCGAACTGTATGTTCGGTCTTGTCTCCGTCAAGTACAGCAGCGAACTGATCATCCCTCAAAACTCTCTCTCATTGACCTTGACGCCGCTCTTGTCCTTGTCCAGGCCCCCAGATGTGCCCATTGGGTTCATCTGAGGCTTCAACTCTCCACCAAAGTCGAATTTCTTCAACATCTCTCTAGTGTACTTACCCTGGTGGATGAAGGTGCCATCCTTGGTCTGCTTGATCTGGAGCCCTAAGAAGTACTTGAGCTCACCCATGAAGCTCATCTCAAACTCGCTGTGCATCTGCTCAGAAACTTGGACACAAGATCATTAGTAGTACCGCCAAAGATAATATCATCCACGTAAATCTAAGTGACTAAGAAATCTGAAGCATCTTTGAGCAAGAAGAGAGTTTTATCCACAGAACCCATCACAAAGCCCTTCCCTAATAAAAATTGATTTAACCGGTCATACCAAGCCTTGGGGGCTTTCTTCAGACCGTATAAAGCTTTCTGCAGCTTAAAAACATGTGGAGGAAACTTAGGGTTTTCAAAACCGGGGGGTTGCCAAACATAAACCTCCTGCTCTATGTACCCGTTCAGAAAAGCACTCTTGATGTCCATTTGAAAAAGCTTAAAACCCTTCGAAGCGACAAAAGCTAAGAGAATCCGAATGAACTCAAGACGAGCAACAGGGGCGAAAGTTTCTTCAAAATCAATACCTTCCTTCTGGAAAAAACCTTGTGCAACCAGTCGAGCTTTGTTGCGCACCACAACCCCATCTTCACCTTGCTTGTTTTTTAACACCCACTTGGTGCCTATGGGGTTGCATCTGGGTGGAAGCTCTACCAGTGTCCAAACCCGATTGCGGACAAAATTCTCAAGCTCTTCTTGCATGGCATTAATCCAATTAGAATCAGAAAGAGCATGAGAAATGTCTTTGGGCTCAAAAGATGCAACAAAAGCAGATTCAGCAAACACAACAAGTGAGTCAACAGAAGAACGCAAAGTCCTCACAGACAAATCACCGATGATAAGATCTGAGGGGTGATCACGCTGAACTGCTCGGGATCCCTGGTGATCTGAAGTCACCTCACCGGAGTCAGCAGCAGGCACCTCTAGACTCAACTGAGGGGGCTCGATCGAAGTGGAAGAAGTGATCAGAGGTCCGCCCTCGTCCTCAGTCGAAGTCTCAGAAAGTGTGGGTTCTGTAGGCTGTGCAGAAGGCGCACCCTCATCAGCACCTGGAGTGTCATCATCTTCTTCGAAGATGGACACTCCGAGCTCACCATCTCCAGAAGGCTCAAAAGAAGGAGACGAAGAAGGCAAGGACTCATCAAAAGAAACCTCACAAGTCTCGACAAGCTGCTGGGATTCGAGGTTCCAAACACGGAAGCCTCAAGAATGCAAAGCATAACCCAAAAAGACTCCATCCCAGCAACGAGACTCAAATTTGTCCAAATGCCCTCCCTTCTTGAGCACAAAGCACTTGCAGCCAAACACTCGCAGGTGGCTCACCTTGGGCTGTCTACCAAACCGCAACTCATATGAAGTCTTACCTAGGTAAGCTCTAAGAAAAATGCGGTTGGCCAGATAGCAAGCCGTGTTCATGGCTTCAGCCCAAAAACACCTAGGAGTCCTGTGCTCATCGAGCATTGTCCTGGCCATCTCGACTAGCATGTGATTCTTTCGTTCCACAACGCCGTTCTGTGGGGGAGTGTAAGGAGCAGAAAACTGATGGTCAAGACTGTTGGACCGGAAACGGCGACCAGAGGGGGGGTGAATGGGAGCTTTTAAAATTTCGGGCTAAAACTAGCCTTCGGTTTCAGTTCTGTCTTCTGCGGAACAGGCTTCGAACACAACCTTCGAAGGTCTGGTTCGGAGGTACTTCGACAGCTCCGAACACAAGCTTCGCAGGAGCAAAAGTTCGAAGCCAAGAAGACTTCGCTCCACTTACAACCCTCGGAAATCTACTCTGCTAAGTCAGTGCAGGCTCCGCACACGGGGTGCTTCGAGCAGGCTTCGCACTTCACCCTTCGCAAGAGTGGACAGCCCTCTGAGGACTTCGACCAAGTACTTGGCGGCAGCAACTGGTGCTGGGCTTCGTACGCGAAGGTCTACACGCACACAAACGGACTACGCTAAGGGCTTCGACACAAGAAGCAAAACGGGCCTTGATCAGGGCTTCGCTAGTAAGCTGTGAGGTCTGGCCTCAAGTTACACAGAGCGACAGCACACTGAAAAACACACTTCGCACAAAACACCCTTCGCCTAAACAGGCTTCGGTGCACTATACTAGCGAGGTATGTAACGCGAGCTCAAGCAAAAGCACAGGAAACAGGGCTTCGCCGCTTGAACAAGGAACACAAAATGTAATGAACTCTGGATGAATACAGCGAGGTATGTGACTACAGGAGCTCAACAGTAAATGCTCAAAGTGTTAAATGTTACCTACCGAGCCCCCATATTTATAGCCCACAGTTCACCCAAAGGAAATGACTACTTTACCCCTAGGGTTTACAAAGTATTTGACTCTACAGAACTAAGGGGTACAAAAGGTAGTCCACCTTTATTCTGGAGGCTTCTCTGTCAGCTTTGCAGAGGGGACAGTGTCAGCCTTTTACAGAACAGACAGTGTCAGCCTTTGCAGTCTTTGACCTTCTGGAATCCTCCCTTCGCACGCGAGGGTGCGGTAGCTTCGGTGAGAAGCCTGAAGCCAGATGGCCTTCGCTTCACCGAAGTCAGCCTTCGATACAGTGACGGTTTTGAGCCGAAGCCGTCAAAGCTTCTTGGGCCTTCGCACCAACACCTCCGGAGTGGACCACCACGGCTTCGCAGCTTCACCCAGCTCGAACTCCGTCAGTCCGTGTACCGAAGCCATGCAGGCCGAAGTACCTCAAGTCGACCTTCCTCCGGAGCTAGCCTCGCTTCGAAGCCTTCCTCACTCCGAAGCCCCACCTTCGGAGTACCACCCTTCGAAATCCCTCCTTCGTCCAAGGCCTCCGCATGAAGCATTCCATGAGCCCTTCGTCGTAGTGTCTCTCCCCGAGCACACTCCTCGACGAGCCTCACCCGGACCATGCCTTCGATGCACCTTGACTTCTGAGACCTTCGTCGGGTACCTTCGAATGTCACCCTCCAGAGCACACTTCGAACCCTTGCCTCCACAGAGGACTTCTTCAAACCAACTCCGAAGTCACTCCATTCGGAGTACCTTCGAAGTGCCTCACCTCCGAGGACTTTGTCTCGGAGTACCTTCAGTCTGAGCCACGCTCCGCACTCTCTGCCTTCACCTGGCACGCCTCGACCCGAGGACCGACCCGAACCACCTTCGTAGCCACCGTGACGGAGCTCCCTGCTCCCCTGGCATCAGGCCTCCCGCTTGACCCAGGTTCACCTGCTGCGAACCTTGTCCGTCGCCTCCGAAGACCCTGCGCACCACCGACAAACAGACAAGTGTATCCAGTACTCCGGAGACCTCCCCGGGTTAGCAACCTTCGGTACACACTCCGGTGTACCGCCCAAAGTACCGAACCCTTCGGTACGAACCCAATCATCGTGTACTGTCGGACCCCTCCGACGAGCACACTCAGCTGCACAGCTGCAGCAAGCAAACACCGAACACACTTTGGTGAAACCACCTCCGAACTCCCTTCGGGGATCCAACCTCCGAACACCCTTCGGAGGTACAACCTCCGAAGCCCCTCCGGAGGTACCCTTCGAACAAAGGGTCAAAAGCCTGTCAATCACTCATCACAAAACACCGAAACCAACCCTTGGTTTCTCAATCTCCCCCTTGATGAGTGCATTGACAACCAAAACCAAGTTCAAGAAAATTTAAAATTTTCAGCACACAAGTGACCATAAAAACTCAGAAAAGAGCCAAATCATGTCACTTGATAAAAGAATTTTCCTCCCCCTTTCTCACAAGAGTGAAAAGCCCCTTCGGCAATAAAAACTCCCCCTGAGTTAAATTATCCCCCTTTGGCAAACAAAACGCCTTTATGTCATGATTTCTCCCCCTTTGGAAATTATACCCCTTGCGACGGAGAACAAAGCAAGTGACTCCCCCTTGAGGAATTTCTCCCCCTTTGGCAATGCAAGCATCAAGGAGCAAGTAAAAGATGCAAAGCTTCGAAATGAGCAGAATTGCAAAGACATATGAAGCAAAAATATGCCAATCATTAATACCAATGATCATGTGCTCAGCTCATATTAATTTTCTCTAAAAGCATGATGAAGCATGTGATTTGATCATTTTTTAAATAAAAGCATCACCACTTAGTCAAGGAAACTAGACAAGTAAGAGCAAGGACTGCGCAAAGCTAGTCAATTTCTACTCTAGGCAGACAAGTCCAGTTCAAATGGAGCTTGAAAAGCAAACTTGATAATCAATGAATTTTGTTGTTCTTTTCTTAGTGCCAGGGGTTATTTGTTTGTCCACCTTATACTTTCCAATCCGGCCAAGCCTAGGCATGAAAGCCATAAGAAGCTTAAGGCATAGATTTTGGCATACACTACGCTATTCGAGTTCAGACCAATGTGCAATGGTAAGCAGTCTAGAATAGGGTAGTGCGACAAACAAACCCACCTGGATCTTTTAACTTAAAGCATGCAAATCATGGAATTTTTGAATTTAACCAAGTGAACCAATTGTTCGGTACTTTATGAATATCCATGAAAATTGAGAACAATTTTTCAAGTTGCAATTTTTAGCATCCAAAGAAATGTGTCTTGCTATCAAGCAGATAAAAGATAGCTAAAGCCGTCCTGCCTAAACATTCTAGATTCAAGACTAAGCAGTGAGCACGATTTGATTTTGAAAATAAAACACCATGCACATGAATGTTCTAGATGAATTAACAAGAGCTGAGCTGACATGATTTCATGAATTATAAGCAGGCATATAAGTGCAGAATATGTAAATGCAATTTCAACACAATTAGACAAAGGCACATCCATCTAAAATAGCTCCCCCTCACAAAATGCCGTAAGGGTGACAAATGCCAAGTTCCCCACGCAAGTAAGCAAAACGAGAAGCATCGAGGGGTTTTGTAAAAATGTCGGCAAGCTGGTGTTGTGTATCAACATATTGGAGTTCAATATCACCCTTCTCATTGTGATCTCTGAGAAAATGATATCTCACATCAATGTGTTTGGTTCTGGAGTGCTGAACCGGGTTGTTTGCAATACAAATAGCACTAGTGTTATCACAGAAAAGTGGAACACTCTTATAATCTAACCCGAAATCTCGCAAAGTGGAAGTCATCCACAAAATCTGAGAGCAACAGCTAGCTGCAGCAACATATTCGGCCTCAGCCGTCGATTGTGCAACACTAGACTGTTTGCGGGAAGACCAGCAAACCAGTGAAGTACCCAGAAAATGACAAGTACCAGAGGTACTCTTCCTATCAATTCTACACCCAGCAAAGTCCGCATCGGAATAACCTCGAAGACATAAAGATGAAGACGCTGAATACCACATGCCAAATTCAAGGGTGTGTTTGAGATACCTTAGGATGCGCTTTACCGCTTGGCGGTGCGAAGCTCGTGGTGAAGCCTGAAAACGAGCGCACAGACACACTGCGAAGTGTATGTCCGGCCTCGTAGCAGTCAAGTAGAGATGGGAGCCGATCATGCTTCGGAACTCCTTCTGATCTACGGCTTCTCCATCTTCGTCAGGGTCCAATGCTACAGATGTAGCCATTGGAGTGGCGAGGGGCTTCGCATCGGACATGTCAAACTTTTTGAGCAGGTCCTTGGTGTACTTCGTCTGGTGGACGAATGTACCTTGTTTGCTTTGCTTGATTTGCAAACCAAGGAAAAAGGTGAGTTCACCCATCATTGACATTTCAAATTCCCTGCTCATGGTATCTGCAAACTCGGCAACCAAAGCATGAGAAGAGCCACCAAAGATGATATCATCCACATAAATCTGCACTAGGAGGAAATCTTTGCCATGCTTGAGAGTAAACAGTGTTTTATCAACAGAGCCCATCAAATACCCTCGCTCAAGCAGAAAAGACTTAAGTCTATCATACCAAGCCCGAGGGGCCTGCTTGAGTCCATAAAGAGCCTTATGAAGTTTAAGGACTTTATGTGGGTACTTGGGGTTTTCAAAACCAGGGGGTTGTTTTACATAAACATCTTCACCTATGAAGCCATTAAGAAAAGCACTTTTGACATCCATTTGATAGAGTTTGAATCCCCGGGATGTCGCAAAGGCAAGCAAAATCCTAATGGCCTCAAGGCGAGCAACAGGTGCAAACGTTTCAGTAAAATCAATCCCTTCTAGTTGAGAAAAGCCCTGAGCTACAAGTCTAGCCTTGTTTCTAACAATTGTCCCATCCTCCCCTTGTTTATTTTTGAAAATCCATTTTGTACCAATGAAATGAACATTTGGTGGAGGATCAACTAAAGTCCAGACTTGGTTTCTCTCAAAATTTTCAAGTTCCTCATGCATGGCATTGATCCAACTAGAATCAGAAAGTGCATGACTATCATCTAAGGGCTCGAAAGAAGCAACAAAAGCAGCATTAGTGAAATGGGCATGAGAACGTGTTACCCTTTGATCAAGCTCACCAATGATCTGCTCGGGAGGGTGCATCCTTTGAACATGGTGTGGAGCCTCGCGGTGGGATGCAGTCTCCCCCTCAACTTGTGCGTTGGAATGGTCCAAGATGACCGATGTTGAGGTAGTTGCTTCGGGACCTCGTGCCGAAGTAGTTGAAGCGGGGTCAGCTTCGGGGGTCGATGTCGAGGGTAGTAGGGGTTCATCCTCGAATTCTCCGGGATCTTCTTCTTCGAATAAGGTCTGTTCCATGTCGTGTTCATTTGCCTGTTCAAAAGTAGAACTAACAGAGGGGGTTGATTCATCAAAAGTCACATCACATGACTCGATGACAGTGTTAGTTTCCAAGTTATAAACACGATACGAATGACCATGAGTAGTGTAACCCAAAAAGATCCCGTCAGAAGATCGCGACTCAAATTTATCCAAGTTACCACGTTTTAGGATAAAGCAGCGACAGCCAAAAACTCGAAGATTAGTAACCTTGGGATGTCTCCCAAAACGCAGCTCATAAGATGTCAAATTTAAAATTGAGCGCAAGAAGATTCGGTTTGAGATGTAACATGCAGTGTTCATGGCCTCAGCCCAGAATATTCTAGGAGTCCTATGCTCATCAAGCATCGTCCTAGCCATCTCAACCAAAGTGCGGTTTTTCCTCTCAACAACACTGTTCTGTTGAGGAACCCGCGGAGCAGAGAATTGATGTTCTATGCCATGCTCCATGCAAAAGTCAACAAAGAGACTGTTTTTGAACTCAGTGCCATTATCGCTTAGAATGAATTTTAATGCACCAGGGAGTTCAGTGAAAAGTCTCAAAGACAAGCTTCGAAAGTGTGAAAACACTTCATCCTTGCTGGCAAGAAAGAAGACCCAAGAGTAGCGAGAGTAATCGTCGACAATAACTAAAACATACCACTTGCCGCATAAAGAACTAACCCGAGAAGGACCTACAGTGTCCATGTGGAGAAGTTCTCCGGGTTGTTCAGTCATCACTGTGGTGACTGGCGAATGCGAAGCGGCAATCATTTTACCATGTCGACAAGGAGCGCAAACTAAATTCTTCTCAAACTTGAGCTTGGGCAATCCTCGGATAAGACCTAGGGCGCTCAGACGAGCGAGCAACTCAAAGCTCATATGCCCTAGTCTCCTATGCCACTTCCAAAGCTCAGAAGTCGAATGTGCAACAAGACAATGAGAAGAACCAGATGACTCTGAAAAATCAGCTCCAAAAACTCTCCCAACTCTAAAGATCTTACACACCACAACGCCATCAGAATTGAGCACTTGCGAAGTATCGCGATGAAATCGCACTTCGAAGCCCTCATCAAGCAACTGAGATACAGACAGCAAATTGTATCCCAGGTTCTCAACCAAAGCAACATCTTTGAGAGTGAAATTCGAATTAATTCTTACCACACCTTTACCTTTCACTCTGCTCCTTCGATTGTTTCCGAAGGTGATATGTTCCCTTTGCTTGGTTGTGGTGAGGCTGGAGAACCATGCTGCATCTCCGGTCATGTGGCGCGAACAACCGGAGTCCATGATCCACGCGCCCTCCAAGCCTCGATCTGTCGCCTACACATGATAAGAACGTCTCGATCGCTCAGTGCTGGGGTGAGTAAAATAATGACGAGGCATCCAGCACTGAGTGACACGAGTAGTAGGCACAGTAAAAGCAGACGGTCTACGCACATAATAATCAGAATGATGCAAAGTGCGAGGTCTACCTACATGCTGTGAATGAACAACATGTCGAGGTCTCCTACTCTGACGAGGTACAAATCTGCTAGCCCGAGGTCTACCACCATATGGAACATGATGAACACCTCGAGGAGCAAAACCTCTCCGAGAAGCACGAGGAGCCTCAAAGGCAGGACGATAGTATAACTTAGACTCATGCATACCTAAAGATGGGTAATGCATGTCCTGGTACCTCATCGCCTGAGAGCGTCGCTCATCCTTGATGCGACGAAAACAGAACCCAACCAAATGACCCGCCCGCTGACAGTAGGAATAGTGAAAAACTCTCCTGGGGGCACTCTCATGGGTCACAGGAGCAATTCTCACAGGCTCCTTGGGTTTCTTCTGTGTGGTTTTCTTGGGAGGATTTTTCTTGGCAGGAGGAGTGGTTTTCTTTGGTGGATGGGTAGGATTTTTGGCCGATGGGGTGTCCAACAGAGCTCTCTCTTTCTCTAGGGTGGTGGGAGAGGTGAAAACAGTTTTGGACTTACTGTCTGACGGTATCCTCTCAAAACCCAAACCTAGAGCTATCCCGGCTCTGTCAGCACACAACTTGGTTTTGGCCAAGAGCAAATCCATCCTACCCTTTCCCTCAGTGCATTTGTTTACCACAGAAAGAAGGTATTCATTTTCAGACATGAGGTTTTCAGCTCGCTCTCTAACGGTGCCTAGCTGGTCCTTAAGGGTAATGCATGTGTCACACACAGGCTGCACATCCTTAGAACTACCGGCCCTCTCCAATCTAGCCTCCAAATCATGAACATGCTTATCACGTAAATTAATGCTATCGCGTAATAAAGAGCAGTTCATGCAATCAATAATATCATGAGGTCTAGAATCCTCCTCCAAAAGCGGCTTCTGTGCAGTCTCAAGCTCAGAAAGAGTTTGAGCATGAACAGAACGCAACTGAGCAAGCTCACTCATGACAACAGAACAGGACTCACATTCAGCATCATTAAATTTAGACTTAAGCATGGCATATTCAGTAGAAATAGTTTCTAGCCTAAGTCTAAGGTCTTTTCTTTCTCTAGCGGCTTGCACAAGTAATCTATCCTGACCAAGCACTACTTCATTCAGCTCATCTAATTTAATTAATAGCTGGTCAGATGATAGGTTTACCTCAGATGAGTCAAGCTCATCGCCGCTGTGATCGCTGTCGGCCATGAAGCAAAGGCCGGTGAAGTCACGTCCCTTCTTGTCCTTCTTGTCCTCCTTCCTTGGGGACTCCTCCTCCTCAGAGCTCGACTCCTCAGTTGAGGATGTGTTGATGTCGCTGAGAGCAGCAACAAAGGCTCTGGAAGCGGCCTTGGCTACTTTCTTAGCCATCTTGCCGCGCTTGCCCTTCACAAAGGGTTTCCTCTCCTTCTTGTGGTATTTGGGGCGCTCACTCTCATCTCTCTTCTTGAGCTTTGGGCAATTTGCCTTGATGTGAGAAGTGTCACCGCATTCAAAACAACCACTAAAACCACTTCTCCTCTGATCCCGTCTCTCATGATGAAAGCGAGTGAACCTCCGGGCAATGAGAGCAAGCTCATCATCAGCTAGAGTATCCACCTGCTCCTTTGTGACGGAGACCAGGGAGGACAAAGCAAAACCATCTGCAAGAACACAAGTGCCAGATGTACTTGGTTCTGTAGTGGTGCCACGGCTAGTGCTAGAAACCAATGCCAATGGCTGTGGCAAAGAGCTTCTGTGCACAGCAAGAGATGCCTTGGCAATCTCTGTGGACTTCAGCTTGCTAAAGAGTTCATCACAGGTCAATGTGTCATAGCCTGCGGACTCCTCAATGCTGGATATCTTCACTTCCCATATGCTACGGTCAAGAGCATAGAGAAGCTTGATAGCCCTATCATGATCACTGTAAGCAAGCGTCCCGTTGGATCGCAAGTTACTCACTATAGCATCAAAGAGAGAAAACATGGCATCTATAGATTCACCAGGTGCCTGCACAAACAGCTGGTACTGTTGGTTGTATGTGCTTTGGCGCCTGGCCTTAATCTGAGTAGAGCCCTCATGAAAATAGTGAGCGTTGTCCAAATCTCCCTAGCAGTCCTAAGGTGCTGCACCCTATCGAACTCACTTCTACTCAAACCGATAAACAGTATATTTCTTGCCTTGGAATTGGCATTATACTGATCCTTCTCAGTCTGAGAGGTGCGAGTCTCAGGGATGGAGTATTGTGAGTCCACAATCTCCCAAATTGCATTTCCTTGGCTTAACAAGTAAGCCTCCATGCGCACCTTCCAGTATGCAAAATCAGTCCCATCGAACAGAGGAATTTTACTGCCTCTATCCATGTCGCCAACAGATCACAAAACCGGTTAAGGTCAACTGGTGATCTTAACCCGCTCTGATACCAATTGTTGGACCGGAAACGGCGACCAGAGGGGGGGTGAATGGGAGCTTTTAAAATTTCGGGCTAAAGCTAGCCTTCGGTTTTAGTTCTGTCTTCTGCGGAACAGGCTTCGAACACAACCTTCGAAGGTCTGGTTCGGAGGTACTTCGACAGCTCCGAACACAAGCTTCGCAGGAGCAAAAGTTCGAAGCCAAGAAGACTTCGCTCCACTTACAACCCTCGGAAATCTACTCTGCTAAGTCAGTGCAGGCTCCGCACACGGGGTGCTTCGAGCAGGCTTCGCACTTCACCCTTCGCAAGAGTGGACAGCCCTCTGAGGACTTCGACCAAGTACTTGGCGGCAGCAACTGGTATTGGGCTTCGTACACGAAGGTCTACACGCACACAAACGGACTACGCTAAGGGCTTCGACACAAGAAGCAAAACGGGCCTTGATCAGGGCTTCGCTAGTAAGCTGTGAGGTCTGGCCTCAAGTTACACAGAGCGACATCACACTGAAAAACACACTTCGCACAAAACACCCTTCGCCTAAATAGGCTTCGGTGCACTATACTAGCGAGGTATGTAACGCGAGCTCAAGCAAAAGCACAGGAAACAGGGCTTCGCCGCTTGAACAAGGAACACAAAATGTAATGAACTCTGGATGAATACAGCGAGGTATGTGACTACAGGAGCTCAACAGTAAATGCTCAAAGTGTTAAATGTTACCTACCGAGCCCCCATATTTATAGCCCACAGTTCACCCAAAGGAAATGACTACTTTACCCCTAGGGTTTACAAAGGATTTGACTCTACAGAACTAAGGGGTACAAAAGGTAGTCCACCTTTATTTTGGAGGCTTCTCTGTCAGCTTTGCAGAGGGGACAGTGTCAGCCTTTTACAGAACAGACAGTGTCAGCCTTTGCAGTCTTTGACCTTCTGGAATCCTCCCTTCGCACGCGAGGGTGCGGTAGCTTCGGTGAGAAGCCTGAAGCCAGATGGCCTTCGCTTCACCGAAGTCAACCTTCGATACAGTGACGGTTTTGAGCCGAAGCCGTCAAAGCTTCTTGGGCCTTCGCACCAACACCTCCGGAGTGGACCACCACGGCTTCGCAGCTTCACCCAGCTCAAACTTCGTCAGTCCGTGTATCGAAGCCATGCTGGCCGAAGTACCTCAAGTCGACCTTCCTCCGGAGCTAGCCTCGCTCCGAAGCCTTCCTCACTCCGAAGCCCCAACTTCAGAGTACCACCCTTCGAAGTCCCTCCTTCGTCCAAGGCCTCCGCATGAAGCATTCCATGAGCCCTTCGTCGCAGTGTCTCTCCCCGAGCACACTCCTCGACGAGCCTCACCCGGACCATGCCTTCGATGCACCTTGACTTCTGAGACCTTCGTCAGGTACCTTCGAATGTCTCCCTCCGGAGCACACTTCGAACCCTTGCCTCCGCAGAGGACTTCTTCCAACCAACTCCGAAGTCACTCCATTCGGAGTACCTTCGAAGTGCCTCACCTCCGAGGACTTTGTCTCGGAGTACCTTCAGTCTGAGCCACGCTCCGCACTCTCTGCCTTCACCTGGCACGCCTCAACCCGAGGACCGACCCGAACCACCTTCGTAGCCACCGTGACGGAGCTCCCCGCTCCCCTGGCATCAGGCCTCCCGCTTGACCCAGGTTCACCTGCTGCGAACCTTGTCCGTCGCCTCCGAAGACCCTGCGCACCACCGACAAACAGACAAGTGTATCCAGTACTCCGGAGACCTCTCCGGGTTAGCAACCTTCGGTACACACTCCGGTGTGCCGCCCAAAGTACCGAACCCTTCGGTACGAACCCAATCATCGTGTACTGTCGGACCCCTCCGACGAGCACACTCCGCTGCACAGCTGCAGCAAGCAAACACCGAACACACTTCGGTGAAACCACCTCCGAACTCCCTTCGGGGATCCAACCTCCGAACGCCCTTCGGAGGTACAACCTCCGAAGCCCCTCCGGAGGTACCCTTCGAACAAAGGGTCAAAAGCCTGTCAATCACTCATCACAAAACACCGAAACCAACCCTTGGTTTCTCAAAGACCCTGATCACTACAGAAGCTGACGAACTGAGAGTTCTTGAACTCAGAGCCGTTGTCGGAGCGAATTGCTCGCATCCAACCATTGTTCTCATTCTTCAGCTTCAAAATCAGGTCATGAACAAAGAGAAAAAGTCTCATCCTTAGACTCCAAACAGAAAATCCACGAGAATCAAGAAAAATCGTGAACAATTACAAGCGCGTAACACTTCCCACCGACTGAGCGTACCCAAGCTAGACCGACAGTGTCCATGTGTAACAGCTCGCCCGAATACGAAGTCATCACTTGAGTCACATGCGAGTGAGAAGCGGCAACCATTTTCCCATGATGACAGGGATGACAAACTAGATCCTTCTCTATTTAAGCTTGGGCAATCCTCGGATGAGGTCCATAGAGCTCAACCTAACTAGCAGATCAAAACTCAAATGACCTAACCTCCTATGCCACTTCCAGAGCTCAGAGGATGATCCAACAATCAAGCAGCGAGAAGGGCCAAAAGAACTAGAGAAGTCAATCCGAAAAACCATACCAAAAGGTAAGATCTGGCAAATCAAAGACCCTCTAGAATCAATCACAGAAGAACTACCCTTCTTGAAACGGACTTCCAAACCATCCTTAAGAAGTTGCAAAACATAAATCAAATTAAAGTTCAAATTCCCAACCAAAGCAACATTCTTCAAAGAGAAATGGTCTGAAATGCAAATTGAGCCAACGCTGTGTACCTTCCCTTGACCATTGTTCCCGAATGTGATGTTGAGAAACCAAGTGTTGGTTTTGGTGTTTGTGATGAGTGATTGATAGGCTTTTACCCTCTGGTTCGAAGGGGTACCTCCGAAGGGGGTTCGGAGGTTGGACCTCCGAAGGGTGTTCGGAGGTGGTTTCACCGAAGTGTGTTCGGTGGTTTGGTTGCTGCAGCTGTGGCAGCGGAGTGTGCCTATCGGAGGGGTCCGACAGTACACGATGACTGGGTTTGTACCAAAGGCTTCGGTATTTTGGGCGGTACACCGGAGTGTGTACCGAAGGTTGCTAACCCGGAGAGGTCTCCGGAGTACTGGATACACTTGTCTGCTTTTCTGTGGTGCGCAGGGGACCTCGGAGGCGACGGACAGGTTCGCGGCAGGTGAACCTGGGTCAAGCGGGAGGCTTGATGCTAGGGGAGCAGGGAGCTCCGTCACGGTGGCTGCGAAGGGGTCCGGGTCGGTCCTCGGGTCGAGGTGCACCAGGTGAAGGCAGAGAGTGCGGAGCATGGCTCCGGGTGAAGGTACTCCGAGACAAAGTCCTCGGAGGTGAGGCACTTCGAAGGTACTCCGGATGGAGTGAGTTCGGAGTTGGATGGATCATGTCCTCTGCGGAGGCAAGGAGTTCGAAGTGTGCTCCGAAGGGAGACATTGGAAGGTACCCGACGAAGTTCTCAGAAGTCGAGGCACATCGAAGGCATGGTCCGGGTGAGGCTCGTCGAGGAGTGTGCTCGGGGAGAGACACTGCGACGAAGTGCTCATGGAATGCTTCGTGCAGAGGCCTTGGACGAAGGAGGGACTTCGAAGGGTGGTACTCCGAAGGTGGGGCTTCGGAGTGTGGTTGTCTTGAGGTACTTCGGCCTACATGGCTTCGGTACACGGACTGACGGAGTTCGAGCTGGGCGAAGCTGCGAAGCCGTGGTGGTCCACTCCGGAGGTGTTGGTGCGAAGGCCCAAGGGCTTTGACGGCTTCGGCTCAAAACCGTCACTGTATGGAAGGTTGACTTCGGTGAAGAGAAGGTCATTTGGCTCAAGGCTTCTCGCCGAAGCTATCGCACCCCTCGCGTGCGAAGGGGGCTTCAGAAAGGTCAAAGGCTGCAAGTCTGACAGTGTCTGCTCTGCAAAAAGCTGGCGCTGTCCCCTCTGCAAAGGCTGACAGAGAAGCCTCCAATAAAGTTGACTACCTTTTGTACCCCTCAGTTCTGTAGAGACAAAACCAATGTAAACCCTAGGGGTAAAGTAGTCAATTTCTTTGGGTGAACTGTGGGCTATAAATATGGGGGCTCGGTAGGTAACATTTAACACTTTGAGCATTTACTGTTGAGCTACTGTACTAGCACCACACTTCGTTGTATTAATCCAGAGTTCAATTTTTACTGTGTTCCTTGTTCAAGCGGCGAAGCCCTGCTTCTGTGTTGTCTTTCTGCTTGAGCTTGTTTGCATACCTCGCTAGCTATAGCGCACCGAAGCCTGTCTAGGCGAAGTGTGTTTTGTGCGAAGTGTATTTTCAGTGTGCTGTCGCTCTGTGTAACAGGAGGCGAGACCTCGCTGCTTACAAGCGAAGCCCTGATCAAAGCCTGCGATTTTATCGTGTCTGTGTACCTAGCGAAGTCTGTTAGTGGGCGTTTAGACCTTCGTGTACGAAGCCCAGCACCAGTTGCTGCTGCCAAGTACTTGGTCGAAGTCCTCAGTGGGGTGTCCACTCCTGCGAAGGGTGAAGTGCGAAGTCTGCTCGAAGCACCCTTTGTGCGGAGCCTGCACTGACTTAGCAGAGTAGATTTTCGAAGGTTGTAAGTGGAGCGAAGTCTTCTTGGCTTCGAACTTTTGGTCCTGCGAAGCCTGTGTTCGGAGTTGTCAAAGCACCTCCGAACCAGACCTTCGAAGGTAGTGTTTGAAGCCTATTCCGCAGAAGACAGAACTAAAACCGAAGGCTAGATTTTAGCCCAAAATTTTAAAAGCTCCCATTCACCCCCCCTCTGGTCGCCTTTTCCGGTCCAACAATTGGTATCAGAGCGGGTTAAGATCACCAGTTGACCTTAACCGGTTTTGTGATCTATTGGCGACATGGACAGAGGCAATAAAATTCCTCTGTTCGATGGGACTGATTTTGCATACTGGAAGGTGCGCATGGAGGCTTACTTGTTAAGCCAAGGAAATGTAATTTGGGAGATTGTGGACTCACAATACTCCATCCCTGATACTCGCATTGGTTTGAGCCAGAGTGAGTTTGATAGGGTGCAGCACCTTAGGACTGCTAGGGAGATTTGGACAACGCTCACTATTTTTAATGAGGGCTCTACACAGATTAAGGCCAGGCACCAAAGCACATACAATCAACAGTATCAGCTGTTTGTGCAGGCACCTGGTGAATCTATAGATGCCATGTTTTCTCGCTTTGATGCGATAGTGAGTAACTTGCGATCCAACGGGACGCTTGGTTACAATGATCATGATAGGGCTATCAAGCTTCTCTATGCTCTTGACCGTAGCATATGGGAAGTGAAGATATCTAGCATTGAGGAGTCCACAGGTTATGACACATTGACCTGTGATGAGCTCTTTAGCAAAGCTGAAGTCCACAGAGATTGCCAAGGCATCTCTTGCTGTGCACAGAAGCTCTTTGCCACAGCCATTGGCATTGGTTTCTAGCACTAGCCGTGGCACCACTGCAGAACCAAGCACATCTGGCACTTGTGTTTTTGCAGATGGTTTTGCTTTGTCCTCCCTGGTCTCCGTCACAAAGGAACAGGTGGACACTCTAGATGATGATGAGCTTGCTCTCATTGCCCGGAGGTTCACCCGTTTTTATCATGAGAGACGGGATCAGAGGAGAAGTGGTTTTAGTGGTTGCTTTAAATGTGGCGACACCTCTCATATTAAGGCCAATTGCCCAAAAGTCAAAAAGAGAGATGAGAGTGAGTGCCCCAAATACCACAAGAAGGAGAGGAAACCCTTTGTGAAGGGTAAGCGCGGCAAGGTGGCTAAGAGAGTAGCCAAAGCCGCTTCCAGAGCATTTGTTGCTGCTCTCAGCGACATCGACACTTCCTCAACTGAGGAGTCGAGCTCTGAGGAGGAGGAGTCCCCAAGGAAGGAGGACAAGAAGGACAAGAAGGGACGAGACTTCACCGGCCTTTGCTTCATGGCCGACAGCGATCACAGCGGCGATGAGCTGGACTCATCTGAGGTACCTCTATCATCTGACCAGCTATTAATTATTAGATGAGCTGAATGAAGTAGTTCTTGGTCAGGATAGATTACTTGTGCAAGCCGCTAGAGAAAGAAAAGACCTTAGACTTAGGCTAGAAACTGTTTCTACTGAATATGCCTTGCTTAAGTCTAAATTTAATGATGCTGAATGTGAATCTTGTTCTGTTGTCATGGGTGAGCTTGCTCAGTTGCGTTCTGTTCATGCTCAAACTCTTTCTAAGCTTGAGACTGCACAGAAGCAGCTTTTGGAGGTGTATTCTAGACCTCATGATGTTATTGATTGCATGAACTGTTCTTTATTACGCGAGAGCATTAATTTACGTGATAAACATGTTCATGATTTAGAGGCTAGATTGGAGAGGGCCGGTAGTTCTAAGGATGTGCAACCTGTTTGTGACACTTGCATTACCCTTATGGACCAGCTAGGCACTGTTAGAGAGCACGCTGAAAACCTCATGTCTGAAAATGAATACCTTCTTTCCGTGGTTAATAAATGCACCGAGGGAAAGGGTAGGATGGATTTGCTCTTGGCCAAGACCAAGTGGTGTGCTGACAGAGCAGGGGTAGCTCTAGGTTTGGGTTTTGAGAAGATACCTTCAGACAGTAAGACCAAAACTGTTTTTACCTCTCCCACTACCCTAGAGAAAGAGAGAGCTCTGTTAGACACATCTTCAGCCAAAAAGCCTACCCGACCACCAAAGAAAACCACTCCTCCTGCCAAGAAAAATCCTCCCAAGAAAACCACTCAGAAGAAGCCCAAGGAGCCTGTGAGAGTTGCTCCTGTGACCCATGAGAGTGCCCCTAGGAGAATTTTTCACTGTTCTTACTGTCAGCGGGCGGGTCATTTGGTTGGGTTCTATTTTCGTCGCATCAAGGATGAGCGACGCTCTCAGGCGATGAGTTACCGGGACATGCATTACCCATCTTTAGGTATGCATGAGTCTGAATTTTTCTATCGTCCTGCTTTTAAGGCTCCTCGTGGTTCTCGGAGAGGTTTTGCTCCTCGAGGTGTTCACCATGTTCCATATGGTGGTAGACCCCGGGCGAGTAGCTTTGTACCTCGTCAGAGTAGGAGACCTTGTCATGCTTTTCGATCACTGCATGTAGGTAGACCTCGCACTGTGCATCATGCAGATTTTCCTGTGCGTAGACAGTCTACTTTTACTATGCCTACTACTCGTGTCACTCAGTGCTGGATGCCCCGTCATTTTTTCACTCACCCCAGCACTGAGCGATCGAGATATTCTTATCATGTGTATGCGACAGATCGAGGCTTGGAGGGCACGTGGATCATGGACTCCGGTTGTTCGTGCCACATGACCGGAGATGAAGCTTGGTTCTCCAGCCTCACCACAACCAAGCAAAGGGAACATATTACCTTCGGAAACAATCGAAGGAGTAGAGTGAAAGGTAAAGGTGTGGTAAGAATTAACTCGAATTTCACTCTCAAAGATGTTGCTTTGGTTGAAAACCTAGGATACAATTTGCTATCTGTATCTTAGTTGCTTGATGAGGGCTTCGAAGTGCGATTCCATTTCGATACTTCGCAAGTGCTCAATTCTGATGGCGTTGTGGTGTGTAAGATCTTTAGAGTTGGGAGAGTTTTTGGAGCTGATTTTTCAGAGTCATCTGGTTCCTCTCATTGTCTTGTTGCACATTCGACTTCTGAGCTTTGGAAGTGGCATAGGAGACTAGGGCATATGAGCTTTGAGTTGCTCGCTCGTCTGAGCGCCCTAGGCCTGATCCGAGGATTGCCCAAGCTCAAGTTTGAGAAGAATTTAGTTTGCACTCCTTGTCGACATGGTAAAATGATCGCCGCTTCGCATTCGCCAGTCACCACAGTGATGACTGAACAACCCGGAGAACTTCTCCATATGGACACTGTAGGTCCTTCTCGGGTTAGTTCTTTAGGCGGCAAGTGGTATGTATTAGTTATTGTCGATGATTTCTCTCGCTACTCTTGGGTCTTCTTTCTTGCCAGCAAGGATGAAGTGTTTTCACACTTTCGGAGCTTGGCTTTGAGACTTTTTACTGAACTCCCTGGTGCATTAAAATTCATTCGAAGTGATAATGGCACTGAGTTCAAAAATAGTCTCTTTGTTGACTTTTGCATGGAGCATGGTATAGAACATCAATTCTCTGCTCCGCGGGTTCCTCAACAGAATGGTGTTGTTGAGAGAAAGAACCGCACTTTGGTTGAGATGGCTAGGATGATGCTTGATGAGCATAGGACTCTTAGAAAATTCTGGGTTGAGGCCATGAACACTGCATGTTACATCTCAAACCGTATATTCTTGCGCTCAATTTTAAACTTAACATCTTATGAGCTGCGTTTTGGGATACAGCCCAAGGTTACTCATCTTCGAGTTTTTTGTTGTCGCTGCTTTATCCTAAAACGTGGTAATTTGGATAAATTTGAGTCGCGTTCTTCTAACGGGATCTTTTTGGGTTACACTACTCATGGTCATTCTTATCGTGTTTATAATTTGGAAACTAACACTGTCATCGAGTCATGTGATGTGACTTTTGATGAATCAACCCCCTCTGTTAGTTCTGCATTTGAACAGGCAAATGAACACGACATGGAACAGACCATCTTCGAAGAGGAAAATCCCGGAGAATTCGAGGATGAACCCCTACTACCCTCGACGTCAACCCTCGAAGCCGACCCCGCTTCAACTACTTCGGCACGAGGTCCCAAAGCAACTACCTCAACATCGGTCGTCTTGGACCAATCCAACGCACAAATTGAGGAGGAGACTACATCCCGCCGCGAGGCTCCACATCATGTTCAAAGGATGCACCCTCCCGAGCAGATCATTGGTGAGCTTGATCAAAGGGTAACACGTTCTCATGCTCATTTCATTGATTCCGCTTTTGTTGCTTCTTTCGAGCCCTTAGATGTTAGTCATGCACTTTCTGATTCTAGTTGGATCAATGACATGCATGAGGAACTTGAAAATTTTGAGAGAAACCAAGTCTGGTCTTTAGTTGATCCTCCACCAAATGTTCATTTCATTGGAACAAAATGGATTTTCAAAAACAAACAAGGGGAGGATGGGACTATAGTAAGAAACAAGGCTAGACTTGTAGCTCAGGGTTTTTCTCAACTAGAAGGGATTGATTTTACTGAAACTTTTGCACCTGTTGCTCGCCTTGAGGCCATTAGGATTTTGCTTGCCTTTGCGACATACCGGGGATTCAAACTCTATCAAATGGATGTCAAAAGTGCTTTTCTTAATGGCTTCATAGGTGAAGATGTTTATGTAAAACAACCCCCTGGTTTTGAAAACCCCAAGTACCCACATAAAGTCCTTAAACTTCATAAGGCTCTTTATGGACTCAAGCAGGCCCCTCGGGCTTGGTATGATAGACTTAAGTCTTTTCTGCTTGAGCGAGGGTATTTGATGGGCTCTGTTGATAAAACACTGTTTACTCTCAAGCATGGCAAAGATTTCCTCCTAGTTCAGATTTATGTGGATGATATCATCTTTGGTGGCTCTTCTCATGCTTTGGTTGCCGAGTTTGCAGATACCATGAGCAGGGAATTTGAAATGTCAATGATGGGTGAACTCACCTTTTTCCTTGGTTTGCAAATCAAACAAAGCAAACAAGGTACTTTCGTCCACCAGACAAAGTACACCAAGGACCTGCTCAAGAAATTCGACGATGCGAAGCCCCTCGCCACTCCAATGGCTACATCTGTAGCATTGGATCCTGACGAAGATGGAGAAGCCGTAGATCAGAAGGAGTTCCGAAGCATGATTGGCTCCCTCCTCTACTTGACTGCCACGAGGCCGGACATACACTTCGCAGTATGTCTATGCGCTCGTTTTCAGGCTTCACCACGAGCTTCGCACCGCCAAGCGGTAAAACGCATACTCAGGTATCTCAAACATACCCTCGAATTTGGCATATGGTATTCAGCATCTTCATCTTTATGTCTTCGAGGTTATTCCAATGCGGATTTTGTTGGGTGTAGGATTGATAGGAAGAGTACCTCTGGTACTTGTCATTTTCTGGGTACTTCTCTGGTTTGCTGGTCTTCCCGCAAACAGTCTAGTGTTGCACAATCAACGGCTGAGGCCGAATATGTTGCTGCAGCTAGCTGTTGCTCTCAGATTTTGTGGATGACTTCCACTTTGCGGGATTTCGGGTTAGATTATAAGAGTGTTCCACTTTTCTGTGATAACACTAGTGCTATTTGTATTGCAAACAACCCGGTTCAGCACTCCAGAACCAAACACATTGATGTGCGGTATCATTTTCTCAGAGATCACAATGAGAAGGGTGATATTGAACTTCAATATGTTGATACCCAATACCAGCTAGCCGATATTTTCACAAAACCCCTCGATGCTTCTCGTTTTGCCTACTTGCGTGGGGAACTTGGTGTTTGTCACCCCTACGGCATTTTATGAGGGGGAGCTGATTTTAATTATCCTGCATATGCTCACTATGTGCGAAATTACATTCACATCTTTTGCACTTATATGCCTGCTTTTAATTCATGAAATCACATCAGCTCAGCTCTATTTAATATGTCTGGAACATTTTTGTGCATGATTCTTTTCTTTCAAAAAATCAAATCATGGTCACTGCTTAGTCTTGATACTAGCTTGTTTAGGCAAGGCTGCTTTAGCTATCTTTTATCTGCTTGGTAGCAAGATTCCTTTCTCTGGATGCTAATCATTGCAACTTGAAAAATTGTGTTCTTCACTCATGGATACTCATAAAACAAATTGTTCATGTAATTCAAATTAAAAATCCATGATTTAGCAAAAAGATCCAGGTGGGTTTGTTTGTCGCACTCCTCTATTCTAGACCGCTTACCATTGCACATTGGTCTGAACTGGGATAGTGTAGTGTATGCCAAAATCACCGCCTTAAGCTTCTGATGGCTTTCATGCCTAGGCTTGGCCTAATTTGAAAGTATAAGGTAGACAAACAAATAACCCCTAGCATTATAAAAAGAACAACAATATTAATTGATCATCAAGTTTGCTTTCAAAGCTCCTTTTGAACTGGACTTGTCTGTCTCAGGTAGAAATTGACTAGCTTTGTGCAGCCCCTGCTTTTACTTGTCTAGTTATCGTGATTGAGTGGTGATGCTTTTATTTCAAAATGACAAAATCACATGCTGTCATCATGCTTTTAGAGAATGTTAAATTGAGCTGAGCCCATGATCAATGGTATTATTGTTGGCATATTTTTGCTTTATATGTCTTTGCCAAAGGGGGAGAAATTGTTGAGTTCTCTGCTGCAAGGGGGATTAATTAACTCAGGGGGAGTTTTTATCTTGAAAAAGGGGAGATTTGCCAAAGGGGCTTTTACTCTTTTGAAAGGGGGAGGAAAATTCTTCTGTCAAGTGACATGATTTGGCTCTTTTCTGAGTTTTTATGGTCACTTGTGTGCTGAAAGTTTTTAAATTTTCTTGAACTTGAAATTGGTTGTCAATGCACTCATCAAGGGGGAGATTGAGAAACCAAGTGTTGGTTTTGGTGTTTGTGATGAGTGATTGACAGGCTTTTACCCTCTGGTTCGAAGGGGTACCTCCGAAGGGGGTTCGGAGGTTGGACCTCCGAAGGGTGTTCGGAGGTGGTTTCATCGAAGTGTGTTCGGTGGTTTGGTTGCTGCAGCTGTGGCAGTGGAGTGTGCCTGTCGGAGGGGTCCGACAGTACACGATGACTGGGTTTGTACCGAAGGCTTCGGTATTTTGGGCGGTACATCAGAGTGTGTACCGAAGGTTGCTAACCCGGAGAGGTCTCCGGAGTACTGGATACACTTGTCTGCTTTTCTGTGGTGCGCAGGGGACCTCAGAGGCGACGGACAAGTTCGCGGCAGGTGAACCTGGGTCAAGCGGGAGGCTTGATGCCAGGGGAGCAGGGAGCTCCGTCATGGTGGCTGCGAAGGGGTCTGGGTCGGTCCTCGTGTCGAGGTGCGCCAGGTGAAGGCAGAGAGTGCGAAGCATGGCTCCGGGTGAAGGTACTCCGAGACAAAGTCCTCGGAGGTGAGGCACTTCGAAGGTACTCCGGATGGAGTGAGTTCGGAGTTGGATGGATCAAGTCCTCTGCGGAGGCAAGGAGTTCGAAGTGTGCTCCGAAGTGAGACATTCGAAGGTACCCGACGAAGTTCTCAGAAGTCGAGGCGCATCGAAGGCATGGTCCGAGTGAGGCTCGTCGAGGAGTGTGCTCGGGGAGAGACACTGCGACGAAGTGCTCATGGAATGCTTCGTGCGGAGGCCTTGGACGAAGGAGGGACTTCGAAGGGTGGTACTCCGAAGGTGGGGCTTCGGAGTGTGGTTGTCTTGAGGTACTTCGGCCTACATGGCTTCGGTACACGGACTGACAGAGTTCGAGCTGGGCGAAGCTGCGAAGCCGTGGTGGTCCACTCCGGAGGTGTTGGTGCGAAGGCCCAAGGGCTTTGACGGCTTCGGCTCAAAACCGTCACTCTATCGAAGGTTGACTTCAGTGAAGCGAAGGCCATTTGGCTCAAGGCTTCTCACCGAAGCTATCGCACCCCTCGCGTGCGAAGGGGGCTTCAGAAAGGTCAAAGGCTGCAAGTCTGACAGTGTCTGCTCTACAAAAAGCTGGCGCTGTCCCCTCTGCAAAGGCTGACAAAGAAGCCTCCAATAAAGTTGACTACCTTTTGTACCCCTCAGTTCTGTAGAGACAAAACCAATGTAAACCCTAGGGGTAAAGTAGTCAATTTCTTTGGGTGAACTGTGGGCTATAAATATGGGGGCTCGGTAGGTAACATTTAACACTTTGAGCATTTACTGTTGAGCTCTTGTACTAGCACCACACTTCGTTGTATTTATCCAGAGTTCAATTTTTACTGTGTTCCTTGTTCAAGCGGCGAAGCCCTGCTTCTGTGTTGTCTTTCTGCTTGAGCTTGTTTGCATACCTCGCTAGCTATAGCGCACCGAAGCCTGTCTAGGCGAAGGGTGTTTTGTGCGAAGTGTGTTTTTCAGTGTGCTGTCGCTCTGTGTAACAGGAGGCCAGACTTTGCTTCTTACTAGCGAAGCCCTGATCGAAGCCTGTGATTTTATCGTGTCTGTGTACCTAGCGAAGTCTGTTAGTGGGTGTTTAGACCTTCGTGTACGAAGCTCAGCACCAGTTGCTGCTACCAAGTACTTGGTCGAAGTCCTCAGTGGGGTGTCCACTCCTGCCAAGGGTGAAGTGCGAAGTCTGCTCGAAGCACCCTGTGTGCGGAGCCTGCACTGACTTAGCAGAGTAGATTTTCGAAGGTTGTAAGTGGAGCGAAGTCTTCTTGGCTTTGAACTTTTGGTCCTGCGAAGCCTGTGTTCGGAGTTGTCAAAGCACCTCCGAACCAGACCTTCGAAGGTAGTGTTCGAAGCCTGTTCCGCAGAAGACAGAACTAAAACCGAAGGCTAGATTTTAGCCCGAAATTTTAAAAGCTCCCATTCACCCCCCTCTAGTCGCCGTTTCCGGTCCAACAGATGTACTCCTTGGAGCTCGTGGGAGTGAGACTAGAGAACCATCTGCGATGTCCCGTCATGTGGCGAGAGCATCCTGAGTCCATGATCCAAACATCCTCCAGTCCCCGATCCTGCACAATCAGTGGTTGTAAGGGGGAGCAAATGGTCCGGCACCAGGTTTAGCAAAAGAACTAAACCAGTGTCGAGCCATCTACTCAAAAGACAGAAAGAAAAAACTATCAGAAGAGTTTGGACCAAAATGCGGCTCAAAGCGCTGTCCTTGGTTCTGCCTAAAGCCTCGGCCACGAGGTCCAGGACCGTAGCCAACACGGCCTGGAGCTCTGCCGGAACAAACACCACCATCTGGAGCACGGGCATGAAAGTCGTCTCCTCTACCACCACCTACACGACGCGGCCTGGCCTCCAGCCTCTCCCCATGTCGAGGAACTCTTAGTCTACCACCCTGCTGGTAGAACTGCTCCTAACCACCATGAGCACGCTCTGCTCTCTCAACCCGCTTCCTCCTGAAGCAAAACTCCGCAAGATGCCCGTCTCTCTGACAATACTCACAATGATAGGTGGGCTTCTTGGGGTGTGGTTGAGGCTTGGGGTTCTTGGGCTTAGTGGTGTTTGGTGTAGTCTTCTTGGGTTGAGAGGGTCCAGGAAGAGAGTCAAGAGAAGTGTGGAGGTGTTTGGGCTTTGGAACCCAGATGGGCTTCTTTGGTGGAGCCTTGGGTAGTTCATGGATCACTCCATCCTTGGGCTGACTAGCCTGGAAAGACTCAGTGGAGTGAGTCTTGGGATATCTCTGCTCAGGAGTCATTTTACTCCACTCCACTGCCCGGCTAATGGCACTCTCAAAGTCAGCCTTAGTGTAGGTGTTGCCTACCCCAAACCCATACTGCCTCTTAAACTGCTGGATCATCATGCCAAGCTGTGGCTCTCTGGCACTGATCCAACTCAGGATAGAACGGAGGTAAAAATTTTCATTCTGAGAATCAGCTAGCTCCTCTCTCAAGGAAGCTAGAACCTCCACCTGAGACAAGCAGGTCTCACACTCGCTATCTACCTCAACAGACTTCTCGGCTTTCAGCTTAATCAACTCCAGTCTAAGAGACAAGCAGTTCTTCCCGATATTTTAACTCCTGACGATTGCTTTCAAGTAAATCAACGATTTCACGTTCATAAGATGATACCTTTTCGTTGTCGTCGTCGTCGGAGTCATCGGAGGAGCCCTTCTCTTCCTTATCCCCAAGAGCCATTGAGCAGAAGCTCTTGCGGGATCTTCGGCGCTGATGTGAGCGGCTCTTCGGTCTGTCCCCAAAGGCCATGAAGCAAAGGCCCGCTGGATCGTCCTTATCCTTCCCCTTCCTGATGATGATCTCCTCATCGCTTGAGCTCGATGAAGAGGAAGAAGACGTGGAACGCTTGGAGTAGCTCTTCTCCATCTTGGCGAAGAAGGCCTTGTCGCGCTTCTTGTTCTCTCGCCGGTAGTCCTTCAGGGCCTTTCTGAAGAATCTGGTCTTTGGCTTGCCCTTGGTGAAGGAGGAGCTGTCGTGCTTGCCGGAGTCGTGGAAGCCACCACCGGTGCCCTTCTTGTGACCATTGCACTTGGGGCAGTCGGCGATGAAGTGTCCTGGGTCACCACACTCAAAGCACCTAGATTTCGTGCCGTGTCTTTTGAACATTCTCTTGTCATAAACACGACGCACCCGGTTGTTAAAAAGACACAGGTCATCATCTCCTAATGACTCAAGATGATCCTCAGTGATAGACATCAAAGAGAACCCAGCACAGCTCACAGAGGAGGGGTCAGCAGATGGTGTAGCAAGGGCCAGGGTCTTTGATCCAGAGCCAGTGAGATTTGATCTCAACTAGATATCAACCTCAGTGGCCTTCAGCTTGCTAAACAACTCAGAGATGGTCAAGGTATCATAACAAGTGCTCTCAATGATAGAGGATACCTTGATCTCCCAGATCTTAGGGTTCATGGTATGGAGAACCTTGAGCGCCTGCTCATGATCTGAGACTAACTGAACACCCTCAGCCTTGTTGTCCCGAAGCTTGTTTATGATCGATTGAAAACGACCAAACAACGCTTCAACAGATTCACCCGGCTTTTGTGTGTAGTTCTCATATTCACGTCGGTAGGTCTGATAGAGCCGAGCCTTGACCTGGGTTGTCCCCTCATGGTGTGCCTGGAGAGTAGCCCATATCTCTCTCGTAGTGGAGAGATGGCTCACACGCTCAAATTCAGCGGGACCTAATCCAGAAAACAAAATGTTCACTGCTTTGTTGTTGTTCATATGCTGGGTGATAATACCAGGAGTATTACGCTCAGCAACTGGTAATATGGTGAAGGTAGCATGAACACAAATGTCCCAGATGTCCGAGCTTTGGCTCATGAGATAGGCTCGCATGCGAGTCTTCCAATAATTATAGCCATAAGCTTCCAAGGACGGGACCTTTCCAGGAGACGTCATGATCACTACTGGGGTTTAGAACTAGTTAAGGAATGGAAAAACCCTAACCAGGATCTGATACCGCTTGTAGGACCGAAAGTAGTGACCAGAGAGGGGGTGAATGGGTGCCTTAAAAAATTCTTTCGAATCTACGGCCTGCTCCCAACACCCAACGCACCTCAAAAGACTAAGCAACAAAACGTAATCAGATCCCCAAAGTCTAAAAGTATCTAGCCTAGAAACGACCAGTGTCCTAGACAAAGAGACACCACTACAGTGCTAATAGGCAGTATAACTAGGCACTCAAAACATGGCAGATCAAAGTCCTTCGTAACTAATCATCACAGTAGTTAAACTCAAAACACGTAAACAGTGATGAAGAGTTACTGTTCAAAAATTTGTCTCCTGTTCGAAACTTGACGAAGCCTGCAAAGTCAAAGCTTGTCGTGTCGAAGCCTACTTCACTGTGTTGAAGCCTGCTTCGCAATGTCGAAGTCTGTCGTGTCGAATCCTGACTTCGCTGTGTTGAAGCCTGCTTCGCAGAGTCGAAGGTTTGTGGAGTCTAGGCTAGTTCGAGTGTGACAGAGTGCGAAGCCTGCTTCGGAGCGAAGTGCCTTATGTGAAGTATGTAACTACCAAAGCCTCCTCAGAAAAGCACGCTTCGAAGCTACGAAGCTCAACACAAGAAAAATCAACTTCGAAGCAAATTAGAGAAAAATAGAAGCCAAAAAAGCAACCTTTGAAGTCAGATTGATCGAAGTATGAATGTTAGAGTAGTAACCTTCGAATCACAGACCAACTTCGAATCGGAGTTTGGTTCGAAGCTATTAAGAGAAGGTAGACAGCGAAGCTAGCTTTGAGACAATCAGAACCAAATTCGAAGCCACACAATATGAACCCTCCGAAGTAAAAGATGCTACAGAGACTGACAATGATTCGAAGTATAAACAACCTTCGGAAGTCAGTGAACGAAGTTGTAAGCTTCGTATGAGCAACCTCCAAAAGTTTCTTAGCACAAGCTTCGCAAAGCCTAGATACAGGATCGAGGCATACAATGAAAGAAGCCTGTTCGAAGCCTACTTCACAAGACAGAAGGACTTCAAACAAAATATGGAGCTTCGCCAGAAACAACCAGGGACATTCTAGACCCTATCTTTTCAACCAAAAAGCTATGTCAGGAAAAATCAAGGCTAATGAACTAGCGTACTGTAGCTACAGGAACACGCAAGAACTAGTACTTCTCAGCCGAAGAACAGAAGCAACTGGAGAAGCAATTTGCTCAGGAATAAAAAACATTCACACGCAAAACGATGTAGACACAACCACAAAAACGCTGCGCACAGAATGTCAGGAATAAAATCTCACAGAGAACGTGAAGAACAAACAGCACTCATGATGGCAGTGCTCACGGGATGAAATCGCAAGAACAAGAGCCTGGCGGTGCACGCAGGGAACAAGAGACAAAAAGTGACCCAATTGATTAGTAAAGTAATTTTAGAAAAGGGTGACCTAACCCTAGGGATTGGGGCCCTATTTATAGGCAGCCCAATCAGCCTAGAATATTCCACCAAACCCTTAGGGTTTTTTACAGACGCTGAAATAAAGGAAAAGACCAAACTGCCCTTAGGATATTTTTACAGACTCAACTGACTGACTGTGGGCCTAAGGACAAAATAGTAAACTCCTATTTTACAGATAACTTGTCCGAAAGCGGAGCTTTCGTAGTGACTACGGCTTCACTCTAGGACGGTCCGATCCAAGATCAGCGGTCGTCAGTTTTGCGCCGAAACTGACAAAGCATCCACCGACTTTGCACTAGGTACCCGGATTGGGCCGGCCCGATTCCGCAGCTCTCTCAGCCCGGCAATCGCTCACTGCCCGTGTACCTGAGTCAATCCTAGTCAACATCCCAGTGGATCCTCTGCTGCTCCTAGCCCATGTACCCGGATTGGGCCAGCCCGACTTCATGGCCCCTCTGCCCGACAGTCGCTCGCTGCCCGTGTACCTGAGTCACACGCGGCCCAGACACAGCAGGTCTCCTCTCCTCTTCTGTCCTCTTTGACTACCGTTGACAATTACTCATCACATCTGGAGCCACGAGGCCCACGCTCTTCAGCATGGCTCCTCACCTAGACCTGAGCGAGGTCGGGGGTGACGATGTCGCGCTTAACGAAGCCCGCGCGTGTCCTGATGTAGCCCCCAAGCATCATGTCTTGGAGGGCTTTTATCTTTGCCTCGATCTCTGCTCGGTCTTTTGCGGGGATATCTTCAAGTGTAGGTGATATTATGTTGCGGTTGTTGATATCCGCGCCTCCTATTGCGTCCATCAGCAGTGTAGACGTAGTAGTCGATGTAGATGTACCGATGGCTGATGTGGACGTACTCATCATGTTGGCGTAGCCTTCCCCAGTGGAGTCACCAAAAAGTGTGTTGACACGAAAAACTGCCCCCGCACTTGGGTCAGTCCGACGATCCAAAAGTGCACGGATACTTAGGGACAAGCCTAAGCGTGACGTGGCACCAACGTCGTGTTCCGACTACCCTTAATAGTGATAAGGGGGGTGGAGTCACCAGGCAACTAGATTACACAAAATAACCCAATTAGCTGAAAGAAATAGATTTAAACAGAATAAAATCAGCAAACCAGTCGGAGGCCGCCTGGTGCGAAGTCTGGTGCGAAGGATGTGCCGAAGGGTACCTTCGGCGTCTGGTGTGAAGTGCTCCGCCGAAGGGTGCTTCGGCGTTCGGACTGATCCAGTCGAAGATGGACTCTGAATGGATCTGGACTAGGTGACCACCTCCGAACAACGGGGTTCGATGTACGATCTCTGATACAACAAACTATGAAATAGTGACACGAGGGCCACACGCCAGTGCAACTTCGTCTGGTGTGGAGTATGAGCGTGGCGAAGCCTGTCGCGACGAAGTATACTGGCGGAGCCTGTCGTGGAAGCCTGTGGTCTCGTCGAAAGGTGTCCTGGGGACCTCCGAAACCGATCTCTCAGCTCCGGACACGTCCGGTGAAGGGGCTCCGAACGTGTGAACCTGCAATAGAGAAGATGCGAAGTACCAATTCGGCCTTAGTACCGAATTTTGCTAAGTGTTGCACAGGTGGCAAAGGTAGCAATCTATTACGCAGATTAGCGGATACTTCACAGGTTAAGTAACAAGGCGATAACATTCTATTACGTAGATTAATGGATACTTCACAGGCGAAGCACCAAGGCTTGCCACTGTTCTGTAGTGGCGGACGGAGGGCTTCCAGGGAAACCCACGAAGAGGTACAGAAAAGTAAAGGTAAAAGTAAAGGTACGATCAAAGCATGGCTTTGGTTTGGTTTGAGTTAGGCGGGGCTCCTCCACGCCGGCCATGCCTCTCTACTTATAGGGGGTCGACTCCTAATCTAATCTGCTATTAATCCGGTCAGATAGAGATAAAGACTGAGCTGGCAATGCGTGCAACTCTATCTCTGCCGAGGTGGGCTTCGGCCTGACCCGTCGAGGCCTGCTCCTCGGGCCGAAGCTTCAGTAGTGTGGGCTTCGGCCAGGCCCATCGAGGCTTGCTCCTCGTGACGAAGCTTCGGTAGCGTGGGCCTTTGAAGGGTTCCGAAGCTTCGGCAGCGTGGGCCTCCGAAGGCTTCCTGGCCGAAGCCCATAGGCTGGCTAGAGGCTTTCGGAGCCCATAGCTCGGTGGACTTCGGCCCTGTAGGGCTTCGGACAGACCCTGGATATGTGTACTTTCTGCCCAAATCACCAAAAATTGATATTTTGATAATCTAGCCATTAATGACATTTTTTTGCTATCAACACATGTCACTCGGTAAAAGATCTCCCCCTTGGGCAAAAGCATCAATGCATCATGAAACCCATTACTTCCCCTTATCCAAGCAATCATCCAAAAGCATCATGTAAACCAAATTTTCCCCTTTGGCAATGCAAGCATCAAGATGATAAAAATATGCAAAGAGGGGTGTGAGGGTAGAGTGTAGATGCAAGCTTCTGAAACATGAGTAACTCTAATTACAGTACAAACAAACATTTCTTTGAATATTGTCTAAAAGTACTGTATGAAACACTTAGATGAATACCATGTAAACAAAAGGCATGAGCAAGCATTTTCAGATTTTAGCAAATAAAAGCATCACCACTCAGACTAGCATACTAGATATGGCAAGGCATGAAATGCAAAAGCTAATCAAATACTAACCAGATAAGCATATCCCAATCCAAGGAGCTCCAGCAAACTTGATATGCAATTGATTCAAGCTTTTAATTTTTTATTTTTCATTGTAGTGCCAGGGGTTATTTGCAAGTCAACCTTATGCTAACCGACCATGCTAAGCCTACACTTCAATGTCCTAGTTCATACCAAAGTTCTATGGTAAACAGTCCAGAACAAAGTAGTGCGACAAAGCAAACCCACCTGGATCTTTTCAATTTCATCATAAAACAACATAAATATCATTCATTTTTCATTTTTTTTAATTTTCAAAATAATATTTTTGAAACGATCAAGTTCCATATTAGCATCCAAGTGAAAATGACTTAGCTACCAGGTAAGTAAAAGATAGCTAAAGCACTCAACCTATTCATGCTAGTTTCTAGACTAAGCAGTGATCATTTTCAAATTTTCACAAATAAAAAGCCATGCTCATGTCAAACATCAGATGTAATCAAGCCAAGTGAAATCAACAGTATTAAAGACAATACTTCAAAGGCACAACAAATCATGTACTTGTAAAAGCAATTAATCATATAATAGAAGCTCATGCAGTGCTATACAACTCCCCCTCAAAATATGCTAGAAGATATCGAATGCTCGGTGTTGGGTGAGTGAAAAACTGTTTAGGAATCCAACATTGTGAAATTTGAGAACCAGGAAAAGCAGTAGACTGATTATGCACAAGGTATGAGTCATGATAAAAAGTGCGTAGTCTATCTACAAAATGCGAGCATTGAAAATGGTGAGGTCTCCTAAACTGTCGAGAATGAAAGCCTCTTACACACGATCTAGCACCATATGAAGCATGGTGTACCCCACAACGGGCAAAATCTCTCATGAAACCATCGGGAGCCTCAAAATCAGAATAAGAGTGAAAAGCAGACTCATGCATACCAAAAGATGGGTAATGCATGTCCTAAAAGCTCATCGCAAAAGAACATCATTCATCCTTGATACGACGAAAGCAGAACCCAACCAAATGACCCACCCGATGACAATAGGAGCAATGATACACAATCCTGGGTGTGTGAGTATGGGTCTCAAGCGCAAATCTCATAGTTTTCTTGGGTTTTTGCTGAGGAGTTTCATTTGGTGAACGAAGGGCTTTCTTAATAGATTGAGTAGGATTCTCAACTTTTTGTGTGGTGTCTAACTAGGCTCTTTCTCTATCAAGGGTAGTGGGTGGAGTGAACAGAGTTTCACTCGGAGTGTTTGGAGTGGTTCTCTCATAACCCAACCCTAGAGCTAACCCTACCGTGTCAGCACACAATTTTGTTTTAGCCAAAAGCAAATCCATCCTACCCTTTCCTTCAGTGCATTTTTCAACCACGGAGAGAAGATAATCATTTTCACATTTTAGTTTTTCGACTTGCTCTCTAGCAAAGCTGAGTTGGTACTTAAGGGTGATGCAGATGGGACAAGCTGGCTGCACATCCATAGAACACTCAGCACTCTCCAATCTAGCCTTAAGTACATCAACATGCCTATCTCTCAAATTAATGCTTTCAACAAGTAAAGGATAGTTCATGCATTCGTTGATGACAGCAGGACTAGACTCCACCTCTAAAAGGTGCTTTTCAGTAATTTCAAGCTTTTCAACAGTTTGAGCATGTGTAAAACGCAGTTGAGCAAGTTCATTCATAATAATAATACATGACTCACATTCAGCATCATCGGACTTAGATTTTAAGATCACGAGTTCGGTGGATAAAGATTCAAGTCTGAGTTTTACTTCTTTTCGTTCTTTAATAGCAAGTTTAAGTAATCTATCCTGAGAACAAACAACATCATGTAATTCATCAATCTAAACAAGAAGCTGATCACGAGATAGATATACCTTAGATGTGTCAAGCTCATCACTACAGTGGATGTTGTTGGCCATGAAGCAAAGGCTTGTGAAGTCCATTCTCTTCTTCTCCTTCTTTTGTCCTTTCTTGGTAGGCTCTTCTTCATCGGAGCTTGGCTCCTCACTTCATGTACCATCGATGTTGCTAAGGGTGGCGACAAATACTCTAGCTACTCTCTTAGCCACTTTGCCGCGCTTCCCCTTAAAGAAGGGTTTCTTGGTCCACTTCTGGTAGTTGTGCTCATTTTAATTTTTCATTTTTAGTTTAGGGCAATTCGCTTTTATGTGAGAAGTATCCCCACATTCAAAACAACACTGAGACCCTCCTTTCCTCTGATCTCGTCTATCATTATAAAAGCGTGTGAACTTCTTGACAATGAGAGCTAGCTCCTCATCATCTAGAGTGTCCACCTGTTCTTTTGTGACAGAGACCAGAGAGGACAAGTCAAAACCACCAGAATAAGCACAAACTCCAGAACCACTAGAAAGACTCCCTCCAGATGAGGTACCACTGCCAAAACCAGAAACTAAAGCAATAGAAGGCAATAAAGAGTTTCCAAATCCTCGACGAGACGCCTTGGCAATCTCAGTGGACTTAAGCTTACTGAAGAGTTCATCGCAAGTCAATGTGTCAAAGCTTGCTGACTCTTCAATACTAGAGATCTTTACCTCCCATATGCTACGATCAAGAGCATAGAGAAGTTTGATTGCCCTATCATGGTCTAAATAAGATAATGTCCTAGTAGAGCGCAAATTGCTCACAATCCCATCAAATCGAGCAAACATGGCATCTACAGATTCGCTAGGGCCTTGCACAAACATTTGGTATTCTTGGTTATATGTGCTTTGCCTCCTAGCCTTCATCTGAGAAGTGCCCTCATGAAAAGTTTTCAAAGTAGTCCAAATTTCTCATGCAGTTCATGGGTGTTAGACCCTGTCAAACTCATTGCGACTTAGACTGATGAACAGTATGTTTCTTGCTTTTCTATTACAGTCATACTGTAACTTCTCAGTCTCTGAAGTGCGAGTTTCAAGAATCACATACTGGGAATCAACAATGTCCCAAATTGCACTTCCTTGACTTAGTAGATAAGCCTCCATGCGCACCTTCCAGTAAGCAAAGTCTCGACCATCAAACACCAGAATCTTCGCATTTTTGTCAATGTCGCCACAAGGATCACAAACCGGTTAATGTCAACTTGTGATCGAACTAGCTTTGATACCAATTGTGGGATCGGAATGGCGACTAGAGGGGGGTGAATAGGCGTCTCGACAAATTCTCGCGAATGTGATGGCCTTTTCAAATCACCCAACACACCTCTAAAAGATTGCAAAATCAAATTGATGATCACAGTACAAAACCAGAACTAAAAACCTCCTCAATTTGAATTTTTCTCTAGATTAAGTACTTTGATGTGATGATCTGGAAGATGAATAGAATTCTTGCTGAACTTTCTAAAAACTTGATGGCCCATAACATTTTATCAAGCACAATATTCAATTGTTTGACATGGATTAGTATTATCAGCAAGGATTCAATTGAATTCACAGAACAAAGTATTCATTGTACTTGATTAATCCAATGCAGATCTGAAATTTCATTGACAATGAACAGGAACAATAGTGGCAAATTACAGTAGAATCTTAATGCAAAATAGGCAAAACATTTTGAATAAACTGCTTGGCAATGTTCTGATGTTATATTAATGTAGAGCTGCATATTTCAATAACTTGATGATCTGAATATTCATTGAATATATTCCAGAAATGAATCAGCATAGAAGGCTAATGAAATTCATTTTAGTCACATAATAGCAGCAACAAAAATTCTCTTTACAAAATTGGGTACTGAAACTGTAGCAGTTTGTTACCTCCAAGCCCTTCAATCTTGTGCCCTTCTCTGAAGTGCTACAAATGTTAGATCATCCACAAGAAATTGCTAGTACTGATAGCTTCTATTCTGTTGCTCCAATTAGTATGGACTGCACCTAGCAAGATCTTCTGAATACAATGCAGTAATGATGAAGTTCTTTGTAGGAATCACAAACAAAAAGAAAACCGACAACTGTGGAGAAGACGGGAAACAAATGAACCAAAAAACCCAAATGATAAGTACAAAATATATTTCAAGTAATAGTTGAATCCTCATGATTTCAATTTCAACCAGCAGCACTTCAATAGAATAGAATGGACAAGTGCTTGGAAATTGACCATACACTGAAAAATTCTAGAATGATTCTTCCGAAGCGTGTATGAACATTAGTGACACATTGAAAAGGAACAGATGAAGATAGACTCTCAATGGGAAGGAGAAGAACAAAAACATTTAAAAAGATTAATCTATCTCTGGACTATTCAGCCCACAAATTTCTGTAAATCAAACCTTCAAAACTGGAATACAGATTTCTGTCCAAACTTGATTAACATCAATTTCAAATTTAAACAGATTCAATTCACTCATTGATATTCTATCTTGTCAACACTAGCTGATGAACAGGTGTACCAGTTCAGCATTCAGAATGTAAATGATCATCAGCAGTGAAAGATCTCTGTTGATGGCTTTGCAGTAATTTATAGTTCTTGAAATTTTTCACATCAGCAGCAAAAGACAAATTACTAGTTCAGTTGAATAATAACAATCTTGGCAGTCATGAAGAAAACCTGACTTTAGTAGAGAATAGCAATAGGATGAACAACTACAACTAATGAAGATGTAGAATAGAATACTCAGACACAGGAAAAATCAAAGATGAGATAATCCAGAAATTTGTTGCCAAATAGAACCATCAACAACTATTACTGATGCACAGTAAATAACAAATAGACAATATTAAATCCATTTCTCAGCAATAGATGGCTTCCAATAACATTCTCACAGCAGAAAAGCACTAGCAATGGATGATGACCTGGTGCGTGATGCTATACACACGTGTAACACTGTGATCCATCTGGCAAAGCTGTGCTAAATGCTTCGGTAGTGGAGACTCACGGCAGCAAAAATCACAGTAGAGAAAATCCTCAAAGCAGCAACAAAAACCAGCCAAAAACTTTCTCAAAATATTGGCAACTGTAACAGAACCTAGATGTTTCGGCCTGATTTGACTTTCTACAGACCTGCCATTGAGCAGAGGTGCGAGCACATGGTATTCTTCTGTAGCAGTTCTGAAACAACAACAAATGATGAACCAAAGAACACTATTCAGCCGGTTACTAAAAGACGACAAAGATGTTAAAAATCACAGCCACCAAAGGTCTCCAATAAAGTGGGCAGCCCAAACCCTAGGGTATGGAGGCCTTTAAATAGGCACACCCTAGAGGGCAAATTTACAAAGAACCCCTTGAGATTTTCAGTTTACTTAACGTACCATGGAGTATTTTCAGAATTACATATTCTAAAAAATACCCACATTTGACTCTATTTTATTACAACTATGACCCTATACTTTTAATATCTTTTCAGAATTTTGACAATTCTGAAAAATACTAAAAGTTTACACTTAATCTAAATTACTAAACAAAAACAAAATCCTAATTATTGGAATTTAAAAACATTTTAGAGATGAGACGGTTTTCAGCAAAAACCGACAAAGCCTCCTTGATCGCCGACATGTGACGCCAATCTGTGAACTCGAACGCCAGCAAGTATATCCCGCTCTCGATCCCCTCGAGTCGCCTGATCAATTGCACTGGCCTACCTTTCGCTGACTTGACCGTCACTTTGTCTCGACCATCCGTCCGTCCATGTCTTACTCTATCTCCTCGTGCACTCTTGAGATCATCTCCAACTTCACCCGACATCCTTGATCCTCTGGCATCGAGCTCTCTGCTCGACCCTTGATCACCCACCGCTGATAGTTGGTTAGCATCTCTACCCTGCATACATGATACAAGGCAAAACACGAAACACGACGCACATCAATCCCCTCGGCACAATCCCTATCCATACATCGATCCCATCGATGCATGCACACCACCACTCACTCATCTCAGTAGATTGACACTCAACCTTGTCAATCACTTATCATACAGACAAAAACCACAGTATGACCTCACTTGGTTTCACAGAAGCCATGGAGATAGAGATCACCATGTGAAGGGGCCATACTATGTCATAGTCAATGTATTGTCTGTGATGTTTACTTATGTACCTGTCATACTATTTGTTGGTGTCATTTTTGGTCACATCTGTGGCTTGGGAGATGTACTTAACTCTAGTGTAGGTCCTAAAAACTTGGGATTTTGAGCGTGCCAATCAGTTCAACCCTGCAACTGATAAGGTACAAAAAATGTTAGTAGCAATTACCATCGGCTATTGAGCTGACGAACACGATACACATTGAAACACACATATAGAGTGAGAAAATATGTGGCATGTGATACATTAAACCATTGGGTGACGAGAGACAAGATTTGAGCCATCGTGCCAATTAGGCAATCAGCCAATACATAGTACTCGCACCATCAGAACGATGATCGGGCAAGTGATGTGCCATGTACTCGAGCTGATTGGTAATCCCCGATGCCGATGAGATGTGGCATGGAATTAAAGATAACCTACTAGCTTGTACCCCAATAGAACTTAAATCTAGTATACCAGAAAATACATCTATACTATTAAATCATCATAACAGTAAGATCGAACTTAACCAAGACAATTGCTAAATCACAAATGACTCATAATACAACAACATATCAGACATACTTTATTTAGATGAACGATGCATGACAATAGATCAAGATGTCGGCCTTAACCGATGAAGCCTCAAAATACGATATATAATCTAAATCAATCTAAGATATCGTAACGATGTAACCTTAGATGTAGCTGATACATCAAGGTAAACTAACAATTATACTGACCGAAATAGTGCACTTCAAGAGATCAAAGCGATACAGCCTTGAGCAACGCTAATTTGGTCGATACAATCGTTGGGGTGACGGGACTTACCCCATCACCGGAGATCGAAGCGATATAGCCCAGCTCCAGGTGCCAAGTCCCACCGAGATTTAACCTTGTATGAACAAGGGTGGTGATGCACCGAGAGTAGTATTTGTATGTAGTGTCTTTCTATCTACCTAATACGTACATAATTATAGTTTGGAGACTTGATGTCCAATACGATCCATCTCGTAACTAATTCTGACTCTTATCTCTATTAGTTCCTTCATATTCGGTCATGCACAATAGACAGACTTATTTGACTTATGTTGACCACACTGGATCCTTACTGGGCTTGGGCCTTAATCAATTTTTGCCGTCAACACATGCCCCGCAGTTTGAGAGCATAAGTGTAGCTAATGCTTCGAAATTATCACTCAGTTAAGGCTATGCACCATGTCATATCAAAAGTCCTATTAAACTTTCTACTAGTAGCCAAAAACCTTGTCTTTTAGCATCTTTAAGCCTATTATATATCTTTGAAGCATCGTTTGTTGTGGAATGGGGGAGCTACGCTAGTCGACAATTTCAAAAATTTTGCCCCATAGCCCGAGAACCATGTGCGTGAGGGATCATGAATCAGTACCTTCTAGCACAACACGAGCTAGGTGTAGTAGAATAAGATGTTGGGGAAGCACGTCCTCTCTATCTTTGCCTCACTCCATCCATTCCCCGACGATCCAATCGATGAAGACAACGGTGTCCATGTGAATCAAACGATGAGCGTTGCTATTCGAGGAACGCCTCCACGTAGTCCACACGTACAGGGATGAGATCGTTCCCACACCGGTGTGCTAGCACCGCTCGTGAGAAATGGGAGAATCCTCAATCTCAACTCTTGAGATCAAGAAAGGGAGAGGAGTTCTTGGTGTCTAGGGTTTAGATTTGATCTAAACTATGATTAACTTGATATCCAAGACCTCCTCCTCTCTTTATATAGAGGTGAGAGTCATAGTCTCAAACAATTCGAGATCCAACAGATCCAATCTGTTACGCCCACTTCGGAACTTCTGATCCCTAGATCAGAACATCCAATCAAAGCTCTCAGACTTCAATTCCAAGAATCATCGGAACATCCGATACCCCTATCAGAACTTCCGATCAGTGCATTTTTTTCCTGATACGCATCAGAACAGTCGGTTTCAACTCTTTGTCTCTAAATTAGAAATTACCAGAACTTCCGATATGAAATCGGAACTTCCGGTTTGAGCTCATTGTTTTGAAACAATAAATTATCAGAACTTCTGATACCATATCGGAACTTCCGATTTGAGCTCTCTATTTCTAATTCAGAAAATAATTGGAACTTCCGATTCCAAATCGGAACTTCCGATCCAACTGGAATTTTCTTGGGCACTGTTCTCTTGATCTCCCACTTGCACAAAAACCAATTCTTTGCAATTTTATTAATCCATCCCCTTAAGTGTGTGACCCGATAGGTTCATACACAAACAATCATACACCGAAAACTTTTTCCGGATAACTGATCAATAGTGGTACGTAGCAGCATATATTAACCCCCAAAAGGGTACAAAATCAAATTTTCGCTGAACCTTGATATACTCATGCACCAGTGCCTTTACCATGCGACATCACTCAAGCTAAAGGCGAGATACGTGCCACCATTGTTGGATAGCTCTACATTTCACTCAAATAAGTAGTGGATTCAAATCATGACTAACTCTTTTGTCATTGTGGCATGGTCATGCACTTTTTCAATTCGACTACCTCAAGGGCCCAGAGACATGATTCACAACACACCTGAAAACAACCCTTATTACTACCCTGTTACGGAATAGCATTAGGAAGCATCTTAGTGTGTTGCTATGCATTCTGGAATCAAATGACGATCTCAGGTATGAGGACCCCATAGGTACACAATTTGAGATGACAACTGATGGCACATTACAATAACTATCCTAGAAGTATCTCAAGTGGGTCTATCCATCACCATGTTGACCAACATGTGTCCACATCACTGATTTGACATCTCTATGTCTATGATCTATGAAACGTGATCATCAATTAGTTGGATGGTCTAATCTATGTATCATCACTTTCCGACATGACAATAAGATTTGGGTTCCATTTTGAACAATATTGTTATAAAACAAATAATTTCACATAACAAGTTATCAACTCATTAATTTAATGTAAACGACATTTATTAAAGGAACAAGATAACATTTATCCTCTTACATTAGCATAGACACTACTAACATCTTCCACATACACATGACTCACTCACGCAAGTATCTAATACCCATGGAGCTTAGGTGCGCCTCATTCTTAGGTTGTGGAAGAGGTTTTGTCAATGGATCTGCTATGTTCAAATTCATGTGTACCTTACAAATCTTCACATCACCTCTCTCTATGATCTCACGGATCAGGGGATATCACCGAAGTATATGTTTGGACATCTGGTGTGACCTTGGATCCTTGGCTTGTGCAATGGCACCACTATTATCACAATAGAGGTCCACTGGACTGGATGCACTAGGAACAACACCCAGCTCAGAAACAAACTTTTTGATCGAAACGACCTCCTTCATAGCTTTTGAAGCTATGATATACTCAACTTCTGTTGTAGAATCGGCCACCATCTCTTGCTTGGAACTCTTCCAACTCACTGCGCATCCATTGAGGAAGAACACAAAACCCGATTGTGATCGAGAATTATCTTTATCGGTCTAAAAGCTAGCATCGGTGTTACTACTTACAATGAGCTCCTCTTCACCATCGTAACATTTCCTCAGTTCTTCACAAGTATTTGAGGATACTTTTTACTACAACCTAGTGACTTTCACCCGAGTTTGATTGGTACCTGTTCGTAACACTTAGAGGATATGAAACATATGGGCGTGTACATAACATGACATTCATGATGGACCCGATCGTGAAGGCATAGCGTTTCAAAACCTTGTCAATCTACATGCTCTGGCTTAATACAATTAGCCGCTATTATCTATCTTTATAGATCTTTATGCCCAAAATGTATGTTTTCTCTCCAAGATCTTTCATCGAAAAACTATTTTTCAATGAAGTCTTAACAACATTCAATAAAGGAATGTCATTTTCGATCAATAATATGTCACCCACATATAAGACCAGAAATACAAGTGAGATCCCACTAGCCTTCTTGTAAACAAAATGCTCTTCTTTATTCTTGATGAAGCCAAACCCTTTGACTACCTCATCAAAACAAAGATTCCAACTCCAAGAAGCTTGCTTCAGCCCATAAATGGAATTCAGTAACTTACAAACTTTCCCAGCATTTTCCAAATCATCAAGAACTTCAGTCTGTATCATGTACACATCCTCACATAGGTTTCCATTAAAAAAGCCATCTTGACACCATTTTCCATATTTCATAATCACAAAAAATGCGGCAATTGCTAGGATGATCCGAATAGACTTAAGCATATCGATGGGCGAAAATGTTTTATCATAATCAACACCTTGAACCCATCTGAAACCTTTCGCCACCAATCGTGCCTTATAGATGTGAACATTTCTATCAACGTCTATCTTTTTCTTGAAAATCCATTTACACTCAATAGTTTTTACACCATAGGGTGGATCGACCAAATTCCAAACATGGTTTTCTCGCATGGATTCCAACTCGGATCCAATGGCTCCAAGCCATTTCTTAGAGTCTGGTCCCATCACTGCTTCCGCATAGGTCTTGGGCTCGTCGTTGTCCAACAACAATACGTCACGCTGCCCAGTGGTCAAAAATATGAACTGCTCCGGAGCGTGACTCACCCTCTGGGACCTTCGTTAGGCTAGTGTCTCTACAACGGGCTGTGCAACATCTTGCATATCCTGTTGTGGTTCAGCGGGATCTGGAACACCTTCAAGTGGCTCTCAAACCTCTTCAAGATGTACTTTTCTCCCACTAACTCCTTTTGAGATAAACTCTTTCTCAAGGAATACACCATTTCGAGTGATAAACACTTTTCCCTCTTTTCTATTATAGAAATAGTATCCATTGGTTTCCCTAGGATATCCCACAAAGAAGCAGTTGTCAGATTTAGGAGTGATCTTGTCAGATGTCAAATGTTTGACATACGCCTCACATCCCCAAATATTTAGAAAAGACAAACTGAGACGCCTCCCAAACAACATCTCATATGACGTCTTCTCTATTGTCTTAGATGGAACTTTATTTATCGTGAAAGTGGCAGTTTCTAGAGCGAGTCCCCAAGGGGATAATGGAAGATAGGTATGACTCATCATTGACCGAACCATGTCCAACATGGCGCAGTTTCTTCACTCAGACACTCCATTCCATTGGGGCATGCCAGGTGGAGTTAGCTGTGGAACAACTCCACACTGCTTCAGATGATCACTAAACTCATGGATCAAATATTCACCTCCATGATCTGATCGTAGAAATTTAATTGTCTTGCCCATATGATTTTGTACTTCATTTTGGAACTCCTTGAACTTTTTAAAGGACTCCTATTTATGCCTCATCAAGTAGACATAACCATATCTACTAAAGTCATTGTTGACATAGAAGACTAGGCCAATAGGTTTCTAGAGAGTTTTTGAGTGGAGGACACGGCTCAGAGCCGTATTCTTCGATTGTGAGTTTATGTTCCGTACAATACGAAGAGGGGTAGGGTTTATATAGTGGAGCTCTATAGTGGCCCAATACTTCCAAGCCCCTCTGACAGACGTACACCGTACAACGGCCTTCCCTTATAGACAGGGGCATAGCCCCTACAGTAGCAACCGCTACAGTACACGATTACAATCTTGCCACTGGCCTAGTTTGACTGGACATGTACCGGCTGCCAGTCTTGATTATGGGATTGTAGGGCCTTATGGGTGACACGCCTTCGGCCTCCAGGTGACCCATTGAAGCTCAGAGGCCTCTCTTGTTTCTGAGCTCCAAGCCGAGGACCCAAGGCTCCGGGTCCCTAGCCTAGGGTGGACATCTCCTCTAGCCTCCTCCCGGCCCCGGGTCTTCGTCCTGATGGAAGCCAGGTTTAGCCCAGCCTCACAAGGCCCTCCGAAGCTTGTCATCTCACAGCCTATCGCCTAGCAAGCCGCTTCCTCGAACTCCACTCCACACCCTTCATGCTCTTTAGGAACCATCGGTATTATTCCCCCAACAGTATCCCCTCGCTTACTCCCATTCGACGGTCCTTCTTAAAGGAACGGGAGGAAGCTCTAAAGATAATCTCGATGGAGTGTCTTATCAAAGGTCGATCTCACCGGGAACTCCTTCGTGTGGACGCAGGATCCTGGGGGGACCTCGATCGATGCGCTAGATGGGCCACCTCCTCGGTGCCTAGAAACCCGCCCTGGGCACCATGCTCGAAAGCGGCTTTAACGCGGCCCTTCCGTGCCGCGTGCCGACTCTTGGGAGGAATTGGACCAGAAAGATATTTAATGAGCCCTACACCTGCTCGCATGTATAAGTCCCCTCCCCCGACCACGACTCATCCTTCCTGATGCTCTTGTGCTTATCACTTGTGGCCCCATCTCTTCTCAGCCTTCACCCCTAGAGATGTCGAGGGAAAGAGGGCTTCCCTCGATGGTCGATGTGGTTCTTGCAGCGCCAAGCGGCTGCGGCCGCGGTGGTGGCGATGGATCCCAATCTAGCCAAGTCCCGCGATCCTGGAGAGCTCCGACCGGCTTCAGAGAGGTTTGGGGAACATAGCTTGGTGCTGGAGAAATTAGCTTGCACGGACGAATCAATAGCGCTGGCAGTCCGGCACCGCCTCGGCCTCGGCGTGGAAGCTAGAAACCAGGCCTGGAGATCATCCCAAGGCTGCTCGAAGGGGAGGTAGTCATCTTTGAAGCTTTCTTTGACGCGGGGCTTCAGTTCCCCGCTTCGGAGCTTCTAGCAGGAGTTCTTGACGTGTTTCACCACAAGCTACCTCAGCTATCCCCGAACGTGGTCGCCCGCCTAGCTATCTTCGAGTAGGCCATGCAGGCTGAAGGTTGCGAGGGGCGAACTGAGGTCTTTGCGAAGATGCACGAAGCGTGCTATCAACCGAAGAAAAAGGAGGATCTCGTGCTAGCGTACGAGAGCATCAACTTCTAGCTCTGGAAGAAGTACGCTGACTTTTTTCCTGCGAAGGCCATTAACGAACAGTGGTATTCAGAATGGATACGCCGCTGGTTCTATGTTAGAGTTGGGCTAAACTCCAGACTGGTGGGACCTTAGCGCCATATCTGGTTTAGGAAGGAGGCGAATATTGATGTCGATGCCGGCTTGGTCTCTGCCCGTGTCCGACTCCTTCAGATCGTCGCTCGCCAGATGAGCATGCGGGATTTGACGGAGGAGTTCGTAGCCCTCAAGATCCCACCCCTGAAGGAGGTAGGGCTAGTCTCGCTTCGAAGCGCGCAGGAGGGGTCGCCTTCGGAGGCATTCTCCAGCTCGCTAGGTTCGGGCTACCCTACTTTCGTTGTAAAGGATTAATCACAACTTCAGGGGTTAGCGAAAATACTTAGCACTCATCTTACTTGCAAGGTCGTGCTTGATCAAGACCTAAGAGCTGGTGGCCGGTATTGCCAACAAGATCCTTGGGGTGTTGGTCGATCCCCTGGCCGAAGTGGTAGGGAGCACCAATGTCGCAGCTGAATTGGCTGTCGCACTAGGTAGCTCGCCGATGAACTCGATGGATAAGTTCTTCTTTCGGGCTCAGTCCCCAAGAACCGTGCGCTCCTCAGATCGCTTTCCCGAAGGCGGGAACAGAGGTAGGGGCTTCGTGTGGGTCATCCCTTAATCCTACGAATTTCGTTTGCTTGTTATCTCGTGACTTACCTCGCTCCTGAGCAGGTGCTTCTATTCGGGCCTCGCCTCGGCCACCCGTGCCTCTTCGAGATGCCACTGAGATGAGGGTCAAGGCCTCTGTCGAGGTAGTGGAAGTCCTGGGATCAGACGAAGAGGTGAACTCGGGCAGAGTTCGTACGGGTGCCGCTCCGCAAGCCGAGGTCCCTCTTGCTACAGACCTTGGACGCGCGCGCGTGCGCACCCCTCCTAGTCCCATTCGTGGAAGCTGGTCCGGAGTTCATGACGAGGACCGCACCCCTTCATTAGGCTTACCTAGGCATGAGGGACACCGAACTGGTGTCAGAGATTGGCCGGTTGGACGGGGCCGATCTCGGCTTCGCTATCGAGAGCATAGCAAGCTAGGTGAGCCTTCCCGGCGCTACCGACCGAGCCCCTTGCTCTTCCTTTCTCCTCCGTCTTATTTTTACACTCCTCCATGTGCAGCTAGTTGCCTTGGCGCAGGTGTCACTAGTGTCCCTCTCTGCTAAACAAAGACGTCATGAGCGCGAGGCCACAAGGCTTCGCCAGCACGGTGAAGCTGCCAAGGAGGCCACCTGGGAGCAGGCTGTCGATGTGGACTGGCTCCGTGTGCCGGAAGTGGAGGTCATTGTCATTCGTGCCTAGGCCACCGAGGTCGATGGGCTCCGGACCCAAGCCACTGAGGTCGACTCGCTCTGAGGTCAGGTCGCGGAGGTCGATGCGATCCGGGCCTAGGTCGTCGAGGTCAAAGAACTCTGGGCTTGGGATGTTGAGGTTGACGCACTCAAGGCCCAAGTCGCCAAGGTCGAGGAACTCTGGACTCGGGTTGCTGAGGTTGAAGCACTTAGGGCCCAAGCCGCCGAGGACGAGGAGCTTCGCTCGAAGGTAGCCGCCTCTGAGGTCTTGAGGATCCAAGGGATCAAACTTGAGTGGACCGTCGCGGACCTTCTAGCCAGGAATGAGGCAGCGACCGACGCCTTAGCCTAGGGAGAAAATATTGTAGCTGACGCAGTAGGGGCCCTTCGAGGGGTCTTGGAGCACTTCGGGACATCATGCGTGCCCTTCGACGCTGCTCGGGAGCCCCTTAGTCGTCAGTTGAGATTCATACAAGCCGCTATCTGGCAGGTGGCTTCCATGGCGTCTAGGTGCAGGGAGGTATCGGGGTGAGTGGCCGCACTCGACGTTCTTCATCATCTGGAGGCCACCGGAGGCGTCTTGCCTATGGAATCGGGTTTGCCTCCGGTTGCTTTTGGGGGAGTCGTCTTCTCTCCCTGACTCCCGCAGTCATGAAGGCTTGGAAGGCTCTTCAGGTGACCTGGAAAATGGAGGGCCCAAGCACGGTGAATGCTTGGATGGATGAAGCCCTCCGGTCGAGCCTTCCTCGGTCTTCTTCGAAGCTTTCTCCTATTGCCCCTCTTCTAGACCCAAAGGTGTAGTTCCTTCCTAGGGCTTTTGTAGCGCATGTTCCTGTAATAGAAACTTTCATGACTCATCAATAAAGAAGAGCTATTTCCTGAAAATCACCTAGGGTGTCTGTGAAGCCCCCGACCCCGAGGTTGAAATACTTGATGGGGATGAGAACCTTCGACATCAGTGGGCTATTTTCGAGGCTATCAGGGCTGATCAGCGCACTTGCTTCAATGTGCCTCGGGATGATTGCAGACACGTTATTCCCGAAGTCCTACACGAAGTCTTGGCCTTTATTAGGGAGGACGAGAAGGGGAAGCAAGCCTCATCCTCGTCGTCATAATTAGTGGACTGGTCCGACGTAGAGACCAGTCTTAGCAAACCGGAGTCCGAAGACCAAGGTCTACGCACCTGGGCGTAGCTCCAAGAGGACCAGAGGGCTTTGCGGGCTCGGAAGAAAACAGAGAAGAAGCGCTCCATCCACACGACTCGGAACCTGAATGTATGGTTCTTCGAGCCAGAGCTCAAAACCTAAATATAGGGAGCTTCGAGCCGGGGCTCGCAACTAGAATGTAGGGTGCTTCGAGCTGGGGCTCAGAACCCGAATGTAGGGTGCTCCGAGCCGAGGCTCAGAACCCGAATGTAGGGTGCTTTGAGCTAGGGCTCGGAACCCGAATGTAGGGTGCTTCGAGCCGAGGCTCAGAACCCGAATGTAGGGTGCTTCGAGCCGGAGCTCAGAACCCGATTGTAGGGTGCTTCGAGCCAGGGCTCGGAACCCGATTGTAGGGTTCTTCGAGCCAGGGCTCAGAACCCGAATGTAGGGTGCCTCGAGCTGGGGCTCGGAACCTGAATGTAGGGTGCTTCGAGCCGGGGCTCAGAACCTGAATGTAGGGTGCTTCGAGCCGGGGCTCGGAGCTCGAACGTAGGATGCTTCGAGACGGGGCTCGAAATCCTTATTGCTTGCCTAGAGTACGCTGGTACTATAGTGCGTCCACTTCGGTAAAACATTTCACCGGATGAATGTTCTTTCCTCTTCTTGTTTTATTCAAAAATAGAGGCAGAGTACATCATATAGGAAGTCGGAATGGTTACATTGGAGATTACACGTAGTAGCGCTTTAAATGCTCTGCATACCAAGTGTGCATCAAGTCTTCGCCTTCTAGGGTAGCCAAACGAAACGATCCAGGCCTGCTAGAGCCAACGATGATGTACGACCCTTCCCACTTGTTGCCCAGCTTTTTGGGGGTGACGACTACTTGGAGGATGAGGTGCCATGGCTTCAACTCGCTGCGCTTGACCTTGGGGTCATACCAAGCTTTCATCTGGCTGTGATTTTTGGATAGATTGGCGATGGACCGGAGCCTTTTTTCCTCAGAGAGGTAAAGGGAGACGTCGCGTCCTTGGTCGGATTCTGGTATTGTGGCCCGCAGGGAGCCAACTCAGAGCTCCGGAGGCTTGATATGCACCATCGAAATAAATGGTCCATACTCCTTCACTGGCTTCATCAAGAACATGGTTTGCTGCAGGAGTCCATTCTGCAATGAAGTTTGCGAGGATTTGAGACTTGATAGAGGTCCGGGCCACGAAGGTGATGTCAAAGGGAGCCAGTTCTACTACCCACTTCCCCATCCTTCTGGTAGCGTCTTTGTTTCGAAACATGTCCTCGAGAGGGTATGAGGTCGGGATGATTATACCATGGGCCCGAAAGTAGTGCCGCAACTTCCGGGAGGCGATGACAAGGGTGTTGGCCACCTTCTCAAGTTGGGTGTACCGAGTCTTTGCTCCGGAGAGGGCTTCAGATATGAAGTACACCGGCCGCTGGATCAATCTTCCATCAGCCCCTTCCTTTTGTATTAAGGCTATGCTTGCCGCGCAGCCGGTGGCGGCGAGGTAGATGAAGAGGGTCTCGCCACTGCGGGATGTAGCGAGGGTAATCAGATTGGCGAGGTACTCCTTGATATCGTTGAAGCAGCGTTGGCATTCGAGGGTCCACGTGAAGTCCTCGGATCCCCGTAGTGCCTTGAATATTGGCAAGCTTCGCTCCGCTGACCTGGCCAGGAAGCGACTAAGAGCTGCAAGGTGTCCTGCTAGCTTTTAAGCCTGCTTTAGGTTCTGAGGAGGGGCCATATTCTGGAGGGCGCTGACTTGGGTGGGGCTAGCTTCGATGCCTCGACTTGAAACCAAAGATCCTAGTAACTTTCCGGCCTGGTCTCCGAAGACGCATTTTTCCGGGTTTAGATGGATTCCGCAATTTCGAAGACTGCCAAACGTCTCCGCTATATCTAAGCTATGCTGGTGCTTATTTGCACTCTTGATTACAATGTTGTCCATGTATGCCTCGATATTGCGTCCGATTTGGCGGCCCAGAGCCTTGGCGATTAGTCTAGAGAAGGTAGCTCCAGTGTTTCGGAGGCCGAACGACATTCTTACATAGCAAAACACTCCAGAGGGAGTGACAAAGCTTGTCTTGGCTTGATCTTCTTGCCTTAACCATATCTGATGGTACCCGGAGTACGCATCGAGGAAGCTGAGGAGTTCAGAGCATGCTGTGGAATCAACCAATTGGTTGATGCGGGGCATGGGGTAGGAGTCACGTGGGCAAGCTTTATTTAAGGATGTGAAATCGATACACATGCGCCATTTGCCAGATGTTTTCTTCTGGACAAACACGGGGTGCGATAGCCACTCCATGTGACTGATCTCTCGAATGACTCCGACTCTGAGCAGCTTCTCGACTTCAGTCTTGGTGAGGTCGACTCATTCGGAGGACAGCTTGCGGATCCCTTGGCGGAGCGGCCGAGCTCTCAGGTTAACCGCCAGGGAGTGTTCGATGATGGAGCGATCAACGCCTGGTATGTCTTCGTCCGACCACACGAAGATATCCAGGTTGTCTCGGACAACTTCTTCCAGCTTGGCTAATACCTCCTACTCTAGACCTCCACCGAACTGGATGGGGTATTCCTTGCCATCCTTGACCAAGATCCTGGTGATCACCTCCCCCTCGTGGAGGGCCCGTCGTGGAGTAGGGGGGTGTTGATGACGTCGAGGGGTTCGATATCCTCCGAGCTTTCACGGCCGTTGTGGACCTGCCTTGGCTCCAACGGGGCGGAGTGACCATACTCCACTCGGCAAGCCGCAGCTTGATCGCCGAAGATGGACAGCACGCCCCGGGGGTTGGCATCTTGAGGCACAGATAGTTGTGGTGCACGACGGTTCCGAAGCGGTTGAGCATACCCCGTCCAAAGATGGCGTTGTAGGCATAAGGGGCATCGATGATGTCGAAGATGATCTCCTTGATGCCTGAGAGGGGGGCTTCTCCGATGGTCACCTCTAGCCCGATTTGACCGAGGGCATCAAGGGGTTGCCCTGCGAAGCCCTGCAATGGCCGGGAGGCCGGTAGCAGCTGCTTTCGTGAGAGACACAGCTGGTCGAAGGCCTGCATGAAAATAATGTTAGCAGAGCTACCCCCATCGACTAAGATGCGATGCACCTCGATGCCGATGATATCCGCTATGATGATGAGGGGGTCGGCGTGTAGGAACTTGACGCTGGCTGCGTCGCTGGCGATGAAGGAGATGGGAACGTGGGACCATTCGGGAAGCGTGGTGAAGTTGGAAGTCTCGATGTGCCGAACTTCACGAATGTACTCCCTTCGCTGCCGCTTCAACATGTTGCCCATGGACCCTCCTCCGGATATGGGTAGCACCACGTGCTTCCCTCGATCTGGACCGTCTTCATGCTTGGGAGATGGAAATCTGCTGGACTCCGGGACAAGCCCTGGAGCCCCTGGCTCGTTGCTTAGCCCAACCACCTGGACGGACTCGGTGTGGGGAGTGGAGGGGCTCCCTCCACCTGGGGTGTGTTGGTACTTAGTGGGTTTGGGCCCCGGGGGGCGATGCTAAGGACCTCTCCTCGGAGGTATTTCCGCCCCTGCCGAGAATCGCGATGATGAGGATCCAGGGCGGTAGCAAAGGGTGGTTCATAGGTCTTGATACTCGGAGCCCGAACAGGGGTGATCATCGCCTAGCATCATAGCTTCCCCTCTTTGGACCTTGCGTACTGCTCGAAGTATGTCATGAGCTGGGCCACCGAAGATATCGGCTTCCGATGGAGTTTTTTGAGGAGGCCGGGGTTGGTGATGTCTTCACGGGCAGCATCGATGATGGAGGAGGCCAACAGCCCCTTGATTTGGGCTTTAGTGTGTGCGAAGCACTGTGAATATTGTCGCAACGTCTCTCCGGGCTGCTGCTTCACTTGGAAAAGAGTTCCGGTTGACATGGGAGCCACAAAAGTGCCCTAGAAGTTGTTAGTAAACTTTTTCTTCAGATGGTCCCACAACCTAATTGACCTTAGAGGGCTAAGGGGAAGCATTTCACCATCATGTCCCAGCCTTCTCCGCAGTCTTCTATCGCTAGGGCATAGGAGCGAGAGAACTCCCTAGGGTCGTATTCTCCGAAGTACTACGGGAGCTTTGCGGGGTGGAACTTCGAGTCGAACCACACCCTTTGCAAGTCGGGGTGCAGCGGAGACTCCTCATCATAGGATGCGTTCTCCTCCTTCCTCTGGTCTTCGTCGTCACTTAGCCCGACGGCCTTGACCACCAACGTCCGTGAGGGCTCGGGGGGCGGAGTGAGGCCACCTGCTGCCATTGCACTAGCTCAGCCTTCAGCCTAGCATTTTCGACAGCCAGAGCATCGGCCTGACTCCCACTGCCTCTAGAGTTTGTCTCTGGGTCCTACAAATGAATGGAGTCGGTCCGTAGAGACACAGCTGGGCGGCCGCCCGGAAGGTGTAGCCCGAGGAGCTCCTCCTAAGCTGCTACCGGGTTTCCTCACACGGGTGTTGATAGCAAAAAATGGCATTAACGGCTATATTGTCAAAATATCAATTTTTGGCAGTTTGGGCCGAAAGTACACGTGTCGAGGGACTGTCCGAAGCCCTATCGGGCAGAAGTCTGTTGAGCTATGGGCTCCGAAAGCCTCTACCCAGCCCATGGGCTTCGGCCAGGAAGCCTTCGGAGGCCCATGCTGCCGAAGCTTCGGCCCGAGGGTCTATCCGAAGCCCTACTAGGGCAGAGTCTGTTGGGCTATGGGCTCTGAAATCTTCTAGCCAGCCCAAGGGCTTCGGCCAGGAAGCCTTCGGAGGCCCATGTTTCCAAAGTTTCGGGCTGAGGAGCAAGCCTCAACGGGCCTGGCAAAGGCCCACGATACCCAAGCTTCGGCCCGAGGATCATGCCTCGATGGGCCTGGCTGAAGCCCACCTCGACAGAGATAGAGTTGTACGCGTTTCCAGCTCAATCTCTATATCTATCTGGCCGGATTAATAGCAGATTAGATTGGGAGTAAACCCCCTATAAATAGAGAGGCCTCGCCGGCGTGGAGACCCCCCCAACTCAAACCAAACCAAAGCCATGCTTTGATCGTACCTTTACTTTTACCTTTACTTTTCTGTACCTCTTCGTGGGTTTGCCTGGAAGCCCTCCGTCCGCCACTATGGAACAGTGGTAAGCCTTGGTACTTCGCGTGTGAAGTCCCCGTTAATCTACGTAACAGATTGCTATCGCCTTGGTACTTCACCTGTGAAGTCCTCGTTAATCTACGTAACAGATTGCTACCTTCGCTAACTGTGCAACACTTAGCAAAATTCGGTCCTTAGGCCGAATTGGTACTTCGCCGGAGGTGTCTGGAGCTGAGAGATCAGTTCCGGAGAACCCCAGGACACCCTTCGACAAAGACCGCAGGCTTCGGCAACAGGCTTCGCAAGCGCACTTCGTCGCAACAGGCTTCGCCACGACCCTACTCCGCACAAAGACGAAGTTGCACCCGTGCGTGGCCCTCGCGTCACTATTTTGTAGATTGTTGTATCGGAGATCGTACTACGAACCCCGCTGTTCGGAGGTGATCACCGCGTCCAGATCTATTTGGAGCTCACCTTCGATCAGATCACTCCGAACGCCGAAGCACCCTTCGGCGGAGCTCTTCGCATCAAACGCCGAAGGTACCCTTCGGCGCACCCTTCGCACCAGGCTTTGAACCAGACGGGCTCCGACTGGTTTGCTGATTTTATTCTGTTTAATCTATCTTTTTTGGCTAATTGGGTTATTTTGTGTAATCTGGTTGCCTAGCGACTCCACCCCCCTTATCACTATTAAGGGTAGTCGGAACGCGATATCGGTGCCACGTCACGCTTAGGCCCGTCCCTAAGTATCCGTGCACTTTTGGATCGTCGAACTGACCCAAGTGCGGGGGCACGTTTCCATGTCAACACACTTTTTGGCGACTCCGCTGTGGATGAGCTACTCCAACATAATGAGTACGTCTACATCGGTCGCCGGTACGTCAACATCGACTACTACGTCTACACCACCGATGGACCCAATAGGAGGCGCGGACATCGACAACTGGAACATATTGTCACCTACACTGGAAGATATCCCCGCAGAAGATCGAGCAGAGATCGAGGCAAGGCTAAAGGCGCTCCAAGACATGATGCTTGGAGACTACATCAAGACACGCGCAGGCTTCGCCAAGCGCGACATCGTCACCCCGACCCCGCTCAGGTCCAGGTAACACCGGTATCGCCTCATTTATCTTCTTTAGAAATTGAGCAAAAAATAGCCACATCAGTGGATCAGGCCGTTAGCGCTTCACTAGCCAACCGTTTAGAATCGGCAGTTAGCTCCCAAGTAGAGGCGACTTTTAGAAGGTTCGACTTCACTGAGGCCGCACCCCCGGTTCCTATAGCTAGTGCACCTCCGACAAACATGTCTCTGGCCTCATCACTTATGGCCGAGACCAATCATTATACATATGGCCAAACTAATGCTACATACCACACGACACTTGTGCCAATACCCGCGCTGCCTGCACCACACACGCAGGTGCCCGGACACGAGCACGTTATACAAATAGCGCGTAGGGAAGAAGCACATGGCCGACATGCCGATATCCTACCACGTGTCACGCCCCCACATGAGAGGCACATGCAAACAAACTACCAAGATGATTTAGATGAGCGGGTCCGCGCACTGTTTAGGGAGTGTGCCGGCTTCGTGCCCAAGGGACGAATTAGGGTTTACCGCAAACCATACCCCGATCATCTTGATACAGTACCCTACCCCCGTGGCTATAGGATCCCCGAGTTCACTAAATTCGATGGCGAGGATAGCAGGACCACACTAGAACATGTTAGTCAGTTTTTGGCGTAGTGTGGAGAGGTTGGCGGGATAGATGCCCTCAAAGTTAGACTATTTTCTCTCTCTCTATCGGGCACAACTTTCACTTGGTTTTCGGCGCTCCCGACGAATTCCATTCACACGTGGGATGATTTAGAGTGGAAATTCCATTATTATTTCTACACGGGTGTTGGGGGGAATATATTTCCCTGTACAGGGGCCAAATGACGTCAACCTCAGGTAGCCTTCGGCCCAGAGCCCGACGCTGTCGAGGCCCGTTTCTGCTACAAGAAGATGTTCCCAGACCTCAAGCCAAATCCGGAGGCCGCCCTCCGGAGCCCAGTCCGGAGGCCGCCCTACGGAGCCAAGTCCGGAGGCCGCCCTCCGGAGCCCAGTCCGAAGGCCGCCCTCCGGAGCCAAGTCCGGAGGCTGCCCTCCGGAGCCCAATTCGGAGGCCGCCCTCCGGAGCCAAGTCCGGAGGCCGCCCTCCAGGAGCCCAGTTCGGAGGCCGCCCTCCGGGAGCCCAGTTCGGAGGCCCCCTTCCGGGAGCCCAGTTCGGAGGCCACCTTCCGGAGCATGCTTCGAAGCACCCTCCGGGGTACACTTCGAAGCCTTCCCCCAGCCTCCGCCTTCGGTGTGTCGTTTAGCTGGTCAAAGCCTGGCATAGCCTGACACGTCTGTAAAGCTGTAAAGTTGTCTGGTACCTTTGTACAGTAGCTAGCTCCCTTTCCCTGTCTACCCCTATAAGCGTAGGGGCTTGTAGAGGGTATCTTGGTCTTTTCCTTAAGGCCTGCATGCCTATAGAAGCAGGGCCAAGCCCTTGTAGCAGGACACGCTCCAGGGGGCCAAGAGACCCTGGAATTTTTGCTCCATAGTAGGGCATACCATGCCAGATCCACCACAACTGGACGTAGGGTTATTATCTCCCAGGAGAGGCCCGAACCAGTATAAACCTTCTTCTCCCTCTGATGGAACCCATCGGGGTTCATCCTCCACATCACACTCCACCACATAAAAACCTGCTGGAACTAACGCAATTGTTCCAACAGTTGGCGCCGTCCGTGGGGACCTTAGTCCTAGAAGCTAAGTTCTCTACCACTGTCTGCAACCCGAAGTACGCCTGAGGAGGGAGCTTCGAAGTTTTCTTGCTTCGCGCACCCTCCGGCAAGGGGCTTCGGGTGTAGCTCGAAGGCCACCTTCGCCTTCCTCCATCCTTCACATACCAGAGCTCACTCTCCGGCAAGGGGCTCCGCTCCACGTTTCGAAGGCTGTCAAAGCCCCAAGGGCTACAAGGTATGTACGGTCTGAAGCCTTACTTCGATGTACCAATCTGCAATTACATTAATATAAATTCGAAGCCCTGCTTCGCCTTAAAGCCGAAGCCCTGCTTCGCCTTAAAGCCGAAGACCTGCTTCGCCTTAAAGCCGAAGCCCTCCTTCGCCTTTGAATGCAAACTTTTGCTCCATCTTATTGAAAAACCGAAGCCATGCTTCGCCTTATCAAAAACCGAAGCCTCACTTCGCCTTGTCAAAAACTTGAAGCCTCGCTTCACCTTGTTTAAAATACGAAGCCTTGCTTCGCTTTATAAAATCTGGAGTACCCCTCCGAAGGCTGCACAGTGCCCTCGGGCCCGTTGCAGTGGGCTAAAAGGACTCCGGGTCACTGGCCCGACGCGTCCAGGGATTCCGGGCTCCGCACCCGAAGCATCCCAGGGATTCCGGGTTCCGCACCCGAAGCATCCTAGGGTCGAAGGTGACCTAGAGCCGAAGGGTGCTCAGAGTCGAAGGTGGCTCACATTATCACAGGCTCGGTGAATCCACACCAACTATCCTTCTCATTACAGGACCAAGTTCTGAAGCCTTGCTTCATTATCCAAACACGGTCCGAAGCCTGGCGGCGTGCTCATATACTATACGCCTAAGCGTCTCGAAGTCATACTTCGCTAAAATCTAAGTGCGTTTCAGAGCCTGGCTCACGCACAGCATCCAAATCCTAGCATGCCGAAGCATGCCTCGCTAAGCTTGGTTGTGCCGAAGCTTTGCTTCGCACCAAGTTAGCACGTTCGAAGCCCAAAAGAGGCCTTCGCTCAGTGAAATTCCGAGCAGCCGAAGCCTTGCTTCGCACCAAATTAAATCATTCGAAGCCCAAAGAGGCCTTCGCTTAAATAAAATTTCATGCGTCGAAGCCGCCGAAAGGCGCACCCTTCGCATCTTTTATTTCTTGCCCGCACCAGCAACGGCTAAGTCCCTAGCTGCCACGAGCAAAGGGGGGAAGCATGTATGCGAGGTGTGCGAAAGTAATACGCAGTACGAGCGTGACAAGCTAAAATGTTCGAAGCCAAACAATGCGAAGCATACAAACGAAGTATGCAAATATAACAAACTCCATTCATTGTATATTGAGAAGTGTGTTACAAACATATTTCGAGAGCAAAACTAAGTATAGTCTGTATCTAAACCTAAGAAGAACCGCGTGCGAGGCCCAAACCCTCGCTTGCCCCTTTTTCGGCCAGGGCCACCTCGGCTGGACGTTGCCTCGTCGGAGCCCGCTCTCCCTCGACCAGCCCGTCCAGGCTCCGAAGCCCGTAGGCTTCGTCTTCCACTTTGCAGGTCGCTCCAAGTTAACGAAGCAGGTTGTGCCGTATCGAAGGCAGAAAAATCTAGGGCTTCGTCGCCTGCTAAGGCCGTTCGCGAAGGCAAAGACAAAGGGCTCTGAAGGGACTCCGTCTTCACAGCAGCTAGTAAATCCTGAGCTACTTCGGAGATGGCTTCGCCGCTAGGCCCCCTCGGAAGCTTAAACCGAGGGGGGCCTTCGGACCTAGCTACTTCGAGGATCGCCCACAGCTGTTGAAGCTCTTCGGAGTCCTCGAGGACTTCGAGGTCTACGCTCGGAGTCTGAGCCTGGGCAGGTATAAAAAACCCCCGCATTCATATTAATAAGCTGATAGAGTTTTTACAAGCCTGCAGCTAAGTATTACAAAAGGCCTAAGGAGATCTACACCTTCGGAGGCGGAGGTGTCGAAGTCGAAGGCTGATCAGGCGCAGCATGCGCTTTGGCTCGGCGGTGTCGAAGGGCCTTCTGGAGGTCGAGGACTGCTTCGCAGCCTTGCTCCTTCCAGGGTTCCTGCAGCCGCCGCCAGGCTCCGCGAACTTCGGCCGGGGGCGTCACCAAGTGCGGACCCCCGAAAGCCACTGGGGTTATGGAGGTTGCCGCCCGAAGGTGGTCACACCCCGCGGCATGGAGCATCTGCAACACCCCTTGGCCTATGACTCGACCTGCCATAAGAGCGAAGCCCATCAGCGCTTCGTCCGCTATCGAAGCCGCAGTCTTCAAGAAATCGGCGCGGTCCCCAATCGGGTCCTGATCGCCAAAGACCGGAGGCCGGAACTTGGTCCCTATTTTCTCAAGGACCTCGGTCAGGCTCTGGGTGGCTTCGCCAAGATTGGCCACGACGAAGCTCTCAAGATCCTGAGCCCGTTGGCGAAGCTCCTCGTTCTCCTTCGCCTGTCGGGCCTCGGCATCCTTCGAAGCTTGGAGCTCCGCGCGGAGCAGAGCCGTCTCCGAGGCCAAGGCTTCCTTAGCTTCCTTCGCCTCAGCAGCCGAAGCCTCGACCCGCCTCTGTTTCTCGGCTTCCTCCGAGACCTCGCGGCGAAGGGCCTCCTTCTCCTCTGTGAGGCGCTCCATCCGCCTGTCGGCAGCAGTCGAAGTTGATGCGTTCAGTGCGAAGGCCTGCAGAAATTCAAGAAATCATAAGTATTAACCAAGGGCTAAAGTATAGTTCGAGGCTGCAAGGGGCTTCGCTCACCCGCATGAGGACTTCGTTCGAGCTGACAAAGAGATTCGTGGGGTCTAGGTGGCTAAGCTGGGCCACCAAGTCCCCCCCCCTCCGCAGAAGCACAAGCCTCGCGGAAACCGTGGATCGCCGCCACCGTCACGCCCCCCCTCGGCTTGAAAGGGTGAACCACTACCACGGTCGCCTCCGCGAGCTTCGGCAAGGCGGGGCTCAAGCCCACCACGTCGACATCTTCTTCGCTTCGAGGGACCTCGCGGCCTCCGCTGCCTTCGTCGTCGGACGAAGTACTCTCGAACTCCGAGTCGCTGCCGCTGCCGCTGCTGCTCGAAGCTTCCGTGGACTTCGCGTCGGTGGGCTTCGGTCCACCTCCGCCTACCGGCCTCGCCACGGCAGGCCCCGCATCGGCTTCATCCTCTGCAGGGAGCCAAGTCAAGATCCGCATATTGAAGAGAAGCATGCAAAAAGGGTTTACCTTTGTCGGAGATTTCTTGGAAGGAAGGTGGGGCTAAGTGTGCCCTCCAGCTCCTTCACTGCGAAGCTGGCGCATCCACCTTCGCACCCGAAGTTGGTTCCGCTGGGGCATCCGTGGCCTCCTTGGCGGCCGGAGTGTGCGCGTCGGCCTCCGCCGCCGAAGGCCTCGCCGTTAGGGGCTTCGCTGCCTTCTTGAAGGTTAGAGTAGTTGCGGGCTTCGCCGCAACCTCCCCCGAATTAGAAACTCCGGCCGCGGGGACCTCCGGCCGAGGTCCCGAAGCATCCGGTTCGTCCTCGTCCCCCCTCTTCCTCTTGGCTCCGGCCGACGAGGTAGTTAGGTGGGCGAAGTCCGGCAGAGCAGGGAGCCCTCCGAGGTCGAGCGCGGTCCATACCCTGTTCCAGCGCTCCTAGGACCCCACCAGTGCAAGGCGCTGGATCTACTCCTCGGGGGTCGGAGTCCCGACGACTCGATCCGCCGCCGCGATGGCCTCCTCCGGGGTCCTCATTTCGAGGTCGGCTTCGTGAAAAGTTTAGTTAGAAGTGAAAATCTACGAAGTATTAAAACCAAAGAGATTGTGAAGCCTTACAGAAGCGGTCGAAGGCCAATTCGCTAAGTTCACCTCGACCCGAAGCCTGAAAGAGCCCCTCCGGCCAGGAGCGCGCGAGGGGACTGAGCCGGAGGGTGATGAACTCCTCCGCGAGGTCCCTCATACTCATCTTCGCCGCCACTCTCCGGAGCAGCAAGATCCTCGAGCGAAGGATGTCTTCGCTGGTCTTCACCACCCCTTTGCGCCGGTATAAGATGTGGGCGTTGGTACTCCGAAGGGGGGAGTTCGCGCCGACGGAGGTGTAGAACCACTCTTGGTCCCACCTTGAGTACCACTTGTTGTTTACGGCCCTCGCCGGGAAGGCGTCTTGGTACTCCTTCCGGAGCTGGAAGTTGGCGCTACCGAAGGCCAGCGCCCTCTTGACGCGGTCCATCCCCTCCCTCGGCTTCGGTTGGCAGTTGGCATCATGGAGGGCGATGAAGACATTCGCGCGGCCCTCGCAGCCCTCGGCCCTCATGGCCCACTCGAAGACAGCTAACCTCGCCACTGCGTTGGGCGAAAGCTGAGGGAGCTCGAGGTTGTAAGCCTTGAGGACTTCGCTCAGCATCCCCACTGCAGGCAGTCCGAGGCCGGCTTCGAAGAAGTCCTCAAACACCACCACCTCGTCAGCACGAGGCCTCGGCTCAGCCTCCGACTTCTCCGGGACCCGAAGCTGGATTTTCGCCGCGATCCTCCCTTCGTAGGCCCTCCGGACCGACTCCTCCGTGGAGATCGAGGCCCTCATCTCCAAGGTCTGCTCAAACTTGTCGGAGGGCGTCCGAAGGTCTCTCGGCCCCAGCCGCCTAGGCGCAGTCTTCGCTGCCGCAGCCGCCGCTGCCTGCACCTGGGCGGAGCCCGAGATCGAGCCCAAGGCCAGAGGCTTCGCCACCGCCTTCTTTGGCATGTTGGTGGGACTTCGCCGCGAGGGGCTAAAATTAGCGAAGGTCGGAGCTAGCGAAGCTAAGTAGAAGAAGAGAGCGAAGGTTGCGAGGCAACGAGAAGGAAGCAAATGAGAATGTGCCGAACCCGCACGGGGTAAGCCCCTATTTATAGGCGCGGTAAGAATTCCAACCGTCGTGGGCCGAACCCACCGCCAGGTGGGCCTCCAGCGAAGGCGAATCGGCCCAAAGCAAGGTAACGGTAACTTTTCTGACCGTTGCGGAGCCGTTCGGGCTCCCCGAGGTCATTCTGGCAACTAGCGTGGGCATTTATTACCCCCGGGTATCGAGGTCACCTTCGGTCCAAGCTCCGAAGGCATGTTTTTTCTGAAGTTGTGTCTTCAGGTCATTTGTCCTAAGGGCACGTGCACCCCTTCGTCCCGAAGGCCTACTCGCGAGGGGCTACTGTTGGGGGAATATATTTCCCTGTACAGGGGCCAAATGACGTTAGCCTCAGGCAGCCTTCGGCCCAGAGCCCGACGCTGTCGAGGCCCGTTTCCGCTACAAGAAGCTGTTCCCAGACCTCAAGCCAAATCCGGAGGCCTCCCTCCGGAGCCCAGTCCGGAGGCCGCCCTCCGGAGCCAAATCCGGAGGCCGCCCTCTGGAGCCCAGTCCGGAGGCCGCCCTCCGGAGCCAAGTCCGGAGGCCGCCCTCCGGAGCCCAGTCCGGAAGCCGCCCTCCGGAGCCAAGTCCGGAGGCCGCCCTCCGGAGCCCAATCCGGAGGCCGCCCTCCGGAGCCAAGTCCGGAGGCCGCCCTCCGGGAGCCCAGTTCGGAGGCCGCCTTCCGGAGCATGCTTCGAAGCCCCTCTCCGGGGTACACTTCGAAGCCTTCCCCCAGTCTCCGCCTTCGGTGTGTCGTTTAGCTGGTCAAAGCCTGGCATAGCCTGACATGTCTGTAAAGCTATAAAGTTGTCTGGTACCTTTGTACAGTAGCTAGCTTCCTTTCCCTGTCTACCCCTATAAGCCTAGGGGCTCTTAGAGGGTATCTTGGTCTTTTCCTTAAGACCTACGTGCCTATAGAAGCAGGGCCAAGCCCTTGTAGCAGGACACGCTCCAGGGGGCCAAGAGACCCTGGAATTATTGCTCCATAGTAGGGCATACCATGCCAGATCCACCACAACTGGACGTAGGGTTATTATCTCCCAAGAGAGGCCCGAACCAGTATAAACCTTCTTCTCCCTCTGATGGAACCCATCGGGGTTCATCCTCCACATCACACTCCACCACATAAAAACCTGCTGGAACTAACGCAATTGTTCCAACAACGGGTGAAACAGAACTTAGACTTTCGCATTTGACATCGGTTAAGCAAAAATCTAGTGAGAGCGCCTCTGAGTATATCAAGTGTTTCAGGGATACTAGAAACCGATGTTTTAGTCTTAATATTTTAGAAAGGGACTTGGCGGAGTTAGCTTTTAATGGGTTGCGTTCCGAACATAGAGAAAGGTTAGACAACCAAAACTTTTTAGAAGTTAGCCAAGTTCTACAGCAGGCTCTGGTCCAAGAAGGCCGAACCAAAGATAAGAAATTTATTAAGACATTTAGCAAGCCTAGGGCCGAAATCCACATCATGGAACGCTCTGATGAAGAGGAGTCAGAGGAGGAGGATTCGGCCGACATGTATGCGGCCGAATGGGTTACAAACGCTAAAAACAAACCTGTCACTTGCTCCGAACTACGACCATCCCCCACAAAGAATAGACCTAATGAGGTCAAGTACTCGTTCGATGTGACTAAATGTGATAAAATATTTGATTTCTTCTTAAAGAGCCAGCTTCTCAGGTTACCTAAGGGTCAGGTTATCCCACCTACCGACGAATTAAAGAAGCATCCATACTATAAGTGGCATGATTCACATTCTCATAATACTAATGATTGCAATGTTTTTCGACGGCAGATACAATCGTCCATAGAAGAAGGACGATTGAAGATAGACCATGATCCAAAAATGAAGCTGGATAAAGATCCTTTTCCAGTCAACGCCGTCGACCTCGGTGAGAAAAAAGTGTTGATTCGGCCAGAACAGGCCGAGTCTACTAAAGGAAAAGATGTGATTATTGGAGAACCGTGTACTCGCACACTCGTGCCAAAGAACCCCGAGGTAGGAGTGTGGAAACAGAACATCAATACCCCTTTGGCTAAGGCTTGCAAGTGGCCGAAGGTGACATATAACATGCTGTTGAACAAACATCAGAGGAGGGCCAAAGAGGCACTCCCGCGCGCTCAGCTAAAGCAGCCGAAGGGGCCAAAACCTTCGAAGGGTACCTTCGGACCGAAGGTTACAAACCCTTCGCATGAAGACTTTGGGTCGTGGTATCCTGGTGCTCCGTACGGTGGTTCTAAGCCACAATGGCCGAACCCCCGTGCAACAACTTCGAACCCCAATGGTCGGGTTCTCCGCACAACAACCTCGGACCCCAGTGGTCGAGTCCCCCATGCGACAGCTTCGGCTCCCAATGGCCGAACCCCGCACCATGGTGGACTTCTCCGATGGGAGGTTTCGGCCCACACTGGCCGAACATACCTCCAGTCTAGCGGGATCCTTCGCTGGTGTGGTCGGAGACACCTTCGACTTGGCTGAACCCCCCTCCGGGTGATGGGTTTAGCTCGCAATGGCCAAGGCCGCTAGAACCTCCGATGCCTCCTCCGTATGACTGGGCGGGGACCCCGTGGGCCACGTACGTATCTGGGTCAGGGTACCCTCAGCACATTAACCCTATGCCTTGTTTTCCTTCAGAGTATTATGGATGGCAGGGGCAAACAGATGCAACGGAGGGGGGCATCGTCAACAGGCTGTCTGTGGTACCTCTGAATCAGACCCTACAGAGTGAAGCTGAAGGGTGCGAGCACGCGGATGCCGAAGTCAGGGAGTCTGAAGCCATAACTATTAGAGTTGGGGCTCAGGAAGTCCCAATCCCGAAGACTTTGTCACCGAAGGCTAACGGAGGCAAGCCGCATGCTTCGGCTGGACTCTGCACCGAAGCCTGGTTCGATCATCCGGACGAGGCCGATCCATTCGACGGGGTTCGCAGCGAAGCCCCCTTCGAACACAGGGCGCCCGAGGCCGAAGGGCACACTTCGGCCAGAATTAACAGGGGTCAAACAGTAGCTCCAGGCACCAAGCCGAAGCCATCCTGGGCTCCTTCGGGCATGTCCAAATCACAAAAGAGACGCCTACAAAGGCTGCGGGCACAGGAATTGCACGAGAAGGTGGCTGAGGCCGAGCGCGATGCTATCTTCGAAGAAATCTGCCCTCGACCAGCCACAAAGTAGGTATGGAGAGAAAAGCCGGTTGAGATAACCAACCCGGCTCCCAGTCCAAGCGACGACGAGGATGACATGTGTTGGACCGAAAACGGCGACTAGAGGGGGGGTGAATGGGAGCTTTTAAAATTTTAGACTAAAAATAGCCTTCTGTTTTACTTCTGTCTTCTACGGAATAGGCTTCGAACACACCCTTCAAAGTTCTGGTTCAGAGGTATTTCACAGCTCCGAAATCAGGCTTCGCAAGGAGCAAAAGTTCGAAGCCAAGAAGACTTCGCTCCACCCACAACCCAGAAAACTCAGCTCTGCTAAGTCAGTGCAGGCTCCGCACAAAGGGTGCCTTCGAGCAGGCTTCGCACTTCAACCTTCGCAAAAGCGGACTTCCCTCTAAGGACTTTGATCAGATTTGCTAAGTCAGTGCAGGCTCAACACACTGGGTTCCTTCGAGCAGGCTTCGCACTTTACCCTTCGGAAGAGCAGAATTCCCTCTGCGGACTTCGACCAAATACTCAGCGATAGCAACTGGTGCTGGGTTTCGTACTTCGAAGGTCTAAACGCACACTGAACACACTTCCCCGAGGACCCTTTGTAGAGCAGACGTTGTCAGCCTTTGCAGTTTTGGACCCTTCTGAAGCCCCCCTTCGCACACGAGGGGTGTGGTAGCTTCGGTGAGAAGCCTTGAGCCTGATGGCCTTCGCTTCACCGAAGTCAGCCTTCGATACAGTGACGGTTTTGAGCCGAAGCCATCAAAGCCCTTGGGCCTTCGCACCAACACCTTTGGAGTGGACCACCACGGCTTCACAGCTTCTCCCAGCTCGAACTCCATCAGTCCGTGTACCGAATCCATGCATGGCCGAAGTACCTCAAGTCAGCCTCACTCCAGAGTCGGCCTCACTCTGAAGCATGCCTCACTCTGGAGCTAGCCTCACTCCGAAGTCAGCCTTACTCCGAAGCCCCACCTTCGGAGTACCACCCTTCGAAGTCCCTCCTTCGTCCAAGGCCTCCGCATGAAGCATTCCATGAGTACTTCGTCGCAGTGTCTCTCCCCGAGCACACTCCTCGACGATCCTCACCCGGACCATGCCTTCGATGCACCTCGACTTCTAAGACCTTTGTCGGGTATACCTTCGAGTGCCTCCCTCCGGAGCACACTTCGAATGCCTTGCCTCATTGCTGAGGACTTGGTCCACCATACTCCGAAGTCACTCCATTCAGAGTACCCTTCGAAGTGCCTCGCCTCAGAGGACTTCGTCTCGGGGTACCTTCACCTAGAGCCACGCTCCGCACTTACTGCCTTCTCCTGGCGCACCTCGACCCGAGGTCCGACTTCGACCCCTTCGCAGCCATCGTGATGGAGCTCCCTGCTCCCCTGGCATCAAGCCTCCCGCTTGACCCAGGTTCACCTGCTACGAACCGTCCGTCGCCTCTGAAGTCACCTGCGCACCACAGACAAGCAGACAACTGTATCCAGTACCCCAGAGACCTCTCCGGGTAAGCAACCTTCAGTACACACTCCGGTGTACCACCCAAAGTATCGAGACCTTCGGTACGACCCAATCATCGTGTACTGTCGGACCCCTCCGATAGGCACACTCCACTGCAACAGCCGCAACAACTAGAACCCACCGAACCCTTCGGTGAAGCAACCTCGGAACCCCTTCGGAGGGACCCCTTCGAATCAGAGGGTAAAATCTGTCAATCACTCATCACAGACTCTGAAACCAACCCTTGGTTTCTCAACATGCTTGACGATGATTACTCGCCCGTCTCTGAGGGGCCCGCACCTTAGGCGATGGACATCAACATCATCACATTACCCACCGAGTTTTCACCACCACGGGATGAGGCCGAGGTCACTCAATTAAACCTCGGGCCACGCAGTGCCATCTTCGAGAAGCCCGAGGACTCAGCTCGCCATCTAAAGGCTCTCTATGTTAGGGGTCACATCGATGGGAAGCCGATTTCCCGGATGCTCGTTGACGGCGGCGCCACAGTTAATCTAATGCCTTATTCATTGTTGAAGAAACTTGGCAGGGACGAAGATGACCTGAAGAAGACCAACTTGATGCTCAACGGCTTCAACGGCGAGAGCTCCGAAGCCAAGGGAGTACTCTCTATGGAGTTGACGGTGGGCAACAAGACGTTGCCAACAGCGTTCTTCGTCGTCGACGTACAAGGTAACTATAGTGTGTTACTCGGACGCGACTGGATTCACGCGAAATGTTGCATACCTTCTACTCTACACCAGTGCCTGATACAGTGGGACGGCGATGAGATAGAAGTCATCCCCGCAGATACTTCGGCCCAAGTAGCATTGGCTGATGTATCAGTCGACACCGTTCATAACAAAGTAGAGTGTCTATCAGGTAGAGATCTTTCGGATTATGACTTTGTTAGCGTATCTAGAGGATGATTTGTACCAGTGTCTGTAAAGCCAGCTGGAGTAGCATGACTATTTTTGTACTAGTAGTCATGTCTAGCAAGAATAATCTAGATTGGCTAAAGTCTTGAGTGGAGCAGTATCGGTCTAATAAAGACGGTATTGCCGAAGCCATCGAGGACTTTAGCGAAGTAGAAAAATTAGGACAAGGTTTTGCGTCGGCCGATCCCTTGGAGGAAGTTGATATAGGCAATGGTAGCATTCCAAGGCCGACTTTTGTAAACCAACATTTACAGCCCGATGAAAAGGCTGAATTAATAAAGTTACTTCGGTCGTATGTTGATTGTTTCGCATGGGAATATAGCGAGATGTCAGGACTAAGTCGCGAGCTCATGGAGCATCGGCTGCCCATCAAGTCCGGGTTTAGGCCTTATAAACAGACTCCCCACCGCTTTAATTCGGCCATCTATGACCGAGTTAAGGAGGAAGTGGAACGACTACTCAAGGCTGATTTTATTAGGCCATGCAGGTACGCAGAATGGGTTGCTAACATTGTGCATGTAGAGAAGAAAGGGAGTGGCAAGATACGAGTATGCATTGATTTCAGGGATCTGAACAGAGCCACTCAAAAGACGAGTATCCAATGCCAATAGCCGACATGCTGATCAACGATGCCTCGGGGCATAAGGTACTAAGTTTTCTTGATGGCAATGCTGGTTATAATCAAATCTTTATGGCCGAAGAGGACGTCTACAAGACTGCCTTTCGTTGCCCTGGTTTTGTCGGTTTGTTCGAGTGGATCGTCATGACTTTTAGTTTAAAAAATGCTGGCGCCACATATCAGCGCGCTATGAACTTGATCTTTCATGACTTGTTAGGGGTCATGTTAGAAGTTTACATCGATGATGTTGTGGTCAAATCGGACGCTATGGGAAACCATTTAGCTGATTTGAAGGTTGCTTTCGATAGGATGCGGCAATATGGGTTGAAAATGAACCCACTTAAGTGTGGTTTTGGTGTATCGGCGGGTAAGTTCTTAGGTTTCATGATTCATGAAAGAGGCATAGATACTGATCCTAAGAGACTTGAAAAGATTAGAAACGTTACAACGCCGACATGCAAGAAGGATGTGCAAAAGTTGCTAGGCAAGTTGAACTATTTGCGTCGCTTTATATCCAACTTGTCCGGCAAGATTGATGCCTTTGTCCCCATACTCCATCTAAAAAACGAAGCCGAGTTCGCTTTGGGGGCAAGCCAGCAAAGTGCTTTTGAGAAGATCAAGGAATGCTTGTCATCACCGCTCGTGGTGAGAGCACCCAAGGCCGGAATTTCGTTTCGGCTATACATCGCCGCTGAAGAAAGCGTGATTGGAGCCGTGCTAAATCAGGAGGTGGAGGGGAAGGAGTACATCATCACATTCTTGAGCCATCGCCTGCTGGACGCCGAAACCAGGTACACGTTTGTGGAGCGATTATGTTTATCACTTTATTACGCGTGCACCAAGTTATGCCATTATCTTCTCCCTACCACATGTGTTGTCGTTTGCCAAACCGATGTCATAAAACACATGTTACAGAAGCCGATTCTAAGTGGAAGAATCAGAAAATGGGCTTACATGTTGATTGAGTACGATTTGGCCTACGATCCCCTAAGAGCGATGAAAGGCCAAGTCGTAGCCAACTTTATAGTTGATCATCACATAGATGCTAACTGGAGCGATGTTATTGCTCTAGTTGAGGTAATGCCATGGGAAATCTATTTTGACAGTTTGGCTTGCAAGAATGGCCGAGGTATTGGAGTGGTTCTCATATCACCTAATGGTATGCGCTTTGAAACCTCGGCCCGACTAGAGTTTTCTTCCACTAATAACCAAGCCGAATATGAAGCCTTGTTGTTAGGTCTTGAACTACTAGAGTCTGTGGGCGCTAAACATGTCCACGCGTATGGTGATTCATTATTAGTAGTACAACAAGTGGCCAAGAATGCTCAATGTTTTAATGGCTTGCTGAATAGCTACTTGGACAAGTGTCTAGATATAGTTGCTACTTTTGATGATTTCAAAATATCTCATGTGCCAAGAGAAGCCAATTCAATTGCCAATGATTTGGCTCAGCAAGCATCTGGCTACCAAGTCAAGAGAGGGAAATTTTCTGTATTGGAGAGGCCGATGTTTAGTCTCACTGCAGAAGCCAATAATGCTGGACAAGCGCGCCCATCGGGTCGAAGCCCTCGGATCGCCGAAGGCTACCGCCTGCCGAAACCCCTGGATCAGAGTGATCCACCCACCGAGGGGTCCGGCATGCCGAAGCCTATAGTCCGGAGCCTCTCGGATGGGGAAGGCTCTCCAGGGTCCGAACCCTACGAAGGGCTTCGGCCCAGCACACTCTGAGCAGCCACTTCGGCTAGTCTTCGGCAGGAGCTGGAATGGCTCAGGGGGGCACCCCGAAGTCAAGGTTTTAGAAGTTTTTTCAGAAGGTGGACTAGCGAAGCCCTCTGGAATCTGTGAGGGTGATTGGAGAGTCTCAATCGTCAAGTATTTGAAAGACCCTAGCCAAAGGGTTGATCGGAGTGCTATCGACATATTATATCACCGAACCATCGACGAAGTGCTATCGAAATGTTTAGATCATGAGCAGTCCCACGTGGCTATAGGAGAAGTCCATGAGGGGATTTGCGGAACTCACCAGTCAGCCCAAAAGATGAGTTGGATGCTCAAAAGAGCAGGTTTTTATTGGCCGACTATGACTGAAGACTGTTTCGAGTACTATAGAGGATGTGAGGCATGTCATAAGTTTGGCAACATCCAGTTAGCTCCTGCCTCATTGCTCAATCCTATCGTTAAGCCATGGCCGTTTCGAGGTTGGGGTCTAGACTTCATCGGCCAGATCTATCCTCCTTCCTCAAAGGGCATCGGTTCGTGTTGATGGCGACAGACTACTTCACCAAATGGACTGAGGCCGTACCTCTCAAGAACATGACTCACAATGAGGTACACGATTTTACCTTAAAGCACATCATACATAGATTCGGCATCCCTCAAACTCTTACTACGGATCAAGGAAGTTCATTTGTTTCTAAAGAAGTAAGAGATTTCGCCGAATACTATGGCATTAAGTTGATAAACTCTTCGCCTTACTATGCTCAAGCCAATGGTCCGGCCGAGTCTAGTAATAAAACCGTGATTAAGCTTATTAAGAAGAAAATTGAAGAGTTTCCTAAAAGGTGGCATGAAGTGCTTTCCGAGGCATTATGGGCTTGTAGGATTGCAAAGCACGGTGCCACCAAGGTCAATCCATATGAGTTGGTATATGGACAAGAAGTCGTTCTACCTGTGGAGGTAGATCTTGGCTCCTTAAGAGTGTTGAAACAAGACGGCTTATCGGTTGACGAGTATGACGCTCTTCTGAAAGATAATCTGGAGGAAGTAACTGATAAGAGGTTAAGGGCTTTAGAGGCCATAGAAGTAGACAAGAAGAGAGTAGCTAGAGCTTACAACAACAAGGTTAAACCAAAATCCTTTCAAATAGGTGTTGGAATAGCTCCTAGCAACGCATATGTGTTGGAATCCCTACCTGTAGAGCGGTTTCGAAGGGCTTTGAATGGTAGGTACTTGAAGAGGTATTTCCCAAGTGTGTGGCAAACATCCTAAAAGTGTCAGAAAGCCGATACAAATGGCATCATCTTCAGCTCGTTGTGCTTTTAGTTCACTAGTTCACTAAAAGGCAGGGGGCATGTGTTGATAGCAAAAAATGGCATTAACGGCTAGATTGTCAAAATATCAATTTTTGGCAGTTTGGGCCGAAAGTACACATGTCCAGGGTCTGTTCGAAGCCCTATCGGGCCGAAGTATGTCGAGCTATGGGCTCCGAAAGCCTCTAGCCAGCCCATGGGCTTTGGCCAGGAAGCCTTTGGAGGCCCATGCTGCCGAAGCTTTGGCCCGAGGGTCTATCCGAAGCCCTACTATGCCGGAGTCTATTGGGCTATAGGCTCCGAAAGCTTCTAGCCAGGCCATGGGCTTCGACCAGGAAGCCTTCGGAGGCCCATGCTTCTGAAGTTTCGGCCCGAGGAGCAAGCCTCGACGGACCTGGCCGAGGCCCACGATATCGAAGCTTTGGCCCGAGGAGCAGGCCTCGACGGGCCTGGCCAAAGCCCACCTCGGCAGAGATAGAGTTGTATGCATTTCTAGCTCAATCTCTATCTCTATCTGGCCGGATTAATAGCAGATTAGATTGGGAGTAAACTCCCTATAAATAGAGAGGCCTGGCCGGCGTGGAGACCCCCCCAACTCAAACCAAACCAAAGCCATGCTTTGATCGTACCTTTACTTTTACCTTTACTTTTCTGTACCTCTTCGTGGGTTTGCCTGGAAGCCCTCCGTCCGCCACTACGGAACAGTGGTAAGCCTTGGTACTTCGCCTGTGAAGTCCCTGTTAATCTACGTAACAGATTGCTATCGCCTTGGTACTTCGCCTGTGAAGTCCCCGTTAATCTACGTAACAGATTGCTACCTTCGCTACCTGTGCAACACTCAGCAAAATTCGGTCCTCAGGTCGAATTGGTACTTCACATCGTATCTGTTGCAGGTTCGCACATTCGGAGCCCCTTCGCCGGAGGTGTCCGGAGCTGAGAGATCAGTTTTGGAGGTCCCCAGGACACCCTTCGACAAAGACCGCAGGCTTCGGCAACAGGCTTCGCAAGCGTACTTCGTCGCAACAGGCTTCGCCATGACCCTACTCCGCACCAAGACGAAGTTGCACCCGCGCGTGGCACTCGCGTCACTATTCTGTAGATAGCTGTATTGGAGATCGTACTCCGAACCCCGCTGTTCGGAGGTGATCACCGCGTCCAGATCTGTTCGGAGCTCACCTTCGATCAGATCACTCCGAACGCCGAAGCACCCTTCGGCGGAGCACTTCGCATCAGACGCCGAAGGTACCCTTCGCACCAGGCTTCGAACCGGACGGCCTCCGACTAGTTTGCTGATTTTATTCTGTTTAATCTATCTTTTTTGGCTGATTGGGTTATTTTGTGTAATCTGGTTGCCTGGCGACTCCACCCCCCTTATCACTATTAAGGGTAGTCGGAACGCGACGTCGGTGCCACGTCACGCTTAGGCCCGTCCCTAAGTATCCGTGCACTTTTGGATCGTCGAACTGACCCAAGTGCGGGGGCACATTTCCGTGTCAACAATGGGTCACGCTGAGTCGATGAGGTCCTAGACACTCAGAGTCCCTCTTGGAGCTTGGTCCGAAACTACACCCGAAACCTCGAGGAGGTTGGCCTGACCGGGCCCCGTGGTGGGAATGAGCTCTGCCCTCGCGGTATGAGCAGACATTCGGAGGTGGGTCGTGCTCGCGCCTTTCTTGGTCGACATGTTTCTTCTTGAATGAATGGTGGAGAGGATGTTAGCTTCTTGAACTAAGGTCCCCACGGACAGCGCCAACTGTTGGCATAGAATACTAGGCCAATAGGTTTCTAGACAGTTTTTGAGTGGAAGACGTGGCTCAGAGCCGTATTCTTGGATTGTGAGTTTTTGTTCTGTACAATACGAAGAGGGGGAGGGTTTATATAGTGGAGCCCTATAGTGGCCCAATACTTCCAAGCCCCTCTGACAAACGTACAACGTACAACGGCCATCCCTTATAGATAGGGGCACAACCCTAACTACTCTATCAGCCGCTCGGCGGCGTGGCTACAGTACCAACCACTACAGTACACGATTGCAATCTTGCCACTGGCCTAGTTTGATTGGACAGGTACCGGCCGCTAGTCTTAGTTACGGGACTGTACCGCCTTACGGGTGACACGCCTTCGACCTCTAGGTGACCCCTCGGAGCTTGGAGGCCTCTCCAGTTTCTGAGCCCCAAGCCGAGGACCCAAGGCTCCAGGTCCCCAGCCCGGGGTGGACATCTCTTCTGGCCTCATCCCGGCCAGGGGGCTTCGCCCCGATGGAAGCCGGATTCGGCCCAGCCTCGCAAGGCCCTCCGAAGATTGTAATCTCACAGCCTATCGCATAGCAAGCCGCTTCCTCGAACTCCGCTCCACACCTTTCATGCTCTCCGGGCACCATCGAGATTATTGTCCCAATAGTCATCGGGAAAAGTGATGAGGTACTGAAAACCACCTCTTGCAACATGACTCATTGCTCCACACACATCAGTATATACTATGGCCAATAGCTCACTCGCCCTCTTGCTCTGTCTAGTGAAAGATGTCTTTGTCATTTTTCCAAGTAATTAAGACTCACATGTGTCATATGATTCAAAATCAAAAGATTCCAAATCAAAATATTCCAAAAGTCCATCCTATGGAGCTTCTACACACGCTTCTCGTTTATATGACCCAAAGGACAATGCTAGACGTAGGTAGGATTCTATTCATTGAGTCATTGTTTCTTTGTGCTAATGTTATAAACATGTGCATCTTCAAGACTCATAATATACAATCGAGTCACTAATGGACAAACACCATAGACAATGCCATTCGAAAATACTAAACAACACTTGTTCTTTATTATGAATTCAAAACCATCTTCCTCTAAACTTGAAGAAGAGATAATGTTTCTGCCTAAGGCGGGAATGAAATAACAATTATTCAACTCTAAAACTAGTCCTGAAGGTAGTGACAGTGTATAAACATTGACGGCCAACACTATAACTTTTGCACCTTTGCCGACGCAAATATCTAGTTGACCAACTGCACACTTTCTTGACATACTCAGTCCTTGCAATGATTTGCAAGTATCTATCATCGACCCAATATCAAATACCCATGAATCATTTGAACGAGTAGCAAGATTAATTTCAATAACATTTATACTTGAAGTAGAAGTGGAAGTTTTACTTCCATTCTTCTTATGATTTTCTTCCAAGTACAATTTACAATTTCTGAACCATCGACCAGTTTTGTAGGCAAACAAGGACACTGAGGTACCATACCTCTTAGCCCAAGCTCAGCTTTTAAAAATGCCTTGGTGTCTCATAATCATATTATGGGCATCCTAGTTCTCATCTTTCTTCCAAAGCTTAGAGGGCAAACAGGCACGTATGAGATAGCTTACATTAAGTGACTCATTAAAGTGCTTCCCATAAGTCCTCTGGTCAACTAGTTCATCATGATTAGACTCCTTTAGAACATTTTCCTTTTCCTTTTGCTGAAGAACACTTCTCAAGTTTCTAAACTAATCAATAAAAATTGTTCCAAAAAGAATCGATCACAAAATAAAGATTAAAGTGCTCTTAAAAGTTGGTGCCATGGTCTACAAAAGATTAAATGTAAGGTTCATCACTATGCAATGTTTATCTTCTATCAAATAAAAGGTGTTCCACTATTTAAAACAATCACTTTTCCTCTAATGACTAATAGTGGCACAATATCGTATGTGACTCTTATCGTTGGAGAAACATCTAATGCTCTATACCAACTCTATGCCCCAAGGCCCAAAACCATTTTGACAGCCCCATTAAGCCAACCAATACTATGCGTGCGGAAGTTCGACTTCCACCCCAACTGGTCAAGATAAAAGATAGCACCCTGCTTTGGCAGACCCACTATCAATGATCAAGATCCTTGGTAGGTACAACTATTGGAAAGAGCATGAATACTTAATTTTCTAAGGGAAAACTATTCTAGCAAGGTTGTGTCGCTAGCGCGCAAGAAACATGCAAGAATAGAATAACAGGATCATAAGAAAGTAACACAGGCAATCATATTAACTGTGACATAGCATGACCATCTTCACATGGCGATCTCCATCTCCATGGATCCCGTCATTCATTGCGTGCTCCCGGCCTCCATGAAGAGTACTAGTCCATCTCGCATAATCTATACTAATTACATGGGCCAAAGCACTGCAGAAACGACATGCAAGCCGTAATAAATTTTACATCAGCCTTGGGCTGTAAATAACCATGACACGCAGACCATATTTAATTTACATTCATTGCATGCATTTCATACATCACTTTTATCCAAGGCCATGCTAGTCATATCATTCTCTGCAAAACAAAGTTAGGCGAGCAATCTACAAGTGACTAGATTCTGGATATGAAAAACCTAGGTCAACAGGCTTGGTTTTTCAAAATCACGCGGGTCAGAACTTCTGATCCTAGGAACTTTCGATCAATATCGGAATCCCACATCGCAACAATTGCCTTCTGTATCGAATCATTATTTGACATCGGAACATCTGATCACTATCAGAACCGATCCGCCATTGGAACTTCCGATCACATCAGAACTTCCGATATGCCGAGGACAGAAACAAATCGGATCTGTTTTTCCACCAAGTATCTCCATACATGAGGCATCTAGATCAAACACTATGTATGTAGGCTCTGATACCACTGTAGGGGAATAGGGGAGCTAAGCTAGTCGACAAATTCAAAAATTTATGCCCTAGGCCCAAGACTCATGTGCGTGTGAGATCATAGATCGGTACCTTCTAGCATGAGACGCGCTAGGTGCAGTGGAAGAAGATATTGGAGCAGCGCGTCAAGCCTCTCCTAGCTTCTCCCTTGCCATCCTTCGCCAATCCGATCAATGAAAACGACGTAGTCGTTCACATGTAGATGTCCACAAGGGTTTCTATTGGAGCAACGCCACCATGGAGTCCACATGTACAGGGATGGAGTACTTCCCACGGCACTGTGCTAGCACCACATGTGAGAGGCGGGGATCCTTGATCTCAACGTTTGAGATCAAGAAAGGAAGGAGAGAACTTTTTAGTGGCTAGGTCTAATCTAGACTTATTGGTTGTTCCAAGACGTTCTCCTCCTCTCCTTTTATAGGGCTGAGAGCCCCCTGGTCATCCTCATTCTGAAACCCTAAAAACCATAACAGATCCAATCTGTTCGCCCACGTTGGAACTTCCGATCCTGGATCAGAACTTTCGACAGGGTATTTTAGGTCTCCTGATACAGTACAACACAGAATAGATCCAATCTGTTATCGCCCACCTCGGAACTTCCGATACCACATCGGAACTTCCGATCAGTACAAAAATTCCCCGATTTCGAATCGGAACATATGGCTCCTCGAAACTTCTGATACCATATTGGAACTTTCGAAGCAACATTTGCTCTCTGTATCGAGAGCAGAAAATTATCAGAACTTCCGATACTCCCTATAGGAACTTCCGATACATGGAATTTTCTTGGGCATATCCTTCATAAAGTTTCGGAGAGTGAGCAAACCCTTCGTCTTGCCTTGGGACGTCTCTGGCAGCTAGAGGACTTGACCCGATGGTATCTCATGATGAAGTGCCTCGTCGCTTAGGCTCCCTCCATGAAATTGTGCTTACTAGGCACCATTTCAGACGCGTTCCGCTATGGCCCTACCTGTCAGCCTCAAGGGAATGCGAACCGGCGTGGCGGAGACTTGCCATGCAAGCCTCAGGCTCCTATAAAAAGGCGATAGTCCCCTACCTCCATTGAGCCTCCACACGTCTCTGACCCTTCTTTCCCGACCATTTGTCTCCTCCTAGCTCTCACTTTCAACCTTTGGCCTTTTCCTCTGCGTGGACCTACGTTTCGGGACAATGACGAAGAAAAGAAGCACCATTCCTACCTTGGATTCTCATTTCATCCGGCAACAGACGGCGGCCGAAGTGGTGGCCATGGTCACCTAGGCATCATGTTCTGCAAAGGCCAGTGGCCCTCGAGACCTCTGGACACCCTCTGAGAAGTTTACCGAGTAGACCCTGGTTCTAGAGAGATCTATCTACAAAGAGGAGTCAGTGAAGAATGCAGTCCAGGATCGTCTCTAACCTGGTGATGAAGTAAGTCTCCCTAGAGACGAGGCCATCCTCGAGCCACGCGAGGGAGAAGTAGTCAATTTTGAGGCCTTATTCAAGACAAGACTTGGGTTCCCTGCTTCGGGGCTCCTAGTGGAGGTACTTCATTTCTACAACGTGGATTTTCCATAGTTTTCCCTGAATGACGTCGCCCGCTTGGTCATCTTCGAGTGGGCCATGAGGGCAGAGGGATGCGAATGGATGGCTGAGGTCTTCGTGAAGATGCATGATGCTAGCTGCCAGCCGAAGAAGCGATTCAAGACGGATGGCTCCATGATGCTTATGTTGTACCAAGGCGTCAATTTCCAGCCCTAGAAGGAGCATGTTCACTTCTTTCATGCGAAGGCCATCGACGAGTGGTGGTACTCCGATTGGATCCACCATTGGTTCTTTGTCGCTGTTGGGGTAGACTCCTGGCTATCGGGACCCCTCCACCAGATCCTCTATCAGAGGGAGGATGACATCCTAGCGGATGCAAGCTCGACTTTGGCCTGTATCCACCTTTTACACCTCTTTGCTCGGTGAATGAGCATACAGGACTTGGTCGAGGAGTTCATATCCCTCTGGATCTCTCCCTTGAAGGCGACGTGGCCCCTTGTCTTCTAGAGCATTCAGGATGGGACTCTCTTGGAGATATCCCTAGGCCCTCTCTTGGTACGCTTCGACTTTTCCTTTTTGCAGGGGTTATCATAGTTTCTTTCAAATAATAAGTATTCATGCGAAGGTACCTTCGTGCTTGCAGGGTCACAAGTACTCATGACCTCAAAGCAGGTGATCTGGGCAGTTGAGAGGATCCGGGTGCGACACAACAGCGTTTGGGGCGGTCTAGGGGTCGAGCCCCCAATGCTCCCGAACATTGATATCTCTAACCTAGTCCCGAAGAAGAGGAAGGCGGATGTAGGCCCAACTGGATCCCTGAAGCATCCTTCGAAGAAGACCGCCCACAAGACTAAGAGCCTTTACGCCGCCATCTCCTACCCTGATTCCCCAGAGGAGAGGGATTTGAGCGGAGGCTTGGTTGCTGACCTGGAGGCCTCGGCGTTGGATGTCACCATAGACGCAGACTCGGTCAGGGCCATGGTGGTAAAAGCGGTGTTGTCCGTCCCTCCGATGAGCACGGTTGGGAGTGGGGTGGATGAGGAGACACTAGACGGTCCATAGGCGAGCCCAACCAAGAGCACAACAGTTGGGAAAGAACCAGCCAACCCATGGGCTAGATCGACTCAGTGCGTGATGGACGAAGAAGCGCCAGCTAACTCTCGAACGAGTTCGGCGGGGCATGCCACGGCCGTCAGGGCGCTAGCTGATCCACTAGCCGGATCGATCAGGGGCACCAACATCGCGGCCAAGTTGATGACCGCGTTGTGCGGGTCTCTAGGGAACTCTCTAGGAGGGTCCTTCTAGATGTTGGATGGCATGACATCTCTGGATCCTTCGTAGGATGGCGCTGGGGCCAGTAGACCGCTTCCCCCTAGACTTATGTTTTTGGCCCTTGCTACCTGCATTTGCCTACATGTTTCATATGTACTTGCTTACTTTGTAGGTACGTTTGAAGGAAATACCTCCACGAACCCTCTATTTGCCCAGGAGGTGGTCGAGGCGAGGGAGGAAGCCCATTTCGAGGTGGTCAATGTGCTGGAGTCGGACGAGGAGGTTGGCTCAGAAGAGGCTTCGTAGGGAGCTTCTCAACGTCCTAAGGCTCCTTCTGGGATGGAGATCGAATATGTGCATGGAGGCATCCCCCTATTGGCTCCATTCATAACTCCCGATCTAGACTTCATCGCAAAGGTGGAGCCCATGATCCGGGCCTGCTAGGCCATGAGGGGTACTGACTTGATCTCTAAAGTGGGTTAGGCAGACAGGATAAATTTGAACCTTGATATAGAGCACACGGCCTTCTAGGTACGTCTGTCGGAGTGTTTTCGATTGCTTCCACCCCTTTTTATCTTTGCTTACTTTATTCTCTGCAACTCATTGATCTAGCACAAGGAGCTGCAATGTCCCTTTCTGTGGAGTGTAGTCGGCATAGTTGCTGTGAGATCGGAATAGACGACTAGAGGAGGGTGAATAGGCGCCTTGACAAATTCTTCTGAATTGATGGCCTTACTAGATCACCCAACGCACCTCTAAAAATTGCAGAAGCAAAATTTATGATCACAATAAAAGTCCAAATCAATAATCAGAGCAATTCAATTTTTCTTCTAAATCAGGCTTTGAAATACTGAAATGTCTAGTTCGGAGTATGAAAAAATGATAGCACTTTCTTATCGGTAAATTGTTTACCGATATATCTTTGTCAGTAATTAGGACTCTCATAGGATTCAGAAAATTCAGTTCAGATCCTTTGATGATGTAATTTCAATTGCAGAAATAATCACAGCTCAGATTCTTGGATGATTAACATGTATATCAATGAAAGATATTATGCTAACACATAACTTGATTGCATATACTGTGTGTTAAAACATTTGCAGAATATTCAAGTAACACTTAGCAAAGATACTAGGATCAGCAAATAGAATCTAGCGAAGAACAGATTGCTGAATCAAAGAGAACAAATTTACTCTGGAGTTTTCAGACTTAGGCTTGATTGTCTTGTTCTGAAAGACTCAAGAGAGTAGGCACATTGATCAGATGCAAAGAATAGCTAACACACATCAATAGCTAACAAAAGAAATAAAATGAATACACAAACCAATTCAGATACTACTTATCATTCAGAACAAAGTAGAACTCTTTCAACATTTGTGTATTCACTGGCTTTTACATGTAAACTCAAGCATAAGTAGACTGAATAGAACCAGTAGATAAAATCAAATAAGATTGCAGAAGGATCTATCAGCTATGTCTGGATGCTAATGTTTTGAGCAGTAGTCAGCACTCATGTGATAGATTATGTGCATAGTACTAACATGGGAAAATTGAAACATACAACTACCACAGATCAAATCAGTGTAAATCACAACAAAGCAGAAATTCGGAGAGAGACCAGACTACAGTTGTAGGAAACAAGTCATAGCTGTGTTGACACGAAAACGTGCCCCTCTACTTGGGTCAGTTCGATGATCCAAAAGTGTGCGGATACTTAGGGACAAGCCTAAGCGTAAAACAACACCGACATCGCGTTCCGACTACCCTTAGCCGTGGTAAGTGGGGTGGAGTCGCCAAGCAATCAGATCACACAAAATAATCCAATTAGCCGAAAGAAATATATTAAACAGAATAAATCAGCAAACCGAGTGAAGCCCGACTGATTCAAAGAATGGTGCGAAGGGGGTCGCCAAAGTGTACCTTCGGCGTCTTATGCGAAGTGTCCCGCTGAAGGGTACCTTCGGCGTTCGGACCGACCTAGCCGAAGATGAACACCGAACAGATCTAGATGCGACAATCACCTCCGAACAGCAGGGTTCGGCGTGAAGTCTCTGATACAGTAAGATACAAAATAATGACTCAAACGCAACGTGCGAGCGTGACTTCGTCTAGAGTGGAGTACGAGCGTGGTGAAGCCTGTCGTGACGAAGTCTGTTGGCATGCGGTCGAAGCAGCAGTCTCGCCAGAGTGTGTTCTAGCAACCTCCAAAACCGATCTCTCAGCTTCGGACACCTCCGACGAAGTTGCTCCGAACGTGGAAACCTGCAACAGGGTAGATTCGGAGTACCAATTCGGCCTGAGGACCGAATTCTGCTAAGTGTTGCGCTAGGAGCGAAGGTAGCAATCTGTTACGAAGATTAGAGGATACTTCACAGGAGAAGTAACAAGGCGATAGCAATCTATTACGTAGATTAACGGATACTTCACAAGCGAAGTAACAAGGTGATAGCAATCTATTACGTAGATTAATGGATACTTCACAAGCGGAGTAACAAGGATTACCACTGCTCCTCGGGCCGAAGCTTTGGTGGCGTGGGCCTCCGAAGGCCTCCTGGCCGAAGGCTGTGGGCTGGCTGGAAGCTTTCGGAGCCCATAGCCTAATGGTCCTTTGGCCCTGTAAGGCTTCGGCATGACCCGGGACATGCGTATTTTCGGCCCAAATTACCAAAATTGATATTTTAACAATCTTTACCACTGATGCTACTTTTTGCTATCAACACATGCCCCCTACCTTTTAGTGAACTAAGTGAACTAAAAGCACAATGAGCTAAAGACGATACCTTCCATATCGGCCTTTCGACATCTTTTAAGTTGTTTGCCACACACTTGGGAAATACCTTTTCAAGTATCTACCATTCAAAGCTCTTCGAAACCGCTCTCTTTTCAGAGATTCTAATACATATGCATTGCGAGGAGCGATTTCGGCTATTTTTAAAGGACCTTCCCAACTAGGTGACCATTTACCAAACATGGGACTCTTAGTGCCTACAGGTAAAATTGTCTTCCAAACCAAGTCACCTACTTGAAAGGATTTTGGTTTAACCTTCTTATTGTAGGCTGTAGCTACTCTCTTCTTGTCTATTTCTATGTCTTCTAAAGCCCTCAATCTCTTATCGGTCACTTCTTCTAGATTGTCTTTCAAAAGAGTCTCATACTCATCGACCGATAAGCCATCTTACTTTAACACTCTTAAAGAGCCAAGATCTACTTATACAGGTAGAACGACTTCTTGTCCATACACCAACTCATATGGACTAACTTTGGTATCATTGTGCTTTGCAATTCTACAATCCCATAGTGCCTCGGAGAGCACTTCATGCCACCTTTTAGGGAGTTCTTCAATTTTCTTCTTAATGAGCTTAATCACGATTTTATTACTAGACTCGGCCTGACCATTGGCCTGAGCATAGTAGGGCGAAGAGTTTATCAACTTAATACCATAATATTCGGCGAAGTCTCTCACTTCTTTAGAAACAAATGAGCTACCTTGATCTATAGTAAGAGTTTGAGGAATGCTGAATCTATGTATGTTTTCTTCAAGATAAAGTCAAGTACCTCGTTGTGAGTAATGCTCTTGAGAGGCACGGCCTCAGTCCACTTGGTGAAGTAATTCATCGCCATCAACACGAACCGATGCCCTTTTGAGGAAGGAGGGTGAATTTGGCCAATGAAATCTAAACCCCAACCTCGGAACGGCCATGGCTTGACAATAGTGTTGAGTAATGAAGCAGGAGCTAACTGAATATTTCTAAACTTCTAACATGCTTCACACCCTCTATAATACTTGAAACAACCCTTAGTCATAGTCGGCTAGTAGAAACCCGCTCTTTTGAGCATCTAACTCATTTTCTGGGCCGACTGATGAGTGCCACAAAATCCTTCATAGACTTCTCCCATAGCCACCTGGGATCATTCGTGGTCTAGACACTTCAACAATACTCCATCAATAGTCTGGCGATATAGTGTATCATCTAGTAATACAAACTTAAACGCCTGCTGCCAAACTTTTCGATCAACCCTTTGGCTACGGTCTCTCAAATACTGGACGATTGGAGTTCTCCAATCGCTCTCGTGGACTTCTGAGGGTTTTGCTAGCTTGCTTTCTGAAAAAATGCCTAAGCTATTGATTTCGGAGTGCCCCCCGAGCCCTTCTGGCTTTTGTCGAAGCTCGGCTGGACTGGCTGCGTGGAGCACATCAGGCCAAAGCCCCCTGCCGGAGGGTCCGGGCTTCCGGAAGCCCTCACTGTCCGGATGATTTTTGTTCATGGCTTCCGACGCGCCATACCCTTCGGTGAGCAGAGTACTCTGGTCCTAGGACCTCGGCGCGCGGTAGCCTCCGACTGCCGGAGGGGTCCGACACGGAGGGTGTGCCCGTCCGAAGTCACTAGCTTCGGCAGTGAGACCAAACATTGGCTTCTCCCATACAAAAAATTTTCCTCTCCTGACTTGGTAACCAGATGCTTGATGAGCCAAATCATTTGCAATCGAATTGGCCTCTCTTGACACATGAGAAATTTTGAAGTCATCAAAAGTAGCAACTATGTCCAGGCACTTATCCAAGTAGCTGTTTAGCAAGCCATTAAAACATTGAGCACTCTTAGCCACTTGTTGCACAACTAACAGGGAATGACCTTGTGCATGAACATGTTTAACACCCATGAATTCTAATAATTCAAGCCCTGGCAGTAAAGCCTCGTATTCAGCTTGGTTATTAGTAGAAGGAAACTCTAAATGAGTTGAGGTCTCAAAGTGCGCTCCGCTAGGTGATATGAGAACCACTCCAATACCTTGGCCATTTTTGCAAGCTGAACCATCAAAGTAAAGTTTCCACGGCATTACCTCAATCAAAGCAACATTGTCGCTCCAACTGACGTCTATGCGGTGATCAACTATAAAGTTGGCTACGATCTGGCCTTTCATAGCTCTTAGGGGTTCATAGGCCAAATCATATTCAATCAAAGCGTAAGCCCACTTTCCGATTCTTCCACTTATAATCGGCTTTTGCAACATGTGTTTTATAACATCAGTTTGGCAAACGACAACACATGTAGTGGGGAGAAGATAGTGGTGCAACTTGGTACTCGCGTAGTAAAGTGATAAACACAAATGTTCCACAAATGCGTACCTGGTCTCGGCGTCCAGCAGGTGGAGGCTCAAGAATGTAATGATGTACTCTTTTCCTTATACCTCCTGGGTTAGCACGACCCTGATCATGCTATCTTCGGCGGCGATGTTCAACCGAAATGGAATTCTGGCTTTGGGTGCTCTCACCACGGGTGGTGATGACAAGCACTCCTTGATTTTCTCAAAGGCACTTTGCTGGCTTGCCCCCCAAGTGAACTCGGCCTCGTTCTTTAGCCGGAGTATGGGGACAAAGGCATCAATCTTATCAGACAAGTTAGATATAAAGCGACGCAAATAATTCATCTTGCCTAGCAACTTTTGTACATCTTTTTTGCATGTTGGCACTGTAACGTTTCTAATTTTCTCAAGCCTCTTAGGATCAATCTCTATGCCTCTCTCACGAATCATGAAACCTAAGAACTTACCCGCCGACACGCAAAAAGCACATTTGAGTGGGTTCATTTTTAAACCATAGTTCCGCATCCTATCAAAAGCAACTTTCAAATCGGGTAAATGGTTTCCCATAGCGTCCGATTTGACTACGACATCATCAATGTAAACCTCTAACATAACTCCTGCTAGCAAGTTGTGAAAGATCAAGTTCATAGCACGCTGATACGTGGCGCCAGCATTTTTCAAACCAAAAGTCATAACGACCCACTCGAATAAACCAACAAAACCAGGGCATCAAAAGGTAGTCTTGTAGACGTCCTCTTCGGCCATAAAGATTTGATTATAAATCACATTGCCATCAAGAAAACTTAGTACCTTGTGTCCTGAAGCATCATTGATTAGCATGTACGCTATCGGCATTGGATACTCGTCCTTCGGAGTGGCCATGTTCAGATCCCTGAAATCAATACATACTCGTATCTTGCCGCTCCCTTTCTTCTCTACAGGCACAATGTTAGCGACCCATTCTACGTACCTGCATGGCCTAATAAATCCAGCTTTGAGCAGTCGCTCTACTTCTTCTTTAACTCTGTCATAGATGGCCGAGTTAAAGCGATAAGGAGGCTGTTTATAAGGCCTAAATCTGGACTTGATACGTAGCCGATGCTCCATGAGCTCATGGCTTAGTCCCGACATCTCACTATACTCCAATGCGAAACAATCGACATATGACCGAAGCAACTTTATTACTTCGGCCTTTTCATCAGGCTATAAATGTTGGTTTACAAAAGTCGGCCTCGGGATGCTACCATCACCTATGTCAACTTCTTCTAAGGGATCGGCCAACGCAAAACCTTGTCCTAATTTCTCTACTTCCCTAAAGTCCTTGATGGCCTCGGCAATACCGTCTTTATTAGTGAGAAATCATGCTGAAGAATATGGTTTTGATATTCCAGATGTGATGAGTGATTGTCAATGGAAGTCAAAGGATGGGAGATATGAAGACTTGTCGAGTCTGAGGCGCAAGTGACTTAGGTACACGGGCAGCGAGCGACGGCTGGGCAGAGGAGCCACGGAGTCGGGCTGGCCCAATCCGGGTACATGGCTAGGAGCGGCAGATGATCCACCGGTCGGGTCGGCCCAATCCGGGTACCCAGTGCGAAGACGGTTGACGCTTTGTCAATTTCGGCGCAAAACTGACAACCTATGATTATTTTGTTTTTAGGGTATTAATATTTAGTTTTTAAGTTTAGAATATTTTTAGTTGAGTCAGGTGATTTTTCTAAGAATATTTTAGTAATTTTCGGAATTTATTTTAGAGTTAGTTTAATTTACCCTAGGGGTAAATTAGTCTTTTCATGTATTAGGAGTCGTCTATAAATAGGCCCCTATCCCCCCTAGGGATAGATGACTGTTTTATTAAGAATCAATCTACAGTCCACCGCCGTCTTTATTCTCCTCAATTTTCTGATCTGCGCCGCTGTAATTTTTTTCGTGTGTCGGCAACTCCGAGGAGTCTTGCGTGCGGCAGCAACAGCGCGTGTGCAGCGGCCGCAGGAACTGCAGCCTACGGCGCAGGGCGCAGGCTGCCTACAAGCGACAGGAGGCCGACGCACATTAACCAGAAGCTACGCACGGCACCCGGTGCATCGCGGGCCCCAAAGTGGCGTGCTCGGTGCAATCAAAGTAGGCAGCCACACGTAGCCTGCCCAAACGGAGGGCCCCACAGGAATTAACCCGGCCGACGTGTAGTAGTCACGTCAACATCAGCGAAAAGCAGCACACGTTTTGTTTCTTCATGGCGCGGCGGCCGAACAAGCTAGCGCTGCGACTCAGAACAATGATGCAGGTAAATTTCTAATCTCCTATTTTTTAGTAGATCATTTTTAGAGATAATCATTTATTAATTAATTAGCGGAAAATTTGTTTAGAAATTTCGTGGTATTTTAATTTGCTTAAATATTTTTAGTACTCGTATAATTTTATTTTAATATCCTTTAATCAACTCGTATAAAAAGAAAAATTTATTAATAGTCGTAGTAATATTTTTACTCTAGATTTACTTGAAATATTTTAGTTTTATTTCTACATTAATTTCTGGATGTTACATGATTTATTCATTTAATTAGTATTTTATTTTTAGACTGAAAAATAAATATCTCGCGATTTATCTAGGTCTTTTTATTTACTGCAGAATTTTTTATTTTATTTTATCTTTAATATCATTTCAATTAAGACACCGGTCATTTTTAGGCTAGACAACTTTGGTTCGCATAATTTACTTTGCAAATATTATCTGTCTGTTTAATTTCGTTTGGGTGTTGGGTTTAAAACATAGTTTAGCAAGAAATGTTTTAGGCGCCCATTCACCCCCCCTCTGGTCGCTACTTTCGGTCCTACAAGTGGTATCAGAGCAAGGTTAGGGTTTTCTAATATCTTAACCGATTCTAAACCTAGGTAGTGACCATGACGTCTCCTGGCAAAATCCCATCCCTAGAGGCTTTTGGCTACACTTATTGGAAGACTCGCATGCGAGCATACCTTATGAGCCAGAGCTCGGACATATGGGAGATTTGTGTTCATCCTACTTTCACCATAAGGACTATTGCTGCGGATACTGCTGCAGATGTAGTTGCACAGCATCAAAATAATAGTAAAGCGGTGAACATTTTATTTTCTGGTATAGGTCCTAGTGAGTTTGAGCGTGTTAGCCATCTCACCACTGCTCGAGAGATCTGGGCTACCCTCTAGGCACACCATGAGGGGACAGCTCAGGTCAAAGCTAGGCTCTACCAGACCTACCGGCGTGGGTATGAAAATTTCTCACAGAAGTCGGGTGAGACTGTTGAGGCTTTGTTTGGTCGTTTTCAATCGATCATTAACAAGCTTCGTGTTAACAAGGCCGAGGGTGATCAGCTGGTCTCGGATAATGAGCAGGTGCTTAAGGTACTCCATACCTTGGATCCTAAGATCTAGGCGATCAAGGTCTCGTCTATTGTTGAGAGCACGTCTTATGATACCTTGACCATCGCAGAGCTTTTTAGTAAGCTCAAGGCCTCAGAGGTTGATATCTTGTTGAGATCAAATCTCACTGGTTCTGGATCAAAGACTCTGGCGCTTGCGACATCATCTACTGATCCTAATGCCATGAGTTGTACTGCGTTTTCCTTGATGTCTATTTCCGAGGAACAACTTGATACTCTAGGAGATGATGATATGTGCTTGTTTAACAACCGGGTGCGACGTGACTATGATAAGCGAATGTTTAAGAGACACGGCACAAAATCCGGATGCTTTGAGTGTGGTGATACAGGTCATTTCATTGCCGACTGCCCCAAGCAGAAGAATTGCAAGAAGGGAACCGGCGGCAACTCCTACGACTCCGACAAGTACGACAACTCTACAAAGGGCAAGCCCAAGACGAGATTCTTTCGGAAGGCTTTGAAGGACTATAGACGTGAGAACAAGAAACGAGACAAGGCTTTCTTCGCCGAGATGGAGAAAAGCTACTCTAAGAGATCCTCGTCTTCCTCCTCATCGTCGAGCTCAAGTGATGAAGAGATCGTGATCAGGAAGGGGAAAGATAGGGATGATCTGGCGGGCCTCTGTTTCATGGCCTTCGGGGACAAGCCGAAGAGACGCTCACGTGACAGCCGAAGACCCCACAAGAGCTTCTGCTCAATGGCTCTTGGGGAGAAGAAAGAAAAGGAATCCTCCAACAACTCCGACGACGACGACGATGATGAGAAGGTATCATCCTATGAACAAGAAGTTGTTAATTTATTAGAACAGAACCATCAAGAGTTGAAGTATAGGGAGAAACTGCTTAGAGGGGCTAAGAAGAGGATAGATGAGCTTGAGAGTGGGCTTGCCACGACGAATGGCAAGATTGAAAGTCTGTCTTCTTCCCCTTGCTTGGGTGATAGTGGTGAGTGCCCTAACTGTGAGGTGTTGTTGTGTGACCTGACGACTCTTAAGTCTAGGTACATAGAGAGAGTAGATGAGAGAGACGCATTGGCCACTGAGCTTGAGAGCACTCAGTAGGAGCTGAAAGATGCTCATGCCACTGTCATCGCACCTTGTGTAGACTGCCCATCTCATTTAGCTAGTATAGCTGACCTGAGAGCCAAGAGTGATGAGCAGTTGAGCGAGTTAGCTAGAGTGAGAGCTGAGTTGGAGTAGACTAAGCTAGAGCTTGAGACCTTGTCAGTTCCACCCACTGTTTGTGAGAACTGTCTGTCCATTAGAATGGAGTTGATCAAGCTAAAAGCTGAGAAGTCTGTCGTAGTTGATAAAGAGTGTGAGATCTGCTTGTCTCAGGTGGAGGTGTTAGCTTCTTTGAGAGAGGAGCTAGCTGATGTTCAAAACGATAACTTTTACCTCCGTCGGATCCTGAGTTGGATAAGTGTCAGAGAGCCACAGCTTGGCATGATGATCCAGCAGTTCAAGAGATAGGATGGGTTTGGGGTAGGTTACACCTATACCAAGGCTGATTTTTAGAGTGCTATTAGCCGTGCAGTGGAGTGGAGTAAGATGACTCCCAAACAGAGATATCCCAAGACTCCCAACCATCAGTTCTCTGCTCCTTACACTCCCCCACAGAACGGCGTTGTGGAGCGAAAGAACCGCACGCTTGTCGAGATGGCCAGGATGATGCTTGATGAGCATAGGACTCCTAGGTGTTTTTGGGCCGAAGCATTGAACACAACTTGTTATCTTGCCAATCACATTTTCCTTAGAGCTTACTTAGGTAAGACATCATATGAGTTGCGTTTTGGTAGACAGCCCAAGGTGAGTTACTTGCGAGCTTTTGGATGCAAGTGCTTTGTGCTTAAGAAGGGAGGGCATTTGGACAAGTTTGAGTCTCGTTGCTGGGATAGAGTCTTTCTAGGTTATGCTTTGCACTCACGAGGCTTTCGTGTTTGGAACCTAGACTCTCAAATGCTCGTTGAGACTTGTGAGGTTTCTTTTGATGAGTATTTTCCCTCGCCGACTCCTTCTCTTGAACTTTCTGGAGATGATGAGCTTGGAGAGTCCATCTTCGAGGAAGATGATGACCCTCCTGCTGATGATGAGGGTGGGCCCTCTACACCGCCTGTAGACCCCACACCTTCTGAGACTTCGACTGAGGATGAGGACGGACCTCGAATTACTCCTTCTACTTCGATCGAGCCTCCTCAACCGAGTCGAGAGGTGCCAGGTGCTGACTCCGGTGAGATGACTTCTCAGCCGAGTCTAGAGGAGCCAGTTGCTGAATCTGGTGAGGTGACTTCAGATCACCTAGGATCCCGAGCAGTTCAGCGTGATCACCCTTCAGAGCTCATCATAGGTGACCTTACTGAGAGATCCTTACGTTCCTCACCTGGTTCACTTGCTATGTTTGCTGAGTCTGGTTTTGTTGCTAGTTTTGAGCCCCGAGACATTTCTCATGCTCTTTTTGATTCAAATTGGATAAACGCCATGCAAGAAGAGCTTGAAAACTTTGTTCGCAATCGGGTTTGGACACTAGTTGAGCTGCCACCTGGATGTAACACCATTGGCACCAAGTGGGTGTTTAAGAACAAACAAGGAGAAGATGGTGTTGTGGTGCGCAACAAAGGTCGATTAGTGGCACAGGGTTTCTATCAAAAAGAAGGTATTGATTTTGAAGAGACCTTCGCCCCTGTTGCTCGCCTTGAGTCCATTCATATTCTTTTGTCCTTTGCTGCTTCTAAAGGTTTTAGGCTTCATCAAATGGATGTTAAGAGTGCTTTTCTAAACGGGTATATAGAGGAGGAGGTCTATGTTAAGCAACACCCCGGTTTTGAGAACCCTAAATTTTCACGACATGTTTACAAGTTGCAGAAGGCTTTATACGGTCTGAAGTAGGCCCCCAGGGCTTGGTATGATCGCCTGAAGCGGTTCTTGTTGCAGAAAGGTTTTGTGATGGGTTCTGTGGACAAGACTCTTTTCTTGCTTAGAGATGGCGTAGACTTATTAGTTGCTCAGATTTATGTGGACGATATTATTTTTGGTGGTTCTACTAATGAGCTTGTATCCATGTTTTCTGAGCAGATGCATAGCGATTTTGAGATGAGTCTCATGGGAGAACTCAAGTACTTTTTAGGACTCCAGATCAAGCAGACCAAGGACGGCATTTTCATCCACCAGAGTAAGTAAACACGGGACATGCTAAAGAAATTTTACTTTGGTGGAGAGCTAAAGCCACAGATGACCCCAATGGGTACGTACATCTAGAGGTCTGAACAAGGACGAGGATGGCATCAAGGTAAATGAGAGAGAGTATCGAAGGATGATCGGTTCGCTACAATACTTGACTGTGATGAGACTAGACATTCAGTTTGCCGTGGGTGTGTGCATGCGTTTTAAGTCTTCGCCATGCGCATCTCATCGGCATGCTGTGAAGCGTATTTTCAGGTATCTTACTTATGCTCCTAATTTAGGTCTTTATTATTCTGCATCATCGTCTCTTGATTTAGCTGGTTTTTCAGACACTGATTTTGGAGGGTGTCGGCTGGATCGCAAGTCTACTTCCGGTACTTGTCAGCTTCTTGGTTCTTCACTTGTCTCTTGGTCTTCTAGAAAACAATTTGTAGTTGCGATTTCTACTACTGAGGTTGAGTATGTAGCTGCTGCTAGCTGCTGTTCTCAGTTGGTTTGGATGATTTCTACCTTGCGGGATTTTGGGTTGTTCTTCCCTTCGAGAGTTCCTTTGTTTTGTGATAGCACCAGTGCAATTAGTGTAGGGAAAAACCCATGTCTTCATTCAAAAACCAAACATATTGATGTGCACTTTCACTTTCTGAGGGATTAATATGAGAAAGGGGTCATTGATCTTATACATGTTGATACTCATCAGTAGTTGGCTGATATTTTTACTAAACCCCTAGATCAGTCTACTTTTGAACATTTACGAGGGGATTTAGGAGTTGTGTATCCTTTTTAGGATACTTTGTGTCATTTTTTCTTTTCTTCTTTATTTTTTATTGAGTCTTTTTGTGTGCATTCATATTATGCATAATCATAAATCATATTTTGAGCTTGCTTCTGTTATATGATTAATCTGCTTTACTTTCTCTAGCTAGTATATGTTTTTGATTACCTGTCGATGATCATGTTCTGTTTTAGTTCACATGATATATCTGATATTTGTCATATGCATGGCTTTTATGCTTTAAAATTGAAAAATGATCACCATTGCTTTTGGTAACTAGCATGTGTAGGTTGAATGCTTTCGCTATCTTTTACATGCCTTGTAGCTAGATCCTTACTTAGATGCAGATATGCAACTTAGACACTTATATGCTTTAAATATGAAAAATGTGCTATAAAAATGATAAAATTCAGAAAAACGAAAATTTATGCATTTTTATGATTATCAGAAAAGATCCAGGTGGGTTTGCTTTGTCGCATTGCATTGTTCTGGACTGCTTACCATAGCACTTTGGTATGAACTAGGATGGTGTAATGTATGCCAAGACCAATGTCTTAAGCTTCTGGTGGTCCATTTCTGGCCTAGGCTTGACTTGATCGGTTAGCATAAGGTTTGACATGCAAATAACCCCTGGCAGAAATGAAAAATAAAAAGGAAAAGAAAAAGTCTGAAAAATTTAAAAAGATGACAAGTTTGCTGAAGCACTTTGTTTTGGACAATACTTATCTTGGTAGATATCAGTTAGCTTTTGCATCTCATGCTTTACTCTGCTTGTCAACTAGAAAATGTGGTGATGCTTTTGTTTGCAAAAATTGAAAAAAAATATGTGCTGATGACTCTCTTTAGATATCATCTGTTGCACTGATCATGTCATGTATCTTAGACAATATATCTTTTGCTATACCTGTTAGAGGTTGTAATTGCAGTCAACCATATCTAAGAAGCATGCTTTTCACACTCCACCTGCACGCCATCTACATTCATGGCATATGTTGAGGGGGAGCTGCATTCCAGAGGGAGTTAGTGTCTATGTCTCTTTAGAGTGCATTTAGTCTAACTTGATGAGTCCAATTGTCAACAAGGGGGAGAAATTTTGGAGTACATTCTTTTAGCTTTCTCTGGGATTTATTTCAGGGGGAGTTCCTTGTTGGTAATTCTGAGATTTGCACTTGTTTTTGAGTCTTTATTTTTGGTTAACCATAATGACCTTATTTTTGGTTAACCATAATGACCATTTTTCTTGCTTCTGTTTGGCTTTTGGTCATTAGGGTTAAACTTTTATTTTTTTTCTTCTATTTTTCTTTTGTTTTGTTTTCTTGTTTACACATGTTTTGCAGGTTCTGATGATGAGCTGAAAAGGGGTGTTGACAATGCACTCATCAAGGGAGAGATCAAGAAACCATGTCTGTTGGGGGAATATATTTCCCATAAACAGGGGCCAAATGACGTCAGCCTCCGACAGCCTTCGGCCCAGAGCCAGGTACTGTCGGAGCCTGTTTTCTCTAAGTGTTGTTTCCAGGTCCCAAGGTGCCTTTCGGGGCCCGTAGCTTCGGAGCCCCTAGACCAGAAGGTCCGGCCCGGAGCCCCCAATTCAGGCCCTGGCGTAGGCCGCCGGAGGCCACCCTCCGGGCGCAGGAGGCCGGAGGCCGCCCTCCGAAGCCAAGTCCGGAGGCCGCCCTCCGAAGTCCAGTCCGGAGGCCATCCTCCGGGAGCCAAGCCCGGAGGCCGCCCTCCGGGAGCCCAGCCCAGGTCGCCCTCCGGAGTCCAGTCCGGAGGCCATCCTCCGAGAGCCAAGTCCGGAGGCCACCCTCCGAGAGCCAAGCCCGGAGGCCGCCCTCCGGGAGCCCAGCCCGGAGGTCGCCCTCCGGAGTCCAGTCCGGAGGCCATCCTCCGAGAGCCAAGCCCGGAGGCCGCCCTCCGGGAGCCCAGCCCGGAGGTCGCCCTCCGGAATCCAGTCCGGAGGCCATCCTCCGAGAGCCAAGTCCGGAGGCCACCCTCCGAGAGCCAAGCCCGGAGGCCGCCCTCCGGGAGCCCAGCCCGGAGGTCGCCCTCCGGAGTCCAGTCCGGAGGCCATCCTCCGAGAGCCAAGCCCGGAGGCCGCCCTCCGGGAGCCCAGCCCGGAGGTCGCCCTCCGGAGTCCAGTCCGGAGGCCATCCTCCGAGAGCCAAGTCCGGAGGCCACCCTCCGAGAGCCAAGCCCGGAGGCCGCCCTCCGGGAGCCCAGCCCAGGTCGCCCTCCGGAGCCAAGCCCGGAGGCCACCCTCCAAGAGCCAAGCCCGGAGGTCGCCCTCCGGAGTCCAGTCCGGAGGCCATCCTCCGAGAGCCAAGTCCGGAGGCCACCCTCCGAGAGCCAAGCCTGGAGGCCGCCCTCCGGAGTCCAGTCCTGAGGCCGCCCTCCGGAGTCCAGTTCGGAGGCCGCCCTCCGGAGTATGCTTCGAAGCTCCCCTCTGGGGTGCACTCCGGAGCCTTTCCCCCAACCTCTGCCTTCGGCATATCTTTTAGCTGGTCAAAGCCTGGCGCAGTCTGACAAGTCAGTAAAGCTGTAAAGTTATCTGGCGCCTTTTGTACCGTAGCTAGCTCCTTTTCCCCTCTCTGCCCCTATGAGCCTAGGGCTCATAGGGGGCGTCCCAGTCTTTTCCCCTGGCCTGCGTGCCTATAAAAGCAGGGCCAAGCCCTTGTAGCGGGGGACACCCCCCAGGGGGCCATGAGACCCTATAGTTCTCTTCTCCACACTAAGGCGTTCCATGCCCAATCCACCATAAACTGGACGTAGGGCTATTATCCCCTAGGGGAGGCCCGAACCAGTATAAACCCCTTCTCCCTCTGAGGGAACCCATCGAGGTTCATTATCCACATCATACACCACCACAGAAAAACCTGCTGGAACTAACGCAATTGTTCCAACAGTTGGCGCCGTCCGTGGGGACCTTAGTCCTAGAAGCTAAGTTCTCTACCACTGCCTGCAACCCGAAGTGCGCCCGAGGGGGGAGCATCGAGGCTTTCTCGCTTCGTGCACCCTCTGCCAGGGGCTTCGGGTGTAGATCGAAGGCCACCTTCGCCTTCCTCCATCCTTCGCATACCGGAGCCCACTCTCCGGCAAGGGGCTCCGCTCCACGTTTCAAAGGTCATCAAAGCCCCGAGGGCTACAAGGTAAGTACCGCCCGAAGCCTTACTCCGATGCACCAATCTGCAGTTACATTAACAAAAGCTCGAAGTCTTGCTTCGCCTTAAAGCCGGAGCCCTGCTTCACCCTTGAATACAACTTTTTCGCTCTATCTTACTTAAGAATCGAAGCCATGCTTCGCCTTATTTAAACCCGAAGCCATGCTTCGCCTTATTTAAACCCGAAGCCATGCTTCGCCTTATTGAAAACCGAAGCCCTGCTTCGCTTTTTAAAAATCCGGAGTACCCCTCCGAAGGCTACACAGTGCCCCCGGGCCCGTAGCTGTGGGCTAAAAGGACTCCGGGCCACTGGCCCGACGCGTCCAGGGATTCCGGGCTCCGCGCCCGAAGCATCCCAGGGACTCCGGGTTCCGCACCCGAAGCTTCCCAGGGTCGAAGGTGACCCAGAGTCGAAGGTGGCTCAGAGTCGAAGGTGGCTCACACTATCACAGGTTCGGTGAATCCACACCAAATATCCTTTTCACTACAGAACCAAGCTCCAGAAGCCTTGCTTCGCTATCTAAACACGCACCGGAGCCCCGCTTCGTGTGACGTAATCTAAGTTGAAAAACTAAGCTTATCTAAGCCAGACTTCGCTAAAAAATCTAAGTGCGTTTAGGGCCTCGCCCACGCACAGCATCCAAATCCCGGCATGCCGAAGCATGCTTCGCTCAAATTGGTTATGCAGAAGCCTTGCTTCACACCAAATTGATGCGTTCGGAGCCCAAAAGAGGCCTTCGCTTAAGTAAAATTCGTGCGTTGAAGCCGCCGAAAGGCGCACCCCTTCGCATGTTTATTTTTTGCCCGCACCAGCGACGGTTAAGTCCCTAACTGCCACGAGCAAAAGGGGGGAAGAATGTATGCGAGGTGTGCGAGTATAATGCGCAGTACGAGCGTGACAAGCTAAGCGTTCGAAGCCAAACAATGCGAAACATACAAACGAAGTACGCAAATATAATAAACTCCATTCATTAAGAGACAATTGAGAAGTATGTTACAAACATGCTTCGAAAACAAAACTACGAGTAATCTGTGTCTAAGCCTAAAAAGAACCGAGTGCGAGGCCCCAACCCTCGCTTGCCTCTCCTTCGGCGGGGGCCCCCTCGGCTGGATGTTGCCTCGTCGGAGCCCGCTCTCCCTCGACCGGCCCGTCCAGGCTCCGAAGCCCACAGGCTTCGGCTCCCGCTTTGCAGGTTGCTCCAGGTTCGCGAAGCAGGCGGAGCCGTGTCGAAGGCAGAAAAGTCTAGGGCTTCGTCGCTCGCTAAGGCCGCTCGCGAAGGCAAAGGTAAAGGGCTCTGAAGGGGCTCCGCCTTCACAGCGGCTAGCAAATCCTGAGCTATTTCGGAGATGGCTTCGCCCCTAGGCCCCCTCGGAAGCTTAAACCGAGGGGGACCTTCGGACCTAGCTACTTCAAGAATCGCCCACAGTTGTCGAAGCTCTTCAGAGTCCTCGAGGACTTCGAGGTCTATGCTCGAAGGCGGAGCCTGGGCAGGTATAAAAAACCCCTGCATTCATATTAATAAACCGATAAGTTTTTACAAAGCCTACAGCTAGGTATTACAAGGAAGCCTAAGGAGATCTACACCTTCGGAGGCGGAGTCGTCGAGGTCGAAGACTTGTCCGAGTCGACGGGCCCCTTGACCGGCGTTGTCGAAGGGCCTTCATGAGGTCAAGGACTGCCTCGCAGCCTTGCTCCTTCCAAGGCTCCTGCAGCCGCCGCCAGGCCCCGCGGACTTCGCCCGGAGGCGTCACCAAGTGCGGGCCCCCGAAGGCCACGGGGGCCACGGAGGTTGCCGCCCGAAGGTGGTTGCACCATGCGGCATGAAGCATATGCAGCACCCCTTGACCGGCGACGCGACCGGCCATAAGAGCGAAGCCCGTCAGCGCTTCGTCCGCTACCGAAGCTGCAGTCTTCAAGAAGTCGGCGCGGTCCCCAATCGGGTCTTGATCGCCAAAATCCGGAGTCCGGCACTCGGTCCCTATTTTCTCAAGGACCTCGGTCAGACTCTGAGTGGCCTCGCCGAGATTAGCCACGACGAAGCTTTCAAGATCCCGAGCCCGCTGGCGGAGCTCCTCGTTCTCCTTCGCTTGACGGGCCTCGGCGTCCTTCGAAGCTTGGAGCTCCGCGCGGAGCCGAGCCGTCTCCGAGGCCAAGGCTTCCTTCGCCTCAGCAGCCGAAGCCTCGGCCCGCCTCCGCTTCTCGGCTTCCTCCAAGACCTCGCGGCGAAGGGCCTCCTTCTCTTCTGCGGGGCGCTCCATCCGCCGGTCAGCAGCAGTCGAAGCTGCCGCGTTCAGTGCGAAGGCCTGCAGGAATTCAAGAAACCTTAAGTATTAACCAAGGGACAAAGTATAGTTTGAAGCTGCAAGTGGCTCCGCTCACCCGCATGAGGACTTCGTTCGAGCTAACGAAGAGCTCCGTGGGATCTCGGTGGCTAAGCTGGGCCACCAAGTCCCCCTCCTCCGCAGAAGCGCAGGCCTCGCGGAAGCCGAGGATCGCCGCCACCGTCACGCCCCCCCTCGGCTTGAAAGGGTGAATCACCGCCACGGTGGTCTCCACGGGCTCCGGCGAGGCAGGGCTCAGGCCCACCACGTCCACCTCTTCTTCGCCTCGAGGGACTTCGCGGCCGCCGCTACCTTCATCGTCGGACGAAGTACTCTCGGACTCCGAGTCGCTGCCGCTGCCGCTGCTGCTGCCGCTGCTACTCGAAGCTTCCGTGGGCTTCGCCTCGGCAGACTTCGATCCACCCTCGCTTGTCGGCTTCGTCTTAGCGGGCCTCGCATCGTCCTCGTCCTCTGCAAGGAGCCAAGTCAAAACCTGCATATTGAAGAGAAGCATGCAAAAAGAAAAAGGGTTTACCATCATCAGAGATCTCTTGGAAGGAAGCAGGGGCTAAGTGTGTCCTCCAGCTCCCTCGCTGCGAAGCTGGCGCATCCACCCCCGCGCCTGAAGTTGGTTCCGTCGGGGCATCCGTGGCCTCCTTGGCAGCAGGAGTGCGCGCGTCGGCCTCCGCCTCCGAAGTCCTCGCCGCCAGGGGCTTCGCGGCCTTCTTGGGAGTCGGAGTAGCTGCGGGCTTCGCCGCAGCCTCCCCCGAGGCGTCCGCTTCGTCCTCGTCCCCCCTCTTCCTCTTGGCTCCGGCCGACGAGGTAGCCAGATGGGCGAAGTCCGGCAGAGCGGGGAGCCCTCCGAGGCCAAGCGCGGTCCACACTCTGTTCCAGCGCTCCCAGGACCCCACCAGGGCAAGGCGCTGGTTCTGCTCCTCGGGGGTCGGAGTCCCGACGACTCGATCCGCCGCCGCGATGGCCTCCTCCGGGGTCCTCATGTCAAGGTCGGCTGCACGAAAAGGTTGAGTTAAGAGCAAAGTATTTAAAGTATTAAAAGCAAAGTAGAGCGCGAAGCCTTATAGAAGCGGTCGAAGGCCAGCTCGCTGAGTTCACCTCGGCCCGAAGCCTGGAAGAGACCCTCCGGCCAAGAGCGAGCGAGGGGGCTGAGCCGAAGGGTGATGAACTCCTCCGCGAGGTCCCTCATGCTCATCTTCGCCGCCACCCTTCGGAGCAGCGAGATCCTCGAGTGAAGGAGGCCTTCGCTGGTCGTCACCACCCCTTCGCGCCGGTACAGGATGTGGGCGTTGGTACTCCGAAGGGGAGAGTTCGCGCCGACAGAGGCGTAGAACCACTCCTGATCCCATCTCGAATACCACTTGTTGTTTACAGCCCTCGCAGGGAAGGCGTCCTGGAACTCCTTCTGGAGCTGGAAGTTGGCGCTGCCAAAGGCCAGCGCCCTCTTGACGCGGTCCGTCCCCTCCCTGGGCTTCGGCTGGCAGTTGGCGTCGTGAAGGGCAACGAAGACATCCGCGCGGCCCTCGTAGCCTTCGGCCCGCATGGCCCACTCGAAGACAGCTAACCTCGCCACTGCATTGGGCGAGAGCTGAGGAAGCTCGAGGTTGTAGGCCTTGAGGACTTCGCTCAGCATCCCCACTGCGGGCAGTCCGAGGCCGGCCTCGAAGAAGGCTTCAAACACCACCACTTCGTCAGCACGAGGCTTCGGTACGGCCTCTGATTTCTCCGAAACCCTTAGTTGGATTTTCGCTGCAATCTTCCCCTCGCAGGCCCTCCGGATGGACTCCTCCGTGGAAATCGAAGCCCTCATCTCCAGGGTCTGCTCGAACCTGTCGGAGGGCGTCCGAAGGTCCCTCGGCCCCAGTCGCCTAGCTGCAGGCTTCGCTGCCGCGGCCGCTGCTGCCGCCGCCTGCACTTGGGCAGAGCCCGAGCTCGAGCCCAAAACCGGGGGCTTCGCCACTGCCTTCTTCGGCATTCTGATCAGACTTCGGATCGAGGGGCTAAAGGATGGCGAAGGGCTAGAAGCTAGCGAAGGTCGCTCTGCGAAGCTGGGAGGAAGAGGAGAGCGAAGGTGGTAAGGCGGTAAGAAAGAAGCGAATGAAAGTGTGCCGGGGCTGCACGCGGTAAGTCCCTATTTATAGGCGCGGTAAGAATTCCAACCGTCATGGGCCGAGCCCGCCGCCAGATGGGCCTCCGGCGAAAGCGAATCAAGCCCAAGCAAGGTAACGGTAACTTTTCTGACCGTTGCGGAGCCGTTCGGGCTCCCCGAGGCCGCTCTGGCACGAGCATTTATTACCCCCAGGAATCGAGGTCTCCTTCGGTCCTGGCTCCGAAGGTATGTTTTCTCTGAAGTGTTTTCAGGTCATTTGTCCTAAGGGCGCGTGCACCCCTTCGTTCCGAAGGCCTACACGCGAGGGGCTACTGTTGGGGGAATATATTTCCCTTAAACAGGGGCCAAATGACGTCAGCCTCCGACAGCCTTCGGCCCAGAGCCAGGTACTGTCGGAGCCTGTTTTCTCTAAGTGTTGTTTCCAGGTCCCAAGGTGCCTTTCGGGGCCCGTAGATAGGAGCCCCTAGACCAGGAGGTCCGGCCCGGAGCCCCCAATTCAGGCCCGGGCGCAGGCCGCCGGAGGCCACCCTCCGGGCGCAGGAGGCCGGAGGCCGCCCTCCGAAGCCAAGTCCGGAGGCCGCCCTCCGGAGTCCAGTCCGGAGGCCATCCTCCGGGAGCCAAGCCCGGAGGCCGCCCTCCGGGAGCCCAGCCCAGGTCGCCCTCCGGAGTCCAGTCCGGAGGCCATCCTCCGAGAGCCAAGTCCGGAGGCCACCCTCCGAGAGCCAAACCCGGAGGCCGCCCTCCGGGAGCCCAGCCCGGAGGTCGCCCTCCGGAGTCCAGTCCGGAGGCCATCCTCCGAGAGCCAAGCCCGGAGGCCGCCCTCCGGGAGCCCAGCCCGGAGGTCGCCCTCCGGAGTCCAGTCCGGAGGCCATCCTCCGAGAGCCAAGTCCGGAGGCCACCCTCCGAGAGCCAAGCCCGGAGGCCGCCCTCCGGGAGCCCAGCCCGGAGGTCGCCCTCCGGAGTCCAGTCCGGAGGCCATCCTCCGAGAGCCAAGCCCGGAGGCCGCCCTCCGGGAGCCCAGCCCGGAGGTCGCCCTCCGGAGTCCAGTCCGGAGGCCATCCTCCGAGAGCCAAGTCCGGAGGCCACCCTCCGAGAGCCAAGCCCGGAGGCCGCCCTCCGGGAGCCCAGCCCAGGTCGCCCTCCGGAGCCAAGCCCGGAGGCCACCCTCCAAGAGCCAAGCCCGGAGGTCGCCCTCCGGAGTCCAGTCCGGAGGCCATCCTCCGAGAGCCAAGTCCGGAGGCCACCCTCCGAGAGCCAAGCCTGGAGGCCGCCCTCCGGAGTCCAGTCCTGAAGCCGCCCTCCGGAGTCCAGTCCTGAGGCCGCCCTCCGGAGTCCAGTTCGGAGGCCGCCCTCCGGAGTATGCTTCGAAGCTCCCCTCTGGGGTGCACTCCGGAGCCTTTCCCCCAACCTCTGCCTTCGGCATATCTTTTAGCTGGTCAAAGCCTGGCACAGTCTGACAAGTCAGTAAAGCTGTAAAGTTATCTGGCGCCTTTTGTACCGTAGCTAGCTCCTTTTCCCCTCTCTGCCCCTATGAGCCTAGGGCTCATAGGGGGCGTCCCAGTCTTTTCCCCTGGCCTGCGTGCCTATAAAAGCAGGGCCAAGCCCTTGTAGCGGGGGACACCCCCCAGGGGGCCATGAGACCCTATAGTTCTCTTCTCCACACTAAGGCGTTCCATGCCCAATCCACCATAAACTGGACGTAGGGCTATTATCCCCTAGGGGAGGCCCGAACCAGTATAAACCCCTTCTCCCTCTGAGGGAACCCATCGAGGTTCATTATCCACATCATACACCACCACAGAAAAACCTGCTGGAACTAACGCAATTGTTCCAACAATGTCGATGGCCTCGGCAATACAATCTTTATTAGTGAGAAACCGTGTTGAAGAATATGGTTTTGATATTCCAGATGTGATGAGTGATTGTCAATGGAAGTCAAAGGAAGGGAGATATAAATACCTACCTAGTCTGAGGCACATGTGACTCAGGTACACGGGCAGCGAGCGATGGCTGGGCAGAGGAGCCGCGGAGTCAGGCTGGCCCAATCCGGGTACATGGCTAGGAGCGGCAGATGATCCACCGGTCTGTTGACTAGATTTGACGCAGGTACACGGGCGGCGAGCGATTGCCTTGCTGAGGAAGCTGCGGGGTCGGGTCGGCCCAATCCGGGTACCCAGTGTGAAGACGGTGGACGCTTTGTTAGTTTCGGCGCAAAACTAACAACCTATGATTATTTTGTTTTTAGGGTATTAATATTTAGTTTTTAAGTTTAGAATATTTTTAGTTGAGTCAGGTGATTTTTCTAAAAATATTTTAGTAATTTTCTGAATTTATTTTAGAGTCAGTTTAATTTACCCTAGGGGTAAATTAGTCTTTTCATGTATTAGGAGTCGCTTATAAATAGGCCCCTATCCCCCCTAGGGATAGATGACTGTTTTATTAAGAATCAATCTACAGTCCACCGCCGTCTTTATTCTCCTCAATTTTCTGATCTATGCCGCCGTAATTTTTTTCGTGCGTCGGCAACTCCGAGGATTCTTGCGTGCGGCAGCAACAGCGCGTGTGCAGCGGCCACAAGAACTGCAGCCTACGGCGCAGGGCGCGGGCTGCCTATAAGCGGCAGGAGGCCGAGGCGCATTAACCAGAAGCTACGCACGGCACCCGGTGCATCGCGGGCCCCACAGTGGCGTGCTCGGTGCAATCAAAGCAGGCAGCCACGCGTAGCCTGGCCAAACGGAGGGCCCCACATGAATTAACCCGGTCGGCGTGCAGTAGTCACGGCAACATCAGCGAAAAGCAGTACACGTTTTGTTTCTTTGTGGCGTGGCGGCCGAACAAGCTAGCGCTGCGACTCAGAACGATGACGCAGGTAAATTTCTAATCTCCTATTTTTTAGTAGATCATTTTTAGAGATAATCATCTATTAATTAATTAGCGGAAAATTTGTTTAGAAAATTCATGGTATTTTAATTTGCTTAAATATTTTTAGTACTCTATAATTTTATTTTAATATCCTTTAATCAGCTCATATAAAAAGAAAAATTTATTAATAGTCGCAGTAATATTTTTACTCTAGATTTACTTGAAATATTTTAGTTTTATTTCTACATTAATTTCTGGATGTTACATGCTTTATTCATTTAATTAGTATTTTATTTTTAGACTCAAAAATAAATATCTCGCGATTTATCTAGGTCTTTTTATTTACTGCAGAATTTTTTATTTTATTTTATCTTTAATATCATTTCAATTAAGACACCGGTCATTTTTCGGCTAGACAACTTTGGTTCGCATAATTTACTTTGCAAATATTATTTGTCTGTTTAATTTCGTTTGGGTGTTGGGTTTAGGACATAGTTTAGCAAGAAATTTTTTAGGCGCCCATTCACCCCCCCTCTGGTCGCTACTTTCAGTCCTACAATTAGACCGATACCGCTCTACATGAGACTTTAGCCAATCCAGATTACTCTTGCTAGACATGACTACTAATACAAAAACAGTCATGCTACACCAACCGGGTTTACAGACACTGGTAGAAACGTCCTTCGGACACGCTAACAAAATCATGTTCTGAAAGATCTCTACCTGACAGACACTCTACCTTGTTCTGAACGGCGTCAACTAACACATCGGCCAATGCTACTTGGGCCAAAGTGTCTGCAGGAATGACTTCTACTTCATCGCCATCCCACTGAATTAGGCACTGGTGCAGAGTAGAAGGAATGCAGCAATTCGAGTGAATCCAGTCGCACCCAAGTAGCATGCTGTAGTTACCTTGTACATCGACGACAAAAAATGTTGTTGGCAACGTCTTGTTTCCCACTATCAACTCCATGGAGAGCACTCCCTTGGCCTCGGAACTCTCTCCGTTGAAACCGTTGAGCATCAAGTTAGTCTTTTTCAGATCATCCTCGTCCCTGCCAAGTTTCTTCAACAGTGAGTAGGGCATTAGGTTAACAGTGGTGCCACCGTCAACAAGCATCCGGGAAATCGGCTTTCCGTCAATGTGACCTCTGACGTAGAGAGGCTTCAGATGGTGAGCCGAGTCCTCGGGCTTCTCAAAAATAGCATTGTGCGGGCCGAGGTTCAATTGAGCGACCTCGGCCTCGTCCTGCGGCAGGGCAAACTCGGCGGGCAACGTGACGATGTTGATGTCCATCGCCTAGGGTGCAGGCCCCTCGTAGATAGGAGAGTAGTCATCGTCGAGCATGTCGTCCTCGTCGTCGCTCGGACTAGGAGTCGGGTTGGTCATCTCAACCGTCTTCATCCTCCATACATGTCTCGTAGTTGGTCGAGGGCGGATTTCTTCAAAAATAGTGTCGCGCTCGTCCTTGGCTTTCTTCTTGCGCATCTCCTATGCCTGTAGTCATTGCAGACGTCTCTTTTGTGATTTGGACATGCCTGGAGGTGCCCAAGATGGTTGTGGCTTGGTGCCAGGTGCCACTGCCTGGTTCCTGTCAACTTTAGCCGAAGTGGTCCTGCCCACCTCAGCCTCGTGCACTCTGTATTTGGAGGGGCCTTTGCTGTGGACCTCGGCAGTCGGACCGGCCTCGTTCGGCCGATCGGACCAGGCTCCGGGGCAGGCTTCGGCCGAAGCAGGGGACTTACCTCTGTCATACTTCGGTGATAAGGCCTTCGGGATTGGGACTTCCTGAGACCCTACTCTGACTGTGATAGCTTTGGACTCCCTGTCCTTTGCCCCTTCACGCCCGTATTCTTTGACTTCGCTTTGCATGGGCTGATTTGGAGGTACCACAGACAGCTTGTGGACGATGCCTCCCTCCGCTGTGTCTGTTTTTCCCTGCCATTCATAATACTCCGAAGGAAAACAAGGCATAGCATTAGGTTGTAGAGGGTACTCCGGCTGTGATACATACGGAGCCCACGAAGTCTCCGCCTAGTTGTACGGTGGAGGCATCGGCGGCTCTAGTTGCCTCGCCCACTATGAGCCGAACCCATTAACCGGAGGGGGGTTCGGCAGAGTCGACGGTGTCTCGGATCATATTAGTGAGGGGTCCTGCCAGGCCGGAGGCGCGTTTGGCCAGTGTGGGCCAAAGCCTCCTGTCGAAGGGTTCGTCCAGAGTGGTGCGGGGTTAGGCCATTGGGGGCCGAACTCGCTTCGCATTGGGTTCAGCCACTGGGGTCCGAAGCTACTGTACGGGGGGTTCGGCCATTGAGGTCCAAAGCCACCGTACAGAGTGTTAGGCCACTGTGGCCCGAAGTTTCCATGCGGAGGGTCCCACCATTGTGGTCTAAAACCATCACGAGGAGGGCTCAGCCATTGTGGTCCGAAGCCAACCTCTGAACACCTTGGGCCATTCGGCTGACTTAGTTGTTTAGAGTGGGGGCCTGCTTCCTTGGCATTTCTTTGAAGCTTGTTCAACAACATCCTGTATGTTACCTTCGGCTTCTTCCGAGCCTTAGCCGAAGGGATGCTGATGTTTTGTTTCCACACTCCCACCTCGTGGTTCTAAGGTATGAGTGTGCGCGTGCGTGGTTCTCCGACAATTATCGCCTTCCCTCCAATCGACATGGCATGTTCTGGCCGAATCAACACCTTTTTCTCGCCAAGGTCAACGGCGTTGATAGGAAAAGGATCTTTGTCTAGCTTCATCTTTGGATTATGGTCTATTTTCAATCGTCCTTCTTATATGGCCGATTGAACCTATCGTCGAAAAACATTGCAGTCGTTAGTATTATGTGAATGTGAATCATGCCACTTACAGTATGGATGTTTCTTCAATTCGTCGGCAGATGGAATGACTTGGCCTTTAGGCAACCTGAGAAGCTGGTTCTTTAAGAGAAAATCAAATATTTTATCACACTTAGTTATGTCAAATGAGTACTTGACCTCACTAGGCCGATTGTTTATGGGAGATGGCCGTAACTCGAAGCACGTGATGGGTTTACTCTTAGCGTTCCAAACCCATTCGGTCGCATATATGTCGGTCGAATCCTCCTCTTCTGACTCCTCATCGGAGTGTTCCATGACGTGGATTTCAGCCCTAGGCTTGTTAAACATCTTAATAAACTTTTTATCTTTGGCTCGGCCTTCCTAGACCAGAGCCTGCTGCAAGACTTGGCTAACCTCTAAAAAGTTTTGGTTGTCTAATCTTTCTTTAATCTTGGAACACAACCCATTAAAAGTTAGTTCCGCCAAATCCCTTTCTGAAATACTAAGGCTGAAACATCAGTTTCTAGTATCCCTAAAATGCTTGATGTACTCAGAGACGCTCTCGTTAGATTTCTGCCTAACCGATGTCAAGTGTGAAAGCCTAAGTTCTATCTCACCCGTGTAAAAGTAGTCATGGAATTTTTGTTCCAATTCATCCCACGTCTGAATGGAGTTCGGCGAGAGTGCCGAAAACAAGTGAAAGTGGTGCCGGATAGCGAGAGAGAAAATAGTCTAATTTTTAGACCGTCTGTCCCGCTAGGTTCTCCACACTGTGCTAAAAATTGACTAACATGCTCTAGTGTGGTTTTGCTACCCTCACCGTCGAACTTAGTGAATTCGGGGATTCTATAGCCGCGGGGGGTGGGTATTGTATCGAAATGATCGGGATATGGCTTACGGTAGACCCTAACCCGACCCCTAGGCATGAAGCCGGCGCATTCCCTAAATAGTGCACGGATTCGCTCCTCTAGGTCATCCTGGCTTGCTGCCTACGCACATCTCTCATGCGGGGGCGCGACACGTGGTGGGATATCGGTGTGTCGGCCATGGGCCTCTTCCCTACACGCTAGCTGTATGACGTGCTCGAGCCCAGGTGCCTGTGCATGTGGCGTGGGCAACACGGGCGGGGCTGGTACCGACGCAGGTGGTGGTGGGAGGTATGCGGCGCTAGTTTGGCCGTAAGCATAGTGACTAGTCTCGGCCATGGGTGTTGAGGCCGAAGACGTAATGGTCTTGCCAGTGCTACCGTCAGTTCTGCTGTACACATGATTCACCAGAGGTACACTAGCAATAGGGACTAGTGGTACGGCCTTAGTAAAGCTGAACCTTCTAAGAGTCGCCTCTACTTGGGAGCTAACTGCCGAATCTAAACATTTGGCTAGCGAAGCGCTAACAGCCTGATCTACTGATGCAGCTATTTTTTGCTCAATCTCTAAAGAAGATAAATGAGGCGATATGGGTGTTACCTGAATCCGAGCAAGGTCAGGGGCGATGATGTCATGCTTGATGAAGCCCGCGCGTGTTTTGACGTAGCCCCCAAGCATCATGTCTTGGAGCGCCTTCAACTTTGCCTCGATCTCTGCTCGGTCTTCTGCGGGGATATATTCAAGAGTAGGTGTTAGGATGTTGCGGTTGTCGATATTCGTGCCTCCTATGGTGTCCATCGGTGGTGTAGACATAGTAGTCATTGTAGATGTACCAGTGGCCGATGTAGACGTACCCGTCATGTTGGCGTAGCTTTTCCCCAGTGGAGTCGCCAAAAAGTGTGTTTACACGAAAATGTGCCCCAGCACTTGGGTCAGTTCGATGATCCAAAAGTGTGTGGATACTTATGTACAAGCCTAACCGTAACACAACACCGACGTCGCGTTCCGACTACCCTTAGCCGTGGTAAGGGGGGTGGAGTCGCCAGGCAATCAGATCACACAAAATAATCCAATTAGCTGAAAGAAATATATTAAACAGAATAAATCAGCAAACCGAGCGAAGCCCGACTGATTCGAAGTATGGTGCGAAGGGGGTCGCCGAAGTGTACCTTCGGCATCTGATGCGAAGTGTCCCGCCGAAGGGTACCTTCAGCATTGGGACCGACCTGGCCGAAGATAAACTCCGAACAGATCTGGACACGACAATCACCTTTGAACAGTAGGGTTTGGCACGAAGTCTCTGATACAGTAAGATACAGAATAATGACTCAAACGCTACGCACGAGCATGATTTCGTCCAGAGCGGAGTACGAGCTTGGCGAAGCCTATCATGACGAAGTCTGTTGGCGTGCGTTCAAAGCAGCAGTCTCGCCAGAGTGTGTTCTGGAAACCTCCGAAAGCGATCTCTCAGCTCCGAACACCTCCGACGAAGTAGCTTCCAACGTGGAAACCTGGAACAGAGTAGATTCGAAGTACCAATTCGGCCTGAGTGCTTAATTCTGCTAAGTGTTGCACTAAGAGCGAAGGTAGCAATCTATTACACATATTAGCGGATACTTCACAGGCGAAGTAACAAGGCGATCGCAATCTATTACATAGATTAATGGATACTTCACAGGCGAAGTAACAAGGCGATAGCAATCTATTACGTAGATTAATGGATACTTCACAAGCGAGGTAACAAGGATTACCACTGTTCGGAAGTGGCCGTCGGAGGGCTTCCAGGCAAACCCACAAAGAGTACAGAAAAGTAAAGATAAAGTAAATGTGATTCAAAGCTAGGCCTTGTGGTTGATTTTGTTGGGGGGGCTATGAACCGGCTTCTCTCTTGTATTTATAGGGGCTAGACTTCTAATCTCTAAATCTAATCTGCTATAACTTAGCTGAATCATGCGTAGAGATAAACACTTAGCCAAAATAGTATCCAACTCTATCTCTGCCCGAAGTGGGACTTCAGCCAGGCCCATCGAAGCCTGCTCCTCGAGCTAAAGCTTCGGTGGCGTGGGCCTCCGAAGGCCTCCTGGCCGAAGGCTACGGGCTGGCTGGAAGCTTTCGAAGCCCGTAGCCCAATGGTCATTCGGCCCTGTAAGGCTTCGGCCTGACCCGGGACCTGCGTATTTTCAGCCCAAATTACCAAAATTGATATTTTGACAATCTTAACCACTGATGCCACTTTTTGCTATCAAAAAGTTGAAGGAAAAGTATTTAGAACACTAGAGTTCTTGCATGGCTAAGGAACTCTCCCTTGCTCAGGAGGTAGCAAAATGAATCCATCAGATGGTGTTGAAGATGAAGAGACTCAAATAAAATCGACTACTGAAATCTGGCAAGTAAAACAGAAGGAAACCACAGCAGATCAACCACAAGAGAAGAAGATGGCTGCTTCGGCTTCTAATCACAGTACGGCAAAAGAAATAGGAACTTCAGATGAACCAAATTGGTGGCGGCTGGGAATATTCTGTAGAAAAATCTCAATGAAACCGAACAATGTTGCATCCAGACCAAAAAAACAATAGTGATTATTGAAGAACTGACTTGATTTGTCCAGAAAACAAAATCAATCAACACAAACTTCAAAACAAAACCCCAAAAACAGTGCACCTGTTTCTTGTCTAGCCAGCATTGTAGCTCATCCAAGGGATGCCTTTGCCGTGCTGCTGCTTGCTGCAGATGTGCACTGTATGGAATCCGGCACACACATGTGAAACAAGACAAGCAACGGGATCAACTCGGAAAAACACAGAGAAGAGATATAAAAAACTGAAAAGATGTTTCTCTCTAAAATGTTCAGCCACCAAGAGTTTTAGACAAAAGGTTCAACCTAATCCCCTAGGCATGGGGTCCTTTATATAGGCAAGCCCATCAAGGTATTCCCCAAAATGCCATTAGGGTTTAATGACCAAGTATTTACCTAATTGTCATTTTGTATTTTCAGAATTATTAATTCTGAAAAATACATAAAAGTATACTCCTAATTTATTACATCATTGACCCTATTCTTTTAATATTTTTTCAGAATTAAAAATTCCAAAAAATACTAAAAGATTACACTTAATCTAGACTACTAAAAAGAAAAATAAACTCCTATTTGTTGGAATTTAAAAACATTTTCTAATGGGACGGTTTTCAGCCAAAACCAACAAAGCCTCCCAAATCTTCGACATGTGTCACCAGACCGCGAACTCGACTGCCAACAAGTCTCTCCCGCTCTCGATCTCTCGAGACGCCTTGTCACTTGCACTAGTTTCCATTTCGCTGACTTAGTCAACATGTTGTCTTGATCATCAGTTCGTCCATGTCTTGCCTCATCTCCATGCGTACGCCTGAGATCACCTTCAACTTCTTCTGGCATCATTGACCATCTGGCATCAGGCTCCCTACCTGACCCTGATCACCCGCCGTCGATAGTTGACAAGCATCTCAACCCTGCACACACGAGACAAGCAAAACACGGAACTTCATGCAACCCATACCATGACTCACACAACCAAACAAATTAGCCAGACAAAAGCCACATAATCTTGGCAATCACTCATCATCAAGATAAAACCACAGTGCAAGCCTCACTTGGTTTCTCAATTTCCCCCTTGATGAGTGCATTGACAACTTCAAGATAAAAAGAAGTAAAAATGCAAGTTCAGCACACGAGTGACCATGAAAACTCAGAAAAGAGCAAAAAGAAACATGCCACTTGATAAAAGTTCTCGGTAAACGGCAAGCAAACTCAGAAGCAAGCAAAATAGGATAAAGATCTATGAATTTGCCCCCTTTGGCAATGCAGATATAAATATAAAAACATGAGGTATGAGGATGAAGTGTAAATGCAAGCTTCTGGAATATTATTAAGTCCAATTATAGTACAAAATAAGCATTTGTCTTGAATATTGTTCAAAGTGCTGCATGAAAAACTTAGATGAATACAATCCAAGTATCAGCATGTGTAAGCATTTTCATATTTTAGCTAATAAAGCATCACTACTCAGACTAGCATACTAGACATGGCAAGGCAAGAGATGCAAAAGCTATCAAATACTAACAAGATAAGCACATCCCACTACAAGGAGCTTCCACAAATTTTAAATGCAATGAATTCAAGCTTTATGATTTTTTTTAATTTTTGTGTCAGGGGTTATTTGCATGTCAACCTTATGCTAACCGACCAAGTTAAGCCTAGGTTGAAACCATCAGAAGCTTAAAGCATTGGTCTTGGTATACACTTCAATGTCCCAGTTCATACCAAAGTGCTATGGCAAGAAGTCTACAAAAAGTAGTGCGACAATGCAAACCCACCTGGATCTTTTCAATTTTATCAAAACACAACATAAATAATAATCATTTTCATTTCATTTTCATTTTTTTATTTTCAGCACAATATTTTTGATATGATCAAGTTGCGGATTAGCATCCAAGTGAAAAGGACCTAGCTACTAGGTATGTAAAAGATAGCAAATGCACTCAACATATTTATGCTAGTGTCTAGACTAAGCAGTGATCATTTTCAAATTTTCACAAATAAAAGACATGCTCAAGACAGATATCAAATGTTTTCAAGCCAAGTGTAATCAACAGTATTAAAGACAATACTCCAGAGGCATAATAAAGCATGTACTTGTAAAAACAATTAATCATATTACAAAAGCTAATGCAATGCTACACAACTCCTCCTCACAAGATGCCATAGGGATGACAAATACCAAGCTCTCCTCTCAAAAATGCAAAGCGTGAAGCATCAAGAGGCTTGGTTGAGAAACCAAGTGAGGTTTTCACTGTGGTTCAAGTTTATGATGAGTGATTAACAGAGTTGGCTATGATATTCATGTATGGGTTTCTTGGAAGTGTTTTTGTTTGTGCTTGTCTCGTGTATGCAGGGTTGAGATTCTCATCAACTGTCGATGGCAAGGGATCAGGGTTAGACAAGGAGTCTAATGCCAGATGGTCGAGGATGTCAATCGGAGTTGAGAGTGACCTCAGATGTACGCATGGAGACGAAGCAGGACATGTGATAATGATTGATTGAGACGAGGTGTCATTTGAGTCAGCGAAAGGGAAGCCAGTACAAGTGACAAAGATTTAATAAATTAGAGTCAAAACTTGTGTATTTTTCAGAATTTATAATTCTGAAAATATACCATGGTGAGAAACCAAGGGTGGTTTCGGTCTGAATGATGAGTGATTGACAAGGATGAGCGTCTGAGCGGATGAGTGGTCGAGAGTGTGTTGAGTGCATCGAGGGTTTTGATGTGGAGTGAAGGTTTGGCTGCCGAGGGTTTTGGCAATGCGTCGCGTTCTTGTTTTGGCTTGTCTTGTTTGTGCAGGGTGGAGATGCTGACCGACTGTCGACAGAGGGTGATCGAGGGTCGAGCGGGGAGCTTGATGCCGGAGGATCAGGGAGGCCGGGTGAAGTTTGGGAAGATCTCAAGAGTGCATGAAGAGACGGAGCGAGACTTGGATGGACGACTGACTGCGACGGCGTGTCGACCGGGTTCGCGAGAGGGAGGTCAGGACAAGCATTCGGGCGGCTTGAGGGGATCGAGAGCGGAAGTGGCTTGCTGGCGCTCGGAGTCGTGAAGCGGTGTCACGAGTCGAAGGGCTGACAAGACTTTGTTGGTTTTTGCTGAAAACCGTCGAAACTTTAAACGTTTTTACTATTTCAAATAAATAGTGTCAAGTTTGAGTTTGAATTTTTTTAGTGTCATAGTGTGTATGTTTTAGAGTATTTTTGGAAAATATATATTCTGAAAAATATTCTAAAGATGGGTCATTTGTAATTTTCTTCTAGATCAAAATAGGGTATTTCTAGTTTTTATTTTCAGCATTGTAATTTGTGCCTTTCTTGGGGGCTGTTTGTAAAAGTGGCCTTTCTAGAATGTGGGCAGGTAGGAGATAAATATCCCTGCCTTGGTCGAACTATTTAGGGGAGAACATTCAAGCAAACACAAGTCAAATCCTTTTTTTCCACTGCAATCTTGTTGGTTCATCCGAGAACTTTTTCTTGCTGCAATCGCATTACCGTGAACAACAATTCCAATTGTGCCGATTCAGCTACAGGCGTGCCGACAAGAGTTCCTATTCTTCGTAACGTGCAGGGTTTGCCGTAGTTGCTGTACAACATCAAGAATCAGCCATTTTTCAGCTCTTCTGCTCAGATAAGTTTTACAGCATTTTGTCTGCAATTTTTGATGATCTGAGATGAGTTTTTAGTGTGATTCTATTTGGTTGTGATTAAGGTATATGCAGAATAGTCTTGATGCTTGAATCGGTTAATTACACCATAAATTTCTGATTCAGTATCTCAGCTTTTAGTATCTTCTTGAAGACATGTGCATGCTGTTTGTTTAGAAGTTCCAGTATAACATGCATGTGTATGGCTGCTGAAACAGATTCCTCACATCTGAATATGTATGTCATGTATGTTGAATAGATTGGTTCCTAGAATCAGTTTTCTTCTCACATGAATTTCATGATTTGATCAATGAAAATGGTTAATCTAAGTTCATCTTGAATTTGTGAGTTCAGGTCTGAATCTTATTCTGTTGATTGACTATATGTGTGTGATTTAGATCTGAGTTAATTTGGATGGTGTGCTGTCCAGTTTGTTCTAATATCTGCTAGTGACTTTTGTTGTTATTTGGTGTGATCAGAGTGTACTGTTTTGTTACAATTTGCTGAATCAAAACATTTATTCATCTTAATTTTCAGTTTGGAGTCAGACCAGTTTTTAAATTTTCAGAACCAGTTTGATTGATTCAATTCTAAACTTGGTCCAGTGGTTTGTGTGTAACTAAGAGTAACAAAACTAATTCAGAATTTCAGATTACTGCCTGTGTTCAGTTTTGTGAGCTGTAGTGTCTCTCCTGATTTGAAATTCAAATTTGATAAATGGTTCTTGAAGTTCAGTTTTCAGAGAATCAATTTTTGCATCTGTATTGGTTCTTCATTGAATCCTGGTTCTGCTGTTTTTTTGGATTTGATTCTAGTTAAGTAATATGTCATGTGTGCTCTAATCTAGAAGATCAAGTGTATTATCAGTTTATTTTGTGAATGGTTCTCAAATTTCTATTACAAGTTAAGCTCTCAATCTATACTGTGTTCTGAAATCAGTGGTGAGCTCATGTTTGTCTGATTCACATTTGATTCTGATGAAACTGTGCTAAGTTTAGTCTTTCATTTCAAATTGCTTGCAAGGAATGCTGTGAAGAGAACTATAAGTTGAGAAATCATTTTATACTACTTTTGTCTGTTTTGCAATAGTAATGCAGTAAAAAATGCATTTTAAGTGATCAAGTTTATACTGATTCTGTAATATTGTGAACTAGCTGTTTTTCAGTTTGAATCAATATTTTTTTCAGCCATTGTTCATTCAGTTTTAGGATTGTTGCTCCCATGAAAAAATTCTTACCATGAATAGTGTTCTGAAATTGTTTCAAACCTGAATGAGTGCTTGCTGTTTTTTTAATGTTCAAACATCTAGAAGTGCTAGATTTCAGTTTGGTTATGATTTGAAATTAACTTTTGATTGATGTATTCTCGCTGATACAAATCTTGAGTGTTGAATCTGCTGAAATTGATCCTACTGTTCACTGTCTGACAAGTCTGTAGCAATTTTCAAGAAATCTGAATTTGAATGATCAAAGTTGTGAATTTTCAGGATCCATAATGCTTATCATGTTCTGAATTTGTATGTGCTGAACTAAAGTGAATCTGAAGTTGAAACTTGCAAATTGAACCAAATTTAACAAATGTTCTTTGTTGAAATTACCTTTACTATTGGGAAAATTACTCACATGCCATTATAATTTTCAGACTATTCACCGTCCGAAAAATTTCAGAAGTGTTTGAATCTCAATTGTGATTGAGTTAAAACGTTCTGATTTACTTTTTACACTTGAATTTGTCTCTAGAGTGAGTGTTCTGATAGTTGTTGTTTGAGAAGCTTGAATCAAAGCTGTTTTGGGGCGTTTGAATCTATTTGAGCTCTAAATTGTGCTGATTGGTTTGAAACTTGAATTTTAGTCCTTAGAGGTGCGTTGGGTGTTTTTGATTAGGCCATCACATTCGAAAGAAAGTGTCGAGGCACCTATTCACCCCCTCTAGTCGTCATTCCGATCCCACACATGGCATTAGGGTAAATACTACCAACTTTAACCCTAGGGTGAGCCTATTTAAAGGCCTCCATGCCCAAGGGTTAGGGTTGCCCACTTCATTTGAGAACTAGAAATTTTCTTTCAGCTATGCATTAATCCTCTCTTAAATTTCTGTTCATGGATTGAATCTTTGAAAGCTTTTTTTGCCTTGATTTGGATTTGCACGTTCTATTATTTCAGTCTTACCGTGAATAGTGCTTTCTTCCCTGTAGATTTTGTTACACGAAACAACCACAAGCGTTGCAAACATTTCAGTTGTTTCTCTGTGAAAAATGTGTCTTGCTGTTTACGTCTCATTTCTCTCAAGGAACAGTGCTAGACGATTTAGTAGATTTTGTCTTCTAAAATCTGGAAGCAGCATGAGCATTGAAGTTTTTCCAGTTCTTACAGTGAGCAGTGTGTGCGCAGCTTCCTGTTCCTATTGTCGATCAAAAACAACACAGCGCGCCGCTGCTGCACTTTTTTCATTCATTTGTGAGAAAGTTGCTTTGCTATTTTCTGTTCCTTTCTCCAAGATCAAGTATACAGACTGTCTTGTGTTCTTGGCCATCTGAACACCTACAGTGGGTAGGTATTTTTGTTCCTTTTATTCCTGAAAATAGTGCTTTATCTTGGTTCTTTTTGTTGAGCGTAGTTAAGCCATCACAGGTTCTTTATTCAGCTTTTTGCTAGGTTCATGTTACATCAGCACCTATGTTTTGGCTTTTTACTCATACAAAAAGACATATCTGCTTTTACTTTTGATGACTGAATTTCTGTGACATGTTTGGATGAAGAACAGCACCTGAACATCATCTGTTAAGTGAGTTATATTCAGGTTCTTCTTTAGCCATCCGAATCTATTGCTGAATTGATTAACGATTTTAATCGAGAAAGACATGTTCCTTTTGAGTGAACTTTTGAAAGAGATACAAAGCACTGCCACAAATTTTTGCACAAGTCGTCTCCAGAACATTACTAGGCCAAGTGCATTTCAGATCATGCTGCTGCCAGGTAATGTCTAATTCTGAATTCATGATCAACACTTGATCAACCATGTTGTTCATATATGAGATGAAATCTGAAACTAGCTATTTTAGTTTTTCTGATTGCAAACAGAGCCTCTAATATTTTGTTTGATTCTTGGATGGTTAATGTATGGATAGTCTTATTTCAACAGAATCATACTCAAAACAGTAAATACCTGAAAAACTTTTATAGGTTGTTCTTTTCTGATTTCTGGTTCAATTCTGAAAAAAATCTCTAGTCAAGTTGGTTCTATTTTATAATCTAGCTCTTGCTTTGTTGTTTCTGAAAACTTTCATCTCACTTGAGCTGTGAACTTCTTCTTCTTCATAATCTGAAACTTTAAATGGTCTGTATATTTTAGTTGCTTGCTCTTGCATTATTGCGCTGAATGTTCTAGCACTATTCAATTTCCTGTTTTCAGCAGTTTGTTAAGTCTACAAGTCCCACACTCATTTTGCTGAATTGAATTTGTTTCCTGACTGTTTTTGATTAATTAAATTAATCACGGTTTGATATCTAGTCTATACTCACATGCAAGGACAAGAGTCAAAAGAACGTCATGAAAACTGATTAAGTCAGTTTACTTGTATTTTTGGAATTGCTACGGTGATCGTCTCTTTTAACTGAAACTTGAAGTTCTATTATAAACCAATCTTGATAATTCAAAATCCTCTGGAAACTTTTATTTATCATCGATTTGAATTCTCATTTTTTGGAGGAGCGTTGGGTGTTTTTGAACAGACCATTTATTTGATTAAAAATTTGTCAAGGCGCCTATTCACCCCCTCTAGTCGCCCATTCTGATCCCACAATTGGTATCAGAGCCGGTTAGATCACCAGTTGACCTTAACCTGTTTTGATCCTTGTGGCGACATGGATAAGAATTTTAAGATTCCGATGTTTGATGGTCGAGTTTACGCTTATTGGAAGGTGCGCATAGAGGCTTATCTACTAAGCCAAGGAAGTGCTATTTGAGACATTGTTGATTCCCAATATGTGATCCCTGAAACCCGCACTTCAGAGACTAAGAAGTTATAGTACGATTGTAATAGCAAAGAAAGAAACATATTGTTCATCAGTCTGAGTCGCAATGATTTTGATAGGGTCCAGCACCTTAGAACTGCACGTGAGATTTGGTCTACTTTGAAAACCTTTCATGAGGACACTTCTCAGATTAAGGCTAGGAGGCAAAGCACTTATAACCAAGAATACCAAATGTTTGTGCAAGACCCCGACAAATCTGTAGATACCATGTTTGCACGGTTTGATGGAATTTTGAGCAACTTGCGCTCCACTGGGACGTTAGCTTACTCGGATCATGACAGGGCGATCAAACTTCTCTATGCTCTTGATCGTAGCATATGGGAAGTAAAGATCTTGAGCATTGAAGAGTCCATGAGCTTTGACACTTTGACTTGCGATGAACTTTTTAGTAAGTTTAAGTCCACCGAGATCGCCAAGGCATCTCGTTCTGGAATTGGGAACTCTTTGCCACAATCCATGGCACTAGTTTCCAGTTCTAGCAGTGGCACCTCATCTGGAGGTAATATGTCTAGAATTTGTGCTTTTTCTAGAGGTTTTGTCTTATCTTCTTTGGTCTCTATCACAAAAGAACAAGTGGACAAATTGGACGATTAGGAGCTTGCTCTCATAATCAAAAAGTTTACTAGATTCTACAATGATAGAAGAGATCTGTTGGGGAAATATATTTCCCTTAAACACGGGCCAAATGACGTCAGCCTCCGACAGCCTTCGGCCCAGAGCCAGGTACTGTCGGAGCCTGTTTTCTCTCTAAGTGTTGTTTCCAGGTCCCAAGGTGCCTTTCGGGGCCCGTAGCTTCGGAGCCCTCAAACCAGGAGGTCCGGCCCGGAGCCCCCAATTCGGGCCCTGGCGCAGGGCGCCGGAGGCCACCCCCCGGGCGCAGGAGGCCGGAGGCCGCCCTCCGGAGCCATGTCCGGAGGCCACCCTCCGAGAGCCAAGTCCGGAGGCCGCCCTCCAGAGTCCAGTCCGGAGGCCATCCTCCGAGAGCCAGTCTGGAGGCCATCCTCCGAGAGCCAAGTCCGGAGGCCGCCCTTCGGAGTCCAGTCCTGAGGCCGCCCTCCGGAGTCCAGTCTGGAGGCCATCCTCCGAGAGCCAAGTCCGGAGGCCGCCCTCCAGAGTCCAGTCCGGAGGCCATCCTCCGGGAGCCAAGTCCGGAGGCCGCCCTCCGGAGTCCAGTACTAAGGCCGCCCTCCGGAGTCCAGTCCGGAGGCCACCCTCCGAGAGCCAAGTCCTGAGGCCGCCCTCCGGAGTCCAGTTCGGAGGCTGCCCTCCGGAGCATGCTTCGAAGCTCCCCTTCGGGGTGCACTCCGAAGCCTTCCCCCCAGCCTCCACCTTCGGTGTATCTTTTAGCTGGTCAAAGCCTGGCGCAGCCTGACACGTCAGTAAAGCTGTAAAGTTGTCTGGCACTTTTTGTACCGTAGCTAGCTCCTTTTCCCCTCTCTGCCCCTATGAGCCTAGGGCTCATAGGGGGCATCCCAGTCTTTTCCTCTGGCCTGCGTGCCTATAAAAGCAGGGCCAAGCCCTTGTAACAGGGGACACCCCAGGGGGCCATGAGACCATGTAGTTCTCTTCTCCACACTAAGGCATACCATGCCAAATCCACCACAAACTGGACGTAGAGCTATTATCCCCTAGGGGAGGCCCGAACCAGTATAAACCCCTTCTCCCTCTGAGAGAACCCATCGAGGTTCATCCTCCACATCGTACACCACTACAGGAAAACCTGCAGGAACTAACGCAATTGTTCCAACAGTTGGCGCCGTCCGTGGGGAACTTAGTCCTAGAAGCTAAGTTCTCTACCACTGCCTGCAACCCGAAGTGCGCCCGAGGGGGGAGCATCGAGGTTTTCTCGCTTCGCGCACCCTCCGGCAAGGGGCTTCGGGTGCAGATCGAAGGCCACCTTCGCCTTCCTCCATCCTTCGCATACCGGAGCCCACTCTCCGGCAAGGGGCTCCGCTCCACGTTTCAAAGGTCATCGAAGCCCCGAGGGCTACAAGGTAAGTACCGCCCGAAGCCTTACTCCGATGCACCAATCTGCAGTTACATTAACATAAGCTCAAAGTCTTGCTTCGCCTTAAAGCCGAAGCCCTGCTTCGCCCTTGAATACAATTTTTTCGCTCTATCTTACTTAAAAACCGAAGCCATGCTTCGCCTTATTTAAAAACCGAAGCCATGCTTCGCCTTATTCAAAAACCGAAGCCATGCTTCGCCTTACTTAAAAACCGAAGCCATGCTTCGCCTTATTTAAACCCGAAGCAATGCTTCGCCTTATTTAAAACCGAAGCCTTGCTTCGCTTTATAAAATCCGGAGTACCCCTCCGAAGGCTACACAGTGCCCCCGGGCCCGTAGCAGTGGGCTAAAAGGACTCCGGGCCACTGGCCAGACGCGTCCGGGGATTCCGGGCTCCGTGCCCGAAGCATCCCAGGGATTCCAGGTTCCGCACCCGAAGCATCCCAGGGTCGAAGGTGACCCAGAGTCGAAGGTGGCTCACACTATCACAGGTTCGGTGAATCCACACCAAATATCCTTCTCATTACAGGACCAAGTTCCGAAGCCTTGCTTCATTATCTAAACACGCTCCGAAGCCTGGCTTCGCGTGCTCGTGTATAATACGCCTAAGCGTCTCGAAGTCATACTTCGCCATAATCTAAGTGCGTTTCAGAGCCCCGCTCACGCACAGCATCCAAATCCTAGCATGCCAAAGCATGCCTCGCTAGGCTTGGTTGTGTCAAAGCCTTGCTTCGCACCAAGTTAGCGCGTTCGAAGCCCAAAAGAGGCCTTCGCCTTATTTAAAACCGAAGCCCTGCTTCGCACCAAACTAAAGCGTTCGAGCCCAAAGGAGGCCTTCGCTTAAATAAAATTCATACGTCGAAGCCGCCAAAAGGCGCACCCTTCGCATCGTTTATTCTTTTGCCCGCACCAGCAACGGCTAAGTCCCTAACTGCCACGAGCAAAAGGGGGGAAGCATGTATGCGAGGTGTGCGAGTGTAGTACGCAGTACGAGCGTAACAAGCTAAAGCATTCGAAGCCAAACAACACGAAGCATACAGACGAAGTGTGCAAAGATAACAAACTCTATTCATTGTATGTTGAGAAGTGTGTTACAAACATACTTCGGAAGCAAAACTACGTATAATCTGTATCTAAGCCTAAGAAGAACCGTGTGCGAGGCCCCGACCCTCGCTTGCCCCTTCTTCGGCCAGGGCCACCTCGGCTGGACGTCGCCTCATCGGAGCCCGCTCTCCCTCGACTAGCCTGTCCAGGCTCCGAAGCCCGTAAGCTCCGTCTTCCACCTTGCAGGTCGCTCCAAGTTAGCGAAGCAGGCGGTGCTGTATCGAAGGCAGAAAAGTCTAGGGCTTCGTCGCCTGCTAAGGCCGTACGCGAAGGAAAAGACGAAGGACCCTGAAGGTACTCCGTCTTCACAGCGGCTAATAAATCCTGAGCTATGTCGGAGATGGCTTAAACCGAGGGGGGCCTTCGGACCTAGCTACTTCGAGGATTGCCCACAGCTGTTGAAGCTCTTCGGAGTCCTCGAGGACTTCGAGGTCTGCGCTCGAAGTCTGCGCCTGGGCAGGTATAAAAAACCCCCGCATTCATATTAATAAACTGATAGAGTTTTACAAGCCTGCAGCTAAGTATTACAAAAGGCCTAAGGAGATCTACACCTTCGGAGGCAGAGGTACCGAAGTCGAAGGCTGATCAGGCATAGCAGGTGCTTTGGATCGGCGATGTCGGAGGGCCTTCTGGAGGTCGAGGACTGCTTCGCAGCCTTGCTCCTTCCAGGGGTCCTGCAGCCGCCGCCAGGCTCCGCGAACTTCGGCCGGGGGCGTCACCAAGTGCGGACCCCCGAAGGCTACTGGGGTCACGGAGGTCGCAGCCCGAAGGTGGTCACACCCCGCGGCATGGAGCAGGTGCAACACCCCTTGGCCCGCGACGCGACCGGCCATAAGAGCGAAGCCCGTCAGCGCTTCGTCCGCTACCGAAGCTGCAGTCTTCAAGAAGTCGGCGCGGTCCCCAATCGGGTCCTGATCGCCAAAATCCGGAGTCCGGCACTCGGTCCCTATTTTCTCAAGGACCTCGGTCAGACTCTGAGTGGCCTCGCCGAGATTAGCCACGACGAAGCTCTCAAGATCCCGAGCCCGCTGGCGGAGCTCCTCATTCTCCTTCGCCTGACGGGCCTCGGCGTCCTTCGAAGCTTGGAGCTCCGCGCGGAGCCGAGCCGTCTCCGAGGCCAAGGCTTCCTTCGCCTCAGCAGCCGAAGCCTCGGCCCGCCTCCGCTTCTCAGCTTCCTCCAAGACCTCGCGGCGAAGGGCCTCCTTCTCTTCTGCGAGGCGCTCCATCCGCCTGTCGGCAGCAGTCGAATCTGCCGCGTTCAGTGCGAAGGCCTGCAGGAATTCAACAAACCTTGAGTATCAACCGAAGGACAAAGTATTGTTCAAAGCTGCAAAGGGCTTCGCTCACCCGCAGGAGGACTTCGCTCGAACTGACAAAGAGGTCCGCGGGGTCCTGACGGCTAAGCTGGGCCACCAAATCCCCCTCTTCCGCAGAAGCGCAGGCCTCGCGGAAACTGCGGATCGCCGCCACCGTCACGCCCCCCCTCGGCTTGAAAGGGTGAATCACGGCCACAGTCGTCTCCGCGAGCTTCGGCGAGGCGGGGCTTAAGCCCACCACATCCACTTCTTCTTCGCCTCGAGGGACTTCGTGGCCTCCGCTGCCTTCATCGTCAGACGAAGTACTCTCGGACTCTGAGCCGCTGCCGCTGCTGCTGCCGCTGCTACTCGAAGCTTCCGTGGGCTTCGCCTCGGCAGACTTCGATCCACCCTCGCTTGTCGGCTTCGCCTTAGCGGGCCTCGCATCGTCCTCATCCTCTGCAGGGAGCCAAGTCAAAATCCGCATATTGGGGCAAAGCTTGCATAAAAGGTTTACCTTCATCAGAGATTTCTTGGAAGGCCGGTGGGGCTAAGTGCGTCCTCCAGCTCCCTCGCTGCGAAGCTGGCTCATCCACCTCCGCGCCCAAAGCCGGTTCCGCTAGAGCACCCGTGGCCTCCTTAGCAGCCGGAGTGTGCGCGTCAGCCTCCGCCGCCGAAGGCCTCGCCGCCAGGGGCTTCGCTGCCTTCTTGGAGGGCGGTGTAGCCGCGGGCTTCTCCGCAACCTCCCCCGAGGCATTCGGCTCGTCCTCGTCCCCCCGCTTCCTCTTGGCTACGGCCGACGAGGTGGTCAGGTGGGCGAAGTCCGGCAGAGCAGGGAGCCCTCTGAGGTCGAGAGCGGTCCACACTCTGTTCCAGCGCTCCCAGGACCCCACCAGGGCAAGGCGCTGGTTCTGCTCCTCGGGGGTCGGAGTCCCGACGACTCGATCCGCCGCCGCGATGGCCTCCTCCGGGGTCCTCATTTTGAGGTCGGCTTCTTGGAAAGTTTGAGTTAGAAGTGAAGTCTACGAAGTATTAAAAAGCAGAGAGACTTCGAAGCCTTACAGAAGCGGTCGAAGGCCAGCTCGCTATGTTCACCTCGGCCCGAAGCCTGAAAGAGCCCCTCCGGCCAGGAGCGCGCGAGGGGGCTGAGCCGGAGGGTGATGAACTCCTCCGCGAGGTCCCTCATGCTCATCTTCGCCGCCACTCTCCGGAGCAGCGAGATCCTCGAGCGAAGGATGTCTTCGCTGGTCTTCACCACCCCTTCGCGCCGGTACAAAATATGGGCGTTGGTACTCCGAAGGGGGGAGTTGGCACCGACGGAGGCATAGAACCACTCTTGGTCCCACCTCGAGTACCACTTGTTGTTGACGGCCCTCGCCGGGAAGGCGTTTTGGTACTCCTTCCGGAGCTGGAAATTGGCGCTGCTGAAGGCCAGCGCCCTCTTGACGCGGTCCGTCCCCTCCCGCGGCTTCGGTTGGCAGTTGGCGTCGTGGAGGGCGACGAAGACGTCCGCGCGGCCCTCGCAGCCCTCGGCCCTCATGGCCCACTCAAAGACGGCTAACCTCGCCACGGCGTTGGGCGAAAGCTGAGGGAGCTCGAGGTTGTAAGCCTTGAGGACTTCACTCAACATCCCCACTGCAGGCAGTCCGAGGCCGGCTTCGAAAAAGGCCTCGAACACCACCACCTCGTCAGCACGAGGCCTCGGCTCAGCCTCCGACTTCTCCGGGACCCGAAGTTGGATCTTCGCCGCAATCTTCCCTTCGCAGGCCCTCCGGACCGACTCCTCCGTGGAGATCGAGGCCCTCATCTCCAGGGTCTGCTCGAACTTGTCGGAGGGCGTCCGAAGGTCCCTCGGCCCCATCCGCCTGGGCGCAGTCTTCGCCACCGTAGCCGCCGCTGCCTGCACCTGGGCGGAGCCCGAGCTCGAGCCCAAAGCAAGAGGCTTCGCCACCGCCTTCTTCGGCATGTTGATGGGACTTCGGCGCGAAGAGCTAAAACTAGCGAAGGGGGCTCAGAGCGAAGCTAGAAGAAGAACAGAGCGAAGGTTGCAAGGCAACGAGAAGAAAGCAAATGAAGGTGTGTCGAAGCCGCGTGCGGTAAGTCCCTATTTATAGGCGCGGTAAGAATTCCAACCGTCGTGGGCCGAACCCACTGCCAGGTGGGCCTCCAGCGAAGGCGAACCGGCCCAGATCAAGGTAACGGTAACTTTCTTGACCGTTGCGGAGCCGTTCGGCCTCCCCGAGGCCGTTCTGGCAACTAGCGCGGGCATTTATTACCCCCGGGTATCGAGGTCACCTTCGGTCCAGGCTCCGAAGGTATGTTCCCTCTGAAGTCATGTTTTCAGGTCATTTGTCCTAAGGGCGCGTGCACCCCTTCGTCCCGAAGGCCTACACGCGAGGGGCTACTGTTGGGGAAATATATTTCCCTTAAACAGGGGCCAAATGACGTCAGCCTCCGACAGCCTTCGGCCCAGAGGCAGGTACTGTCGGAGCCTGCTTTCTCTCTAAGTGTTGTTTCCAGGTCCCAAGGTGCCTTTCGGGGCCCGTAGCTTCGGAGCCCTCAAACCAGGAGGTCTGGCCCGGAGCCCCCAATTCGGGCCCTGGCGCAGGGCGCCGGAGGCCACCCCCCGGGCGCAGGAGGCTGGAGGCCGCCCTCCGGAGCCAAGTCCGGAGGCCACCCTCCGAGAGCCAAGTCCGGAGGCCGCCCTCCGGAGTCTAGTCCGGAGGCCATCCTCCGAGAGCCAGTCTGGAGGCCATCCTCCGAGAGCCAAGTCCGGAGGCCGCCCTCCGGAGTCCAGTCCTGAGGCCGCCCTCCGGAGTCCAGTCTGGAGGCCATCCTCCGAGAGCCAAGTCCAGAGGCCGCCCTCCGGAGTCCAGTCCGGAGGCCATCCTCCGAGAGCCAAGTCCGGAGGCCGCCCTCCGGAGTCCAGTCCGGAGGCCATCCTCCGGGAGCCAAGTCCGGAGGCCGCCCTCCGGAGTCCAGTCCTGAGGCCGCCCTCCGGAGTCCAGTCCGGAGGCCACCCTCCGAGAGCCAAGTCCTGAGGCCGCCCTCCGGAGTCCAGTTCGGAGGCTGCCCTCCGGAGCATGCTTCGAAGCTCCCCTCCGGGGTGCACTCCGAAGCCTTCCCCCCAGCCTCCACCTTCGGTGTATCTTTTAGCTGGTCAAAGCCTGGCGCAGCCTGACACGTCAGTAAAGCTGTAAAGTTGTCTGACACTTTTTGTACCGTAGCTAGCTCCTTTTCCCCTCTCTGCCCCTATGAGCCTAGGGCTCATAGGGGGCATCCCAGTCTTTTCCTCTGGCCTGCGTGCCTATAAAAGTAGGGCCAAGCCCTTGTAACAGGGGACACCCCAGGGGGCCATGAGACCCTGTAGTTCTCTTCTCCACACTAAGGCATACCATGCCAAATCCACCACAAACTGGACGTAGGGCTATTATCCCCTAGGGGAGGCCCGAACCAGTATAAACCCCTTCTCCCTCTGAGAGAACCCATCGAGGTTCATCCTCCACATCGTACACCACTACAGGAAAACCTGCTGGAACTAACGCAATTGTTCCAACAAGATCAAAGAAGAGGAGGCTCTTGAGGATATTTTGAGTGTGGTGATCTTAATCATATTAAAGCAAATTGCCCAAAACTGGTAGAGAATGAACATGAACACAAACACCAAAAAAGAGACAAAAAACTCTTCTTCAAAGGCAAGAGAGGAAAAGTGGCAAAAAGAGTGGCTAGAGCGTTCATGGTTGCTCTTAGCGACATCGACAACACCTCAAGTGAGGAGCCAAGCTCCGATGAAGAAGATCCATGCAAGAATGAAGAAAAGAAGGAAAAGACAAAAGACTTTAATGGTCTCTGCTTCATGGCCAATGAAAAGCACAACAACGATGAGCTAGACTCATCTGAGGTTAGTTTATCTCATGACCAGCTTCTTGTTTAAAATGATGAATTACATGATGTAATCATTTCACAAGATAGACTACTCAAACTTGCTGCTAAAGAACGAAAGGAACTAAAATCCAAAATTGAATCTCTTTCTACTGAACTTGTCATGTTGAAATCTAAGTCTGAAAATGCTGAATGTTAGTCTTGCCTTGTTGTAATGAATGAACTTGCTCAGTTGCATCTAATTCATGCTCAAAATCTTGAAAAACTTTAAAATGTTCAAAAACAACTTTTGGAGGTGGATTCTAGTCCTTGTGTCATCAATGAATGCTTGAATTGTTCTTTACTTGTTGAAAGCATTAATTTGAGAGATAAGCATGTTGATGAACTTAAGGATAGATTGGAGAGTGTTGAGTGTTCTAAAGATGTGCAGCCATCATGTTCCACCCGCTTCATCCTTAAGGACCAACTTAACTTTGCTAGAGAGCAAGTCAAAAAACTTAAGTGTGAGAATGATTATCTACTTTCCATGGTAGATAAGTGTACCGAAGGGAATGGTAAAATGTATTAGCTTTTGGATAAAACTAAAATGTGTGCTGATAGGGCAGAGTTAGCTCTAGGATTCGGTTATGAGAGAACTACACCAAATACCCAAGCTACCCTTGAGAAAGAGAGAGCCCAGTTAGACACCACTCAGAAAGCCAAAAATCCTACCCAACCTAAAAGGATAATCATTCCACCCGCCAAGACAGACTCCAAGCAAAAACCAAGAAAAATTGTGAGGATTGCACTATAAACTTATGAACCTACACACAAGAAAGTTTTTCATTGCTCTTATTGTCATCGTGTAGGTCATTTGATTGGTTTTTGTTATCATCATATCAAGGATGAACGTCGTGCTCATGCTATGAACTTTCATGATTTGTATTATCCATCTTTTCACTTGCATGAGTATGATTATTTCACTTATTCTAATTTTGAAGCTCCTCATGGTTATATGAGTGACTATACCCATCGTGGTTTACACCATGCTTCATATGATGTTAGACCATGTATTAGAGGTTTTGGTCCAAGTCATTTTAGGAGACCTCAACACTTTGCAAGAAGACCTCGCTTTCAATATGATTCTCGTCCTACACAGTCTTTTGTTTTGCCTAACACTCGAGTTGTTCAGTGCTAAATACCTAAACATTTTATCACTAACCCTAGCACTGAGTACTCGAGGTCTTCTGTCTCTATGTAGGGAAAGAATGGAAGCCAAGAGAACAAGTGGATTATTGATTCCGGATGTTCGCGCCACATGACCGGAAAGTCATCATGGTTCTCTAGCCTCACCTTAACCAAGCAACGAGAACACACCACTTTTGGAAACAATCGCACAAGTAGAGTGAAAGGCCAAGGTATGATTAGAATCAATGAAAACTTCACTCTCTCTAATGTTGCATTGAGGACTTGGGCTATAACTTACTTTCTGTCTCTCAATTGCTTGATGAGGGTTTTAAGGTTCACTTTGGTCGTGATGCCTCTCATGTGCTTGATTCTTCTGTCGCTTTCATTTGCAAAATCTTGAGAATATGGAGAGTGTTTAGAGCTGATTTCTCTGAATCATTTGGCTCTTCTCATTGCCTTTTGGCTGAACCTTTATCTGAGATTTGGATGTGGCATAGGAGACTAGGGCAAATGAGCTTTTATCTTCTTGCTCAATTGAGTGCCCTAGGACTCATCCGTGGATTGCCCAAGCTAAAATTTGAGAAGAACCTAATTTGTGCACCTTGTCATCTTGGAAAAATGGTTGCCGCTTCTCATTCACCCATAAACATGGTGATGACTGAGCGACCCGAAGAGCTTCTTCATATGGCCACTATAGGTCCATCCCGGGTTAGCTCTTTAGGCGGAAAATGGTACGTTCTTGTTGTTGTTGACGACTACTCTCATTACTCTTGGGTTTTATTTCTTGTAAGAAAGGATGAAGTGTTTATACACTTTCGGAGCTTAGCATTGAGGCTATTAAATGAACTCCCCGATGCAATGAAAGACATTCAAAGTGACAACGGCACCGAGTTCAAGAACAGCTGTTTTGCATATTTTTGCCTTGAACATGGAATTGAACATCAGTTTTCTGCACCAAGAGTCCCTCAACAAAACGATGTTGTTGAGAGGAAAAATCGCACACTTGTGGAGATGGCTAGGACGATGCTCAACGAGCATAAGACTCCTAGAAAATTTTGGGCTGAAGCCATGAGTACATCATGCTACATCTCCAATAGGATCTTTTTGCGCTCTTTGTTGAATATGACATCTTATGAACTTCACAAAGCTTTATATGGGCTCAAGCAAGCTCTTAAGGCTTGGCACGACCGTCTTAGGAACTTCTTGATTGAGCACGGGTACAAGATGGGCTCTGTTGATAAGACCTTGTTCACTCTCATGCATGCCAAAGATTTCTTGTTCAGATTTATGTTGATGACATAATCTTTGGTGGTTCATCTTATACTCTTGTGGCCGAGTTTGCTAAATCCATGAGCAAGGAATTCGAAATGTCGATGATGGGAGAGCTGACCTTCTTCCTTGGTTTGCAAATCAAACAAAGCAAACAAGGAACTTTTATACATCAGACAAAATACACTAAAGACCTGCTAAAACGTTTTGACATGTCAGATGCAAAACCACTTTCTACCCCAAAGGGTACTTCAGTTGCGCTTGATCCAGAAGAAGACGGAAAAGAAGTGGACCAGTGTAGGACCGAAAGTAGCGACTAGAGGGGGGTGAATGGGTGCCTTAAAAATTCTTGCGAATCAATGGCCTTCTCCGACACCCAACGCACCTCAACAAACAATCACCATAAACAAAAACAGTTCATAGGTGCTTAAAATAATCTAGCCTAAAAACGACCGGTGTCCTAGATAAAAAGACACCAACACAGTGCTTAAAGGCAGATCAATGGTGAAATCAAAACATGAGCGTTTCTATCATCATAGAGATAATCATCACAAGCATTTAAACAAAATAACTGCTGATATAAAAGTTCTCTTGCAGATAAAATAAAATGCACTACCTATAGGGAAATATATCAATGACCAAACATAGTGCGATCTAAAATAAACTACTCGCTGTAAATAAATCTATCCAGAGATAAACTACAAGTGCACGGAAATCAACAGCTAGGATAAATGCTAATTTAAACAGATGATTAGGCATATTTTTCGAGAATGAACAGGATGCTTACTCGTACTAATCCCGTTGCTACAGTGTAGATGTGCCCCGATTTGCGTACGCCTTGATCAATCCGTCTGATCAGCTGCAGTGAGCATTGGAACCCGTGCCCTTGCTTGCTGCCGTGAGCTGTGTTCACTCTACCTACTACCCTTGAGAAAGAGAGAGCCCAGTTAGACACCACTCAGAAAGCCAAAAATCCTACCCAACCTAAAAGGATAATCATTCCACCCGCCAAGACATACTCCAAGCAAAAACCAAGAAAAATTGTGAGGATTGCACTAGAAACTTATGAACCTACACACAAGAAAGTTTTTCATTGCTCTTATTGTCATCGTGTAGGTCATTTGATTGGTTTTTGTTATCGTCATATCAAGGATGAACGTCGTGCTCATGCTATGAACTTTCATGATTTGTATTATCCATCTTTTCACTTGCATGAGTATGATTATTGCACTTATTCTAATTTTGAAGCTCCTCATGGTTATATGAGTGACTATACCCATCGTGGTTTACATCATGCTTCATATGATGTTAGACCATGTATTAGAGGTTTTGGTCCAAGGCATTTTAGGAGACCTCAACACTTTGCAAGAAGACCTCGCTTTCAATATGATTCTCGTCCTACATAGTCTTTTGTTTGCCTAACACTCGAGTTGTTTAGTGCTAAATACCTAAACATTTTATCACTAACCCTAACACTGAGTACTCGAGGTCTTCTGTCTCTATGTAGGGAAGGCATGGAAGCCAAGAGAACAAGTGGATTATTGATTCCGGATGTCCGCGCCACATGACCGGAAAGTCATCATGGTTCTCTAGCCTCACCTTAACCAAGCAACGAGAACACACCACTTTTGGAAACAATCGCACAAGTAGAGTGAAAGGCCAAGGTATGATTAGAATCGATGAAAACTTCACTCTCTCTAATGTTGCATTGAGGACTTGGGCTATAACTTACTTTCTGTATCTCAATTGCTTGATGAGGGTTTTAAGGTTCACTTTGGTCGTGATGCCTCTCATGTGCTTGATTCTTCTGTCGCTTTCATTTGCAAAATCTTGAGAATATGGAGAGTGTTTAGAGCTGATTTCTCTGAATCATTTGGCTCTTCTCATTGCCTTTTGGCTGAACCTTTATCTGAGATTTGGATGTGGCATAGGAGACTAGGGCACATGAGCTTTTATCTTCTTGCTCAATTGAGTGCCCTAGGACTCATCCGTGGATTGCCCAAGCTAAAATTTGAGAAGAACCTGATTTGTGCACCTTGTCATCTTGGAAAAATGGTTGTCGCTTCTCATTCACCCATAAACATGGTGATGACTGAGCGACCCGGAGAGCTTCTTCATATGGCCACTATAGGTCCATCCCTGGTTAGCTCTTTAGGCGGAAAATGGTACGTTCTTGTTGTTGTTGACGACTACTCTCATTACTCTTGGGTTTTATTTCTTGTAAGAAAGGATGAAGTGTTTATACACTTTCGGAGCTTAGCATTGAGGCTATTCAATGAACTCCCTGATGCAATGAAAGCCATTCAAGTGACAACGGCACCGAGTTCAAGAACAGCTGTTTTGCATATTTTTGCCTTGAACATGGAATTGAATATCAGTTTTCTGCACCAAGAGTCCCTCAACAAAACGGTGTTGTTGAGAGGAAAAATCGCACACTTGTGGAGATGGCTAGGACGATGCTCAACGAGCATAAGACTCCTAGAAAATTTTGGGCTGAAGCCATGAGTACATCATGCTACATCTCCAATAGGATCTTTTTGCGCTCTTTGTTGAATATGACATCTTATGAACTTCACAAAGCTTTATATGGGCTCAAGCAAGCTCTTAAGGCTTGGCACGACCGTCTTAGGAACTTGTTGATTGAGCACGGGTACAAGATGGGCTCTGTTGATAAGACCTTGTTCACTCTCATGCATGCCAAAGATTTTTTGTTCAGATTTATGTTGATGACATAATCTTTGGTGGTTCATCTTATACTTTTGTGGCCGAGTTTGCTAAATCCATGAGCAAGGAATTCGAAATGTCGATGATGGGAGAGCTGACCTTCTTCCTTGGTTTGCAAATCAAACAAAGCAAACAAGGAACTTTTATACATCAGACAAAATACACTAAAGACCTGCTAAAACGTTTTGACATGTCAGATGCAAAACCACTTGCTACCCCAAAGGGTACTTCAGTTGCGCTTGATCCAGATGAAGACGGAAAAGAAGTGGACCAGTGTAGGACCGAAAGTTGCGACTAGAGGGGGGTGAATGGGTGCCTTAAAAATTCTTGCGAATCAATGGCCTTCTCCGACACCCAACGCACCTCAACAAACAATCACCATAAACAAAAACAGTTCATAGGTGCTTAAAATAATCTAGCCTAAAAACGACCGGTGTCCTAGATAAAAATACACCAACACAGTGCTTAAAGGAAGATCAACGGTGAAATCAAAACGTGAGCGTTTCTATCATCATAGAGATAATCATCACACGCATTTAAACAAAATAACTGCTAATATAAAAGTTCTCTTGCAGATAAAATAAAATGCACTACCTATAGGGAAATATATCAATGACCAAACATAGTGCGATCTGAAATAAACTACTCGCTGTAAATAAATCTATCCAGAGATAAACTACAAGTGCACGGAAATCAACAGCTAGGATAAATGCTAATTTAAACAGATGATTAGGCACATTTTTCGAGAATGAACAGGATGCTTACTCGTACTAATCCCGTTGCTACAGTGTAGATGTGCCCCGATTTGCGTACGCCTTGATCAATCTGTCTGATCAGCTGCAGTGAGCCTTGGAACCCGTGCCCTTGCTTGCTGCCGTGAGCCTCTTGAAGTCCCCAGCAGCGTGGCTTTCCACAAGCAAAGTCATGCAGCTTCACTGTCCAGCGCCGCACGCCTGTCGACAGCTAGGGCGCTAGGCAGTGCTAGCTAGCTAGTTGCATAGACCGTCTGCTTGTAACACCCCAGAAATTAAAAAGGATTAAAATAAAAGAAAAATATTATTTAAATCATTTCTGGATTTATTATTAAAGGAAAAATCACCAAAGAGCCCAAATAAAGCCAAACAGGGAGAAATACTCAAAATCTGGACTTGAAAATTTTATGAGATGAACTAGAGACCAAAATATAATTTTAGGAATTTTTACAGATTTTTATCAACAGTGAATCAACCCTTAATCAAATATATGAATTACTAGATTTATTTTAAATCAGAAAGGAATTAAAAATCAAAACCGGCCTCAACCTCCAAAGTAACCAAGCCCGGCCCAATCCAAGCCATGAGCCGCTGACATGTGGGACCCTCCTGTCGGCGCCGATTCCCTCCCCTCTCTCCCGCCCGCGCTCGCTTCGGTCCCACCGGTCAGCCTCTGTCGCACCGCTTTTGCCCACTGACTGCCCGGACCCGCCTGTCGGCCCTTCCTTTTCTGTTTCGCCCGCTGACAGGTGGGGGCCACCTGTCAGCATCGTCTTCTTCGTTGGAAGGGGATCCCCCTTCCTTATCCGGCGAGATCGCCTCCCAAATCCGCCGCCGGCTGCCCGATTTTGCCCAACCGAGCACTGGATCGTGATCCCCTCACTCCGGCGATCTCTTTCCATCCAAACCCGACGCGGATTCATGAGTATAGAAGCCTCCCCGTACGCATGGAAGCTCGCCGGCGCAAAAATGGAACCCCTCGGATTTCCACCGGCATTCTTCCCTCCTTACGCCGGCAAACCCCCTATTTATACCCCTCCGGTCGCCGCGTTCAACCCACACCGCCAAAGCCCGAGCTCGAGTGAACCCGAGCGCTCCCTCGTCGTTTTCGGGTTTCCCCTCTGCTCCACCTCCGGCGAGCGATCGCCGTCGCCTCCGACCCCCGCTGCCTTAGCCACCGCCACCAGAGTGATCGTCGACCACCGCCCCACCTTGGCATCCACTCCGTTGGCCGAGGACACCGCCGGATCGCCGTCGCCGACGAGCACCCGAACGCTCTACTGCGTCTACCCTCGCCGCCGGCCGCCGTCCGTCGCCCTCCGTCGCCGCCAGAGGTACCATCGTGATCGCCATCCTCTCCTCTTTCCATTTTCGCCAAGAGCTAGGCCCCTAGGCCCTCGCCGTCGCCGCCATGTCCGCACCCGAGGTCACCGTCGCCGGAGACGAAGGGTAAACTACCCTCGTCACCACGTGCCGTGCCGGAATTCATCCGAGCCGCACGATCCCGCACGGACGATCCAGATTAGATCCTACAGGATCTAATCTGAGCCCTCAGATCCGGTCAAACCGGTATCTTTTAATCTGGGCCGTCGATCTCTATTTAAAAGTTTGACTCAATCTGGTGCATCCACGTCATACCCGTTCGCTAGGATTTAATCAGGACCGTCCATTTTCATTTAAACGTTCCGCCTCGCGCCTGGCCGCTTGATCCGGATCGGACGATCCAGATCGGTTCGGTCCACGCGCATAGTACCGCGGTCCACCGTGGGCCTGGTTCACCGTGGACCAGAGCCCATTTTCCAGTTTAAATGAAATTCAGAAAATTGTTCAAACTTTGAAAATTCATATCTTGCTCAATTTAACTCCAATTTTCACCATTCAAATTTTGTTAAATCTAGAATAATATTCTCTACACATTAATGCAATAAAAATAGTATGTTCCTGTTACCCAAAATATTATTAATAAATAAATGAATAAAAATCCCTTAGGATTAAAATTAATAATACGGAAAATAAATTAGGAAAAATCCTAAAAGATAAACTTCACTGATTTATGCAAAAACTCAGAATAATAAATATATGACTTCACATAAAAACACCCACAACTATGAATGTTCTTCTATTTTGTGATTTTTATCTGTTTATTGAATGTATTATTTTTCCGTATCGAGAAGACTACGAGTTCATCGAGGAGCAGGAGTTCTACCCCGAGGTTCCTCCATCCCCCTTTGCTGATCAAGGCAAGTCATCGACCATCTCTGTGGAAACAGTTGATCATAATTGAGCCCATGTTTTAATAAATTATCGCTATAACCCATAGGTTAATATTGCATTAGTCCAATAATCAAGCCTTACACTTATATTTATTAGATCACTGTCCTTGTGTGCAAACCCAAGCCATGCTTATTGAGCCTTAACTCCTTGTCACTCTACTATTAAAATATTAGCTAGTGCCCAATGTACCGGCACAACTACTATAGGCTAAAAAGAACGAGTCGTAGATAGCTGGATTCTGTATATGTATTTCCCTGTTATTCTCGTCTCTGGACTCTGTTGGAGTTGGCTAGGTTATAAGTATGGTGGGTTCCGGGTGCAAGCTCGGGCACTGGTTTGTCGCACCCGGGGCACTATAAGGACCGGTCTGCGGGATCTGTTGCAAAGCACTTCCGTACCAACCACAAGTCTAATGGGTAAGTCCTAACTGGAAGTGTGGAACTCTTCGGCTCTATGCACCATAGTGGAGGGGTACAAGGGGCAAGCCTGCGGGTGACTTGTACCAAAGAAGGCTCAAGGGGGGGGTATGGTGAGCACTCGACACGTTGAGACACGATACGAAACCCATAAGAGGGTGTTGTGGAGTCGGAGGGAACCATATGGAAGGTTTTGGCATGAGTTCCCGTGAAATGGGTCATCTCGTTACACTTTGGTGTAAGTGATGAGTGCGTGCCTTGTGGGTACAGTGGTACATCTCTGATCAGAGTAATTTAATCTTTTCGAAAAGCCGAGCCCACGGTCAAGGGCGGGTTGTGTGACTACTCGCAGTTAGTTTACAATTGTTTGAATGATCAAGTTATTCATGGCACGTAAGGACTGTTGAGCGAGGTGGGGTTGACTGTACCCCTCGAGTTAGAAGATGATGATACACATGCACATGTTTACTTTTCCGTACTAATAAATTGCTCACATTTAAAGCTTTACAATTATGCTGCTTCCGCAAAATTAGCCACTATCCCCCTTGTTATAATCTTGCATTATATTTGCATTCGGTGGCTTGCTGAGTACATCTGTACTCACCCCGTTGACTTACAACATCAGAGCCCGTCTACTACGAGGAGGATGAAGGTCTGGAGTAGCGACCCAGTCAAGGCGAGACTGGAAGGAGGCGTTCATCTAGGACCCTTATTTTATTAGTTTCTCTTCACCTTTATTCACTTTTGTATTAATACGGTCTACGAACCGTGAATGATTGTCCGTATTGTACGTGGTCGCATGATGAACGTCTTGTTTTATTGATTTTCTATGGAATTTCAATAAAGTCCTGATTTATTAAATCGGGGCGCGACAAGATGGTATCAGAGCCGACTTGACTGTAGGAAGCCAAACAGACCTGACCCTAGGACTTATATTAACTATATTTTCTTACAAAAAATTACTTATCCTCTCATCTTCCGAGATTTTCACAAAAAACTTTCTCTCTTTTGTAGATGCCGGTCCGTACCATGAGTGGGAACCTTCGTGATGAGGCCGGATTCGTCCGCGAGCTGCGCATGCTCGTCGGTTTTCTCGGATTCGAGCATGAGACGATGTACCATGGAGTCTTCCCCAACGAGGAAGAAAGCTTCTGCGAGGTCACCGTCGTCGTCTAGCCCTCCCCTCAGACAGCTCACACTTATCGCGGAGGAGGACCTACCTTCTTGGTTGCCAGTCAGCGCACCGCCCTCCAGGCACTCACGGAGCTCCGGATGATCTACGACAGCGAGCTCTATGACACGGACTTTCGCTTCGTGCCTCTTCGCACCCCAGGGAATCCACACAGTGTCTTCGTCAGCACACTCTCCCAGCGCCATTCTGCGATAGGTCATACCATGCGCTTGTTGGAGGCCATGGATGATCTTCATTACGAGGCACTGCAGGACGCCAATGGACAGCGCGACACCATCAGCTTCTACCGCCACTCTTCCGGGGATCTGAACCGCGAGAACGGAGATCTTCGTCGCCGCATCCAGCAGGGACATCGCTTGGCCGCCGAGGCAGAGGAGCTACGGCGCCAAAATGAGCTCCTTCGGCAGCGTGTCGCCCCCAACCCACAGCTCCGCTACCAGATCGAGGAGTTGAAGAAGGACCTGGAGGAGATCGCGCCTCTTCCGCCTCGCAGGAAGAAACCCCTTCGGATCCCTACTGTGAGGCCCAAGAGGATCTCCCGCAGCGCACCACCCGCCGGACCGTCCAGCTCCTCGACCCCGACCGTCTCCCACGAGCCCGAGATCGAGCCGTCCCCCGAGCTACCGTAGACGTAGTTTTACGGTTGATTGTTATTTTCATTTTTGCTTGCGTGTATTAGCATTCATGTCAAATCATAAGGCATGAATGAAGAATTAAATAAATGTGACCGCAAGAACGGTATCTTTTGAAATAAAATATGAAGAAGTTCACTAAAATAAATGTGTCTACCTTGAAAACTCCAGGATGACCAACACTCAGGGTTCCGACGCTCCTCAGAACGGAGGAGAGAGTGGCAACTTGCCACACTGGGGAGCCACCGGGCAAAGGCAAGCCCCGGTCGCCAACCACCCCACTCTGGCCAAGATGATGGCCACTCAGAACCAGTTGGTTGCGGCCCTATTAAACCAGATGCAACAACAGCAGCAGCAGATGCAAGAGCAGCAGGCTCATCTCTTTCGCCTCCACCAACAGCCCGAGCTGCCCAGACCCGCCACATCAGCTCCCGCTCCTGCGTCCCAGCTTTCGGAGTTCCTCCGAGTCCGTCCCCCGACCTTCTCGAGCACCACCAACCCCATGGAGGCTGGGGATTGGTTGCGAGCTATCGAGAAGAAGCTCGATCTGCTGACCTACACCGAGCAGGAGAGGGTGGCCTTCGCCACCCACCAGCTTCATGGTCCCGCCGCAGAGTGGTGGGACAATCATCGTGAGACACTGCCCGAGGGCCACGCCCCTACTTGGGCAGAGTTCTCGGCCGCCTTTCGTGCCGCCCACATCCCCGATGGCATCATCGCCCAGAAGCAACAAGAGTTCCGAGACCTACAGCAGGGGAGCAGGTCTGTCACAGAGTACCTGCACGAGTTCAACCGTCTGGCCAGGTACGCACCTGAGGAGGTCCGTACGGATGCGGCCAGACAGGCCAAGTTCCTCCGGGGACTAAAGGATGAGCTGTCCCTACAGCTTATCTCCGGAGATTTCGCCAACTTCCAAAAGTTGGTGAACAAGGCTATCATGCAGGAGACCCAGCAGAACAAGGTCGACCTGAAGAAGAAGCGAATGATTGCCTTCAGGCAAAACCAGGGCATGGCCCAGAGACCCCGTTTTGCTCCACCTCCACCAGCACAGCAGTACCACCCCCGCCCAGTGTATCGTCCGGCGCCACTAGCCGCCAATGCCGGAGCCAGCCAACCTCGTCCCGCTCCCGCCGCACCAACCGTCCCAGCTGCCCCAGCCAAGAAGCCGGAAGTTTTGAGAGACAGGCATGGCAAGCCTGTAGTATGCTTCAACTGCCGCCAGGAGGGACACTACTCACATCAGTGCCCTCATCCCAAGCGTGCTCAAGGCGTCGCCTCCAACCCCGCCGTCCGCGCCAAGGTGAACCACGTCACCGCCGAGGAAGCCCAGGCCGCACCAGAGATTGTCATGGGTAAGTTTATGGTTCATTCATCGCTTGCAGTGGTATTATTTGACACCGGAGCTACCCACTCCTTTATATCAACTGCTTTTGTGGAAAATAATGCCCTAGACATAAGTGAACTACCCAGGCCAGTATTGATAGCTACCCCGGGCAAGCAAACCCTCGCCTGTTCCTTTAGTCCAAGGGTATGGGTAGAAATCCAAGGCACGATATTTTGGGCCGACCCCATTCTAATAGAATGCCAAGGTTTGGATCTCATTCTAGGGATGGATTGGCTAAATAAACATCAAGGTGTAATAGAATGTGCCCAGAGAAAAGTGACTGTGACTAATGAAGAAGGGACTGTCGTCACATTTCAGATGCCAAGCATGAAGATCAGAAGACCAAGACTAGCATCAGATTACCTTGGAAGAGAATACCGATAGTCTGTGAGTACCCGGACGTATTCCCAGAGGATCTACCAGGGAATGCCACCCAGAGGGACATCGAGTTCAGGATTGACTTGGTGCCCGGAACCACCCCTATTTACTAAGCGACCATACCGGATGGCCGCCAATGAGCTTAGCTGAGATGAAGCAGCAGTTGGAGGATCTCGAGAAGAAAGGCTACATCAGACCAAGCACAGTCGCCAGTGGGTGCCTCCCGTCATCTTCGTCGAGAAGAAAGAAGACAAGGCAAAGCGTATGTGTGTGGATTATCGCGCTTTGAATGAAGTAACAATCAAGAATAAGTACCCGTTGCCTCGGATCGATGATCTCTTCGACCAGCTAAAAGGAGCTACAGTATTCTCGAAGATCGACTTGCGTTCTGGTTATCATCAGTTAAGGATCCGAGAGGAGGACATACCCAAGACTGCCTTCACTACCCGTTATGGATTATATGAGTGCACGGTTATGTCCTTTGGATTGACCAACGCCCGACATTCTTCATGAATATGATGAATAAAGTGTTCATGGAGTATTTGGACAAGTTCATCGTGGTCTTCATAGACGACATCCTCATTTACTCCAAGGACCAGAAGGAGCACAAGGCTCACCTCCGGTTAACCTTAGGAAAGTTAAGGGAACACCAATTGTATGCCAAGTACAGCAAATGCAAGTTTTGGACGGCAGAAGTAAAGTTCCTTGGACACATCATCTCTGCTCAAGGAATCGCAGTAGACCCTGCCACCGTAGAAGCAGTTACGGATTGGCTACCACCCACGAACGTATCTGAGATACGAAGTTTTCTGGGTTTGGCCGGATATTATCGAAGATTCATCGAGAATTTTTTCTAAGATAGCCAAGCCAATGACCAAGTTGTTGCAGAAAGGAGAGAAGTTTGAATGGACTCCTGAATGCGAGGAAAGTTTCCGCAATCTCAAGACTCGTTTGGTGTCTGCACCCATACTGACCCTACCTGATATCAGTAAGGACTTCCATGTCTATTGCGACGCATCTCGCCAAGGATTGGGATGTGTTCTTATGCAAGACGGGAAAGTTATCTCTTATGCCTCCCGTTAGTTGAGACCTCATGAGTTGAATTATCCGACCCATGATTTGGAATTAGCCGCCGTAGTGCACGCCCTTAAGATTTGGAGGCACTATTTGGTGGGAAATCGCTGTGAGATCTTTACGAATCACAAGAGTTTGAAGTACATCTTCACACAGCCCGACCTCAATCTAAGGCAAAGACGATGGTTGGAACTAATCAAGGACTATGACTTGGGTATTCACTACCACCCCGGAAAAGCAAATGTGGTAGCTGATGCCTTAAGTCACAAGGGATATTGCACAGCCATGATGATTCAAGAACACGCACCCTTGTTATGTAGGGAGATGGAAAGGTTGAATCTTGGATTGACCACCGGAGCATATCTAGCCACCTTGGATACCCAGCCTATTCTATTTGAGCAGATCCGTGAAGCTCAGTTGGAGGACCCGAATATAGCTGCCATTAGAAAAAACATGAGACAAGGAAAAGCTCCCGGATTTTCAGAGGACGAGAATGGCACCATATGGTTTGGAACCCGGATATGTGTGCCGGATAAACCTGAGATAAAGATCCTTATCCTGAGAGAAGCCCATGAGTCATTATACTCAATTCATCCCGGCAGTACCAAGATGTACCAGGATCTGAAAGAGCGTTATTGGTGGGTCAGCATGAAAAGAGAGATTGCCCAGTTTGTCGCCGAATGTGACACCTGCAGAAGGGTAAAGGCTGAACACCAGAGGCCTGCAGGATTGTTACAGCCACTTAAAGTGCCTGAATGGAAGTGGGAAGAGATCGGTATGGATTTCATCACCGGATTACCAAAGACCCAACTTGGGTATGATTCTATTTGGGTGATCATCGATCGGCTTACGAAAGTAGCTCATTTCATAGCCGTCAAAACAACCTTTAGTGGCCCTAAGCTTGCAGAGCTATATATGGCCCGGATCGTATGTCTTCATGGAGTGCCCAAGAAGATAGTATCTGACCGAGGAAGTCAGTTTACCTCTCGTTTCTGGAAGAACCTTCAAGAGGAGATGGGCACGAGATTGAATTTCAGTACCGCCTACCATCCTCAGACAGATGGACAAACAGAGAGGGTAAATCAGATACTGGAGGATATGCTTCGAGCATGTGTTTTGGATTTTGGAGCCACTTGGGACAAGAGCTTGCCGTACGCTGAATTTTCATACAACAACAGCTATCAAGCCAGCCTTCAGATGTCTCCCTTTGAAGCACTATATGGACGTAAGTGCAGAACGCCTCTACTTTGGGACCAAACCGGTGAATCCCAAGTATTCAGAACAGATATCCTTCGTGAAGCTGAAGAGAAAGTACGGATCATCAGAGACCGACTCAAGACAGCCCAATCACGACAGAAGAGCTACGCAGACAATCGTCGCCGAGACTTAGCCTTTGAAGAAGGAGATCATGTCTACCTTCGGGTTACACCTCTCCGTGGTACTCAACGGTTTAACATGAGAGGGAAGTTGGCCCCTCGATATGTTGGACCATTCCCCATTATCCGACGCCAAGGCGAAGTAGCTTATCAGTTGGAACTACCACCCTCATTGGCTGGAGTGCACGATGTATTCCACGTATCTCAACTCAAGAAGTGTCTCCGCGTCCCCACGGAGCAAGTGGATCTTCAGCAGTTGGATGTCCAAGAGGATCTGACCTATGTGGAAAAGCCGGTCAAGATACTGGAAGTCAAAGAAAGGACCACCAGGAGTCGAGTAATCCGCTTCTGCAAAGTGCAGTGGAGCAATCATCCGGTAGAGGAAGCTACATGGGAAAAAGAAGATGAACTCAAGGCACAGCATCCTGAGCTATTCGAGGATTGATCCGAATCTCGAGGATGAGATTCTCTGTAAGGGGGATAGGATTGTAACACCCCAGAAATTAAAAAGGATTAAAATAAAAGAAAAATATTATTTAAATCATTTCTGGATTTATTATTAAAGGAAAAATCACCAAAGCACCCAAATAAAGCCAAACAGGGAGAAATACTCAAAATCTGGACTTGAAAATTTTATGAGATGAACTAGAGACCAAAATATAATTTTAGGAATTTTTACAGATTTTTATCAACAATGAATCAACCCTTAATCAAATATATGAATTACTGGATTTATTTTAAATCAGAAAGGAATTAAAAATCAAAACGGGCCTCAACCTCCAAAGTAACCAAGCCCGGCCCAATCCAAGCCATGAGCCGCTGACATGTGGGACCCTCCTGTCGGCGCCGATTCCCTCCCCTCTCTCCCGCCCGCGCTCGCTTCGGTCCCACCGGTCAGCCTCTATCGCGCCGCTTTTGCCCACTAACCGCCCGGACCCGCCTGTCGGCCCTTCCTTTTCTGTTTCGCCCGCTGACAGGTGGGGGCCACCTGTCAGCATCGTCTTCTTCGTTGGAAGGGGATCCCCCTTCCTTATTCGGCGAGATCCCCTCCCAAATCCGCCGCCGGCTGCCCGATTTCGCCCAACCGAGCACTGGATCGTGATCCCCTCACTCCGGCGATCTCTTTCCATCCAAACCCGACGTGGATTCATGAGTATAGAAGCCTCCCCGTACGCATGGAAGCTCGCCGGCGCAAAAATGGAACCCCTCGGATTTCCACCGGCATTCTTCCCTCCTTACGCCGGCAAACCCCCTATTTATACCCCTCCGGTCGCCGCGTTCAACCCACACCGCCAAAGCCCGAGCTCGAGTGAACCCGAGCGATCCCTCATCGTTTTCGGGTTTCCCCTCTGCTCCACCTCCGGCGAGCGATCGCCGTCGCCTCCGACCCCCGCCGCCCTAGCCACCGCCACCAGAGTGATCATCGACCACCGCCCCACCTTGGCATCCACTCCGTTGGCCGAGGACACCGCCGGATCGCCGTCGCCGACGAGCACCCGAACGCTCTACTTCGTCTACCCTCGCCGCCGGCCGCCGTCCGTCGCCCTCCGTCGCTGCCAGAGGTACCATCGTGATCGCCATCTTCTCCTCTTTCCATTTTCGCCAAGAGCTAGGCCCCTAGGCCCTCGCCGTCGCCGCCATGGCCGCACCCGAGGTCACCGTCGCCGGAGACGAAGGGTAAACTACCCTCGTCACCACGTGCCGTGCCGAAATTCATCAGAGCCGCACGATCCCACACGGACGATCCAGATTAGATCCTACAGGATCTAATCTGAGCCCTCAGATCCGGTCAAACCGGTATCTTTTAATCTGGGCCGTCGATCTCTATTTAAAAGTTTGACTCAATCTGGTGGGTCCACGTCATACCCGTTCGCTAGGATTTAATCAGGACCGTCCATTTTCATTTAAACGTTCCGCCTCGCGCTTGGCCGCTTGATCCGGATCGGACGATCCAGATCGGTTCGGTCCACGCGCATAGTACCGCGGTCCACCGTGGGCCTGGTTCACCGTGGACCAGAGCCCATTTTCCAGTTTAAATGAAATTCAGAAAATTGTTCAAACTTTGAAAATTCATATCTTGCTCAATTTAACTCCAATTTTCACCATTCAAATTTTGTTAAATCTAGAATAATATTCTCTACACATTAATGCAATAAAAACAGTATGTTCCTGTTACCCAAAATATTATTAATAAATAAATGAATAAAAATCCCTTAGGATTAAAATTAATAATACGGAAAATAAATTAGGAAAAATCCTAAAAAGATAAACTTCACTGATTTATGCAAAAACTCAGAATAATAAATATATGACTTCACATAAAAACACCCACAACTATGAATGTTCTTCTATTTTGTGATTTTTATCTGTTTATTGAATGTATTATTTTTCCGTATCGAGAAGACTACGAGTTCATCGAGGAGAAGGAGTTCTACCCCGAGGTTCCTCCATCCCCCTTTGCTGATCAAGGCAAGTCATCGACCATCTCTGTGGAAACAGTTGATCATAATTGAGCCCATGTTTTAATAAATTATCGCTATAACCCATAGGTTAATATTGCATTAGTCCAATAATCAAGCCTTACACTTATATTTATTAGATCCCTGTCCTTGTGTGCAAACCCAAGCCATGCTTATTGAGCCTTAACTCCTTGTCACTCTACTATTAAAATATTAGCTAGTGCCCAATGTACCGGCACAACTGCTATAGGTTAAAAAGAACGAGTCGTAGATAGCTGGATTCTGTATATGTATTTCCCTGTTATTCTCGTCTCTGGACTCTGTTGGAGTTGGCTAGGTTATAAGTATGGTGGGTTCCGGGTGCAAGCTCGGGCACTGGTTTGTCGCACCCGGGGCACTATAAGGACCGGTCTGCGGGATCTGTTGCAAAGCACTTCCGTACCAACCACAAGTCTAATGGGTAAGTCCTAACTGGAAGTGTGGAACTCTTCGGCTCTATGCACCATAGTGGAGGGGTACAAGGGGCAAGCCTGCGGGCGACTTGTACCAAAGAAGGCTCAAGGGGGGGTATGGTGAGCACTCGACACGTCGAGACACGATACGAAACCCATAAGAGGGTGTTGTGGAGTCGGAGGGAACCATATGGAAGGTTTTGGCATGAGTTCCCGTGAAATGGGTCATCTCGTTACACTTTGGTGTAAGTGATGAGTGCGTGCCTTGTGGGTACAGTGGTACATCTCTGATCAGAGTAATTTAATCTTTTCGAAAAGCCGAGCCCACGGTCAAGGGCGGGTTGTGTGACTACTCGCAGTTAGTTTACAATTGTTTGAATGATCAAGTTATTCATGGCACGTAAGGACTGTTGAGCGAGGTGGGGTTGACTGTACCCCTCGAGTTAGAAGATGATGATACACATGCACATGTTTACTTTTCCGTACTAATAAATTGCTCACATTTAAAGCTTTACAATTATGCTGCTTCCGCAAAATTAGCCACTATCCCCCTTGTTATTATCTTGCATTATATTTGCATTCGGTGGCTTGCTGAGTACATCTGTACTCACCCCGTTGACTTACAACATCAGAGCCCGTCTACTACGAGGAGGATGAAGGTCTGGAGTAGCGACCCAGTCAAGGCGAGACTGGAAGGAGGCGTTCATCTAGGACCCTTATTTTATTAGTTTCTCTTCACCTTTATTCACTTTTGTATTAATACGGTCTACGAACCGTGAATGATTGTCCGTATTGTACGTGGTCGCATGATGAACGTCTTGTTTTATTGATTTTCTATGGAATTTCAATAAAGTCCTGATTTATTAAATCGGGGCGCGACACTGCTGCACGCATGCGCTAGGGGCTGCTACTACGTAGGCTTGCGACCGGTGAAGAACAAAGTGAAGCTCAAAAAAAACGATGGCGGTGGCGGCTTAGAAAAATACCGGCGGCGGAGAAGATAGACACGCAGGAAATAGATGACCCAATATTTGGAATTAGTAAAGTGATTTTAGAAAAGGGTAACCCTAACCCTAGGTTATTGGGGCCCTTTTATAGGCAGCCCAATAAATAGGAAAATGCAAAAATACCCCTAGGGTTTTTACAGACGCAGTAATAAAAATGGAAAAGACCAAAATGCCCTTAGGATTTTTTACAGACTCGACTAACAGACTATGGGCCTAAAGGAAAAATAGTAAAAACCTAAATAAAAATAACTTGTTCTAATGCGGAGCTTTTGTAGCTGCTATGGCTTCGCCTCAGAACGGTCAGATCCGATATCAGGAGTCAGTTTTGCGCCGAAACTGACAAAGAGTCCACCATCTTCACACCAGGTACCTGGATTGGGCCGGCCCGATTCCACAACTCCCTCAGCCCGGCAATCGCTCACCGCCCGTGTACCTGAGTCAATCCCGGTCAACAGCCTAGTGGATCCTCTCCTGCTCCTAGCCCATGTACCCGGATTGGGACAGCTCGACTTTGTGGCCCCTCTACCCGACAATCGCTCGCTACCCATGTACCTGAGTCACATGTGGCCCAGACACAACATGTCTTCTCTTCGTGTCCTCTTTGACTTCCGTTGACAATAACTCATCACATATGGAGCCATGAGGCCCATGCTCTTCAACATGGCTTCTCAACCAGAAGGAGTTCCGGAGCATGATCATCTCCCTCCTCTACTTGACGGCTATGAGGCTGGACATACACTTTGATGTGTGTCTATGCGCTCGTTATTAGGCATCTCCCAGGTCTTCACATCATCAAGCTATCAAGCGCATTCTAAGGTATCTCAAGCACACTCTTGAATTTGACATTTGGTATTCTACATTATCTTCATTATTCCTGAGAGGTTTTTTTGACGCTGACTTTGTTGGATGTCGTATTGATCGCAAGAGTATGTCTGGGACTTTTCACTTTCTGGATTCTTCTCTTGTGTGTTGGTCTTCCCGCAAATAGTCTAGTGTTGGACAGTCTATAGCCGAGGCTGAATATGTAGTTGTCGCTAGCTGTTGCGCACAGATTTTGTCAATGGTCTCTACTTTGCGGGAATTTGGGTTGGATTTTAAAGGAGTTCCACTGTTTTGTGATAACACGAGTGTGATTAGCTTAGCAAACAACCCAGTACAGCATTGTAGGACCAAATACATTGACGTGCGTTATCATTTCTTAAGAGATCACAATGAGAAGGATGATATCAATTTGCGCTTTGTTGATGCCCAGAATCAGCTTGCAGATATTTTCACCAAGCCTCTCGATGCTTCTCGTTATGCATTTTTGAGGGGAGATCTTGGCATTTGTCATCCTTATGGCATCATGTGAGGGGGACTTGTGTACTTTTTCATATGCTTCTGTAATATGATTAATTTCTTTTACATGTACATGCTTTATTATGCCTTTTACAATACTTTCTTATACTTATGTTGATTAAGCTTGGATTGATTACATCTAACTATATGTCTTTAGCATGGTTTTTATTTGTGAAAATTTGAAAATGGACACTGCTTAGTCTAGAAACTGGCATGAATAGGCTAGGGTTCATTTGCTATTCTTTACATATCTGATAGCTTTGTCCTTTTCACTTGGATGCTAATACGCAACTTGATTATATTATGCTAAAAATTAAAAAAATGAAATAAAAAATTAAAAATAAAAATAATGAATGATTAAGAATGAAAATGAATCAAAAATACTTATCTTGTGATTAAATTGAAATGATTCAGGTGTGTTTGCATTATCGCACTACTTTTTCTAGACTGCTTACCATGACACTTTGGTATGAATTGGGACATTGAAGTGTATACCATGACTAATGCCTTAAGCTTCTGATGATTTAAACCTAGGCTTGGCTTGGTCGGTTAGCATAAGGTTGACTTGCAAATAACCCCTGGCACTTAAATAAAGAATAAAAAGTTTAATTTTCTCGCATATCAAGTTTGTTGCAGCTTCTTGTAGTGGGATGTGCTTATCTGGTTAGTATGTGACTAGCTTTTGCATCTCTTACCTTGCCATGTCTAGTATGCTAGCCTAAGTAGTGATGTTTTTATTTACTAAAACATGAAAATGCTTGCTCTTACTGTTAATTAGATTGTATACATTCGAGATTGTCATACAGTTGGTTAGGACAGCTTGTGAGGCACAATGCTTTTTCCATCTTGGATTGTCAATGCACTCATCAAGGAGGAGATTGAGAAACCAAGTGAGGTTTTCACTGTGGTTCAAGTTTATGATGAGTGATTGATGGAGTTGGCTATGATGTTCATGTATGGGTTTCTTGGAAGTGTGTGTGTCTGTGCTTTTCTCGTGTATGCAGGGTTGAGATACTCATTGTTGGGGGAAAATATTCCATCTTCAAGATTATCGTAGCAACAAGATAAAGACTGATGGTTAAGATGATGTCAGATGTATAATTTCGGAGATGCATTCAGTCAAGTTCGAAGTATGATGACGGGCTCTAGTTCGAAGTATATCTTCGAACATAAACTATTCGGTACTCTTAATAGGGCTAAAATGGTAAAAGACTTATCTCGAAGATATACTTCGAACTAGAGCCCGTCATCATACTTCGAACTTTGACTGGATGCATCTCCGAAATTATACATCTGACATCATCTTAACCATCAGTCTTTATCTTGTTGCTACGATAATCTTGAAGATGGAATATTTTCCCCCAACACTCATCAACTGTCGATGGCAAGGGATTAGGGTTAGACAGGGAGTCTAATGCCAGATGGTCGAGGATGTCAATCGGAGTTGAGAGTGACCTCAGATGTACGCATGGAGATGAAGCAGGACATGGGATAACAGTTGAACGAGACGAAGCATCGTTCAAGTCAGCAAAAGGGAAGCCCGTACAAGTGACAAGGCGGCTCGAGGGATCGAGAGTCAGAGAGACTTGCTGGTAGTCGAGTTCGCGGACTGACGACGATCGTCGATGATCTGGGAGGCTTTGTCGGTTTTTACTGAAAACCGCCTCATCTCTAAATGTTTTTTAAATTCTAATAATTAGGAGTTTATTTTCATTTAGTAATTTAGATTAAGTGTAAACTTTTAGTATTTTTCGGAATTGTCAAAATTCTGAAAATATATTAAAAGTATAGGGTCAAAGATGTAATAAATTAGAATCAAAACTTGTGTATTTTCCAGACTTTATAATTCTGAAAATATACCATGGCATTAGGGTAAATGCTACCAAATTTAACCCTAGGGTGAGCCTATTTAAAGGCCTCCATGCCCAAGGGTTAGGGTTGCCCACTTCATTTGAGAACTAGAAATTTTCTATCAGCTATGCATTAATCCTCTCTTAAATTTCTGTTCATGGATTGAATCTCTGAAAGTTTGTTTTGCCTTGATTTGAATTTGCACGTTCTATTATTTGAGTCTTACCGTGAACAGTGCTTCCTTCCCTGTAGATTTTGTCACACGAAACAGCCACAAGCGCTGCAAACATTTCAGTTGTTTCTCTGTGAAAAGTTTGTCTTGCTGTTTACGTCTCATTTCTCTCAAGGAACAGTGCTAGATGATTTAGTAGATTTTGTCTTCTCTAATATAGAGGTAGCAGGAGCATTGATTTGTATTCAGTTTTTTTGGTTCTTACGGTGAGCAGTGTGTGCGCATCTTCCTGTTCCTATTGTCGATCAAAAACAACACAGCGCCGCTACACTTTTTTCATTCATTTGTGAGAAAGTTGCTTTGCTATTTTCTGTTCCTTTCTGCAAGAACAACTATACAGACTGCCTTGTGTTCTTGGCCATCTGAACACCTACAGTGGATAGGTATTTTTGTTCCTTTTATTACTGAAAACAGTGCTTTATCTTGGTTCTTTTTGCTGAGGGTAGTTAAGCCATCACATGTTCTTTATTCAGCTTTTTGCTGAGTTCATGTTACATCAGCACCTATGTTTTGGCTTTTTACTCATTCAAAAAGACATATCTACTTTTACTTTTGATGACTGAATTTCTGTGACATGTTTGGATGAAGAACAGCACTTGAACATCATCTATTAAGTGAGTGATATTCAGGTTCTTCTTCAGCCATCCGAATCTATTGCTGAATTCATTAACGATTTTAATCCAAAAAGACATTGTAACGCCCAGATTTAATAAAACATATACTTTATTGAAATTCCATAGAAAATCAATAAACCAAGACGTTCATCACACAACTGTGTACAATACGCCAAGCATTCATTTTTCGTAGACCATATGATGGATCGGAAACGGCGACCAGAGGGGGGGTGAATGGGAGCTTTTAAAAATTCGGGCTAAAAACTTAGCCTTCGGTTCGGTTCTGTCTTCTGCGGAACAGGCTTCGAACACAACCTTCGAAGGTCTGGTTCGGAGGTACTTCGACACCTTCGAACACAGGCTTCGGAGTGGCAAAAGTTCGAAGCCAAGAAGACTTCGCTCCACTTACAACCCTCGAAAAACTACTCTGCTAAGTCAGTGCAGGCTCCGCACACAGGGTGCTTTGAGCAGACTTCGCACTTCACCCTTCGCAGGAGTGGACAACCCTCTGAGGACTACGACCAAGTACTTGGCAGCAGCAACTGGTGCTGGGCTTCGTACGCGAAGGTCTACACGCACACAAAACGGACCACGCTAAGGGCTTCGACACAAGAAGCACAACGAGAAAAGATCAGGGCTTCGCTAGTAAGCAGCGAGGTCTTGCCTCGTGTTACACAGAGCGACAGCACACTGACAAAACACACCTCGCACGAAAAACAACCTTCGCCTCAACAGGCTTCGGTGCACTAAACTAGCGAAGTATGTAGATCGAGCTCAAGCAAAAAGCACAAGACAAACAGGGCTTCGCCGCTTGAACAAGGAACACTAAAAATGAACTCAGGATGTATTCAATCGAAGTGTGGCTACAGGAGCTCAACAGTAAATGCTCAAAGTGTTAAATGTTACCTACCGAGCCCCCATATTTATAGCCCACGGCTTCATCCTAAGGAAGTGACTATTTTACCCCTAGGGTTTACAACAGATTTGTCTCTACAGAACTAAGGGGTACAAAAGGTAGTCCACCTTTATTTTGGAGGCTTCTCTGTCAGCTGCAGAGGGGACAGTGTCAGCCTTTTTCAGAACAGACAGTGTCAGCCTTTACAGTGTTGACTTCTGGAACCTCCCTTCGCACGCGAGGGGTGCGGAAGCTTCGGCGAGAAGCCTGCAGCCTGTTGGCCTTCGCTCCGCCGAAGAAGACCTTCGATACAGTGACGGTTTTGAGCCGAAGCCGTCAAAGCCCTTGTGCCTTCGCACCACCACCTCCGGAGTGGATCACCACGGCTTCGCAGCTACTCCCAGCTCGAACACCGTTCGTCCGTGTACCGAAGCCATGCATGGCCGAAGCATCACAAGTCATCCTCACTCCGAAGCCCCACCTTCGGAGTACCACCCTTCGAAGTCCCTCCTTCGTCCAAGGCCTCCGCATGAAGCATTCCATGAGCACTCCGTCGCAGTGCCTCTCCCCGAGCACACTCCTCGACAAGCCTCACCCGGACCATGCCTTCGATGCGCCTTGACTTCTGAGACCTTCGTCAGGCCACCTTCGAGTGTCTCCCTCCGGAGCACACTTCGAACTCCTTGCCTCCGCAGAGGACTTGGTCCACCAACTCCGAAGTCACTCCATTCGGAGTACCTTCGAAGTGCCTCACTTCCGAGGACTTTGTCTCGGAGTACCTTCAGCCGGAGCCACGCTCCGCACTCTCTGCCTTCACCTGGCACGCCTCGACCCGAGGACCGACCCGGACCACCTTCGCTGCCACCGTGACGGAGCTCTCCGCTCCCCTGGCATCAAGCCACCCGCTTGACCCAGGTTCACCTGGCTCGAACCCTGTCCGTCGCCTCCGAAGTCCCTGCGCACCACAGACAAACAGACAAGTGTATCCAGTACTCCGGAGACCTCTCCGGGTTAGCAACCTCCGGCACACACTCCGGTGTACCGCCCAAAGTACCGAAGCCTTCGGTACAAACCCAGTCATCGTGTACTGTCGGACCCCTCCGACGAGGTACACTCCGCTGCGCAGCTGCAGCAAGCAAACACCGAACACACTCCGGTGACACACCTCCGAACACCCTTCGGAGGTACTACCTCCGAAGCCCCTCCGGAGGTACCCTTCGAACAGAGGGTAAAAGTCTGTCAATCACTCATCACAAAACACCGAAACCACCCTTGGTTTCTCAATCTCCCCCTTGATGAGTGCATTGACAACCAAATCCAAGTTCAAGAAAATTTAAAAAATTTCAGCACACAAGTGACCATAAAAACTCAGAAAAGAGCCAAAGCATGTCACTTGATAAAAGAAATTTTCTCCCCCTTTGTAAAAGAGTAAAAGCCCCTTCGGCAAAACTCCCTTTGGATAAAAAACTCCCCCTGAGTTTGAGCAAATTTTTCTCCCCCTTTATGTCAAAAATCTCTCCCCCTTAGAAATAATGCCTTCTTGCAGCAGAGAACATAGCAAAATCTCTCCCCCTTTGGCAATGCAAGCATCAAGGAGCATTCAAAAAGATGCAAAGCTGCGAAATGAATAGAATTGCAAAGACATATAATGCAAAAATATGCCAAAATTAACACAAATGATCATGTGCTCAGCTCAATTTAACAATCTGTGAACCAAGATGATGGCATGTGATTTTGTCATTTTGAAGTAAAAGCATCACCACTTAATCACAGTAGTTAGACATGAGAAGGCAAGGACTGCGCAAAGCTAACAAATTCTACCCTAGACAGACAAGTCTTGTTCAAAAGGAGCTGTGAAAGCAAACTTGATGATTAATTAATTTTGTTGTTCTTTTTCTTAATGCCAGGGGTTATTTGTTTGTCCACCTTATACTTTCCAATCAGGCCAAGCCTAGGCATGAAAGCCATCTGAAGCTTAAGGCGGTGATTTTGGCATACACTACACTATTCCAGTTCAGACCAAAGTGCAATGGTAAGCAGTCTAGAATAGAGTAGTGCGACAAATAAACCCTCCTGGATCTTTTCATTGAAACCAGGCAAATCATGGATTTTTGATTTTGATTTTGATGAATTTAATATTTTGATGAATATCCATGAATAAAGAACACAATTTTTCAAGTTGCAAAATTTAGCATCCAAGGAACAGTGTCTTGCTGTCAAGTAGATAAGGGATAGCTAAAAGCAGTCCAGCCTAAACAAGCTAGATACACGATTATGCGGTGAGCAAGTTTTCGAATTTTAGAAAATAAAATATCATGCATAATCAATGTTCCAGACATATTTCATAAAGCTGAGCTGTCATGATTTCTTTGAAGTAAAAGCAGGCATATAATAGCAAAATATGTAAGTGCAATTCCACACATAATGAGCATATGCAATACAATTAAAATCAGCTCCCCCTCACAAAATGCCGTAAGGGTGACAAATGCCAAGTTCCCCACGCAAGTAAGCAAATCGAGAAGCATCGAGGGGTTTTGTAAAAATGTCGGCAAGCTGGTGTTGGGTATCAACATATTGAAGTTCAATATCACCCTTCTCATTGTGATCTCTGAGAAAATGATACCGTACATCAATGTGTTTGGTTCTGGAGTGCTGAACCGGGTTGTTTGCAATACAAATAGCACTAGTGTTATCACAGAAAAGTGGAACACTCTTATAATCTAACCCGAAATCCCGCAAAGTGGAAACCATCCACAAAATCTGAGAGCAACAGCTAGCTGCAGCAACATATTCGGCCTCGGCCGTCGATTGTGCAACACTAGACTGTTTGCGGGAAGACCAGCAAACCAGAGACGTACCCAGAAAATGACAAGTACCAGAGGTACTCTTCCTATCAATTCTACACCCAGCAAAATCCGCATCAGAATAGCCTCTAAGACATAAAGATGAAGACGATGAGTACCATATGCCAAATTCAAGGGTGTGTTTGAGATACCTTAGAATGCGCTTTACCGCTTGGCGGTGCGAAGCTCGTGGCGAAGCCTGAAAACGAGCGCACAGACACACAGCGAAGTGTATGTCCGGCCTCGTGGCAGTCAAGTAGAGGAGGGAGCCGATCATGCTCCGGAACTCCTTCTGATCTACAGCTTCTCCATCTTCGTCAGGGTCCAACGCTACAGATGTAGCCATTGGAGTGGCGAGGGGCTTCGCATCGGACATGTCGAATTTCTTGAGCAGGTCCTTGGTGTACTTTGTCTGGTGGACAAAAGTACCTTGTTTGCTTTGCTTGATTTGCAAACCAAGGAAAAAGGTGAGTTCACCCATCATCGACATTTCAAACTCCCTGCTCATGGTATCTGCAAACTCGGCAACCAAAGCATGAGAAGAGCCACCAAAGATGATATCATCCACATAAATCTGCACTAGAAGGAAATCTTTGCCATGCTTGAGAGTAAACAAAGTTTTATCAACAGAGCCCATCAAATACCCTCGCTCAAGCAGAAAAGACTTAAGTCTATCATACCACGCCCGAGGGGCCTGCTTGAGTCCATAAAGAGCCTTATGAAGTTTAAGGACTTTATGTGGGTACTTGGGGTTTTCAAAACCAGGGGGTTGTTTTACATAAACATCTTCACCTATGAAGCCATTAAGAAAAGCACTTTTGACATCCATTTGATAGAGTTTGAATCCCCGGGATGTCGCAAAGGCAAGCAAAATCCTAATGGCCTCAAGGCGAGCAACAGGTGCAAAAGTTTCAGTAAAATCAATCCCTTCTAGTTGAGAAAAGCCCTGAGCTACAAGTCTAGCCTTATTTCTAACAATTGTTCCATCCTCCCCTTGTTTATTTTTAAAAATCCATTTTGTTCCAATGAAATGAACATTTGGTGGAGGATCAACTAAAGTCCAGACTTGGTTTCTTTCAAAATTTTCAAGTTCCTCATGCATGGCATTGATCCAACTAGAATCAGAAAGTGCATGACTAACATCTAAGGGCTCGAAAGAAGCAACAAAAGCAGCATTAGTAAAATGAGCGTGAGAACGTGTTACCCTTTGATCAAGCTCACCAATGATCTGCTCGGGAGGGTGCATCCTTTGGACATGATGTGGAGCCTCGCGGCGGGATGCAGTCTCCCCCTCAACTTGTGCGTTGGAGTGGTCCAAGATGACCGATGTTGAGGTAGTCGCTTCGGGACCTCGTGCCGAAGTAGTTGAAGCGGGGTCAGCTTCGGGGGTCGATGTCGAGGGTAGTAGGGGTTCATCCTCGAACTCTCCGGGATCTTCTTCTTCGAATATGGTCTGTTCCATGTCGTGTTCATTTGCCTGTTCAAAAGCAGAACTAACAGAGGGGGTTGATTCATCAAAAGTCACATCACATGACTCGATGACAGTGTTAGTTTCCAAGTTATAAACACGATATGAATGACCATGAGTAGTATAACCCAAAAAGATCCCGTCAGAAGATCGCGACTCAAATTTATCCAAGTTACCACGTTTTAGGATAAAGCAGCGACAGCCAAAAACTCGAAGATGAGTAACCTTGGGCTGTCTCCCAAAACGCAGCTCATAAGATGTCAAGTTTAAAATTGAGCGCAAGAAAATTCGGTTTGAGATGTAACATGCTGTGTTCATGGCCTCAGCCCAGAATTTTCTAGGAGTCCTATGCTCATCAAGCATCGTCCTAGCCATCTCAACCAAAGTGCGGTTTTTCCTCTCAACAACACCGTTCTGTTGAGGAACCCGCGGAGCAGAGAATTGATGTTCTATGCCATGCTCCATGCAAAAGTCAACAAAGAGACTATTTTTGAACTCGGTGCCATTGTCGCTTCGAATGAATTTTAATGCACCAGGGAGTTCAGTAAAAAGTCTCAAAGCCAAGCTCCGAAAGTGTGAAAACACTTCATCCTTGCTGGCAAGAAAGAAGACCCAAGAGTAGCGAGAGAAATCGTCGACAATAACAAGTACATACCACTTGCCGCCTAAAGAACTAACCCGAGAAGGACCTACAGTGTCCATATGGAGAAGTTCTCCGGGCTGTTCAGTCATCACTGTGGTGACTGGCGAATGCGAAGCGGCAATCATTTTTCCATGTCGACAAGGAGCACAAACTAAATTCTTCTCAAACTTGAGCTTGGGCAATCCTCGGATCAGGCCTAGGGCGCTCAGACGAGCGAGCAATTCAAAGCTCATATGCCCTAGTCTCCTATGCCACTTCCAAAGCTCAGAAGTCGAATGTGCAACAAGGCAATGAGAAGAACCAGACGACTCTGAAAAATCAGCTCCAAAAACTCTCCCAACCCTAAAGATCTTACACACCACAACGCCATCAGAATTGAGCACTTGCGAAGTATCGCGATGAAATCGCACTTCGAAGCCCTCATCAAGCAACTGAGATACAGACAGCAAATTGTATCCCAGGTTCTCAACCAAAGCAACATCTTTGAGAGTGAAGTTTGCGTTAATCCTTACCACACCTTTACCTTTCACTCTACTCCTTCGATTGTTTCCGAAGGTGATATGTTCCCTTTGCTTGGTTGTTGTGAGGCTGGAGAACCAGTTTGCATCTCCGGTCATGTGGCGCGAACAACCGGAGTCCATGATCCATGTGCCCTCCAAGCCTCGACCTGTCGCCTACACATGATAAGAACGCCTCGATCGCTCAGTGCTGGGGTGAGTAAAATAATGACGAGGCATCCAGCACTGAGTGACACGAGTAGTAGGCACAGTAAAAGTAGACGGTCTACGCACATAATAATCAGAATGATGCAAAGTGCGAGGTCTACCTACATGCTGTGAAAGAGCAACATGTCGAGGTCTCCTACTCTGACGAGGTACAAATCTGCTAACCCGAGGTCTACCACCATATGGAACATGGTGAACACCTCGAGGAGCAAAACCTCTCCGAGAAGCACGAGGAGCCTCAAAAACAGGACGAGAGTAATACTCAGACTCATGCATACCTAAAGATGGGTAACGCATGTCCTGATAGCTCATCGCCTGTGCACGTCGCTCATCCTTGATGCGACGGAAACAGAAACCAATCAAATGACCCGCCCGCTGACAATAAGAACAATGAAACACTCTCCTGGGGGCACTCTCATGGGTCACAGGAGCAACTCTCACAGGCTCCTTGGGTTTCTTCTGTGTGGTTTTCTTGGAAGGATTTTTCTTGGTAGGAGGAGTGGTTTTCTTTGGTGGATGGGTAGGCTTTTTGGCTGATGGGGTGTCCAACAGAGCTCTCTCTTTCTCTAGGGTGGTAGGAGAGGTAAAAACAGTTTTGGTCTTACTGTCTGAAGCTATCCTCTCAAAACCCAAACCTAGAGCTACCCCGGCTCTGTCAGCACACAACTTGGTCTTGGCCAAGAGCAAATCCATCCTACCCTTCCCCTCAGTGCATTTGTTCACCACAGAAAGAAGGTATTCATTTTCTGACATGAGGTTTTCAGCTCGCTCTCTGACAGTGCCTAGCTGGTCCTTAAGGGTAATGCAAGTGTCACAAACAGGTTGCACATCCTTAGAACTACCGGCCCTCTCCAATCTAGCCTCCAAATCATGAACATGCTTATCACGTAAATTAATGCTATCGCGTAATAAAGAGCAGTTCATGCAATCAACATCATGAGGTCTAGAATCCACCTCCAAAAGCTGCTTCTGTGCAGTCTCAAGCTCAGAAAGAGTTTGAGCATGAACAGAACGCAACTGAGCAAGCTCACTCATGACAACAGAACATGATTCACATTCAGCATCATCAAATTTAGACTTAAGCATGGCATATTCAGTAGATACAGATTCTAGCCTAAGTCTAAGGTCTTTTCTTTCTCTAGCGGCTTGCACAAGCAATCTATCCTGACCTAGCACAACTTCATTCAGCTCATCTAATTTAATTAGAAGCTGGTCAGATGATAGGTTTACCTCAGATGAGTCAAGCTCATCGCCGCTGTGATCGCTGTCGGCCATGAAGCAAAGGCCGGTGAAGTCACGTCCCTTCTTGTCCTTCTTGTCCTCCTTCCTTGGGGACTCCTCCTCCTCAGAGCTCGACTCCTCAGTTGAGGATGTGTCGATGTCGCTGAGAGCAGCAACAAAAGCTCTGGAAGCGGCCTTGGCTACTTTCTTAGCCATCTTGCCGCGCTTGCCCTTCACAAAGGGCTTCCTCTCCTTTTTGTGGAATTTAGGGCGGTCACTCTCATCTCTCTTTTTGACCTTGGGGCAATTGGCCTTTATGTGAGAGGTGTCGCCACATTCATAGCAGCCACTAAAACCACTTCTCCTCTGATCCCGTCTCTCATGATGAAAGCGGGTGAACCTCCAGGCAATGAGAGCAAGCTCATCATCAGCTAGAGTATCCACCTGCTCCTTTGTGACGGAGACCAGGGAGGACAAAGCAAAACCATCTGCAAGAACACAAGTGCCTGATGTGCTTGGTTCTGCAGTGGTGCCACGGCTAGTGCTAGAAACCAATGCCAATGGCTGTGGCAAAGAGCTTCTGTGCACTGCAAGAGATGCCTTGGCAATCTCTGTGGACTTCAGCTTGCTAAAGAGTTCATCACAGGTTAGAGTGTCATAGCCTGTGGACTCCTCAATGCTGGATATCTTCACCTCCCATATGCTACGGTCAAGAGCATAGAGAAGCTTGATAGCCCTATCATGATCACTGTAAGCAAGCGTCCCGTTGGATCGCAAGTTACTCACTATAGCATCAAAGCGCGAAAACATGGCATCTATAGATTCACCAGGTGCCTGCACAAACAGCTGATACTGTTGGTTGTAGGTGCTTTGGCGCCTGGCCTTAATCTGAGTAGAGCCCTCATGATAAATAGTGAGCGTTGTCCAAATTTCCCTAGCAGTCCTAAGGTGCTGCACCCTATCAAACTCACTCCGACTCAAACCAATGAACAGTATGTTCCTTGCCTTCGAGTTGGCAATATATTGATCTTTTTCGGTTTGAGTGGTGCGGGTATCAGGGATGGAGTATTGTGAGTCCACAATCTCCCAAATTGCATTTCCTTGGCTTAACAAGTAAGCCTCCATGCGCACCTTCCAGTATGCAAAATCTGTCCCATCGAACAGAGGAATTTTACTGCCTCTATCCATGTCGCCTAAAGATCACAAAACCGGTTAAGGTCAACTGGTGATCTTAACCCGCTCTGATACCAATTGATGGATCGGAAACGGCGACCAGAGGGGGGGTGAATGGGAGCTTTTAAAAATTCGGGCTAAAAACTTAGCCTTCGGTTCGGTTCTGTCTTCTGCGGAACAGGCTTCGAACACAACCTTCGAAGGTCTGGTTCGGAGGTACTTCGACACCTTCGAACACAGGCTTCGGAGTGGCAAAAGTTCGAAGCCAAGAAGACTTCGCTCCACTTACAACCCTCGAAAAACTACTCTGCTAAGTCAGTGCAGGCTCCGCACACAGGGTGCTTTGAGCAGACTTCGCACTTCACCCTTCGCAGGAGTGGACAACCCTCTGAGGACTACGACCAAGTACTTGGCAGCAGCAACTGGTGCTGGGCTTCGTACGCGAAGGTCTACACGCACACAAAACGGACCACGCTAAGGGCTTCGACACAAGAAGCACAACGAGAAAAGATCAGGGCTTCGCTAGTAAGCAGCGAGGTCTTGCCTCGTGTTACACAGAGCGACAGCACACTGACAAAACACACCTCGCACGAAAAACAACCTTCGCCTCAACAGGCTTCGGTGCACTAAACTAGCGAAGTATGTAGATCGAGCTCAAGCAAAAAGCACAAGACAAACAGGGCTTCGCCGCTTGAACAAGGAACACTAAAAATGAACTCAGGATGTATTCAATCGAAGTGTGGCTACAGGAGCTCAACAGTAAATGCTCAAAGTGTTAAATGTTACCTACCGAGCCCCCATATTTATAGCCCACGGCTTCATCCTAAGGAAGTGACTATTTTACCCCTAGGGTTTACAACAGATTTGTCTCTACAGAACTAAGGGGTACAAAAGGTAGTCCACCTTTATTTTGGAGGCTTCTCTGTCAGCTGCAGAGGGGACAGTGTCAGCCTTTTTCAGAACAGACAGTGTCAGCCTTTACAGTGTTGACTTCTGGAACCTCCCTTCGCACGCGAGGGGTGCGGAAGCTTCGGCGAGAAGCCTGCAGCCTGTTGGCCTTCGCTCCGCCGAAGAAGACCTTCGATACAGTGACGGTTTTGAGCCGAAGCCGTCAAAGCCCTTGTGCCTTCGCACCACCACCTCCGGAGTGGATCACCACGGCTTCGCAGCTACTCCCAGCTCGAACACCGTTCGTCCGTGTACCGAAGCCATGCATGGCCGAAGCATCACAAGTCATCCTCACTCCGAAGCCCCACCTTCGGAGTACCACCCTTCGAAGTCCCTCCTTCGTCCAAGGCCTCCGCATGAAGCATTCCATGAGCACTCCGTCGCAGTGCCTCTCCCCGAGCACACTCCTCGACAAGCCTCACCCGGACCATGCCTTCGATGCGCCTTGACTTCTGAGACCTTCGTCAGGCCACCTTCGAGTGTCTCCCTCCGGAGCACACTTCGAACTCCTTGCCTCCGCAGAGGACTTGGTCCACCAACTCCGAAGTCACTCCATTCGGAGTACCTTCGAAGTGCCTCACTTCCGAGGACTTTGTCTCGGAGTACCTTCAGCCGGAGCCACGCTCCGCACTCTCTGCCTTCACCTGGCACGCCTCGACCCGAGGACCGACCCGGACCACCTTCGCTGCCACCGTGACGGAGCTCTCCGCTCCCCTGGCATCAAGCCACCCGCTTGACCCAGGTTCACCTGGCTCGAACCCTGTCCGTCGCCTCCGAAGTCCCTGCGCACCACAGACAAACAGACAAGTGTATCCAGTACTCCGGAGACCTCTCCGGGTTAGCAACCTCCGGCACACACTCCGGTGTACCGCCCAAAGTACCGAAGCCTTCGGTACAAACCCAGTCATCGTGTACTGTCGGACCCCTCCGACGAGGTACACTCCGCTGCGCAGCTGCAGCAAGCAAACACCGAACACACTCCGGTGACACACCTCCGAACACCCTTCGGAGGTACTACCTCCGAAGCCCCTCCGGAGGTACCCTTCGAACAGAGGGTAAAAGTCTGTCAATCACTCATCACAAACACCGAAACCACCCTTGGTTTCTCACCATATTATCACAAAAGTGTTAAAATCAAGAGAAACTAATAAAATAAAACTCCTTGATGAACGCATCCTTCCAGTCTCGCCTTGACTGGGTCGCTACTCCAGACCTTCATCTTCCTCGTAGTAGACAGCCTCTAGTGGTGTAAGTCAACGGGGGTGAGTACAATCGTACTCAGTAAGCCACCGGATGCAAATATAATGTAGAGTAATAATAAGGAAGGTAGTGGCTAATTTTGCGGAAAATCATATTTGTGAAGCAATTAATGTGAGCAGGTTATTAGTACAGAAAATTTAAACATGTGCAATGCATCATCTTCTAACTCGAGGGGTTCAATCAGCCCACACTCGCCCTTACATGCCATGAAACACACGATCATTCATACAAAAGTAAACTAACTGCGAGAAGTCACACAACTCGCCCTTGACCGTGGAAACGGCTTTTCGAAAAGATTATTCTCTAATCAAAGGTGTACTACTGTACCCACAAGGCACACACTCATCCACGCACACCAAAGTGTACGAGATGACCCATACCACGGGAACTCGTGCCAAAACCTTTAGCATGGAACGCACCAATTTGATAACACCCTCTTATAGGTTTCATATGGTGCCCTGACACGTCGGGCCAACACCATACCCCCCTTGAGCCTCGTCGGTACAAGTCACCCGCAGGTTGCCCCTTGCCCCCTCCACTATGTTGCTTCAAGTTGGTACGATCCATACCTCTAGTTAGGACTTACCCGTTAGACTTGTGGTTAGTACGGAAATGCTTTGCAACAGCTCCCATAGACCGGTCCTTATAGTGCCCCGGGTGCGACCAACCAATGCCCTAACTTGCACCCAGAACCCACCATACTTATAACATAGCCAACTCCAACAGAATCTAGAGACGAGAATAACGGGGAAAATCATATAGTAGAATCCAACTATCTATGACTCGTTCTTTTATCCTATAGCAGTTGTGTCGGTACATTGGACACTAGCTAATATAATATTTAAAAGTGACAAGGAGTTTGGGCTCAATAAGCATGGCTTGGGTTTGCACATAAGGACGGGGATCTAATAAATATAATGTAGGGCTTGAGATTAGACTAATGCAATATTAAATTTCTATGAGTTATAGCGGTAATTATGAAAAATTGGGCTCAAATATGATCAACTTGGGGTTTGTGACTTGCCTTGATCAGCAAAGGGCGACGGTGGAACCTCGGGGTAGTATTCCGGATCCTCGACGATGTTGTAGTCTTCTTGATACGGAAAATAAATACGACATTCAATAAACAATCATCAGAAAATATAAACATACAAGTTTGTGGTTTTAAACAAGGGGAATAAAGTCTTAAATATTCTGAAGTTATGTCCTAAATATTAACGATTAACTTTTAAGGGCTTTTCTGAATTATTTAGTGAAATATAAATTTATTCCTAAAGGGGTCTTTATTTTATTATTTAATAAGAATATATTGTGCAAAATAATGGCATAAAAATGTAGAGAATAAAAATATAGATTTAAAAAAATTTGAATGGTGAAATTTGGAGTTAAAATGATCAAGATATGAATTTTCTTAGTTTAAAAAATTTTCTGGATTTTATTTAAACTGAAAAACAGTTGCTGGTCCACGGTGAACCAGGTTCACCGTGCACCCGTGACTGTGCACGTGGACCCGATCGCCCAGAGCCGTTCGATCCAGATCCAAAGGCTCGAGGCGAGGTGGGGGACTTAAGTGGCAGCAGATGGTCGAGATTAAAAGGTACCGAACCAGTACGCGTGGACGCACGAGATCGAGCCAAGGTTTTAAATAGCGATCAACGGTCGAGATTAGCCGATACCGTTTCAACGTAGATCAACGACTCTGATTAGATCCCAAAGAGATCTAATCAGCGCCGCTCGATCACGATCGTGCGGCCAGGACTTCGTCTGGCATGGCACACGCCGAAGGGGTAAGTACCCCCTTCGTTCCCGACTCCGGCGGTGCGTCAGCGAGCGATTCTGGCGACGGCGAGGGCTGCAAGGCCTAGTTAGGGCTAAAATGTAAAGAGGAGGCCATGGGGAACACGAGAGTACCGGAGGTGGTGGCGGCGGCGAGTTAACGGCGTCCGGTGGCGAAGAGGGGGAAATAGCTCCTCGGGTTTAACGACGGCGGTGGTCTCCGGCGGTCTTCACGGCCAACGAAGGCAAGGCCGGTGACGGGCGGCCGACGATGGTTCCAAAGGCATCGACGGCGAGGGCGGCGACAGCTCGAGGTGTCGGCGAGGGCTTGCAGGAGTCAGAGTAGAGAGCGGCGGGGGTTTGGCATCGCAAAGCTTCGGCAGAGCGTGGCTAAGGCAAATTGTGGTGTGGCAGAGTGCGGTGGCTCAATGACTTAAATAGGAGGGGTCGCCGACATAAAATAGGAAGGTAACCAAGGGTTTCCTTAGCTCTCCGGCGAGGGTTTCCATAGCTCGGCTAGCTTCTAAACTGGCGAATCCGTGTTGGCTTTCGATGGAATGGGATTGCTGGTGATCGGGGGAAAGGAAAACGGGGTCGAATTAGAGATGAAGAACTTGACAGGTGGGAACCACCTGTCAGTGGCCGCTGGTGAACCCGAGCGCGCCGACAAGCGGGCCCAAGATGCCAGAGACCAAGGCACGTGCTAACGAGGCTGACGGGCGGGGCCAAGGCGGGCGCGCATGGGAGAGAGGGGAGGAGGATGGCACCGACACGCGGGTCCCACATGGCAGTGAGAGCGGGACTGGATTGGGCCGGGCTGGAGGTGGATTCGGGGTTGCGGCCCAATTCTATTTAAAATGTATTTTTTATTTATAATAATTCCAGATATTCAATTATTTGTTTAGTGCTTGAATCTTTGCTGCTAAAATTTTGTAAAAATTCCTAAAAATATTTCTTGGCCTCTAGATTCCACCATAAATTTATCAGGTTCACATTTGAAGTATTTCCCCTTGTTTAGCTTTAATTGGGTTCTTTTAGCCTTTTCTTTAATTGAATAATTCCTTTTTTAATTCCTGAAAATTTATTTCCCTCATTTTATTTATTTGTAATTCCTGGGATGTTACAATCCTATTCCCATTATAGAGAATCTCATCCTCGAGATTTGGATCAATCCTCGAATAACTCTAGGTGTTGCACTTTTAGTTCCTCTTCCTTCTCCCATGTGGCTTCCTCAGCTGGATGGTTGCTCCACTGAACCTTGCAAAAACGAATGACCCGACTTCTGGTTGTCCTTTCTTTGACTTCCAAGATCGTGACATGCTTCTCAACATAGGTCAGATACTCTTGGATATTTAACTGATGGAGGTCTACCTGCTCTGTCGGAACCCGAAGACACTTCTTCAGCTGCGATACGTGAAACACATCATGTACCCCAGCCAATGACGGTGGTAGCTCTAACTAGTAAGTGACCTCGCCTTGACGTCGGATGATTGGGAAGGGTCCAACGTATCGAGGTGCTAACTTACCTTTCATGTTAAACCTTTGGGTGCCACCAAGGGGAGTAACTCAGATGTAGACATGATCTCCTTCTTCAAATGCTAGATCTAGATGGCGATTATCCGCATAGCTCTTCTATCGGGATTGGGCTGTCTTCAGTTTGTCCCGGATGATCCTCACTTTCTCTTCAGCTTCCCGAAGGATGTCCGTACCAAAAACATGGGACTCATCGGTCTGATCCGAAAGCAAAGGCGTTCTGCACTTGCGTCCATATAAGGCTTCAAATGGGGACATCTGAAGGCTGGCTTGATAGCTATTATTGGACGAGAACTCGGTGTATGGTAAACTCTTGTCCCATGTTCCTCCAAAGTCCAAGGCACATGCCCTAAGCATATCCTCCAATATTAGATTCACCCTCTCAGTCCGTCCATCCATCTGGGGGTGGTATGCTATGCTAAAGTTCACTCTCGTCCCCATTTACTCTTGAAGGTTTTTCCAGAACTGAGATGTGAACTGACTCCCTCTGTTGGAGACTATCTTCTTAGGCACTCCATGAAGACACACTATGCGGGCCATGTACAACTCTGCCAGTTTAGGGCTGCTCTAGATTGTCTTGACAGCTATGAAGTGGGCTACCTTCGTAAGCCGATAGATGATTACCCATATGGAGTCATATCCAGCTTGGGTCTTTGGGAGTCCAGTGATAAAATCCATACCAATCTCTTCCCATTTTCATTCGGGCACCTTGAGGGGCTGCAACAATCCTGCTGGCCTTTGATGCTCTACCTTTACTCGCCGGCAGGTGTCACATTCTGCTATGAACTGGGCAATCTCCTTCTTCATACTAACCCACCAATATCTCTCTTTCAAATCCTAGTACATCTTTGTACTTCCGGGGTGGATGGAGTACAAAGTGTCATTGGCCTCTCTTAGAATAAGGGTCTTTATCTCTGGTTTATCAGGCACACATATCCTGGTTCCGAACCATACGGTGCCGTTCTCATCTTCTGAGAACCCTGGGGCTTTGCCTTGCCTCATGTTCTTCTTATTGCTGCTATATCCAGGTCTTCTAACTGAGCTTCATGGATTTGTTCGAATAGGACTGGTCTGGCCTCACGGGTGGATAAATAGGCACTCGTGGTTATCCCGATGTTTAACTTCTCCATCTCCTTATACAGAAAAGGCGCGTGATCCTGAACAATGATGGCGGTACAATATCCTTTACGACTTAACGCATCAGCCACCACGTTTGCTTTGCCGGGATGGTAATGAATTCCTAAGTCGTAGTCCTTTATCAATTCTAGCCATCGCCTTTGCCTAAGGTTGAGATCCAGCTGCATGAAGATATACATACTTCAAACTCTTGTGGTCTGTGAAAACTTCGCAACGGTTTCCAACCAGGTAGTGCCTCCATATCTTCAGAGCGTGCACTACTGCAGCCAATTCTAGGTCATGGGTGAGGTAGTTCAGCTCATGTGGCCTCAGTTGCCGGGAGGCGTATGTGACAACCTTTCCATCCTACATAAGAACACAACCCAAACCCTGACGAGATGCGTCGCAGTAGACATGAAAGTCACTACTACAAAGCGACACTGTAGCGGCGGGCAAAACTGACCTGTAGTGGCGGGCATCCAGTCTGCCACTGCTCTAACGCCACTGCTATCCCTGGTTAGCAGTGGCGGGCAGAGTGCCCGCCACCGCTGTGTCAACAGCAGTGGCGGGCGCGCTGACCTCATATGCCCACCACTACTATTGATAACAGCAGTGGCGGGCAGATGAGGTCAGCTCGCCCGCCACCACTGAGTCAACAGCAGTAACGGGCGCGCTGACCTCATCTGCCCACCACTACTGTTATTAATAGCAGTGGCGGGCAGATGATGTCAGCGCACCCGCCACCACTGTATACATGATTAAATACAAAATAAATGTGAGATTCGGCATGGATTTACCTCCTAGAATGAAATCCTTCAAAAGAAACGAAAACAAAGCCTCCCCCCTCTTTATCTAGATTTTTGTCGCCATTGTACAGACAAAATTAAATGCGAACTCCGGTAGAGCTCGGGGAGGAAGAAGCTGCGCATTTATAGCCAGAATAGTAGTGGCGGTCGCAAGTGATGTCATCAATACTTTAGTGGCGGCCATATTAGCAGCGGCGGGCAGCACCAGCGCCCGCCACTGCTATTGGTACAATAGTGGCGGTCCGGGATGATATCAGCACCGACCGCCACTACTTTACCAATAATAGTGGCGGGCGCTGGTGCTGCTGTCAGCACCAGCAACTGTAGTGGCGGGCATCTAATGGCCCGCCACTACAGTGGTTTTGCCCAACGCCACTACAATGACGGTTTGTAGTAGTGAGTCTTTCCTTATATCCGGTAGAGTCAAAATGGGTGCTGACACCAATCGCGTCTTAAGGGTCTGAAAGATCTCCTCGCATTCCGGAGTCCATTCAAACTTTTCTCCTTTCTGCAGAAACTTGGTCATGGGCTTCACTATCTTGGAGAAATTCTCAATAAATCGACGGTAGTAGCCTGCTAATCCCAGAAAACTTCGTATCTCCGATACGTTGGTGGGTGGCAGCCAATTCGTAACTGCTTCCACTATGGCAGGGTCTACCGTGATACCCTGTGTTGAGATAATGTGCCCTAGGAACTTCACTTCTGCCGTCCAGAACTTGCACTTGCTGTACTTGGTGTATAACTGATGTTCCCTGAGTTTTCCTAGGGTCAACTGGATGTGAGTTTCATGCTCTTCTCTGCTCTTGGAATAGATGAGGATATCATCTATGAATACCACGATAAACTTATCCAAATACTCCATGAACACCTTATTCATCATATTCATGAAGAAGGTGGTATGCAGTACTAGTTTGACCGTAAGTGTAAGGATTGGTCTCGGCCATAAGTGATGAGGCCGGAGACATGATTGCGCCAGTGTTGTCATTAGTTCTACCGTACAAGTGGCTCCGAACGTGCGAACCTGCAACAGAAGAGTGCAAAGTACCAATTCGGCCTGAGGACCGAATTTTGCTAAGTGTTGCACTAGTAGCGAAGGTAGCAATCTATTACGCAGATTAGCGGATACTTCACAGGCGAAGTAACAAGGCGAAAACAATCTATTACGTAGATTAATGGATACTTCACAAGCGAAGTAACAAGGATTACCACTGTTCTGTAGTGGCCGACGGAGGGCTTCCAGGCAAACACGCGAAGAGGTACAAGAAAGTAAAGGTAAAGTAAATATGATCAAAGCATGGGGCTTTGGTTTGGTTTGAGTTGGGGGGGGGGTTCTCTACACCGGCCTTGCCTCTCTATTTATAGGGGCTTAACTCCTAATCTAATCTACTATTAATCCGGCCAGATAGAGATAAAGATTGAGCTAGAAACGCATACGATTCGATTTCTGCCGAAGTGGGCTTCGGCTAGGCCCGTCGAGGCCTTCTCCTCGGGCCGAAGCTTCGGCAGCTTGGGCCTCCGAAGGCTTCCCAGCCGAAGCCCATGGGCTGGCTAGAGGCTTTTGGAGCCCATAGCTCAATGGACTTCGGCCCTGTAGGGCTTCGGATAGACCCTAGATATGTGTATTTTTGGCCCAAATCACCAAAATTGATATTTTGACAATCTAGCCATTAATGCCATTTTTTGCTATCAACACATTGAATAGTCTCAAAGCCAAGCTCTGAAAGTGTAAAAACACTTCATCCTTGTTTACAAGAAAGAAGATCCAAGGGTAACGGTAGTAGTCATCCACCACGACAAGGACATACCATTTACAACCTAAAGAACTAACCCGGGAAGGATCTATGGTGTCCATATGAAGAAGCTCTCCGGGTTGTTCAGTCATCACCATATTAATGGGTGAATGAGAGGCGACAACCATCTTTCCAAGTTGAGAAGGAGCACAAACAAGGTTCTTCTCAAATTTGAGCTTGGCCAATCCTCGGATTAGACCTAAGGCACTCAATCGAGGAAGCAAATCAAAGCTCATATGCCCTAGTCTCCTATGCCACATCCAGAGCTCAGAAGATGGTTCAACAAGTAGGCAATGAGAAGAACAAAATGACTCAGAGAAATCCACTCCAAAAACTCTCCCAACTCTTGAAATCTTGCAAATAAAAGCGCCAGAAGAATCAAGTACTTGAGAGGTATCATGTCCAAAGTGTACCTCAAAACCCTCATTAAGTAACTGAGATGCAGAAAGCAAGTTGTGAGAGTGGAGTTTTCATTGATTATAATCATACCTTGGCCTTTCACTCTACTTATTTGATTGTTTCCAAAGGTGATGTATTCTCATTTCTTGGTCAAGGTGAATCTGGAGAACCATGATGACTTTCTGATCATGTGGCGTGAATAGCTGGAATCCATGATCAACTTGTTCTCCAGGCCTCTATCCTTTCCTTACACAGAACAAGAAGATCTCGAGTACTCAGTGCTGGGGTTAGTAACAAAACATTTATGAATCCAACACTAAACAACTCGAGAGTCAGGAAAAACAGAAGACTGTGCAAGATATGATTCATGATGATAAAAGCGAGGTCTACTTTTAAAGTACAAGCCTGCAAAGCGACGAGGTCTCCCAAAATGACGTAGACCAAAACCACTAACACGTGGTCTAACATCATATGAAGCATGATGTAAACCATGATGGGCAAAGTCGCTCATGTAACCATGAGGAGCCTCAAAATCAGAATGAAAACGATAATCAAACTCATGCATACCTAAAGATGGGTAATAAATGTCTTAAAAGTTCATCACTTGTGCATGTCGTTCATCCTATTGGGGAATAGGGGAGCTACGCTAGCTGGCAAATTCAAATTTCTTCCCTATGGCCCTAGGCTCATGCGCGTGTGAGATCATAGATCGGTACCTTCTAGAACTTGACGCGCTAGGTGCAGCAGAACAAGAGGTTGATGAAGTGCATCAAGCCTATCCTCGCTTTGTCCCGATTGTTCTTCGCCGATCCAATCGATAAAGAAGTTGCCTTTCCTCATGATGATGGCCACGAGCGTCTCTTATGGAGCAACGCCTCCATGGAGTCCACACATACAGGGATGGAGTTCCTCCCACGGCAGCGTGCTAGCACCGCACGTGAGAAACAGGAAATCCTCGATCTCAAAGTTTGAGATCAAGAAAGGGAGGAGATGACTCTTGGGTGGCTAGGTCTAATCTAGGATTATTCCTTGTCCGAAGACCTCCTCCTCCTCTCCTTATATAGAGCTGAAAGCCCCCTAGGTCATGCACATCTTGGTACCCACAAATTAGTTACAACTAATCCATATTCGTAATAGATCCAATCTGATACCCCACATCGGAACTTCCGATCCTAGATCGAAACTTCCAACAAGGTATTTTTTAGGTCTCCAAATTCAGCACGACACGCAATAGATCCAATCTGTTTTCTCCCACTTCGAAACTTTCGATACCATTTGGAACTTCCGATCAATACAAAAATTCTGCGATTCCGAATCGGAACTTCCGACTCATCAAAACATCTGATACCATATCGAAACTTCTGAAGCAACAATTTCTCTCTGTATCGAGACCGATAATAATCAAAACTTCTGATACTACCTATCGGAACTTCCGATCTACGAAATTTTCTTGGGCATATCCTTCAATCTCCCACTTGCACAAGAACCAATTCTTCGCATGTTTTTAATCCATCCCCTTAAGTGTGTGAATCGATGGGTTCATACACTAACGACTTTTCACCGAAAACCATTTCCGACCCACTGATCAATAGCGGTACTTAGCAGCACATATTGACCCCCAAAAGAAGGGGTTCACTGAAGGGTACCTTCGACGTCTGGTGCAAAGGGTCTCGCCGAAGGTAGTCTTCGGCGTTCGAATCGATCTGGCCGAAGGCAGGCTTCGAACAGATCTCGACACGAAATCACCTCCGAACAGCGGGGTTTGGCACAAGTCTCTAACATGGCAAATTATCCCAAACGCAACGCACTGGTGTGACTTCGTCCGAAGTAGAGTACAAGCGTAGCAAAGCCTGACGTGATGAAGCTTGCTGTTGAGCGTGCTGGCGCATGGGACTTGGTCAAACTAACAACAGCATGACAAATCCGGCATGGGTAGTGGAAGTAGGGTCCCGCTAAAGGATGTTCTGGCAGCCTCCGCAACCAGCTTCCTAGGTTTGGACACCTCTGGTGAAGGGGCTCCGAACGTCGAAACCTGCACAGAATAGAGATCAAGTGCCAATTCGGCCTGGGGACCGAATCTGCTAAGTGTTGTAGTAGGGAAACGAAGGTAGCAATCTGTTACGTACATTAATGGATACTTCACAGGCGAAGTAACAAGGCGATAGCAATCTGTTACGTAGATTAACGGGTACTTCATGAGCGAAGTAGAAAGGCTTACCACGGTTTCAGCATGGCCAGCAGATGGCTTCTAGGAAAACCCACGAAGGTTGCAGAAAGGTAAATAAAAGTAAAGGTATGGTTCAAAGCTAGGGCTTTGTAATTGATTTGTGTTGGGGGGTCTAATGAACCGGCCTCACACCTATATTTATAGGGGCTAGTCTTCTTATCTATAAGATTTAATCTGGTAGGATTCTGCCTAATCAAGATTAGGGATAAAATTAGCCAGAATTAGACTCAAACTCTATCTTTGAAACTCAACCCGAAGTGGGCCTTCGGCAAGGCCTGCCGAAGCCTGCTCCTCAGGCTGAAGCCTGCCATCCTGTGTGAGTCGATTCAAAGGTACTACGGACAGCCTGTGGATGATGTCTTCCTTCGCCGCGTCTATTTGTTCCTGCCAGTTATAATACTCCGAAGGAAAACAAGGGACAATGTTATTTTGCGAAGGGTACTCGGGCTACGAGGTGTACAGAGCCCACGGGGTCCCTGCCCAATTGTATGGCGGAGGCATCAGTGGCTCTAGAGGCTTCGCCCACTGCGAGCCAAACCCATTGCCCAGAGAGGGGCTTGGCCATGTCAAAGGGATTTTGGACCATATCAGCGAAGGGTCCTGCTAGGCCGGAGGTATGTTCAGCCACTGTGGGCCAAAGCCTCCCGCCGACAGGTTCGTCTAGAGAAGAGTTGAGCTCAGCCACTTGGGTCTGAACTCGTTGTGTGAAGGGTTCGAATACTGGGGTCCAAACTTGTTATGCGCAGCGTTCAGCCACTGGGGTCCTAAGCCACCGTGCGGAGGGTTCAGCCAATGTGGTCTGAAGCCACTGTGCGGAGGGTTCGGCCACCGTGGTCCGAAGCCACCCTCCGACTATTTTGGCCCCTTCGGCTATCTTAGCCTTCTTCTAATGTTTGTTCAACAACATCTAATATGTCACCTTTGTCTTCTTGCGAGCCCTAGCCAAAGGAGACGTGTTGACATTCCTTTTCCATACTCCTACTTCAGGGTTTTTTGGCACGAGTGTGCGTGTTCGCAATTCTCCAATAATGACCGCATTCCCTTTAGTTGACTCACCCTACTCTGGCCGAATCAACACCCTCTTCTCGTTGAGGTCGATGGTGCTTACGGGAAGGGGTCTTTGTCCAGCATCATCTTTGGACTAGGGTTTATTTTCAATCGTCCTTCCTCTATGGCCGATTGAACCTGTCGACAAAAAACATTGCAGTCATTAGTATAATGTGAATGCGAATCGTGCCACTTATAGTAGGGGCATTTCTTTATCTCATCGGCAGATGGAATGACATGGCCTTTAGGCAACCTGAGAAGCTGGTTCTTCAAGAGGAAATCAAATATTTTATCACACTTAGTTATATCAAACGAATATTTGACTTCGCTAGGCCGACTCTTAGTGGGATACGACCGCAACTCAGAGTAGGTAATAGGTTTGCTCTTAGCATTCCAAACCCATTTGGCCGCATAAATGTCAGTTGAATCTTCTTCTTCCTCCGGTTCTTCCTCGTCGGAGTGCTCCATAATGTGGACTTCGGCCCTAGCCTTGTTAAACATTTTAATAGACCTTTTATCCTTGGCCCGGCTTTCCTGGACCAGAGCCTATTGTAAGACTTGGCTCACTTCCAAAAGGTTTTGGTTGTCTAATCTCCCTTTAATTTCAGAATGCAATCTGTTGAAAGCTAGATCCGCCAAATCCCTTTCTGAAATATTAAGACTAAAACATCGGTTTCTGGTATCTCTAAAGCGCTTCACGTACTCGGAGACACTCTCGCTAGATTTCTGTCTAACCGATGTCAAGTGTGATAGCCTAAGTTTTGTATCCCCTGTATAAAAATAGTCTTGAAACTTTTGTTCCAATCTAGCCCACGTTTGGACAGAGTTCGGCGGGAGCACCAAAAACCAAGTGAAGGCGGTGCCGGATAGTGAAAGAGAAAACAGCCTAAGTTTTAAAGCATCTGACCCACTAGCCTCTCCACACTGTGCTAAAAACTGACTGACATGTTCTAGTCTGGTTTTGTTACCCTCACCGTTGAACTTGGTCAATTTAGGGATTCTATTGCCGTGATGGTAATATATTGTGCTAAACTGGTCAGTGTACTACTTTCGGTAAACCCTAGCTCGACCCCTAGGAACAAAGCCGGTGCACTCTCTAAATAGTGCGTGGATCCGCTCCTCTATGTCATCCTGGCCCATTTCCTATGGCATCTCTCATGCGAAGGGTACCTTCCATGTCTGGTGCGAAGTGTCTCGCCGAAGGTAGTCTTCGGCATTCAGATCGATATAGCCGAAGGCATGCTTCGAACAGATCTCGACGTGAAATCACCTCTGAACAGCGGGGTTCGGCGCGAAGTCTCTGACACAGAAAAATATCCCAAACACAGCGCACTGGCGTGACTTCGTCCGAAGCGGAGTACAAGCATGGTGAAGCCTGACGTGATGAAGCCTACTGCGGAGCGTGCTGGCACACGAGACTTGGTCAATCCGACAATGGCGTGACAAATCCGGCACGGGTAGTCAAAGCAGGGTCCCGCCGAAGGATTTTCTGGCAGCCTCTGAAAACAGCTTCCTGGCTTCGGACACCTCCGGCGAAGGGGCTCTGATTGTGGAAACCTGCAAGAGAATAGAGATAAAGTGCCAATTCGGCCTGGTAACCGAATCTGCAAAGTGTTGTAGTAGGGAAACAAAGGTAGCAATCTATTACGTAGATTAACAGATACTTCACAGGCGAAGTAACAAGGCGATAGCAATCTGTTACATAGATTAACGAGTACTTCACGAGCGAAGTAGCAAGGCTTACCACGGTTTTGGCTTTGCTGGCGGAGGGCTTCCAGGCAAACCCACGAAGGTTGTAGAATGGTAAATAAAAGTAAAGGTACGGTTCATAGCTAGGGCTTTGTAATTGATTTGTGTTGTGGGTGTCTAATGAACCGACCTCACCCCTATATTTATAGGGACTAGTCTTCTTATCTCTAATATTTAATCTAGTAGGATTCAACCTAATCAAGCTTAGGGATAAAATTAGCCAGAATCAGACTCAAACTCTATCTTTGAAACTCAGCCCGAAGTGGGCCTTCGGCAAGGCCTGCCGAAGCCTGCTCCTTGGGCCGAAGCTTTGGCAAGGCAGGCCTCCGAAGGCCTGCGGGCCGAAGGTAGCAGGCCACCAGAAGGCTTCTGAAGCCCATGTTCAATGGGCCTTCGGGCCGAAGGTAACAGGTCGCTAGAGGGCCTTCGAAGCCCAATGCTCAATGGGCCTTCGACCCTATAGGGCTTTGGCCTAGTCCAGGACTTGTGTATTTATGGCCCAAATTACCAAAATTGATATTTTGACAATCTTGACCATTAATGCCATTTTTTGCTATCAACAGTATGAACTAGGACATTGTAATGTATGCCAAGACCAATGTCTTAAGCTCCTAATGGTCCTATTCTGGCCTAGGCTTGACTTGGTCGGTTAGCATAAGGTTGACATGCAAATAACCCCTGGCAAAAATTAAAAAAGGAAAAGAAAAATCCTAAATTTTTTTAAAAAAATAAGTTTGTTGAAGCTCTTAGTTTTTGTATCTTGCCTATCTTGGTAGATATTAGCTAGCTTCTGCATTTCATGCTTTACCTTGCCTGTCTGCTAGAAATGTGGTGATGCTTTTGTTTGCAAAAATCTAAAAATGCGTGCTAATGACTTTCTTTGGATATCCTCTGTTATACTGATCATGCCATGTGTCTTAAACAAGTATTTTGTGCTATACTTGCTAGATGTTGTAATTGCAGTCGATCATATCTTAGAAGCATGCTTTTTACACTCCACTTGCACCCTAGTTGCATTCATTACATATTTTGTTGGGGAGCTGCATTTCAGGGGGAGTTTGAGTTATGTCTCTTTTTAGTGCATTTAGACACACTTGATGAGTCCAGTTGTCAACAAGGGGAAGAAATTTTGGGTTGATCTTTTAGAAGAGTTTAGGGGGAGTTTTGGCTTTCTCTAGGATTTGTTTCAGGGGGAGTTTTTGTCTCTTTTGCCTTTACTTTTTGGACATCCTTGTTGATAATTCAGAGATTGCACTCGTTTGAGTTTTTATTTTTGTTTAACCATAATGACCGTTTTCTGGCTTTTGTTCGGCTTTTGGTCATTAGGGTTAAACCTTTTATTTTATTTTCTTCTTTCTATCCTCTTGTGTTTTGTTTTCGTGTTTCCACATGTGTTTTGTAGTTTACAAAGCGTTAATGAAGAGAGTGTTGATAATGCACTCATCAAGGGGGAGATTGAGGAGCCATGTTGCAGATCATGGGCCTCATGGCTCTAGAAGTGATGAGTGATTATCAACGGAAGTCAAAGAGAGAGGAGACATAGAGGAGATGAGACATGTCGTGTCTTGGGCCATGTGTGACTCAGGTACACGGGCGGCGAGCGATTGTCGGGCATAGGCGCCGCGGAGTTGGGCCGACCCAATCCGGGTACATGGGCCAGGAACGGTAGGGAATCCGCTGGTCTGCTGACCGGGTTTGACCTAGGTAAATGGGCGATGAGCAATTGCTGAGCTGAGGGAGCCGCGGAATCAGGCCGGCCCAATCTGGGTACCCGTTGTGAAGACAGTGGACGCTTTGTCAGTTTCGGCATAAAACCGATGCAACTATCTAGACCGCCCATCGAAGATCCGACGGTCCTAAAGTAAAGTCGTAGCTGCTACGAAAGCTTCGTGTCAGGACAAGTTACCTTTAATTAGGATTTTACTATTTTCCCGTTGGGCCCGCAGTCTTATTTTTGCGTCTATGTAAGTTACCCTAGGGGTAAATCTGTCTTTTCCCATTTAATGGGCTGCCTATAAAATGGGCTTGTTTCCCCCTAGGATTTCCAACTCTTCTAATGCAAAAATCCCGAGTTCACTTTACCCATTCTAGATTTGTGTTTCCAGTTCCTGAGCAAGCGTCGTCACAACGTTTGTTCTTATGTTCATCACATAGCACAAGACCATCTCCGGTTTTTGTCTTTCCCCAAGGCTCTCTCCATTTTGGTCTTTAGAAGCAGTCTCGGTGAGCAGCGCTGTTCTCTAGTCGGTGGTAGCACAATAATAGTACTCCAGTTTTTCCTCAAAAAAATCGGTGCAACGGGAGGCACTCCGAGCAGCATCGGGAAGCGGAGTCCCACATACAGCCGCTTGGCTCTCTCTGCGGTCGGGCAACGCTCGCCTGTTAGCAGGTGCACTTCACATGTGCCGAAGGAACAGGACGCCAGGTACTGTAGCAATGTAATTAGCACAATAAGATATTTGTTCTTCCTCGGAAAACGTGCCCAAGCTTTTGTTTTTTAGTGGTTGGTCGGATTAACTCTGCACTATACTCGTTAATCATTTTGTAGCATAATAAAATTCATCTCAATACTTCGGCACTTACAAAGTTTATTTCTGAACATTTTGTATTGAATATTGCTAGCATTTTAATTCTTCACATTGCACTATGAATGTTTTATTGATGTATCTGTGTTTCTTTAGTGAATTTTGAATCATCTGTGAGCACGTTTATTTACAACATTTATTTATTTGATTAGATGCTTGAATATCGTTGATATTTTTATTTGTGCTTTCTGTAATGCTAGTGAGTTGAATGCATTGTTGATCTGCCTTTTAACACAGCGGTGGTGTCTTTTTGATTAGGACACCAGTCGTTTTTAGGCTAGACCTTTTTAGTGCTTGTGATTTGTTTTTGGTTCGGTTGTTTGTCTTTTGAGGAGCGTTGGGTGCTGGGAGAAGGCCATAGATTCGAAAGAATTATTGAGGCACCCATTCACCCCCCTCTGGTCGCTACTCTTGGTCCTACATTAGGCCAGTGCGACCACACCATATCGGTCCGATCGGCTACCAGGCCGGTCTGACTGACCACTATGCGTCCAGTCCGACTGGCCAGATGGCTGGTTGGACCGCCCCCGTGGTTCTTACGCCTCCTTCGCCAGCATCAATGCTACCTTTGCCCGCACCTGCTGCACCCCTTGTTGTTACATATGTGCATAGGCATGGGCCCGTGACTTACCATGAGCCAATTTGGGAAGAGGACAATCGAGAAGAATTTTATGGCCGACGCACTAAAATACCACCGTGTATCGCGTCTCCACATGCTAGGCATCCCTAGGGTAGAGATCTAGATGACATAGATGAACGCATTTGTGTGCTATTCAGGGAATGTGTAGGCTACGCTCCTCGGGATCAAACTAGGGTCTATCACAAGTCATACCTAGATTATTTTGACACCATCCCATATCCTCGTGGCTTTAGGGTTCCCGAATTTACTAACTTCAATGACAATGATAATAAAACTACATGGGAGCACATAGGCCAATTTTTAGCATAGTGTGGTGAAGTGAGTGGGTCGGATGCATTTAAACTAAGATTGTTCTCTTTTTCTTTGTCTGACACTGCTTTCACTTTATTTTCATCATTGCCACCTAACTTTGTGAAAAACTGGGCCGATTTGGAGCAAAAATTTCATGATGATTTCTATACTAGAGAGACCGAGCTTAGACTCTCATATCTGACATCAGTTAAACAAAAATTCAATGAAAGTGTCTCTGAGTACATCAGGAGAATTAGAGACACAATAAACCGATGTTTAATTTGAATATTTCCGAAAGAGATCTAGATGATATGGCTTTTAACGGTTTGTATTCTGAACTTAAAGAGAAGCTAGACGGCTAGGATTTTCTAGAGGTTAACCAAGTTCTGTAAAAGGATCTGACCCAGGAAGGCCGAGTTAGGACGAAAAAGTTTACTAAAACATTTAGCAAGCACATGGTCGAACTGCATGTCGTAGAACATTCTTATGAGGTGTCAACAGAAAGTGAGGATGACTTGGCTGACATGCATATCGCAGAGTGGACTTTGTCTAGTAAGACCAAACCGCTCACTTGTTTTGAACTACGACTATCTCCTAGAAAAAATCTGCCTAGTGAAGTTAAGTATACATATGACATGACCAAGTGTGATAAGATCTTCAATTTTTGTTGAAACATAAGCTCCTCAGGTTGACAAAGGGCCACGTCATTCCCACCACCGATGATTTGAAGAAGAGTGCGTATTATAAGTGGCATGATTCTCATTCTCACTGTACTGATGATTGCAATGTTTTTCATCGATAGGTTCAATCGGCCATAGATGAAGGACACTTGAAGGTGGGCACTAGTTCCAAGATGAAGCAAGATGAAGACCCCTTTCCCATGAACATAATTGACCTTGACGGGAAGAAGGTGCTGATTCGGCCTGAATAGGCCGAGGAATCCAAAGGAAAAGCGGTCATAGTAGGAGAGCCTTGGCCACAGATGCTCGTACTAAAGAATCCGGAAGTAGGGGTATGGAAAACAAACACCAATGCAACATCTTCGGCTAAATCCCAGAAAAAGCTGAAGGTGATATATGAAATGCTATTGTAGAAGCATCAGAGGAGGGATGAGAAGGGAAACATTTACCCAACATTTGCAGCAAGGTCGAGGCCCATGCAGGGGAATCGGCTTGGCCCCCACTACGTGGGGCCACTAGAGCCACCCATGTCAGTGCCCCCATATCTAATACCGATGGCACAATGGAACCCATGCTACTTCCCTCCTATTAGGTATCAATTCCCTTATTTCTTTGCATATGTCCCTTATGGACCACACAAGATGCCTATTATGTAGGTATAGACAAACGCGATGGAAGGTAACATCTTCAACCAGCTATCTATCGCGCCACACAAATACCCTCGAGGCGAGGAATGACCACCATAACATAAAGTTAAAGGAGGCAAGAATGAAGGCATGGGTGCACTGGAGAGGACCTCTTAGGCTATCATCATCAAGGTGGGTTCCCGGGACATCCCAATCACCAAGGTGGCCTTTCTAGGACAAGCTAAAGTTGACTCGGAGAAGGTGGCCAAGCATAGCATTGCCGGTCCGACCGACACTTCAGGGCCAATCTGACCGACCTCCTCTCACCGGTCTAACCAGCCTACTGTGGCCGGTCCGACCGCCCCTTTTCAAGCTTCTGGCAAAAACCGGTCCAACTGGCCCACTTTGGTCGGTCCGACAACCAACACCCAATCCGTCTAGCCCAACATGGCTTATTTGACTTATAGAATATAGAAAATCACAAATAGCAAGCCCAAAATGGACGAGGCCGATTCGAGTACCTCAAGTTCAGCCAAAAATTCAAGAAGAAAGTTTGTGGCCCCTGGGTACAAAGCCATAACCTTCATGGGCACCCCAGGCATGACCATGTCTCAAAAGAGGCGCCTGCAACGTCTACAGGCACAAGAGATGAAAGAAAAGAGATTCTCCCTCGACTAGTACCAAGACAAGTATAGAGGCCCAAGCTAGTTGTGTTGGACAACCTGGCTACCACTCCAAGTGATGATGAGGATGATATGCTAGATGACGATTATACATCTATCTCAGAGGGGCCGCCTCCTCAAGCCATGAATGTGAACATCGTCAGTCTTCCTGCTGAATTTGGATTGCGAGATGATGAGGCTGATGTCGCTCAGTTAAACCTCACCCATAGGTAGCCATATTTGAGAAGCCCTAAGAGTCGGCTAACCACCTAAAGCCCCTTTACATCCATAGGCACATCGATGGCAAGCTGATTTCAAGGGTGCTCGTCGATGGAGGTTCCACTGTCAACTTGATGTCATACTCATTCCTGAAGAGGCTCGGCAAGAATGAAGAAGATCTGATGAAGATCAATCTGACACTAAACAGCTTCAATGGCGAAGGCTCCGAGGCAAAGTGTGTCTTGTCCATGGAGCTTATAGTGGGCCACAAGATGCTACCTATTGTGTTCTTTGTGGTAGATGTGTAGGGTAACTACAACTTACTAGTTGGGTGTTATTGGATTCATGCAAATTATTGCATTCCTTCTACCTTGTACTAGTGTCTTATTCAGTGGGATGACGATGAAGTGGAGATTGTACCAGCTAGCACTTCGGCCCAAGTTGCTTTGGCCGATGTCTCCATGGATGCCATCCATGAGAAAGTAGAGTGCTTGCAGGAAGAGACCTCTCAGACTTCGATTTTGTCAATGTATCTAAGGGGAGGTTTAATCCCATATCTATAAAGGCAGCTTGTGTAGCTCAATTGTCCCTGAGTTAGTTGTAATGTAAGGTAAAGACAATCTTAATTGGCTAAAGTCCCGTGTAGAGAAATATCGGTCTTCTAAAGATGGTATTGTTGAAGTCATTGAAGATTATAGTGAATTGGAGAAGTTAGTTCAAGGTTTTGCGTCAGTCGATCAGTTGGAGCAAGTAGACATAGGGGATTGTAGTATTCCAAGGCTGACTTTTGTAAATCAGAACTTACAAGCTAGTTATAAGGCTGAAGTAATAGAGTTACTTCAGTCGTATGTCGATTGCTTCACATGGAAGTATAGTGAGATGTCCGGACTTAGCCGCAACCTCATGGACATCGGCTTCCGATCAAACCCAAGTTTAGGCCTTATAAACAACGTTAACAACCTCATCTCTTTAATTCAGATGTGTATGACTGAGTTAAATAAGAGATAGATCGATTGCTAAACGCGGGATTTATTAGGCCATGCAGGTACGCCGAATGGGTAGCTAACATTGTGCCCATCACTATAAGAAAACAATATATTTTTGTCGGGTTATTTAATTTTCGTTGGTATTTTCGAAAGCTGACGTCGATCTAGATGAGCCGACGAAAGTTAACATAACTTTAGTCGGCTTTTTCTTCTAGCCGACGGAAACTACGTAACTTCCATCGGGTTTTCCCTAAAGCCGATGGAAGTTATAAAAATATGTCAATTAAGTCTCCCATGTGCGTGCGTGCCCTCATTTTCCCCAATCTCTCATGCGCACTCACACTCCTCCCTGCCACCACTGCCGCTCTGCCCTTCCAGCCTCTGCTCACCGTCTCCGCCCGCCGGCCGCCGCCTTCACCCGCCTCGCCCCACCAGCCTCTGCCCGCCTCGCCCCACTGTCCTCAGCCCGTCTCGCCCTGCTAGCCTCCTCCAGTCGACCGCCTCACCCTGCCGGCCTCCACCAACCTCGCCCCGCCCCACAACGTGTCTCCCGGTGGCCATGGAGAACACGAAGGGATGTTTGTGATGTCGAGTTTTCATTCTAGTAATGCATACAATGATTGTGTTGATTTGTGCAAAAGACTTGATTGTGACCTTGATGTGTCGATGCTTTCAGAATTGCATCGACAAGTGGTTGGTGAAGGTTCTCACTTCCGTCTATTGTATCATGTGAAATTTGCTGATTGTCCAGATGATATGGTTAATTTTCTTGTTAATTATGATACCAATCTAGTGGTAATGGAAAATTGAAATGTACAGTGCAACTACAATATTCTTTTATTTGTGTTAAGTTTTCATTTTATGTTGCAGTCTTTGTTGTTGTTGATGTTTTTGGAGACACCAATCTTGAACTGCCGTCAGCTCTATCCAACCAGTTAGTTGTGAAAATTCATGTTGATCTAAGGCCAAGCGCATCAATGAACTATCACATTGTAATAAACCTACCTCTCCATGCTAGATACCCGGTAAGGTTCTCAATGAACTTTTTGTTGCAATTATTTGGTTCTACTATATTTTTGTAGAACATTACATGTAGTTTTTTCTTCTTTGTTTGAGATCAATTTTCTCTACAAGTGCACTTAAATGCTCTTCTAGGGAATTCTAACTCCACTATGTAGCAGAATATTACTTGCATATGAAATTCTCAACGTGTGATTAGTGTATGCTTCAAGAAATAACAAAAGGAACAAAACAATGAAGCAATGTTGGCATTGACCATGTTCACTGCCCTTTCATTTGCATGTTATATCTTGCTGCAAACATGCCTTAAAATGCACATGGTGTCATGACTCATGAAAGTAACACATATTTGTCCCACACTCACACTATATATTTATGTCTCCCATTTGACTTCAAAGGTGTGTATACGATAGTTGGAATTATTCTAGTCCTAGTGTAGGTATTATTATAGTTAACTTGTTATATATTGAATGTTATATTTGGTATGAACAAATGAATCATGTCAAAAAAATGGGTGGGCTTGTGTTTCAGTTTTTGCAGACTGAAATATAAAATTCTGTTGAGCTGGAATGTACTGAAATATAAAATCCTGTTGAAATATAAAATCCAAATGTTAGTTGTTTGCCATAACATATGTGTTAGACTTAATGTTGATACATCATTTCATTTTGTTATTCAATTTTATGTGATGCTCAATTATTGATATTAAGTTGTGATTTTCAGGTTAAGGTCTGCCATACTTGACCAATTGTTTTTGCATGTCACACATGAGGGAGTTCTTATTTAATGTTTGCATGTGAAAATTATGTAGACAATGCCATGTACATTGGTTCATATCTGCTGGAATGTAATATGCAGGAATGTATGAGAAAAATAAAAAAGGAAAAAAATTGGACCATGCATATACTTTTGGATTCCTCATCCTTTCAAATTTGTATGATTTGTATGCATATACTTCAATTGTTTTGAGACAAATATAATTTTATTTCAATGTGACAATATACTTCAATTGTTGACTTTGAATATGAATGTGAATGTCATGTATGATTGTGAATGTCGATATAATTTATTATTGTGTAATGTGACAGAAAAAGTGAAAAAAGAAAAAACATACAAAATAAAAAACAGAAGAAAACAGAAAAAAACAAAAAAAATGTAATTTCCGTCGGCTATGCTTGGGCCGACGGAAGTTACCGATTTCCTGGTAAGTTTCGTCGGCTAGGTTTAGCCGATGGAAATTAACTAACTTCCGTCAGTGGCCGACGGAAGTTAGCTAACTCCCGTCTAAACGTCTCCGTCGGCCAAAAGCCGACAGAAGTTAGAATTTTGCCGATAGAAGTTAGCTTCTTCCATCGACTTTGGCTGATGGAAGTTCTCTGTTTTCTTATAGTGCGTAGAGAAGAAAAGGAGTGGCAAGATTCATGTGTGTATTGATTTTAGGTATTTGAACAAGGCCACCCCAAAGGACGAGTATGCACGACGCTAACTACCAGCCGAAGCCGAGGGAGGGATCGGACCGCGTCAAGAGGGCCTTGGCCTTCGGGAGCGCCAATTTTCAGCTTTGGAGGGAGTACCAGGACGCCTTCCCAGCGAGGGCCGCAAATAGAAAGTGGTACTCAAGGTGGGACCAAGAGTGGTTCTACGCCATAGTTGGTGCTAACTCCCCCCTTTGGAGTACCAACGCGCTCATCTCCTACCAACGTGAAGGCATGGTGAAGACGAGCCCCGACACCCTTCGCTCGAGGATTTTGCTCCTACGGAGGGTGGCTTTGAAGATGAGTATGAGGGACCTCGTGGAAGAGTTCATCACCCTTCGGCTCAGCCCCCTCGCGCATTCTTGGTCGGAGGGCCTCTTTCAGCCTTCAGGCTCGGAGGGCCTAAGCGAGGTATCAACAGAACGCCTTGGTAAGACTTCGAAGTCTTTTCACTTTCATACTTCGCAAAATAACTTTGTTCTGACTTGGAATCTTGATGAAGCCGCTCAGGAAGTAAGGACTCCGGAGGAGGCCATCATGGCAGCGGAGCGTGTTGTCGGAGCCTTGACACCCAAGGAGCAGGCTCAACGTCTCACTCTGGTGGGGACTTGGGAACTCTGGAACAGAGTGTGGACCTGGCTCGGCATCGAGGGGGTCCAGGCTCTGCCAGACTTCTCCAACCCTATACCCTCGGCGAGCGGCTCCAAGAGGAAGAGGGTGGACGATGACGAAACCGAAGCTTCGAGGGCTCGCTCGGGGCTCCCAACAGCCGAAGCCCCTATGGCGGAAGCAACGGTCGTGAGCCCTGGAACCGGAACGGAGCCAGCAGGGGCTCCGACAGCAGCTACCGAAGTGGTGGCGGGGGCCGTGATGGCGACGACTTCGAGCGCGAGGGTTGAGGCTCAACTTTCACAGCAAAGGGATTGGGGAGCACACATCGATCCCTCCACCTTCGAAGAGATCTCCGACGAAGGTAAACACTTTAAACACTTCTCTTTTCATACGTGGATATTGACTTGTAGTTTTTTGCAGATGTCGATGCCGGTGCGAGGTCCACCGCACCGAAGCCGGCGGAGGCCACTAGCAGCAGCAGCAGCAACTCGGAGTATGACAACATTTCGTCTGAAGAAGACGGAGGCGACAACCACGGTGAAGGGAACCTTTGAGACGGAGCCAACGAGCACGTCGAAGTGGTGGACCAGAGCCCGGCTCCACTGGACCCTGCACCGGAGGTGGAGGTGGAGGAGATAGTCCAGCCTCTATAGCCGAAGGGGGTCGTGACGGAGGCGGCCATTCATGACTTTCATGAAGGTTGTGTCGCTGCAGGGTCAGGGGGCTTGGTATCTCAATTTAGCCAGTCGAGCCCCTTCGACCTCTTCACAAATGCGAACGAAGCCCTCATCCAGGTGAGCGAAGTCCCAAACAACCTTTGAGTCATACTTTTTCTTCAATCAACACTTATGATTTTCTTGAATTCTTTCAGGCCCTCGCACTGAACGCCACAGCAGCAATCTCTACGGACAAGCAGATGGGTCGCTTGGCGGAGGAGAGGGATGCCCTCCGACGCGAAATCTCGGTGGAAGCCGAGAAGTGAAGGCGGGCCAAAGCCTCAGCAGAGAATACGAGGGCCGAGGTCGACAAGGTGAGGGAGGTCTTGGTTTCAGAGACCGACAAGCTCCGGGCGGAGCTTCGAGCTTCGGAGGATGCTAGAGCAGAGTTGGTAGCGGAGAACTCAAAGCTTCGCCAATCCAGTCACTGCTTGCATTACTTCGTTGTTCATAACATTGATGAAGCCACTTCGATCTTGACCGAGGTCCTCGAGCAAATAGGGACCGAGTGCCGGGTTCCAGACTTCGGCCTTCAGGACCCAATCGAAGATCGCGTTGAGTTCCTAAAGATGGTAGCTGCGACGGCAGTGGTGTCCCTGAACGGCTTCGCCTTGATGGCCGGCCGAGTGGCGGGTCAAGGATTGCTGCAAATGCTTCATGACTCAGGGTGAAACCACCTCGAGGCAGCGACTTCAGCGACTCCGGTGGACTTCAGAGGCTAGCACCTGGTGACGCCTCCGTCGGGCATCTGCGGAGCCTGGCGCCGCCTTCGAGAGCCTTGGAAGGCTCAAGGCTGCGAAGCAGTCCTTGAACTCCAAAAGGCCATCCACCTTTGCCGAGCCAGGGCACAGACCTCACCAGCTCAACCTTCGACGTCGGCGCCTCCGCCTCCGAAGGTGTAGGTCTCCTTAGGATCCTTGTAATTCTTAGCTATAGGCTTGTAAAAACTTATCAGTTTATTAATATAAATGCGGGGGTACTTTATACCTGCCCAGGCTCAGCCTTCGAATGTTGACCTCGAAGTACTTGAGGATTCTGAAGAGTTTCGCCAGCTATGAGTGGTGCTCGAGGTAGATAGGTCTGAAGGTCCCCCTCGGTTCAAGCTTCCGAGGGGACATAAGGGCGAAGCCATTTCTGAAGTAGCCCAGGAGCTGCTGGCTACCGTGAAGATGGAGCCTCTTCGGAGTTCTTCCTCCTCGCCAGACTTAAGCTGTTTCGAAGTAGACTTAAGTGGCGAGGGGGTATAGCCTTCAGGTACGGCCTTAACAAGCAGCGAAGCCTTAGACTTCTCTGCCTTCAACACGGCACCGCCTGCCTCGCAAACTTGGACAAACCTGTAAGGTGAAAGATGAGGTCTGCGGGCTCCGGGGTGTGGATGAATCGGACATGGGAGAGCAGGCTCCGACGAGGCTTCGTCCAGCCGAGGGGGCCCTAGCCGAAAAAAGAGCAAGCGAGGGCCGGGGCCTCGATCTCACTTTTTCTTAGGCTTAGATACAGACTACTCATAATTTTGTTTTTCGAAGTGTATTTGTAATGTACTTCTCAATTATCATTCAATGAATGAGATTTGTTGTATTCGCATACTTCATCTGCATGATTCACATGATTTGATTGTTTCGAACGTTTTAGCTTGTCACGCTCGTACTACGCATTACATTCGCACACTTCGCACACATACTTTGTCCCCCCTTGCGCGTGGCAGCTAGGGACAGTCGTTGCTGGTGCGGGCAAAAAATGCGAAGGGATGCGCCTTTTTGGCGGCTTCGGACGCTTATATCGCGTCGAGCGAAGGCCGCTTTCGGTCTTCGAACGCATTAATTTGGAGAGAAGCAAGGCTTCAGCATATCCAAATTAAGCGAAGCATGCCTCGGCATGCTTGGATTTGGATATTGTGCGTGAGCGAGGCTCCAAAACACACTTAAATTTTAGGTGAAGCATGACTTTGAGATGCTTAATTTTTGGATTAGATCATGTCACGTGAAGCGAGGCCTCGGTGCGTGTTTAGATAGCGAAGCAAGGCTTCTTGATCTTGATCATGTAGTGAATGAAAAGGATATTTGGTGTGGATTCACCGAACCTACGATGGGTTGAGCCACCTTTGACTCTGGGTCACCTACGACCCTGGGCCACCTTTGACCCGGGGATGCATCAGGCCGGAGCCTAGAATCCCGGACTTGCCGAGCTGTCGCTCAGAAGTCTCAAAGCCCACTGCTACTGGCCTGGAGGCGCTGTGTAGCCTTCGGAGGGGTGCTCCGGATTTAAAAGTCTTCGAAGTTGTGCTTTGGTCCTTAACAATACAAAGCTGGAAACCTTAGTTCTTAAAAGAACGAGGTTGTTGGCTTCGGGTCTTGAGAAGGACATAGCAGAGCTTCGGTTTTAAATGAAAATAAAGCAAGGCTTCGATTTTAGAACATGAAGCAAGGCTTCGGCTCCAAAACGCGAAGTAAAGCTTCGACTTTTGATAAGATGGAGCAATGTTTTGCTTTAAGGGCGAAGCAAGGCTTCGATTCAAGGCGAAGCAGGGCTTCGATTTTATATTAAGGTAATTGCAAATTTGTACATCAAAGGGATGCTTCGGGCAGTGTACATACCTTGTAAAGCGGGTGAAACTTGCCTCGTAGCCCCTGGGGCTTTGATGGCCTTCGACACACGAAGCGGACACCCATGCTGGAGGGTGAGCTCCGAAGCGCGAAGGATGGAGGAAGGCAAAGAAGGCATTCGAACTGCACCCGAAGCCCCTTGTCGGAGGGTGCACGAAGCGAGAAAACTTCAAAGCTCCCCCTCAAGCGCACTTCAAAATGCAGGTAGTGGTGGAGAACCTAGATTTTAGGACTAAGGTCCCCACGAACGGCGCCAACTATTGTAGCAATTGTGTTAGCTACAACACAGGTTTTGTATGTGTATATGGTGTGTAAAATGAACCTCGAAGGGTTCTCTCAGAAGGAGAAAAGATTTATACTGGTTCGGACCTCCCCAAAGGGATAATAGCCCTACGTCCAGTTTGTGGTGGATTTGGCATAATATGCCTCGGTTGAATCTAATGGATCCGGAGGATCTCATGGCCCTGGAGGAGCTAAACTATTACAAGGGCTTGGCCCTGTTTTTATAGGCACGCAGGCCAAAGGAAAAGACCTAAATGCCCTCTATAAGTCATATGCTAATAGGGGCAAGAAAGGGGGAAAGGCTATTCTACTATACAAAGTGCTTTACAGCTTTATAGACGTGACAGATAAACGTCACTTCTTGACCAGCTAAACGACATACTAGGGGCAGAGGGGCCCCCGGTATGGATTCTACACTATAGTGAAGTACATATATTTTCCTGGTTCGAAGTAGCGGCTGGAGCTCTTCGGGCGGAGGCTGCAAGGAAGGCTTCGAAGGACACTCCGAAGTGGGCTTCGAAGCGTGCTCTGAACTAAACTTCAGAGGGAACCTGGAGGCTTCGCTTGGAGGGCTCCGAAAGGGGTCCGAAGGCCTCGCTCCAGAGGGCTCCGAAAGGAGTCCGGAGGCCTCGCTCCAGAGGGCTCCTAAAGGAGTCCGGAGGCTTGGACTATATGACTTGGAAATAACTTCGTGCAGTGAGAAACTGCTTCGACAGTGTCAAGCTCTGGGCCAAAGGCCTACGGAGGCTGACGTCATTTGGCCCCTGTTCAAGGGAAAACTTATTCCCCCAACAAGTATAGAGGCGAAGCCAGTTCAGAGTCCCCTCCTGACAAAATCAACCACAAAGCCCTAGCTTTGAATCGCATTTACTTTATCTTTACTTTTTTGTAATCTTCGTGGGTTTGCCTGGAAGCCCTCCGACAGCCACTTCGAAACAGTGGTAATCCTTGTTACTTCACTTGTGTAGCATTCGTTAATCTACGTAATAGATTTCTATCACCTTGTTACTTCGCCTGAGAAGTATCCGCTAATCTGCGTAACAGATTGCTACCTTCGCCACTAGTGCAACACTTAGCAGAATTCGGTCCTCAGGCCAAATTCGTACTTCGAATCCACTCTTTTGCAGGTTTTCACGTTCAGAGCTACTTCATCTGAGGTGTCTAGAGCTAAGAGATAGGTTTCGGAGGTTGCCATAACACCCTTCGGCGAGACTGTTGCTTTGACTGCACGCTCCATCAGTAGACTTCGTCACGATAGGCTTCGCCGCACTAATACTCTGCTCCGTATGAAGTCATGTTCGTGCGTTGCGCCTGAGTCATTATTCTGTATCTTACTATATCAGATACATCGCACTGAACCCCGCTATTCGGAGGTGATTGTCGCGTCCAGATCCGTTCGGAGTTCATCTTCGGCCAGATCAGTCTGAACGCCGAAGATGCCCTTCGGTGGGACACTTCACACCAGACACCGAAGGTACACTTCGGCGACCCCCTTCGCACCATACTTCGAAGCAGACAGGCTCCGACCGGTTTGCTAATTTATTCTGTCTAATATATTTCTTTCGGCTAATTGGATTATTTTTGTGTGATCTGATTGCCTGGTGACTCCACCCCTTACCACGGCTAAGGGTAGTCGGAACGCGACGTCGGTGCTGTGTTACGCTTAGGTTCGTCCCTAAGTATCCACATACTTTTGGATCGTCGAACTGACCCAAGTGCGGGGGCACATTTTCATGTCAACACACTTTTTGGCGACTCCGCTGGGGAGAAGCTACGCCAACATGACAGGTACATCTACATCGGCCACCGGTACATCTACAATGACTACTATGTCTACACAACCGATGGATACCATAGGAGGCGCGGATATCGACAACCGCAACATCCTAACACCTACTCTTGAAGATATTCCCATGGAGGACCGAGCAGAGATCGAGGCAAAGTTGAAGGCGCTCCAAGACATGATGCATGGGGGCTACGTCAAGACACGCGCGGGCTTTATCAAGCGCGACATCATCGCCCCTGACCTTGCTCGGATCCAAGTAACACATGTATCGCCTCGTTTATCTTCTTTAGAGATTGAGCAAAAAATAGCCGCATCAGTAGATCAGGCCGTTAGCGCTTCGCTAGACAACCGTTTAGATTCGGCAGTTAGCTCCCAAGTAGAGGCGACTCTTAGAAGGTTTGGCTTTACTGAGGCCGTACCACCAGTCCCCATTGCTAGTGTACCTCCGGTAAATCATGTGTACAGCAGAACTGATGGTAGCACTGCAAGACCGTTGCGTCTCTGGCCTCAACACTCATGGCCGAGACTAGTAATTATTCTTATGGCCAAGCTAGCACCGCGTACCACGCACCACCACCACCTGCGCTGGTACCAGCCCTGCCCGTGCCACATGCACAGGCACCTGGGCTCGAGCACGTCATACAGCTAGCATGTAGGGAAGAGGCCCATGGCCGACACACCGATATCTCGCCGTGGGTCGTGCCCCCGCACGAGAGACGTGCGAAGGCAGCAGGTCAAGATGACCTAGAGGAGCGAATCCGTGCACTATTTAGGGAATGCGCCGGCTTCGTGCCTAGGGGTCAGGTTAGGGTTTACCGTAAGCCTTATCCCGATCATTTCGATACAATACCCTACCCCCGCGGCTATAGAATCCCCAAATTCACTTAGTTCGATGGTGAGGGTATCAAAACCACACTAGAGCACGTTAGTCAATTTTTAGCATAGTGTGGAGAAGCTAGCGGGACAGACGCTCTAAAAATTAGACCATTTTCTCTCTTACTATCCGACACCGCATTCACTTGGTTTTCGGTGGTCCCGCCAAACTCCGTTCAGACGTGGGATGAATTGGAACAAAAATTCCATGACTACTTTTACACGGGTGAGATAGAACTTAGGCTTTCACACTTGACATCGGTTAGGCAGAAATCTAACGAGAACGTCTCCGAGTACATCAAGCGTTTTAGGGATACTAGAAACCGATGTTTCAGCCTTAGTATTTCAGAAAGGGATTTGGCGGAACTAGATTTTAATGGGTTGTGTTCTGAGATTAAAGAAAGATTAGACAACCGGAACTTTTTAGAGGTTAGCCAGGTCTTGCAGCAGGCTCTGGCCCAGGAAGGTCGGGCCAAAGATAAAAAGTTTATTGAGACGTTTAACAAGCCTAGGGCTAAAATCCACGTCATGGAACACTCCGATGAGGAGGAGTCAGAAGAGGAGGATTCGGCTGACATGTACGTAGCCGAATGGGTTTGGAACGCTAAGAGTAAGCCCATCACGTGCTCCGAGTTATGGTCGTCTCCCACAAAGAATCGGCCTAGTGAGGTCAAGTACTCATTTGACATAACTAAGTGTGATAAAATATTTGATTTTCTCTTAAAGAACCAGCTTCTCAGGTTTCCTAAAGGTCAAGTCATTCCATCTACCGTTGAGTTGAAGAAACATCCATACTGTAAGTGGCATGAATCGCATTCACATAATACTAACGACTGCAATGTTTTTCAACGGTAGGTTCAATCGGCCATAGAAGAAGGATGATTGAAAATAGACCACAATCCAAAGATGAAGCTAGACAAAGATCCCTTCCTCGTCAACGCCGTCGACCTCGGCGAGAAGAAGGTGTTGATTCGGCCAGAACAGGCCGAGTCGACTAAAGGGAAGACGGTAATTGTTGGAGAACCACGCACGCGCACACTCATACCTAAGAACCCCGAGGTAGGAGTGTGTAAACAAAACATCAGCATTCCTTCGACTAAGGCTCGCAAGAGGCCGAAGGTAACATACAAGATGTTGTTGAACAAACATCAAAGAAAAGCCAAGGAAACAGGCCCCCGTGCCAAAAAAACTAAGTCAGCCGAAGGGCCCAAGGCATCCGAAGGGTGACTTCGGACCGCAATGGCTGAACCCTCCGCACGGTGACCTCGGGCCACAGTGGCCCGACAATCCATATAGTGGCTTCGGACCTCAGTGGCCAAACCCCCCCTATACGGCAGCTTTGGACCCCAGTGGTCGAACCCCATGCGAAACAAGTTCGGCCCCCAATGGCCTAACCCCGCACCACTTTGGACAAACCCTTCGACAGGAGGCTTCGGCCTGCACTAGCCGAACGTACCTCTGGCATGGTAGGACCCCTCACTGACATGGTCCGAGACACCGTCAACTCTGTCGAACCCCCCTCCGAGTAGTGGGTTCGGCTCATAGTTGGCAAGGCCACTAGAGCTGCCAATGCCTCCACCGTACAATTGGGCGGGGATTCTGTGGGCTCCGTATGTATCACAGCCAGAGTACCCTCCACAACCTAACGCTATGCCTTGTTTTCCTTTAAAATATTATGAATGACAGGGACAAACAGACGTAGCGGAGGGAGGCATCGTCCACAGGCTGTTCGTGGTACCTCCAAATCATCCCGTGCAGAGCGAAGTCGAAGAATACAAGCGCAAAGAGGTCGAGGATAGGGAATCTGAAGCTATCATAGTCAGAGTAGGGTCTCAGGAAGTCCCAATCCCAAAGGCCTTATCGCCGAAGTCTGACGGAGGTAAGTCCCCTATTTCGACCGAAGCCCGCGCCGGAGTCTGGTCTGATCGGCTAAACGAGGTCGGTCCAACTGCTGGGATCCGTAGCGAAGGCCCCTCCGGATACAGAGTGCACAAGGCCAAGGTGGGCAAGACCACTTCGGCTAAAGTTGACAAGAACTAGGCAGTGGCACCTAGCACCAAGCCACAACCATCTTGGGCACCTCCAGGCATGTCCAAATCACAAAAGAGACGTTTGCAATGACTACAGGCATAGGAGATGCACAAGAAGAAAGCAGAGGTTGAGCACGACACTATTTTTGAAGAAATCCGCCCTCGACCAACTACAAGACAGGTATGGAGGATGAAGCCGGTTGAGACGACCAACTCGGCTCCTAGTCCGAGCAACGACGACGACGACATGCTCGACATCGACTACTCGCTTGTCTCCGAGGGGCCTGCACCCCAAGCGATGGACATCAACGTCGTCACGCTGCCCACCGAGTTTTCTCTGCCGTAGGACGAGGCCAAGGTCGCTCAATTGAACCTCGACCCGTGCAACGCTATTTTTGAGAAGCCCGAGGACTCGGCTCGCCATCTGAAGCCTATCTACGTCATAGATCACATTGACAGAAAGCCGATTTCCCGGATGCTTGTTGATGGTGGCGCCATTGTTAACCTAATGCCCTACTCGCTGTTGAAGAAACTTGGCAGGGACAAGGATGATCTGAAGAAGACTAACTTGATGCTCAACTGTTTCAATGGCGAGAGTTCCGAGGCCAAGGGTGTTCTCTCCATGGAGTTGACAATGGGCAACAAAACGTTGCCAACATCATTTTTCGTCGTCGATGTACAAGGTAACTACAGCGTGCTTCTTGGGCGTGACTAGATTCATGCGAATTGCTGCATTCCTTCTACTCTGCACTAGTGCCTAATTCAGTGGGATGGGGATGAAGTAGAAGTCATTCCCGCAGATACTTCGGCCCAAGTGGCATTGGCCGATGTATCAGTTGACGCCGTTCACAACAAGGTAGAGTGTCTGTCGGGTAGAGATCTTTCAGATTAAGATTTTGTTAGCGTGTCCGGAGGACGTTTTGTACCAGTGTCTGTAAAGCCAGCTTGTGTAGCATGGTTGTTTTTATATTAGTAGTCATGTCTATCAAGAGTAATCTGGATTGGCTAAAGTCTCATGTAGAGCAGTATCGGTCTGCTAAAGACGGTATTGCCGAGGCCATCGAGGATTTTAGCGAAGAAGAGAAATTAGGGCAAGGTTTTGCGTCAGCCGATCCCTTAGAAGGAGTTGACATAGGAGATGGTGGCATCTCGAGGTTGACTTTTGTAAACCAACATTTACAGCCTGATGAAAAGGCCGAAGTAATAAAGTTTCTTCGGTCGTATGTCGATTGTTTCGCGTGGGAGTATAGCGAGATGCCGGGACTAAGCCGCGAGCTCGTGGAGCATCGGCTACGCATAAAGTCTGGATTTAGGCCCTATAAACAGCCTCCTCGTCGCTTTAATTCGGACGTAAATGACCAAGTTAAGCAAGAAGTAGAGCGACTGCTCAAAGCTAGATTTATTAGGTCATGCAGGTATGCGGAATGGGTCGCTAACATTGTGCCTGTAGAGAAGAAAGGGAGCAGCAAGATACGAGTATGTCTTGATTTCAGGGACCTGAACAAGGACACTTTGAAGGACGAGTATCCAATGTCGATAGCCGACATGCTAATTAACGATGCTTTAGGGAACAAGGTACTAAGTTTTCTTGATGGCAATGCTTGTTATAATCAAATCTTTATGGTCGAAGAGGACGTCTACAAGACAGCCTTTTGGTTCCCTGGTTTTGTCGGTTTATTCGAGTGGGTCGTTATGACTTTTGGTTTGAAGAATGTTGGTGCCACATATCAGTGTGCTATGAACTTGATCTTTCATGACTTGCTAGGAGTTATGTTAGAAGTTTACATTGATGATGTCGTAGTCAAATCGGATGCTATGGGAAACCATTTAGCTGATTTGAATGTTGCTTTTGATAGGATGTGGCACTATGGTTTAAAAATGAACCCACTCAAATGTGCTTTTGGCGTGTTGGCGGGTAATTTTTTAGGTTTCATGATTCATGAAAGAGGCATAGAGATTGATCCTAAGAGGCTTGAGAAGATTAGAAACGTTACGGCACCGACATGCAAAAAACTATGCAGAAGTTGCTAGGCAAGATGAATTATTTACGTCGCTTTATATCTAACTTGTCTGGCAAGATTGATGCCTTTGTCCTCATACTCTGGCTAAAGAACGAGGTCGAGTTCACTTGGGGGGCAAGCCAACAAAGCACCTTTGAGAAAATCAAGGAGTGTTTGTCATCGCTGCCAGTGGTGAGAGCACCCAAAGCCGGGATTCCATTTCGGCGATACATCGCTGCTGAAGATAGCATGATCGGGGCCATGCTAACCCAGGAGGTAAAGGAAAAGAGTACATCATCACATTCTTGAGCCACCACCTACTGGACGCCGAGATCAGGTACGCGTTTGTGGAACGTTTATGTTTATCACTTTACTACGCGTGTACCAAATTGCGCCACTATCTTCTCCCAACTACATCTGTTGTCGTTTGCCAAACCGATGTTATAAAACACATGTTACAAAAGCCGATTCTAAGTGGAAGAATCGGAAAATAGGCTTACGCTTTGATTGAATATGATTTGGCCTATGAACCTCTAAGAGCTATGAAAGGTCAGATCGTAGCCAACTTTATAGGTTATCACCACATATACGTCAGTTGGAGTGACAATATTGCTTTTATTGAACTAATGTCATGGAAACTTTACTTTGATGGTTCAGCTTGCAAAAATGGACGAGGTATTGGAGTGGTCCTCATATCACCTAGCGGAGCGCACTTTGAAACCTTGGCTCACTTAGAATTTCCCTCTACCAACAACCAAGCTCAATATGAGGCTTTACTGCAAGGGCTTGAATTGTTAGAGTCCATGGGTGTTAAACATGTTCATGCGCATGGTGATTCCCTGTTAGTGGTGCAACAAGTGGCTAAGAGTGCTCAATGTTTTAATGGCTTGCTAAACAGCTACTTAGATAAGTGCCTGGACATAGTTCTACTTTTGATGACTTCAAAATTTCTCATATGTCAAGAGAGGCCAATTCAGTTGCAAATGACTTGGCTCAGCAAGCATCTGGTTACCAAGTTAGGAGGGAAAAATTTTCTGTATAGGAGAACCTGATATTTGGTCTCACAGATGAAGCCAGTGACTTCGGGCAGGCGCACCCTTCGGGTCGGACCCCTCCGGCTGCTGGAGGCTACCGCGCACCGAGGTCTTGAGACCGGAGTACTCTGCTTCTACCGAAGGGTCTGGCATGCCAGAGACTGTGAGCCGAAGTCCTCATGATAGTGAGGGCCTCCAGTAGCCCGGACCCTCCAGCAGGGAGCTTCGGCCTGATGCGTTCCGCGTAGCTAGTCTAGCCAGGCTTCAGCAAAAGCTAGAAGGGTTCGGAGGGCACTCCGAAATCAATAGCTTAGGCATTGTTTTAGGGAGCGAGATAACGAAACCCACAGAAGTCCACAAAGGCGATTGGAGAACTCCAATCATCCAGTATTTGAGAGACCCTAGCCAAAGGGTTGATCGAAAAGTTCAGTGGCAGACGTTTAAGTTTGTGTTGCTAGATGATACACTATATCGCTGAACTATTGATGGAGTATTGCTGAAGTGTTTAGACAATGAACGGTCCCAGGTAGCTACGGGAGAAGTCCATGAAGGACTTTGTGGCACTCATCAGTCGGCCCAGAAAATGAGTTGGATTCTCAAAAGAGCGGGTTTCTTTTGGTCGACTATGACTGAGGATTGTTTTAAGTATTATAGAGGGTGTGAAGCGTGTCAGAAGTTCGGCAATATTCAATTAGCTCCTACTTCATTACTTAACCCTATTGTCAAGCCATGGCCGTTCTGAGGTTGGGGTTTAGACTTCATCGGCCGAATTCACCCTCCTTCCTCAAAAGGGCATCGGTTTGTGCTGATGGCGACAGATTACTTCACCCTCCGTACCTCTCAAGAACATGACTCACAATGAGGTACTTGACTTTATCTTGAAGCACATCATACATAGATTCGGTATTCCTCAAACTCTCACTATAGATCAAGGTAGTTCATTTGTTTCTAAAGAAGTGAGGGACTTTGCCGAATACTATGGTATTAAGTTGATAAACTCTTTGCCCTACTATGCTCAGCCAATGGTCAGGCCGAGTCTAGTAATAAAACAGTGATTAAGCTCATTAAGAATAAATTGAAGAGTTCCCTAAAAGGTGGCATGAAATGCTCTCCGGGGCGCTATGGGCTTGTAGAATTTCAAAGCACGGTGCTACCAAAGTTAGTCCATATGAGTTGGTATATGGGCAAGAAGCCGTTCTACCTATAGAAGTAGATCTTGGCTCTTTAAGAGTATTAAAGAAAGATGGCTTATTGGTCGACGAGTATGAGACCCTTTTGAAAGACAATCTAGAAGAAGTGACCGATAAGAGATTGAGGGCTTTAGAAGACGTAGAAGTAGACAAGAGGAGAGTAGCTAAAGCCTACAATAATAAGGTTAAACCAAAATCGTTTCAAGTAGGTGAGTTGGTTTGAAAGACGATTTTACCTTTAGGCACTAAGAGTCCCAAGTTTGGTAAATGGTCACCTAGTTGGGAAGGCCCTTTCAAAATAGCTGAAATTGCTCCTGGCAATGCATATGTGTTAGAATCTCTACAAGGAGAGCAGTTTCAAAGAGCTTTGAATGGTAGATACTTGAAAGGTATTTCCCAAGTGTGTGGCAAACAGAGTAAAAGGTGTCGAAAGGCCAATATGGAAGGTATCTTCTTTAGCTCGTTGTGCTTTTAGTTCACTTAGTTCACTAAAAGGTAGGGGGCATATGTTGATAGCAAAAAATGGCATCAATGGTTAAGATTGTTAAAATATCAATTTTTATAATTTGGGCCGAAAATACACATGTCCCGGGTCAGGCCAAAGCCCTACAGGGCCGAAGGACCATTGGGCTATGGGCTCTAGAAGCTTCCATCCAACCCACGGCCTTCATCCAAGAGGCCTTCGGAGGCCCACGCCGTCGAAGCTTCAGCCCGAGGAGCAGGCTTAGATGGGCCTGGCCGAAGGCCCACTTCAGGCAGAGATAGAGTTGGACCCGATTCTGGCAAAGTGTTTATCTCTATTTAGCCGAATTATAGCATATTAGATTAGAGGTCTAGCCCTATAAGTATAGAGGCGAAGCTAGTTCAGAGCCCCCCTGACAAAATCAACCACAATTGGTCAGCATCTCCTCCCTGCACATACAAGACAAGACAAAACAAGAACGCGACGCACCACCGAAACCCTCGGCAGCTGTTGGGGGAAAATACTCCAACTACAGGGCTATTGTTATGACAAGATAAAGATGATTGAATAAAAGGTTTAGAGCATCTAGATCCGGAGGTCCTTTGGATCAAGTCCGAAGGATGAAGGCGAACGCTAGTTCAAAGTATATCTTAGAACATGGACTCTTCAGAGAGCTTCTTTGCCAGCTAGGATGGAAGACTTATCTTCTTTCTGATTAGATTAGTCTTTTATCATTTTAGCCCTATTAAGGTTACCGAATAGTTTCCACTATGTCGGTTGTAATAGAGGGGTAAAAGGGTCTTTTCCTTAATGTTTAGGCCTATAAATACCCCCCGTTTTACCCTGTAAAGAGGACGGAATATTGAGTTATTCAATACGCATCTTCGAACTGTTCTAAGCTATTATCCAATTCGGAGGCTTGAAACGGTTTACTTACAAACACTTCGTTTGCTAGTTTCTAATCTCTCAAAACCTATTAGCGTAATCTTTTATGCCAATAGTTGGCGCCGTCCGTGGGGAACCTAGTCCAAAAAACTTCGTTCTCTACCAAGTTCTCATACCATGCCTCCTAAGCGGAGTTCAGGTGGTAGTCCTACTCGGATGTCCCCTCGGACCTCTAGAGCAAGATCTTCAAACACAGTTGAGGTCGGAGGACCTTCGACTTTTCCTCCACCTCAGACCCCAGAAGGGATTCCCCTTCCTCGAGCATACGGAGTTCCTCCCCCAACTCCATCCATACTTCGGCCAACCGGAACTCTTCCACCTCAAGTTCCAGTTCGAATTGATGCGTACAGTTCTCAAGACCCGGAAGGCCCTTCCGGAGGAGATGAAGACGGTCTTAGCGATATGGCCACTCAAATGGCCAGTCTTCAAGCTGAAGTAGCAAGGTAGCGGCAAGAAGCCGCAGATAGGCTTCGTTCTCAGGCCACCCCAATCATCCCCGAAGTGCCCGAAGACGACGAACTTCCTTATCCCGAAGCCCCGGAAAACGCTTCATTCGACACCGAATCTCCGCTGCATCCTGAGTTGCAGAAAGTGCGCTTCGACCCTAAGTTCAAAACTTCGAAGCTTTGTAAATATTCTGGAGATGAAGATCCTGGGGAGTTCTCCCGTTCTTATGCATTGGCAATTGAGGCCAGCGGGGGAGTGCGAGACACCATGGCCAAATGTTTCCCCCTAGCTCTTGAAGGAGTGGCACTACGGTGGTTCTGGTCTTTGAAGCCAGGGTCAATCAGAACTTGGGAGTAGTTGAGAAAGAAGTTCATAAGAAATTTTCAGGGTACCTTCGTACCCCCAATGTCAACAGGAAGTCTTTTCCAGGTGAAGCAGCTCCCCGGAGAGACTTTAAGGCAGTATTTCAAGCACTTTGCTCATACGAAGTCACAAATTCGAGGGTTAACTACATCTTCTGTAGTTGACGCAGCTCGAGAGGGAGTTACCCACACAGGCCTCCTTGATAAACTTCACCGGAAACAGATATCTTTTGTTGCTCAGTTGATGTCTTACTTCGAAGAGTATGCAAGGTCAGAAGAGGGCTGGCTTCGGAGAACTGCTGCAACTCCATCAATACTGCAAGAAGTTAAGTTGGAAGTGAAGACTTCAACTCAGCCGCAGGGGCCTAGCTTTGAAGCTCAGCATGATAGGCGTCAGGGGCAAAAGCATCCTCGTTCAGAAGTCTTGAACATTGCACCCCCGCAGAAATTTGCCCCAAGGGCTTCGCAGCCTTTAGGAAGCAAGACCAGCGGCTGGAGGCCGCCAGGGAAACTGGCTAGCAAAGCCCAGGCCTTTTTCTGTTGCGTCCACGGTGAGAATCAAAGTCACGCCACTGATGCGTGTAAATCTATACTCGCTTTAAGAGGCGAGTACCTGGAAAGAACTTCAGGTCGAGGCACTACTGACCGAGTTCCGATCGAAGTGCGTCCGGAGCCTCTCCAGGCTGTGGCGCGGATAGAGAACTTCGACTCGGCAAGACGGCCTCCGGTGGTCAATGTTATGCCACCCCCGAAGCAGGAAGATGGTCAAGATCGAGGGAAAAGAGTAGTCCTCCCCATCTCCGGAGGAGGGACCCTTGGAAGTATGTCAAAGAGGCAGAGAAGAGAATATGTCAGAGAGGTGGCCCATATTGGAACTTCTTCGTCTGCAGCTGCTATGCCTGAATGGTCCCATGTGCCGATATCTTTTTCTGCAGATGATGCAGCTGGCATAAATTTTCCACATGCAGACCCACTTGTCATCACTGCCGACATAGCAGGGAATGAGGTCCGGAGAGTGCTAATCGATGGAGGAAGTTCGGCAGATATTATCTTTATCCAAGCTTTTGATCAACTCTGCATCTCCAGGAACCATCTTCTCCCAGTAGCCCGTCCATTGCAAGGCTTCGCAGGACCCCCTCTCGATGCCCTCGGCCAAATCGGCCTGGAAGTTACTTTTGGAGAGGGGCTACTGGCCAGGATGGAGGAAGTGATTTTTGATGTTGTGGATGCCCCATATGCATACAATGTTATCTTTGGAAGGGGCATGTTGAATCAATTCGGAGCTGTGGCGCATCATAATTACCTGTGTATGAAGATGCCCACACAGGCGGGAGTACTCACTGTTTTCGGAGATCAGGCCACTGCGCGAAAAACGGAGTATGGTCATGGCCCTCCTCTTGACCCGAGACAGGTGAACAGCGTGCAAGAAAACCCGGAGGTTTTTTCTGCTCCGGGCGAATTTTTGAAGAAGCCCTTCCCAAGTCCAAGCCCTGAAGGAGAGATTGCAACGAAGATTATTGTCAAAGATGGCGAGGAATATTCATTTCAATTTGGCAAGAACCTGCCTCCAGAAGTCGCTACTTCATTAGAGAAAGTAGTTGAGGAGAATTTAGATGTCTTTGCTTGGTCTGATGAAGACATCACCGGAGTCAGTTGGGATATTATTGAACACAGTTTACTCGTGAACCCGAAGGCTCAGCCTGTTCGGCAAGGACTCTGGAAGCTGTCTACGGAGAGGGCTATCCTTGCCAAAGACGAAGTGGAAAAGCTGCTCAAGGCTGGAATTATCAGAGAAGTGGCTCATACGGAGTGCTTAGCCAACCCAGTCTTCGTTAGGAAGAAATCTTCCGAGAAGTGGCGCATGTGTATTGATTTTACATCCTTGAATAAAGCATGCCCCCGTGACCCCTACCCCATGCCCTGAATTGATCAATTGGTTGACTCTACTGCTGGTTCGGAGTTATTAAGCTTCCTCGATGCGTATTCCGGCTATCATCAAATCTGGTTAAAGCACGAAGATGAAATCAAGACAAGCTTCGTAACTCCTTCGGGAGTCTTCTGTTATGTAAGAATGCCCTTTGTCTTAAGAAATGCCGGGGCTAATTTTTCGAGATTAATTGCTAAGGCTCTAGGTCATCAATTAGGTCGCAATGTAGAGGCCTATATGGATGATATTGTAATAAAGAGTGCTCTAAAGCACCAGCATAGCCTAGACTTAGCAGAAACATTTAATAGCCTTCGGGCATGTGGAATCCGTCTTAACCCCGAAAGATGTATCTTCGGGGCTCAGGCTGGAAAATTGTTAGGGTATCTAGTTTCGAGCAGGGGAATCGAAGCTAGCCCCACTCAGATAATTGTGCAGCAAAGGATGGCCCCTCCGGAGAATTTAAAGCAAGTACAAAAGCTGACTGGTCGTCTTGCAGCACTTAGCAGATTTTTGGCAAGGTCTGCGGAGAAAAGTTTGCCCATTTTCAAAGCATTGAAGGGATCTGAAGATTTTGCATGGACACCGGAGTGTCAAAACAGCTTCGAAGATATTAAGAATTATCTCAGCAACCTCACTACACTCACGGTGCCTATTGCGGACGAAACCCTACTCCTCTACCTTGCAGCTACTGGCTCTGCTATCAGTGCAGTCCTTGTTAGAGAGGTTGATTTCAATGGAAAGTTGGTTCAGAATCCAGTATATTTTGTATCCGAAGCATTGTCCGGAGCAAAAACAAGATATTCCGAGCTTGAGAAGTTCACTTATGCTCTGATAATGGCTTCGAGGAAGTTAAGGCACTATTTCCTGGCACATAATGTAATTGTACCAACTTCGTATCCCTTGGGAGATATGCTTCGAAGTAAGGATTCCACAGGAAGAATTGGGAAGTGGGCTGTTGAATTAGCACCCTTCGGCATATCCTTCGTGGCAAGGACAGCAATTAAGTCACAAGTTTTGGCGGATTTTGTGGCAGAGTGGACTCCCCCTGCAACATGGGCTCCGGAGAAGCCAAGTGAAGGAATTTGGACCATTTACTCCGACGGAGCTTTCCAAGCATCTGGAGCAGGTGTCGGAGCAGTGATAATTTCGCCTTCAGGGCAAAAGGCAATGTACTCCGCAAGACTCAACTTTAAATCTACCAATAATACAGCCGAGTATGAAGGAATTTTGCTAGGACTTCGCAAGGCACGTGCTCTAGGGGCTACAAGAGTTGTTATTAAGACAGATTCTCAAATTGTAGCAGGGCACGTTGACAAGAGTTTTCAAGTTCGGCATCCACAGCTTGCAAAATATTTGGAAGAGATCCGTAAGATTGAAGCAGCATTTAAAGGGATTTCCATTCGGAGTATACCCAGAGCAGAAAATGCGCAAACTGATATTCTGGCAAAAGCTGCAGCCGGAGCTATGGACATTCCAGAAGAGGCCTTTTACGAAGAACTTAGTACACCTTCGGAGCCACAATTTCCTTCTGCGGAAATCCTTTGCATTCCAAGTACAGATTGGCGAAGTTCAATTATGGAATTGTTGCAAGGAGAAGCAAGTTTGTCTGAAGGGCCACAGCTTTCGAGGTTGAAACTCAGAATTCAAAATTATCATATAATCAACGGTATTTTTACAAGGCCGGAGTAAGTTCTCCTCTGCTCCGATGTATATCTCAAGCCGAAGGTCAAGAAATTCTTCGAGAAATTCATGAAGGACTCTGCGGTAGCCATCTCGCCCCTCGAACTTTGGCAGGAAAGACACTTCGCTAGGGGCTTTATTGGCCTACAATAGTAGCTGATGCGGAGAGCTTAGTCCGCACCTGCCAAGGATGTCAGTGGATGGGATGAAGAAGTCATCGCCCACCAACAACTCTTCAAGTCATCGCTCCAGTATGGCCCATGGCCAAATGGGGCATGGATCTTATTGGCCCCTTTCCAGTAGCAAAAGGAAATTTGAAATTCGCAGTGGTAGCAATCGAGTACTTTTCCAAGTGGGTAGAAGCAGAGCCCCCTGACAGCTATCACTTCGAATAATGTACAAAAATTTTTCTGGAAAAATATTATATGCCGGTTCGGAGTGCCTTGGCAGTTGATAGTTGACAATGGAACACAATTCGATGCAGAACCCTTCAGGAAATTTTGTGAAGATCTAGGCATCCAATTATGCTTTGCTGCAGTGTGACATCCTCAGTCTAATGGAGCTGTGGAAAGAGCCAATGGTAATATCTTGTCAGGGCTGAATCAAAGAATAGTGGGATTGGCAAAAGGATTATGGACCGAAGAGCTCCCGAAGATCCTATGGTCCATTTGAACAACTCAGACAAGGTCTACCGGTTTCACTCCTTTCATACTACTATTCAGAGACGAAGCTATGACGCCGACGGATCTTAAAGGAGGATCCCGTCACAGCACCGAACCGGAAATAGAAGCAGAAAGACAAACTTCGCTTGATTTAACAGAAGAAACAAGACTTCGAGCTGTCGCCAATTTGTCGAAGTATCATCAGCAGACGAAGACTTGGTTTGATCCGAAGGTCAAGCTTAATGAGCTTAAGTCGGGTCATCTTGTTGTGCGAAGTGTTATAGCACAAGGGAAACTAGGGAATAAGTGGGAAGGCCCATATATAATTCTTCGTTCAGGATGCACTGGTTCTTTTTAGTTAGCTACTTTAGAAGGTGAAGAGCTAACGCATACATGGCATGCGGAGCACTTAAAGCGATATTTCGCATAGGGGCTCCTTGTAAATCATTTGTAAACACCTTCCAAATTAATAAAGTTCATGGTTCAAATAATGCCTACCCCCCAAACATTTCCTACTTCTAGTGGACGCATTGGAAGAACGAAGTTGGTTGGGAGGGAAGTGTCATTAATTTGAATCATTTTTCGGACTTCGGACCACTGGTTCGAAGCTTCTGACGAGGTGGGAAAGTCACTGAAAACAAGATTCCAAGCCACCGGCTTGAAAGCATCCGTAAAAAGAGTCGAAGGAGACCAAATAACGTGAATTCCAAGCTCCGGCTTGAAAGCATTCATAAAAAGAGTCCAAGGAGACCACTGCGAATTCCAAACCACCGGTTTGATAGCATTCGCAAAAAGAGCCGACGGAGGCCAAAACAAAATAGAGTTTGAGCTGATAAGTTTCGAATATCTGTGAAAAGAGTCCAAAGTGACCAATCGTTTAAGACACGAAAGTGTCCGGAAGATTTGTCCGAGGTGACTTCTTTCAAAGCAAAAGGTACTAAGTTACCAGTTTTCAGACTTCAAGTAGTCGAAGACGTTCGCAAGATTTCAATTAATCTGTAAAGTTGGTGAGGGGCTCCGAGCCTCCAAAATTGTACTCCTAAGTTCTTCTTTGTGCCTAACCATATTTGAGTATAGTTCGAAGTTGCTTAAGCCCAAAGAGGGCCTGGGAAGTAGGGAGACAATTTTAAAAACCAATATTTATTATCTGAACAAATTACAATTACATCACGAAAAATCAGTGTCTATGCCGAGAAGGAATCGAAGACCCCTTCGATCTCTAGAGCTACTACTAAGGTTGGAACGACTAGTTCCAGAGCCGGGTGTTCTAACAACCTTGCGTTTAACTCTTCTACCTCCTTTCGAAGCTCTAAAATCTTTCTGTTCTTGTTGAAGTTCAACCGAAGTTCGATGTCGTTCGGGGCTCCTTTCCCAGCTTCAAAGTTCTTCAGGTTTTTTCCCTTGATCTTCAGCAATACCTTCATCCTCAGACCATGCAATGTCTTCAGAAGATGAAGTTTCCAAGTTAACCTCTTTTTCTTCCTCTTCAATATAAGATAGTATATCTTTACATATTTCGGGCGCAATTGCACCGGAGCTGTCTCGAGGAATTAAAAATCGAGGTCGTTTGTGAAGTTTTAAAAGGTCGAAGGTAGCCCATAGCAGGCGGAGTTCTTCCGTAACGTTTAACACTTCGACATCATCCATACGGGGTTGAGAAGCCTAAAAACATGATAAGTAATTTTTCATTCATAATGTATGAAAGCATTATTTTTTACATAGTCGGGATCCTAAAACAAAGCTAGACCTGCGGGTTCGGCAGAGGCTGGCTGCTCGAAGCCTGAGAGCAAGCTTGCTTCTAGCGTTGCCCTTCATCGATCCAAGCCTTGATCGCAGTGCGACCTTCGACTCTCCATGAAGCTTGGAAGGCTTGCCGAGCTGCGGCCATGTCTTCAGAAGGATTAAGAAACTGGTTTTCATCGAAGGTAATGGGAGCCGCCCCTGAGTCTGGCGTTATAGATAATCCTAGATCTTCGTAGTAGCAAAGTACTCTGAGAGCAGCCACTTGGCCGGAGATCTCTCCGTATCGAATGCCTGCTGTCTTCATCTCCTTCGCAGCTCCTTGGATCATTTTTAGCCTTCGCAACAGGGGGACGTTGGCATTCGAAGGTAGTGTTCCAGTAGTACCGAAGTACTCCAGAACACTTAGGAGATGGTTCATGACCTCCGCAGCTACCTTCTCCGATTTCAGCTTATCTTCAATTAAAGCATCCTTTGATGAAGTCATCTCATCCACTACAGAGGAGAGCCTAGCTGCCTCCGTAGCCAGAGAACTCTTCTGGCTAAGCAAGTTGCTAGACTCCTCTGTAGCTTTAGTTTTCTCTTCCTGGAGCCTGACAAGCTCGGCCCCCGCCGTAGCGTGCTCTGCCTGCATTTTTTCTATCTCCGCCCGAAGCACAATTTGTTCTGCTTCGAGCTCTTTATTCACAGCTTCCAAGTTTTGTCTGGCCCTCCGCTCTGCTGAAACCATTTCATCCAAGTGGGAAACCCGACCTTCGGAGATGTTAAGATTCCTCTGAAGAGCAGTAATTTCCTCCTGAAGGCGAAGGCTTCCACGCTCGTTCGAGACAACCACGCTCGTTCGAGACAACCACAGCTCGGGCCAAAAGTATTTGCTGCGAAGAGGAAAAAGCAAGGTGAGAAATTATTTGTAGATGAGATTAATTTTTTTTGCAGATACTTCGTACCTGGTACGCTGCACGCTCCAAGGCGGCGTTGAGCTTCGAACCCTCAGCTTCACTCAGGATGGCCACCAAGTCCGTTCCCCCAACTTCGCGGTTGGCTCAATCCAAAGGCTTGAGCAGAGCCCGAAGTCCGGTCCTTCGCTCCAAAAAAGGAGCTAGGAGGGGGAGCATGGACAAGGCCCTCTGATCATCTTCGTTCGGCGAGGGGTCGGAGCGCTGAGCCACATCTTCAGAGACCTCCATAGAATGCCCCCCCTCCGTAGATTGACCCCCGTCTGTTGATTCAGATGGAGTTAATCCCGAATTTTGCGCAGGGAAGGGGTCCATTTTGCCTTTACCTTTTCCAGGTCCCATGTGTGCGACTTCTGGAATTGGCGTTGGGGAGGTTGAGGTCCCAGGAACCATATCTTCGGGAGGAACCACTTCCATAGGAGCGGACCCTGCCGAGACAAAGGTATTACATATTGCCTAATTTTGTAGGGAAAAGGAACAAAGGGATTGAACGAAATCTACCTCCAAAGTATTGTCGGCGGGTGAGCATCGGGCTGCTAGGAGGGTTAAAAGCTACCCCGAAGTCTTTGTCGGACTCATAATTCAGAATTGAAGGTTCGACTGTCAGAGCCTCTTCGGGAGCTATAGTCGTCACTTCGTCCGGAATAGGAGTTGGCTCAGCTGCAACTTTGACTCCGCCTTCAGTTATAGGGGCTTCTTCGTGCGGCAAGTCCGGCTAGGCAGTCGAAGTCCCAGCCTGCCTGGAGCTACTTGGAACATTTGGAGCGTTTGTGTCGACACCAGTGTTTGCGCCCGCCTGGTTTTCATCCTCGTCAATCAATCTAACAAGGAGTCTTCCTTCGTCCTCAGAGGAATTTCAAACTGAGGCCACCGGACTTGAAGGTGCCACATTCTTCGGCTTTCGGGCTACCTTCTTGGACGGAGTCTTAACAGAAGTCGAAGTTACGGCTTCCGCTTTCCTCTTCTTTGGGCCTTGTTCTGAAGGCACCCAATCCGGAAGAGGAGGGGGAGCAATTCTGAGTACCCCCCATACTCGGTTGAATCGCTCCCAAGCACCCACTAACTTCACTCTCCATTCCTTCTCGGCTGGAGTCGGAACTCACAGGATTTTCTCCGAAGCCCGAACAATTTGCTCCGAAGTCATGGGAGTCAGAGAAGCTGAAAGATAAGTTGGTATTAGTCATTTAATTAAACAAATATATATGAAACGTTGTTTTCAAAGTCACCTGTAGGGCTCGAGTTCGAAGGGATCTTTCGGAGGCCGCCCTCCTGATCTTCTTCGAATGTAATAGGCCAGTTGGCCATCAAAGGAGGAATCTGAAGTCCGATGAATTCCTCTGCTAAGTCCCGCATGCTCAAGCGGCGACTAATTCTTTGAAGCAGGCTGAGGCGAGCTTCGAGCTGGCCAGGATCCGGATGAACCAAGGATTCCCTTCGGAAGTTGATATCTTGCAAGGGTCCGGCCAGGCGGCTGCTTGCCCCAACTTCGGCATAAAACCACCTGAGGATCCAGTCTGTGTACCATCTAGCATTGATCGCCTTCACTGGAAATCTTAGGGCGTACTCATCCTGAAGCCGAAAGTTGATGCTTCCGAAGGCCACCACCATCTTTTCACCTCCGGGGCCTACGAAGGTCTTGGGTTGGCAAGAAGCTCTGTGCAGTGCTACGAAGATCTCAGCTCTTCCTTCGCAACCTTCGGCTCGCAATGCCCATTCGAAGATGGCGAGGCGGGCTACTGCATTCGGAGAGAGTTGAGGAAGGGTGGCGTGAAATAGATCCAATACCTCCGACAAGAAGTCGACTGCCGGAAGCCCTAATCCTGCTTCGAAGAAGGCTTCGAAGACTACCACTTCTCCGGGCCTTGGCGAAGGGATGGCCTCCTTTCCAGGTTTGCGGATTATGATCTCCGAGCTAATTTTTCCTTCTATTGCTCCGGCGAGCGACTCCCTCTTGCAGGTTGATGGCCCCAGTTGATAAGACTGGTCTGGATACTTCGAGGACGCTGGGAGGAGTTCATGAGGACCAACATTTTGGGGATTTCTTCCTGGTGCCGCCATTGAAGCTGCTACTGCTGTCGTCGGAGTCGTCGTTGCTGATGCCGCTGCCGCCGCTGCTGCCACAGCCTGCTGTCGGGCAAGAGTTGAAGCTGCTCTAGGGACCTTGAAGCTTGTCTTCGCCATGAGATCAGATGGATTGCTAGAAAGGGAATTTGGAGGCTAGGGCTTGATTACACGAAAGTGGTGAGAAGGGTATTCGAGAAGGGTTTGGGTTCCCTATTTATAGCCCAGGCCCACGATTTTTTACCATTTATGTTTGTCGTTTCGCATTCTTGACCGTTACCCTTTGCGAAGTTAACGCATCATGTAACTTCCACTGGAAGAAAAAAAGGTAACAGTTATTTCCTCTAAGTTTGAGAAAGCTTTCGAATTTACTAAGTTAATTCTAAAAATAGTTCGAATATAATTTTCTTAGAAGTCGATTCGAAGCTTTGAATCTCCGCATATTTCGGAGGTTGACTAAATCTGTTAACCCTTGCGCATGATTATTTTTCTTGCGTATACTGATTTCCTAACGTTACAGATCTAGCGGAGAAGCGTATTCGAGGGGCTACTGTTGGGGGAAAATACTCCATCTTCAGGGCTATTGTTATGACAAGATAAAGATGATTGAATAAAAGGTTTAGAGCATCTAGATCCGGAGGTCCTTTGGATCAAGTCCGAAGGATGAAAGCGAACGCTAGTTCGAAGTATATCTTCGAACATGGACTCTTCAGAGAGCTTCTTTGCCAGCTAGGATGGAAGACTTATCTTCTTTCTGATTAGATTAGTCTTTTATCATTTTAGCCCTATTAAGGGTACCGAATAGTTTCCACTATGTCGGTTGTAATAGAGGGGTAAAAGGGTCTTTTCCTTAATGTTTAGGCCTATAAATACCCCCCGTTTTACCCTGTAAAGAGGATGGAAGATTGAGTTGTTCAATACGCATCTTCGAACTGTTCTAAGCTATTATCCAATTCGGAGGCTTGAAACGGTTTACTTACAAACACTTCGTTTGCTAGTTTCTAATCTCTCAAAACCTGTTAACGTAATCTTTTACGCCAACAGCAGCCAAACCTCCATTTCACATCGAAACACTCGATGCACTCAACCAAACTCAACCATTCAACCACTCAGACGCTCATCCTTGTCAATCACTCATCATTCAGACCGAAACCACCCTTGGTTTCTCACTGTATTCTTCGTGGGTTTGCCTGGAAGCCCTCCGATGGCCACTTCGGAATAGTGGTAATCCTTGTTACTTCGCTTGTGAAGTATTCGTTAATCTACGTAATAGATTGCTATCACCTTGTTACTTCGCCTGTGAAGTATCTGCTAATTTGCATAATAGATTGTTATCGCCTTGTTACTTCGCCTGTGAAGTATCCGCTAATCTACGTAACAGATTGCTACCTTCGCCACTAGTGCAACACTTAGCATAATTTGGTCCTCAAGCCGAATTGGTACTTCGAATCCACTCTGTTGCAGGTTTCCACGTTCGGATCTACTTCGTCGGAGGTGTCCGCAGCTAAGAGATTGGTTTCAGAGGTTGCCAGAACACCCTTCGGCAAGACTGCTGCTTTGACCGCACACTCTGTCAGTAGACTTCGTCACGACAGGCTTCGCCACGCTCATACTCTGCTCCGGACGAAGTCACATTCGCGTGTTGCGCCTGAGTCATTATTCTGTATCTTACTGTATCAGAGACTTCGCACCGAACCCCGCTGTTCGAAGGTGATTGTCGTGTCCAGATCCGTTCGGAGTTCATCTTCGGCCAGATCAGTCCGAACGTTGAAGATACCCTTCGGCGGGACACTTCGTACCAGACACCGAAGGTACACTTCGGCGACCCCCTTCGCACCATACTTTGAAGCAGACAGGCTCCGACAGGTTTGCTGATTTATTCTGTCTAATATATTTCTTTCGGCTAATTGGATTATTTTTGTGTGATCTGATTGCCTGGCGACTCCACCCCCCTTACCACGGCTAAGGGTAGTCGGAACTCGACTTCAGTGTTGTGTTACACTTAGGCTTGTCCTTAAGTATCCACACACTTTTGGATCGTCGAACTGACCCAAGTGCGGGGGCACATTTTCGTGTCAACACCTAGCAACTCCATTACCCTTACAACCATTAAGGATTCATCGGAACGTGACGTCGACACCTCGTCACGCTTAGGTTTTTCCCTAAGTATCTGTGGGCTTTTGGATCGTCGAACTGACCCAAGTGTGAGGGCGCATTTTTGTGTCAACAGATTTTGCTCTCTCCTTATTATAAGGTCTAGCCACTTTTCTTTTGTCTCTTTCTATTGCCTCTAGAGCTCTTAATCTCTTATCGGTCACTTCTTCTAAATTATCCTTCAAAAGAGTTTCATACTCATCGACCGATAAGCCATCATGCTTAAGTAATCTCAATGAGTCAAGATTCACCTCTACGGGTAAAACGACTTTTTGTCCATACACCAACTCATATGGACATACCTTGTTGGTGTCATGCTTTGCAACTCTACATGCCCATACGCTTCAGAAAGCAGTTCATGCCACCTTCTAGGGAACTCTTCATTCTTTTTCTTAATAAGCTTAATCATAGTTTTATTACTAGACTCAGTCTGACCATTGGCCTGAGCATAGTATGTTTAATAGTTTATCAACTTTATACCATAAAATTCGGCAAAATCACACACTTCTTTAGAAACAAACAAAGCACCTTGATTTGTAGTAAGAGTTTGAGGAATACTGAATCTATGTATAATGTGCTTCAAGATGAAATCAATTACCTCATTTTGCATCATGTTCTTGAGAGGCACGGCCTCAGGCCACTTGGTGAACTAATCTATAGCCATAAACACGAACTGATGCCCTTTTGAAGAGGAAGGATAAATTTGGCCGATGAAGTCTAAGTCCCAACCTCGGAATGGCCATGGTTTGATAATAGGATTAATTAAAGATGTAGGAGCAAGCTGAATATTACCAAACCTTTGACATGCTTTGTTGGGGAATAGGGGAGCTACGCTAGCCGGCAAATTCAAAATTTCCGCCCTAAAACCCAAGACCCAGGCGCATGTGAGATAATAGATCAGTACCTTCTAGCACTGGACGCGCTAGGTGCAACGAAATAAGAGGTTGATGAAGCTCGTCAAGCCTATCCTCGCTTTGTCCCGATTGTTCATCGCTAATTCAATCAATGAAGAAGTTACCTTCCTCGTGGTGATGGCCACGAGCGTCGCTTTTGGAGCAATGTCTCCACGGAGTCCACACATACAGGGATGAGATCAATCTCACGCCGGCGTGCTAGCATTGGTTGTGAGAGACAGGAGAGATCGCAATCTCAACTCTTGACATCGAGAAGAGGGTGGAGAAGCTTTTGGTGGCTAGGGCTTAGAACTCTTCTAAGGAACCAAAGATCAGATTCCCTGGGCCTCCTCCACCCCTCTTTATATAGTGCCAATAGTGTTAGACCCAAAGCAACCTTGGGCCCAATAGATCAGATCTATTTTCATCCACGTCGGAACTTTTGATCCTGTATCAGAACTTCCGATCGGGTAATTTCGGACTCCTATTCTGACACGACAAGGCAACAAATCCAATCTGTTTTGCCCACCTCAAAACTTCCGATACCCCTATCAGAACTTCCAATCAGTACAATATTCCCTAATTCCAAATCAAAACTTCTCACTCGTCGGAACTTCCGATATCATATCGGAACTTCCGAAGCAACATTTGCTCTCTGACTTGAGACCAGAAAGTAGTCGGAACTTCCGATACATGGAATTTTCTTGGGCACAACCATCAATATCCCACTTGCACAAGAACAAATTCTTTGCATGTTTCTCAATCCATCCCCTTAAGTGTGTGACCCGATAGGTTCATACACTAACAGGTGTTCACCGAAAACCATTTCTGACTCACTGATCAATAGCGGTACCTAGCAACACATATTGACCTCCGAAAGCATTCAAAATCAAGTTTTCATGAACCTTGATATATGCAAGCATCAGTCCCTTTACCACCCGTCGTTAGTCAAGCTCAAGGCGAGATATGTGCCACCTTTGTTGGTTAGCTTGACATTTCACTTGATCAAGCATTGGATTCAAATCATGACTAAATCCTTAGTCATAGTGGCATGGCCATGCACTTTTCCAATACAATACCTCGATGGGCCTAGAGACGACTTTCCCGTTATTAGGAGGGGTAAATTCCATCTTGACCGCTCACATTCCAAGACATGTTTCACAACACACCTGAAAATAACTCTTATTACTACCCAGTTACGAAATAGCGTTAGGAAGCATCTAATTGTGTCACTACGCATTCTGGAATCAAATGACGATCTCAGGTCTAAGGAATCTGTAGGTACACCATTGATATGACAATTGATGGCACTTTACAATAACAATCCCAATAGTATCTCAAGTGGGTCTGTCCAACACCATGTTCACCAACATGTGTCCACATCACTGATTTGACATCTCTATGTCTATGATCTGTGAAACATGATCATCAATTAGTCAGATGTGCTAATCCATATATCATCACTATCCCACATGATGACAATATTAGGGACCCTTTTGAACAACATCGTAATAAAGCAAATAGTTTCACATAACAAGTCATACTCATTAATTAAATGGAAACGATGTTTATTCAAGGAACAAGATAACAATTATCTCCTACATTAGCATAGACATCACTAGCAATTCCCACATACACATGACTCACTCTCGCAAGTATCTCATACCCATGGAGCTCATATTCTCCACATGCTTGGGCTGTGGAAGCGGCTTAGTCAATGGATCCGCAATGTTCATATCCATGTGCACCTTGTAAATTGTTGGGGGAAAATATCTCATCTTCGGGGTTATTGCCGAAGCAACATAAAGGCAGACAGCGGATTCGAAGGTTCCCAGACGATCATCTTCGAAGATACCCGGAACCAAGTTCGAAGTACGAAGATAGGCATTGGTTCGGAGTACATCTTCGAACTAAGGCCCTCCAAGATCTTTTCTGCCAGCTAAGATGGAAGACTTATCTTCTTTCTCATTAGATTAATCTTTTACCATTTTAGCCCTATTAAGGGAACCGAATAGTTTCTACTATGTCGGTTGTAATAGAGGGGTAAATAGGTCTTTTCCTTAATGTTTGGGCCTATAAATACCCCCCATTTCACCCTGTAATAGGGACCGAATACAAGTTATTCAATACACACATTCGAACTATTCTAAGTTGTTATCCTTTCGGAGGCTTAGAACAGTTCTCTTCACAAACACTTCGTTTGTTAGTTTCTTTTTCACAGAAACCTGTTAGCGTAATCTTTTACGCCAACAGTTGGCGCCGTCCATGGGGAACCTAGTCCGAAAAACTTCGTTCTCTACCAACCTTTTACATCATGCCTCCTAAGCGGAGCGCACCCCGCAATCCCACTCGGAGGTCCTCTCGGATCTCCGGAGAGATACCCTTCGACACAGTTGAAGTCGGAGGGTCTTCGGCTTTCCCTCCACAAACTCCGGAAGGGGCTTCCATTCCTCGAACATACGAAGCCTCTCCGCCAACCCCTTCTATACTCCGACCGCCTGGAGTCCCTTCTCCACCCTCCATCCCAATTCGAACTGATCCTACCAGTTCTCAAGACCCGGAAGGTCCTTCCGGAGGAGATGAAGATAACCTTGGGGATATGGCCACTCAAATGGCCAACCTTCAAGCTGAGGTAGGAAGGTGGCGACAGGAAGCTGCGAACAGGCTTCGCTCTCAAGCCATCCCAACTATCCCAGAAGTGCCCGAAGACGACGATCTTGATTATCCCGAAGCCCCGAACAACGCCTCTTACGACAATGAATCTCCGCTGCATCCTGAGCTGCAGAAGGTTCGCTTTGATCCAAAGTTTAAAACTTCGAAGCTCTGTAAGTATGCCGGAGATGAAGATCCCGGAGAGTTCGTTCGCTCTTATGCCCTAGCGATTGAGGCTAGCGGTGGAGTTAGAGACACTATGGCGAAGTGCTTCCCTTTAGCTCTTCAAGGAGTGGCATTGAGATGGTTCTGGTCTTTGAAGCCAGGATCAATCAATTCATGGTCGCGGTTGAAGAGGAAGTTTATAAGCAACTTTCAGGGCACCTTCGTGCCTCCTATGTCAACAGAAAGCCTTTTCCAGGTGAAACAGCTCCCCGAAGAAACATTGAGGCATTACTTTAAGTGCTTCGCTCATACGAAGTCGCAAATTCGGGGGCTGTCCACATCTTCAGTAGTTGATGCAGCTCGGGAAGGCGTCAGTCATCAAGGCCTTCTGGATAAACTGCATCGGAAGAGCATCTCCTCAGTCTCTCAGTTAATGTCATACTTCGAGGAGTATGCGAGGTCAGAAGAGGGTTGGCTTCGGAGGACTGCTGCTACTTCGTCTATATTACAAGAAGTCAAAGTAGAAGTGAAGACTTCGGCGTAGCCGCAGGAACCAGTCTTCGAAGTGCAACATGATCGAAGAAGAGGGCAAAAGCACCCTCGTTCTGAAGTTATGAATATTGCACCCCCACAGAAGTTTACACCAAGAGCTCCACAGTCTACGGGGAACAAGGCCAGCGGCTGGAGGCCGCCAGGGAAAACGGCTGGCAAGGGCCAGACCCTTTTCTGCTGCATTCACGGAGAAAATCGAAGCCATGCAACTGACACTTGCAAGGCTATACTTACTCTAAGGGGAGAGTACTTAGAGAGAACTTCGGGTCGAGGCAGTACCGACCGAGTTCCAGCTACAACGCGCCCAGAGCCGGTCCAGGCTGTGGCGCGAATAGAAAATTTTGATGCTGCAAGGCACCCTCCGGTGGCCAATGTTATGCCACCTCCGAAGCAAGAAGAAGGGCAAGATAGAGGAAAAAGAGTAGTTCTCCCTATCTCCGGAGGAGGTACCCTCGGAAGCATGTCCAAGAGACAGCGAAGAGAGTATGTTCGGGAAGTAGGTCATATTGGGACTTCGTCATCTGCAGCTGCAATGCCGGAGTGGTCTCACGTTCCGATATCTTTCTCTGCGGAGGATGCAGCTGGTATTAAGTTCCCGCATGCAGATCCATTGGTTATCACTGCTGATATTGCGGGCACTGAAGTCCGAAGGGTGTTAATTGACAGAGGTAGCTCGGCAGATATCATTTTTGTTCAAGCCTTCGATCAGTTATGCATTTCCAGGAAGCATCTCCTTCCAGCGGCTCGTCCTCTGCAAGGCTTCGCAGGACTCCCGCTTGATGCACTTGGCCAGATAGGCCTGGAAGTCACCTTTGGAGAAGGTTTATTAGCCCGGACTGAAGAAGTAATTTTTGATGTGATAGATGCCCCGTATGCTTATAACGTCATCTTCGGAAGGGGCATGCTGAACCAGTTCGGAGCTGTGGCGCATCACAATTACTTGTGCATGAAGATGCCCACACAAGCAGGAGTCCTTACGATCTTCGGAGATCAAGCCATTGCTCGGAGGGCGGAATATGGTCATGGTCCCCCTCTTGATCCGAGGCAAGTAAACAGTGTGCAAAATAATGAAGAAATTTTTTCAGCCTCCTCCGAAGCTTCGAAGAAGTCTTTTCCGAGACCAAGTCCCGAAGGAGAGATTGCAACGAAGGTCATTGTTAAAGATGGTAAAGAGTACACTTTTCAATTTGGTAAAGATTTACCTCCTGAAGTTGCAACCTCCTTGGAAAAGGTGGTGGAAGAAAATTTGGATGTCTTCGCTTGGTCTGACGAAGATTTCACCGGAGTCGATCGGGATATCATTGAGCACAGTTTACTTGTAAACCCGAAGGCCCGGCCTGTTCGGCAAGGACTCCAGAAGATGTCCGCAGAGAGAGCTGCTCTAGCTAAGGACGAAGTTGAAAAATTATTGAAGGCTGGGATTATTAGAGAAGTGGCTCACACAGAATGGTTAGCCAACCCAGTCTTCGTCAGAAAGAAGTCTTCCGGGAAGTGGCGCATGTGCATTGATTTCACATCTTTGAATAAAGCATGCCCACGTGACCCCTACCCCATGCCCTGAATTGATCAACTGGTTGACTCCACCGCAGGTTCGGAGTTACTAAGCTTCCTCGACGCGTATTCTGGTTATCATCAAATATGGTTGAAGCGCGAAGATGAAATCAAGACAAGCTTCGTAACTCCTTCAGGAGTCTTCTGCTATGTAAGAATGCCCTTTGGCCTAAGAAATGTCGGGGCTACTTTTTCAAGATTAGTTGCTAAGGCTCTAGGTCATCAACTAGGTCGCAATGTGGAGGCCTATATGGATGATATTGTAATAAAGAGTGCTTTAAAGCACCAACATAGCCTAGACTTAGCAGAAACATTCAATAGCCTTCGGGCATGTGGGATCCGTCTTAACCCCGAAAAATGTATATTCGAAGCTAAGGCTGGAAAATTGTTAGGGTATTTAGTTTCAAGCAGGGGAATTGAAGCTAGCCCTACTCAAATAACTGCGCTGCAGAAGATGGCTCCTCCGGAGAATTTAAAGCAAGTGCAAAAGCTGACTGGGCGTCTGGCCGCACTTAGCAGGTTTTTATCAAGGTCTACGGAGAGGAGCTTGCCAATATTCAAAGCTTTGAAAGGGTCCGAAGATTTTGCATGGACACCGGAGTGTCAGAGAAGCTTCGAAGATATTAAAGATTATCTCAGTGATCTTGCTACACTCACGGTGCCTACTGCGGACGAAACCCTACTCCTGTACCTTGCAGCTACAAGTTCAGCTGTCAGCGCAGTCCTTGTCAGAGAAGTGGATTCCAATGGGAAGTTGGTCCAAAATCCTGTTTATTTTGTATCCGAAGCATTATCAGGAGCGAAGACAAGATACTCCGAACTTGAGAAGTTCGTTTATGCTCTGATAATGGCTTCGAGGAAGCTAAGACATTATTTTTTGGCTCATAATGTTATTGTACCAACTTCGTATCTCTTAGGAGATATAATCCGAAGCAAAGATTCCACTGGAAGGATTGGAAAGTGGGCAGTCGAGCTAGCACCCTTCGGCATATCTTTCTTGGCAAGGACAGCTATCAAATCCCAAGTCCTAGCAGACTTCGTAGCAGAGTGGACTCCACCTGCAAATTTGACTCCGGAGAAATCAAGTGACGGAGTTTGGACTGTTTACTCCGATGGGGCTTTCCAAGCATCCGGAGCAGGCATTGGGGCAGTGTTGATTTCACCGTCAGGGCAAAGAGCAATGTACTCCGCAAGACTCAACTTTAAGTCTACCAATAATATAGCGGAGTACGAAGGAATTTTATTGGGACTCCGGAAAGCACGTGCTCTAGGGGCTACAAGAATAATTATAAAGACAGATTCTCAGATAGTAGCAGGGCACGTAGACAAAAGTTTTCAAGTTCGGCATCCACAGCTTGCAAAGTACTTAGAAGAAATCCGCAAAATCGAAGCACACTTCAAGGGTATTTCCATTCGGAGTATACCAAGAGCGGAAAATGTGCAAGCGGACATTTTAGCGAAGGCTGCAGCCGGAGCTGTGGATGTGCCTGAAGAAGCTTTCTATGAGGAGCTCAATATACCTTCGGTGCCACAAATTGCCTCTGCGGAGATTCTTTGCATTCCTAGTGCAGATTGGAAAGATTCGATCATAGAACTCTTGCAAGGAGGAACAAATTTGCCCGAAGAACCCCAGTTGTCAAGATTAAAGCTCAGAGCCAGAAACTATCAGTTAATCAACGGTATATTATACAAGGCCGGAGTATGTTCCCCTCTACTCCGATGTATATCTCAAGCCGAAGGCCAAGAAATTCTTCGAGAAATTCACGAAGGCCTTTGTGGAAGCCATTTAGCCCCTAGAGCTCTGGCAGGAAAAACACTTCGCCAGGGGCTTTATTGGCCCACAATAACAGCTGATGCGGAGAGCTTGGTCCGCACTTGTCAAGGATGCCAGTGGATGGGTCGACGGAGTCATCGCCCACCAACAGCTCTTCAAGTCATTGCTCCGGTATGGCCTATGGCCAGATGGGGTATGGATCTAATTGGTCCCTTTCCGTTAGCAAAGGGAAATCTGAAGTTCGCAGTGGTAGCTATTGAATATTTTTCTAAGTGGGTGGAAGCAGAACCCTTAACAGCTATCACTTCGAACAATGTGCAGAAATTCTTCTGGAAGAACATTATTTGTCGGTTCGGAGTGCCTAGATACCTCACAGTTGATAATGGAACACAGTTCGACGCAGAACCCTTCAGGAAGTTTTGCGAAGACCTAGGCATTCAGCTATGTTTTGCTGCAGTGAGGCATCCTCAGTCGAATGGAGCCGTAGAACGAGCCAATGGAAATATTTTATCAGGGCTAAATCGAAGAATAGTAGGATTAGCAAAGGGACTGTGGACCGAAGAGCTTCCGAAGATTCTGTGGTCAATTCGGACTACGCAAACAAGGTCCACAGGTTTTACTCCGTTCAGACTACTATTGGGAGATGAAGCTATGACTCCAACGGAGCTCAAAGGGGGATCATTTCGCAGCACCGAACCGGACATTGAAGAAGAAAGACAAGCTTCGTTAGACTTATCAGAAGAAACAAGACTTCGGGCTGTAGCTAATTTATCAAAGTATTATCAGCAGACGAAGGCTTGGTATGACCCGAAGGTTAAGCTCAATGAACTAAGACCGGGTCATCTTGTTCTACGAAGCATTATAGCACCAGGGAAGTTAGGCAATAAATGGGAAGGTCCATACCTAATTGTCCATTCAGGGCGCCCTGGTTCGTTTAAATTAGCTAATTTAGAAGGTGAAGAGTTAGCACATACTTGGTATGCGGAGCACCTAAAGCGATACTTCGCATAAGGGCTCCTTGTAATTCGCTTGTAATCATCTCCTAAATTAATAAAGCATATGACCCTGATAGTTGCCTTCCCCTCATAGACTTCCAGCTTCCGAGTGGACGCACTGGAACCGCGGGGTCGACCGAGAGGGAAGTGTCATTAAGCTGGGTTGTATTTTCGGACTTTGAACCCATAAAGTTCGAAGCATCCGACGTGGGGGCTGACATAATCCGGAGCCCAGGCCACCGGCTTGTAGGCATCCGTAAAAGAGCCCAAAACCACACCCTACGGAGTCCAAGCCATTGGCTGGTAGACTTCCGTAAAAAGAGCCGAAGGTGGCCAAAACCCTACGGAGTCCAGGCTGCAGCTGGTAGACTTCCGTAAAAAGAGCCGAAGGTGGCCAAAATCTGCGAAGTCCAAGCCATTGGCTGGTAGACTTCTGCAAAAAGAGCCGAAGGTGGCCAAACTATACGGAGTCCAAGCCATTGGCTGGTAGACATCCGTAAAAAGAGTCCAAAGAGACCATTGCAAACTCCGAACCATTGGTTCGTCAGAGATCGCAAAAATAAGCCGAAGGTGGCTAAAGCAAAACAACATTTGAACCATGAGCTTCGAATGTCTGTTAACATAGTCCAAAGTGACAAATTTTTTAAGACACTAAAGTGTCCTGAAAGTTATCTCAAGTAATTTCTTTCATAAAACAAAGGTACTAAGCTACCATTCTTCCGACTGCAAAAAGTCGAAGACATTTCATAAGATTTCAAAAGATCTTTAAATGATAGAGGGGCTCCAAACCCCCAAAAAATTGTACTCCGAAGTTTTTTCTTTGCGCATAACCATCTTTGAATACATTTCGAAGTTGCTTATACCCAAAGAGGGGCTAGTAAATATGGAGACAATTTTAAATCGGCATTCATTATTGAAATAAATGTGTTTACAGATTACACTATGAAAAATTGGTATCTATACCAAGAAGGAATCGGAGACCTCTTCGGTCCCGAGAGCTAGGGGTGGAACGACTAGTTCCAACATCAGAAGTTCTAAGAACTTTACGTTTAACTCTCTTCCTCCCCTTCGAAGCTCTAAAATCCTTCTGCTCTTGTTGAAGCTCGGCCCAAGTTCGAAGCCGTTCGGGGCTTCTTTCCCAGCTTCTAAGATCTTCAGATCTTTTATTTTGAGCTTCACCTTCGTCTTCAGACCAAATAGTGTCTTCAGAAGACGAGGTGTTTGCGTTAACCTCTTTCTCTTCCTCTTTAATATAAGACAATACGTCTTTGATTACTTCGGGCGCAATTACGCCGGAGTCATCTCGAGGAATAAGAAATCGAGGACGCTTATAACTCTTTAGAAGTTCGAAGGTGTTCCATAATGAGCGAAGTTCGTTGTTAAGCTCTAACACTTCGATGTCTTCCATAAGAGGCAAAGCCTAAAAATATAACAAACAAGATTTTCATTGATAAATGTTTACAAGCATGAGCTTTACATAGTCAAAAAATCCTAAATAATTCCTAAACCTGCGGGTTCGGAGGAGGCTGATTGCTCGAAGCTTGGCTCCGAACTTGCTTCTGGCATTGGCCTTCATCGATCCAAGCCTTGATCGCGGAACGACCTTCGGCTCTCCATGAGGTTTGAAAGGCTCGCCAGGCGGCAGTCACGCCTTCGGAAGGATTCAAAAGCCGCTCGTCGTCGAAGGTAATGGAGCCCTTTGCGCTCAGAGTGATTGTTTGGCCCAAATCCTCGTAGTAACGAAGTAGTCCGAGGGCAGACACTTGTCCGAAGAGTTCTCCATAACGAATGTCTGCCGTCTTCATTTGCTTCGCTGCTCCTTGGATCCTTTTTAGCCGGCGTAGCAGAGTCACGTTGTCATCCGAAGGAAGTGATCCAGTAGTACCGAAGTACTCCAGAACACCTAGCATTTGTTCGATGACCTCCGTAGCTACCTTCTCCGACTTAAGCTTTTCTACAATTAGTGCATCCTTGCTCGAAGTCGTTTCTGCCAAAACTCCAGAAATCCTAGCATTCTTCGTAGTTAAAATATTCTTCTGGTTTAGGAGTTGGCTAGCTTCCTCTTGGAGCCTTACAAGTTCGGACCCAGCACTAGCATGCTCCAACCGCACCTTTTCAATTTCAGCCCGAAGCACGATTCTTTCTGCTTCGAGCTCCTTATTAGCAGCCTCCAAGCCCTGTCTGGCCCTACGCTCCGTTGAAATCATATTATCCATTTGAAGTACTCTAGCTTCGGAGAAAGACAACTTGCGTTTAAGAGCTTCATTTTCTTCCCGAAGCTGAGCAATTTCATTCTCGCTTGATAAAGTTGCAGCGCGGGCCAAGACTGCTTGCTGAGAAAAGAAAAAACTAAAGTAAGAAATTATTCATGTATAATTTGCTGCTGGTTCGAAGATGTACTCCGAACCCAATATAATTCGCTAAAGATATTGGTTCGAAGGTGCTCCGTACCTGGTAGGCCGCTCGTTCCAGGGCAACGTTAAGCTCCGAACTCTTTGCCCTGCTTAATTTTGCTACCAGCTCTGTCTCCCTGACTTCGCGACTCACTCGACCCAAAGGTTTGAGCAGAGTCCGAAGCCCAGTTGGCTCCAAAAAAGGAGTCAAAAGAGGGAGCATTGCCGAAGCCTTTTGGTCATCCCTACTTGACGAAGGTCCGGAGCGTTCTCCTGAGGTCCTTGGAACTTCGGAAGATGGCCCCCCCTCAGTTGATTCACTTTCATCTGTTGACTCAGACGAAGTTGATCCTTGAGTAGGGAGAGGCTCTATGTGTCTTTTTCCTCGTCCAGGCCCCTGTTGAGTGACCTCCGGGTGCGGCTCCGAAGTTGTCGAAGGCCTTTGAGTTGTGTCTTCGTGATGTACTTCTTCCGAAGGAGGCTCTGCAAAAACAAAGGTATTATACATTGTATAATTTTGCATAAAATAATAAAAGAATTATGCGAAGTTTACCTTCGATATTTTGGGGGCATTCGAGCACCGGACTGCTCGGAGGATCAAAGGTGAGGTCTTCATCTGAATCTACAGTTAAAATTTCTGCTGCCGGAGTATCTCCGTGAGCAGTCCTCCCTTCATCCACAACTGAAGTTGTAGGAACTTCAACTTCATCTTCGCCCATAGGGGCTTCGATTTGCTCCTCTTGAGTATCCAGAGCTCTCACTTCTTCAATGTTAGCTTGAGGCTCCGGCATACCTGCAGTATCTTCAATGTGAATATTTTGTTGAGCTGCATCTTCATCAATCAATCTCACTAATAATATACCTTCATCTTCTTTAGAACCGGAGATTGAGGTTCTTGAGCTCGAAGGCGCAGGATTCGAAGGTGCGAGATTTTTTGGCTTCCGAGCCACCTTCTTCACCGGAGTCTTTGCGGAGCTCGAAGCTCCGGCTTCAGCCATCCTTTTCTTGGGTCCTTTCTCCAAAGGCACCCAGTCCATCAGAGGGGGCGGAGTCAACTCCAACATTCCCCATACTCTGTTAAACCTCTCCCAACTCCCGACCAATTTAACTCTCCATTCTTTTTCAGTCGGAGTTGGGGCACCCAAAATCTTCTCCGAAGCCCTTACAATTTGCTCTGAAGTAATAGGGGCTGAAGAAGCTAAAAAATAAATCAAATTAGTCTTTCTTCGATGTAAATATGTATAATGCATGTTGGTTTCGAAGTTACCTGCAGGGCTCGAAGTTATGTTGATCTTGCGGAGACCGCCATCCGAATCATCCTCGAAGACGATAGGCCAGTTGGCCATCAGCGGAGGAATTTGCAGTCCGAGGAATTCTTCGGCTAAGTCCCGCATGCTTAACCTTCGGCTAATCTTTTGAAGCAGGTTTAGACGAGCTTCGAGTTGGCCTTCGTTGGGCTGCACTAAGGCTTCTTTCCGGAATTGAATTTCTTTAAGGGGCCCAGCCAGAGGACTGCTTGCTCCAACTTCGGCATAGAACCATCTCAGAACCCAATCAGTGTACCATCTAGCATTGATGGCCTTGGCAGGAAACTGAAGGGCATACTCATCTCGAAGTCTAAAGTTGATAGAGCCGAAGGATATCACCACTTTTTCACCTCCGGAGCCTACGAAGGTCTTCGGTTGGCAAGTTGCTCTGTGTAGTGCAGCGAAGATTTCTGCCTCCCCTCACAACCTTCGGCTCTCAGCGCCCATTCGAAGATAGCTAATCTAGCTACTGCATTCGGAGATAATTGGGGGAGGGTTACATGGAACAGATCAAGTACCTCCGCCAGGAAATCCACTGCAGGGAGGCCCAAGCCAGCTTCGAAGAAGGCTTCGAATACCACTACTTCTCCGGGTCTTGGCGATGGAATCGATTCTTTGCCCGGCTTCCGGATCATAACTCCATTACTAATTTTTCCCCCTGCTGTGATTGCCAAAGGCCCCAACTCAAAAGATTGATCCAAATACTTCGTCGATGGCGGGCACAGACCTTGGTCATCGGCGATTTGGGGATTTCTCCCCCCTGCCGCCGTGGATGTCACCGCCGGCATCGGAGGTGCCGCCGCCAACGCTGCCGCCACTGCTGCTGCGGCCGCCTGCTGCCGGGCCAAGGCCGACGGAGGTGCAGATCCCTTAGTCTTCACCATCGCGACCGTCGGATTGCTCTGAGGAAATGGAGGCTAGGGCTCAAGAACTCGAAGGGCTAAAAAGTTTTTGATTGCGAGAATGCGGTGAAAAGGTAACGTTTACTTTTCACTTTTTTACCGTTAGTTCGTGTCGTTTCGCATTCCTGCCGTTACTTTTCCCCGAGATTAACGTTTACTACAGTTTCCGTTAGAAACAGAAACTTAACGGCTATTTTCTCTAAGTCTAAAAGACTTTCGAACTTCTTTAGTCGGTTCTAAGATAGTTCGAAAAGCAATTACCTTAAGACTGATTCGAAGTTCATATCTTCGTGCATTTCGGAGATAAAATAAAAACCAATAACCCCTATGTTTGGTTATCTTTTCCTTCTGTATACTGCTCTCCTAACGTTACAGGTCAAACGGAGAAGCGTATTCGAGGGGCTACTGTTGGGGGAAAATATCTCATCTTCGGGGTTATTGCCGAAGCAACATAAAGGCAGACAGTGGATTCGAAGGTTCCCAGACGATCATCTTCGAAGATACCCGGAACCAAGTTCGAAGTACGAAGATAGGCATTGGTTCGGAGTACATCTTCGAACTAAGGCCCTCCAAGATCTTTTCTGCCAGCTAAGATGGAAGACTTATCTTCTTTCTCATTAGATTAATCTTTTACCATTTTAGCCCTATTAAGGGAACCGAATAGTTTCTACTATGTCGGTTGTAATAGAGGGGTAAATAGGTCTTTTCCTTAATGTTTGGGCCTATAAATACCCCCCATTTCACCCTGTAATAGGGACCGAATACAAGTTATTCAATACACACATTCGAACTATTCTAAGTTGTTATCCTTTCGGAGGCTTAGAACAGTTCTCTTCACAAACACTTCGTTTGTTAGTTTCTTTTTCACAGAAACCTGTTAGCGTAATCTTTTACGCCAACATAAATCTTCACATCACCTCTCTCAATGATCTCGTGGATTAGGTGATATCCCCGAAGTATATGTTTGGAATTCTAGTATCATCTAGGCTCCTTGGCTTGCGCAATGGCACTACTATTATCACAATAGAGGTCCACTAGACTGGACGCACTAGAAAAAACACCTAGATTAGAAACAAACTTTCTAATCCAAACGGCCTCCTTCGTAGCTTCTGAAGCGTAGATATACTCAGCTTCTGTTGTAGAATTGGCCACCGCCTCTTGCTTGGAACTCTTCCAACTCAATGCGCCTTCATTGAGGCAGAACACAAAACCAGATTGCGATCAAGAATCATCTTTATCGGTCTGAAAGCTAGCATCCGTGTAACCACTTACAATGAGCTCCTCTTCACCACCGTATACCGGGAACATTTCCTCAGTCCTTCTCAAGTACTTGAGGATACTCTTTACTAAAGCCCATTGACTTTCACCCGGGTTCAATTGGTACCTGCTCGTAACACTTAAAGCATATGACACATCTAGGCATGTATATAACATGGCATACATGATGGATCCTATTGTGGAGGCATACGGGGTCACACTCATTTTCTCTAGCTCATCAGGTGTCACAACATACTGAGTCTTACTAAGATAAAGGGTTAATTTTTTCTGTGCCATTACGATTTTTACGGTTTGCCAAAATGCCATCGTTGTGTCACTGCCAGATGGGGGCCGCCACAGTCACTGACAGTGGCATGTAGGCAATTTCTGAAAATTATAATGGCACGTGAGTAATTTTCCCTAAGATAAATACCATGTGACATTGGCAAAAACCCTTCTTAGAATTCTACATTTTGAATTGTTTCAAAACCTTGTGAATGTACATACTCTGGCTTGATCCAATTAACCGTTTGGATCTATTTCTATAGATCTTTATGCCCAGAATGTATGCTGCCTCTCCAAGATCTTTCATTGAGAAAGTGTTTTTCAATGAAGTCTTGACAGCATTCAAGAGAGGAATGTCATTTCTGATCAACGATATGTCATCCACATAAAACACCAGAAATACAAGTGAGCTCCCACTAGCCTTCTTGTAAACACAAGGCTCTTCTTCATTCTTGATGAAGCCAAACCCTTTGACTACCTCAACAAAGCGAAGATTCCAACTCTGAGAAACTTGATTAAATCTATAAATGGACTTTAGCAACTTGCATACTTTCCCAACATTTTCTGGATCATCAAGACCTCCAGGTTGTGTCATGTAAACATCCCCACTTAAGTTTCCATTAAGGAAAGTCGTCTTGACATCCATTTTCCATATCTCATAGTCATGGAACGTGGCAATAGCTAGGAGGATCCATATATACTTTAGCATGGCGACGGACGAAAACATTTCATCATATTCAACACCTTGATTTTTTCTGAAACCTTTCGCCACCAATCGTGTCTTATAGATGTGAACATTTCCATCAACGTCTATCTTTTTCTTGAAGATCCATTTACACTCAATAGTTTTTTACACCATCGGGTGGATCAACCAAGTTCCAAACTTGGTTCTCTCGCATGGACTCCAACTCGGATCCAATGGCTCCAAGCCATTTCTCAGAGTCTGGACACATCACTGCTTCCGCATAGGTCTTGGGCTCGTCGTTGTCGAACAACAACACATCGCGATGCCCAGTGGTCAAGAACATGTAACTCTCTAGCGCATGGACAACTCTCCTAGACCTTCGTGGGGTTGGTGCATCTATAATAGGGCCTGCAACTACTTGCGCCTCCTGCTCTTGTTCAGTGTGATCTAAAATACTTTCCAGTAGCTCTCGAACCTCTTCGAGATGCACAGTCCTCCCACTAACCTCTTTTGAGAAACTCCTTCTCATGAAATACGCCATTTGAGCGATAAACACTTTAACCTCTTCTTTATTATAGAAATAGTATCCTTTGGTTTCTCTAGGATACCCCACAAAGAAGTACTTGTCAGACTTAGGACTGAGCTTGTCCGACATCATACGTTTGAAATATGCCTCATATCCCCAAATCTTTAGAAAAGACAAACTGGGACGCCTCCCAGACCAAATCTCATATGATATCTTCTCTACTGACTTAGATGGAACTCTATTAATCATGAAAGTTGCGGTTTCAAGAGCGTGACCCCAAAAGGACAATGGAAGATCAGTGTGACTCATCATATACCGCACCATGTCCAACAAAGTGTGGTTTCTCCGCTCGAACACCCCATTCCAATGGGGCGTGCTGGGTGGAGTCGGCTGTGGAACAATTCTACACTGTTTTAGATGGTCCTAAAACTCATGGCTCAAATATTCACCTCCACAATCCAATCGTAGAAATTTAATTGTCTTGCAAGTATAATTTTGAACTTAATTTTGGAACTCCTTGATGAACTTTTTGAAGGATTCCCACTTATGCCTCATCAAGTAGACATATCCATATCTACTAAAGTCGTCGGTAAAAGTGATAAAGTACTGGAAGCCATTCCTAGCCATGTGACTCATTGGACCACACACATCAGCATGTACTATGGCCAATATCTCACTTGCGCTCTCACTCTGTCCAGTGAAAGGCGTCTTTGTCATTTTTTCAAGTAAGCAAGACTCGTATGTGTCCTATGATTCAAAATAAAATGACTCCAAAAGTCCATCACTATGGAGCTTCTGCACACGCTTCTCATTTATATGACCCAAACGACAATGCCAGACGTCAATAGGATTCAAATCATTGAGTCATTGTTTCTTAGTACTAATGTTATAATCATGTGCATCCTCAAGACTGAGAATGTATAATTCATTCACCAATGCACAAACATCATAGAGCATACCATTCGAGAATATCGAACAACATTTGTTCTTTATCACTAATTCATAACTTTCTTACTCCAAACACGAGGAAGAGATAATGTTTCTACCCAATACTGGAACATAATAACAATTATTCAATTCCAGAACTTATCATAAGAGTAGTGACAAAGAATAAATGCTAACGGCCAACACTGCAACCTTTTCACCATTGCCGACGTGAATATCCAGTTCACCTACTGTACACTTTCTTGACCTACTGAGTCCTTGCAACGATTTGTAAGTGTGAATCATCGAACCGGTATCAAATACCCATGAATCACTTGGACGAGTCGCAATATTAATTCCAATAACATTTATACTTCTCTGTCGCAAATTTTGTCCGGCATTAGCACTATGCAATGGTTATCTTTTATCAAATAAAAGATGTCCCACTATTTAAACCAGTCACTTTCCCTCTCATGACTAATAGTGGCACAAGATCCATGGTCACGCTATCTCCTAGTGAGCTTTGCATCACTACTAGAAGCTAGTTGACATAGGTAAGCAACTCTTTGCTAATCACATCGTATGTGACTCTTTTCATTGGATAAGCATCCAATGCTCGACCCCAACTCCTATGCTCCAAAGCCCAAAACCGTTTTGATAGCCTTGTCAAGCGAACCAATACTATACGTGCAGAAGTCCGACTTTCGCCCCAACTAGACAAAAAAAGATAGCACCCTGCTTTGGTAGACAAACTATCAATGATCGAAAACCTTTGTGGGTGCAGCTATTTGGATGAGCATCAACACTTAATTTTCTGAGGGAAAACTATTCTGGCATGGTAACATCCCTAGGGCACACGAAACATGCCAGAATAGAATAAAAGGAACATAAGAAAGCATCACAGGCAATCATATTAACTATGACATAGCATGGCCTTCTTCACATGGCAATCTCCATTTCCATGGCTCCCGTCATTGAGTGTGTGCTCCCGGCCTCCATGAAGAGTACTAGTCTATCTCGCATAGCCTATACTAATTACATGGGCTAAAGCACCACGGAAATGACATGCAAGTCGTAATAAATTTTACATCAGCCTTGGGCTATAAATAACCATGACACGCAAGCCATATTTAATTTACATTCATCACATGCATCTCATACATTAGATTTATCCAAAGCCATGCCAGTCACAACATTATCTGCAAAACAAAGTTAGGCGAGCAATCTACAAGCAATTGGATTCTGGATCTTAAAAACCCAGCTCAACAGGCTCAAAATTACAAATTCGGTTGGGTCAAAACTTATGATCCACTAGAACTTCTGATCAATATCAGAATCCCGAACTACAACAATTTCTTTCTGTATTGAATCATTATTCGATGTTAGAACATCCGATCACTATCGGAACTTCCGATCCGCCATCGGAACTTCCGATCAATACGGGAACTTCTAATTTACCGCGGACAGAAACAGATCTAATCTATTTTTCTAGCATGTATCCCTATACATGAGGGATCTAGATCAAACACTATGCACGTAGGCTCTGATACCACTGTTGGGGAATAGGGGAGCTACGCTAGCCAGCAAATTCAAAATTTCTTCCCTAAAACCCAAGACCTATGCGCGTGTGAAATCATAGATTGGTACCTTCTAGCACTTTACGCGCTAGGTGCAGAGGAAGAAGAGGTTGATGAATTGCGTCAAGCCTATCCTCGCTTTGTCCCGGTCGTTCCTCGTTGATCCAATCGATGAAGAAGTTGCCTTCCTCGTGGTGATGACAATGAGCGTCGCTTTTGGAGCAACGCCTCCACGAAGTCCACACATACAAGGATGAGATCAATATCTGTGGGATCGGAATGGTGACTAGAGGGGAGTGAATAGGCGCCTCGACACTTTCTTGCAAAGGTGATGGTCTATTTAGATCACCCAACACACCTCTAAAATTCAGATTCAAATTCAAATCAATCAATACAAATCAGAGCGTCAAAACTTTTTAAATTCCAGAATTCAGTCTTAATTTGGAGTTTGATTGGTCGAACTATTCTGTCAGAAACTGAAACTCCAAAGTTCATTACCTAAATTGACACATGGTTTGCCAACAAACAAATATCGGAGATTGACTTGTCGACAAAGATCAAAACATTCACACAAAAGTTCAAATCAGATTTAAAATAATGAATCAGCTAAACACAATCGAATCCCAATTGAAACCTCAACACTTTTAAAAAAAATTGGACGATGAAAAGTACCACAGATTCAGTTTAGTTTAGAATTCAGATTTCAACTTCAAAAGAGATTTCAGTTTTTCAAATTTTGATTTATACCTGAAAACTTATTTTAGTTTTTCAGTTCATCTCAAAAACAGAAGACAGATTCAAGAATTTTAACTTTTCTGAACATTTATCTAAAGGTTAATTGACAAACAAATTGATCCAGAGAAAGAATGACACAAACTGTACGTGAAATAGTACTTAAACCTGAAAACAGAAATACCCTGCAGGAACACTGAACTAGTGTTTAAATGAATTACAGCAAATACAAAGAAATGGCAGATTTAACTCAAACTCATGAAACTATATATAAAATTACTTCGAATTGACAAAACTCTGTTTGCAGAGAAGGTTTTCACAACTCAAATGTTTTTAGCAATTCTATTTAGCAGCAAATTACTGAAACTGTCTCATATAATCTGAACAGAGCAAAACACTCATTACTTCTTTGTCAAACTATTGGCAGGACCTAAAGCTCTTTTTCTATTCAGACATGAAGACCAATCAAGACAAAGCTAAAATGAAAACTGAACCGAAGGGTTTTCAAATTTCCAATTAACACAAGACAACTATAGATACCAAGCTGTTTGGTTTCACTGCAGTTTACTTTCCTGACTTGTTGTAGCTCATCCAAGAAGAAACTGAAATCATGATATGGAAAACAGAACCAGTTCAGAGAATACTAGTAGCCAAAACAGATCATGTTGATGCACAATAGCTAGTAATCAAAGTAGAAATCACTTTTTGCCAGCATCAAACAAGAATAGAAAACTCTGATAATCCCAGTGCAAGAACAAATACAAGAATGCAGGTGATTGATGACTGAATATGTTGCAGAGCTCAACAACAGATACCCAGAAATTTTTAGTTTCTGAAAGAGGAATCAACTGAACTAATACACAACACAATAATCCAATCTGAATGAAAGATTCTCACAAATTCTGAAAGAGGAATAAACTGAACTAAGACACAACAAAGTGATTCAATATGAATGAAGGCTTCCCACAAATCTCAGTACAGAAACTAATATGAAGCAGTAAGTATTAAAATCTCTGTAGCAGATCTAAAACAAAAATTTACCACAAAACAGTGCTAATTTGTGAATCTAGAACTATCACCAGAATCATTCATAGGTAACTAGCAATAAAACCTGATCACAAATTCCTTAAACATCAGTGAATACCTGGAAATTGCAGCCCAACCTTTCTTTTGTAGTTGTTTGGCAAAACCGCTATGTGCACTGTAGCTCGTCTAGAACAGCAGTGATGATTGTAGTTCATTCAGCAAATGCATCAACAGGATCCCCCGAGCTGTAGTAAAACCAGGAAAACCGAGTTGTAGCTTGTCCAAATTGTTGTAGCAGATCTAGCCGAAAAACAAGCGTTGTAGCTCGTCCAAAATCAACAAAAGCACAGAAATCTTCTCGGTTGAGAGAGTAAAATGCAATAGCCAAAAGTTTTTCTGATTTTCTTGTTTTCTCTGGTTGCCGCCGAATGTTGGAGAAGAAGGCCCTTAAAAAGGGACCTTCTAGATAGGTACTTTTACAAAATAACCCTTCAACAATTTTAGAATATAAATATCCTGAAAATTGCCTCTATTTGACTCTAAAACAATACAACTTGACTCGCCCTTTCAATATATTTTCAGAATATGACAATTCTAAAAATATACTAAAAGTTTACACTACTAAACTAAAATACTCAAATTAAAACTAAACTCCTATTTATTGTATTTAAAAACATTTAATGATTCGACGATTTTCAGCAAAAACCGACAAAGCCTCCTCTGATCGTCGACGACCGTCGTCGGTCTGCGAACTCGACCGCCAGCAAGTCTCTCCCGCTCTCGATCCCTCAAGCCGCCTTGTCACTTGAACTGGCTTCCCTTTCGTTGACTCGATCGACGCTTCATCTTGATCAACCTTCAACTCATGTCCTGTTCGATCTCCATGCGTACATCTGAGTCCACTCTTGACTTCGACTGACACCCTCGACCATCTAGCATTAGACTCCCCATCTAACCCTGATCCTTTTCCATCGACAGTTGACGAGTAACTCAAGCCTACACACACGAGACAAACACAGACACACAACACATATCCAAAACACCCATACACAAACTCATGGCATCACCCTATCAATCACTCATCATTACCTTGAACCATAGTGACAAACCTCACTATGTTCCTTAATATCCCCCTTGATGAGTGCATTGATAACTCAAGTTCAAAATAAGTGTAAAGCAAAAATTCAGCACACAAGTGACCATGAAAACTCTAAAGAGAGCAAAACTAAGAAATATGTCACTTGACAAGAATGGATGAGCACAAACTACCTCAAAAGCTCAAAAGATCAACAAATTCACCAAAAAAACTCATGAACTCTCCCCCTTTGGCAATGCAGACATCAAGATAGCCCCATTAATTGAGAGAGTAAAGTGCCCTTGCAATGCTTCCAGAATATGATTAAGTCCAATTACAGTACAAACACTTCATGTGCCTCACAAACTGTCCTAGCTAAACTGTATGACAAGCTTGAATGTACACAATCTAAATACCCATATGAGCAAGCATTTTGAAGTTTAAGCAAATAAAAGCATCACTACCCATACTAGCATACTAGACATGGCAAGGTAAGAGATACAAAAGCTAGTCAAAAACAAACTTGAAAAGCACATCCCACTACAAGGAGCTGCAGCAAACTTGATATGAAAGAAAATTAAACTTTTTATTCTTTTTTTTAATTCCAGGGGTTATTTGCAAGTCAACCTTATGCTAACCGATCAAGCCAAGCCTACGATAAACCATCAGAAGCTTAAGGCATTGATCATGGTATACACTTCAATGTCCTAGTTCAAACCAAAGTGCAATGGTAAGCAGTCTAGAACAAAGTAGTGTGACTACGCAAACCCACCTGGATCTTTTCCATTTTATCACAACTTTAGTATTTTTTTATTTTCATCATTTTCATTTTTCAATTTTCAATTTTTTATCATTTTTTTTATTTTTGAGCATAGCAAGATCAAGTTGCGTATGAGCATCCAAGTGAAAAGGACAAAGCTATCAAGTAAGAAATGAATAGCAAAAGCACCCTAGCCTATTCATGCTAGTTTCCAGACTTAGTAGTGACCATTTTCAAATTTTTACAAAGAAAAGTCATGCTCAAGACATATAGATAGATGAGTTCATTCTAAGCATGATCAAACAGTGAATACAAGACAGAATTATAAAGTGCACACACAAGCATGTACATGTGAAAGCCATTAATCATATTGCAGAAGCATATGCAAAAGTACACAACTCCCCCTCACATGATGCCATAAGGATGACAAATGCCAAGCTCTCCCCTCAAATGCAAAATGAGAAGCATCGAGAGGCTTGGTGAAAATATCTGCAAGTTGATTCTGAGTATTGACAAAACGCAATTCAATATCTCTTTTTTCATTGTGATCTCTTTAAAATGATAACGCACGTCAATGTGTTTGGTCCTAGAATGTTGTACTGGGTTGTTTGCTAAACTGATTGCACTTGTGTTATCGCAAAATAATGGAACACATGAAAAATCCAACCCAAAGTCCCGCAAAGTAGAAACCATCCACAAAATCTGTGCGCAACAGCTAGTGACAGCTACATATTCAGCCTCGGTTGTAGACTGTGCAATGCTAGACTGTTTGTGTGAAGACCAACACACAAGAGATGAACCCAGAAAATGACACGTCCCAGAAGTACTCTTGCAATCAATACGGCATCCAGCAAAGTCAGCGTCAGAAAAACCTCTTAAGCATAATGAAGATGATGCAGAATACCAAATACCGAATTCAAGAGTGTGCTTGAGGTACCTTAGAATGTGTTTGACAGGTTGACAATGAGAAGCCCTGGGAGAAGCCTGATAATGAGCGCATAGACATACAACAAAGTGTATGTCCGGCCTCGTAGCCGTCAAGTAAAGAAGGGAGCCGATCCTGCTGCGATACTCCTTCTGGTCCACTTCTTCTCAGTCTTCATCTAGATCAAGTGCAACAGAAGTACCCATCGGGGTAGCAAGAGGTTTAGCATCAGACATGTCAAAACGTTTAAGCAGGTCTTTAGTGTATTTTGTTTGATGGACAAATGTTCCTTGTATGCTTTGCTTGATTTGCAAACCCAGGAAGAAAGTCAGCTCGCCCATCATTGACATCTTGAATTCCCTGCTCATAGATTCAGCAAACTCAGCGACAAGAGTATCAGATGAACCACCAAATATTATATCATCAACATATATCTGGACGAGTAAAAAATCTTTGCCATGCATGAGAGTGAACAAAGTTTTGTCAACATAGCCCATTTTGTACCCGTGCTCAATCAAGAACGTCCTAAGGCGGTCGTACCAGGCCCTCGGAGCTTGCTTGAGCCCATATAGAGCTTTGTGAAGTTTAAAGACTCTACGAGGGTACTTGGGATTCTCAAAGACAGGAGGCTGCTTGACATATACGTCCTCTCCTATGAAACCATTTAAGAAGACATTTTTTTACATCCATTTAAGAAAGCACCATTTAAGAAAGCAAGATCATAATGGCCTCAAGTCGAGCTACCGGTGCAAAAGTTTCTCCAAAATCAACCCCCTCGACTTGAGAATACCCTTGATCCACTAGCCTAGCTTTGTTTCTCACTATCGCCCCATCCTCCCTCTGTTTGTTTTTGAAAATCCATTTGTACCAATGATGTGAATGTTAGGGGGTGGATCAACGAGAATCCAAACCTAATTTCTATCAAAATTTTCAAGTTCCTCATGCATGGCATTGATCCAACTCACATCAGACAAAGCATGAATTACATCCAATGGTTCAAAATTTACAACAAAAGCAGAATCAATGAAATGAGCATGAGATCGGGTTACTAGTTCATTTAGCTCGCCGATGATCTGATCCAGAGGATGCATTCTTTGAATATGAAGCGGTGCTTCTCTGTGTGACAGAATCTCCCCCTCAACTCTTGCCAAAGTTTGCTCCAAACTCTCAGAAGTAGAATCTTCAGGTCCTCTTGTCGAAGTAGTCGAAGCTTCTGGAGTTGCCGAGAGGGAGGTAGTGGTACAGCATCAGGATCTTCATCATCTGATGGATCTTCTTCCTAAAAAAGTGTTTCACTCATATCGTGCTCACTTGCAAATTCAAAGTTAGTACTAACACATGGAGAAGTTTCATCAAAAGATACATCACAAGATTCAACCATAGTGTTAGTTTCAAGATTGAAAACACGATAAGAGTGACCATGCAAAGAATAGCCCAAAAAGATCCCATCAAATGCGCGCGATTCAAATTTGTCCAAATTACCTCGCTTTAGGATGAAGTAATGGCATCCAAACACTCTGAAGTGAGTGACCTTGTGTTTCCTCCCAAAGCGAAGTTCATAAGAAGTCACATTCAATAAAGAGTGCAAAAAGATCTTGTTGGAGATGTAGCATGTTGTACTCATGGCTTCGGCCCAAAATTTTCTAGGAGTCCTATGCTCGTTGAGATTCATCCTAGCCATCTCCACAAGTGTGCGATTTTTCCTCTCAACCACACCATTTTGTTAAGGGACTCTAGGTGCAGAAAACTGATGTTCAATTCCATGTTCAAGGCAAAATTCTGCAAAACAGCTATTCTTGAACTCGGTGCCGTTGTCACTTCGAATAGCTTTCATTGCACCAGGGAGTTCATTGAATAGCCTCAGTTCTAAGCTCCGAAAGTGTATAAACACTTCGTCCTTGCTCACAAGAAAGAAAACCCAAGAGTAACGAGAGTAGTCGTCAACCACAACAAGTACATGCCATTTGCCGCCTAACGAGCTAACCCGGGATGGTCCAATAGTATCCATGTGAAGAAGCTCACTGGGTCGCTTAGTCATTACCATGTTTATGGGGGAATGCGAGGCGGCAACCATTTTTCCAAGACGACATGGAGCACAAATGAGGTTCTTCTCAAATTTTAGCTTGGGCAATCCTCGGATGAGTCCCAGGGCACTCAATCTCGCAAGAAGATCAAAGCTCATGTGCCCTAGTCTCCTATGCCACATCCAAAGCTCAGAAGACGGTTCAGCTAAAAGGCAATGAGAAGATCCAAAAGACTCAGAGAAATCAGCTCCAAAAACTCTCTCTACGACCAAGCACATAAGAGGCATTACGACCAAAATGAACCTCAAAGCCCTCGTCAAGTAATTGTGAAACAGAAAGAAAATTGTACCCTAAGTTCTCAACCAAAGCAACATTAGTGAGAGTGAAATTTTCATTAATTTTGATCATACCTTGGCCTTTCACTCTGCTTTTGCGATTGTTTTCAAACGTTATGCTTTCTTGATGCTAGGCTGAGGTGAAGCTGGAGAACCATGAAGACTTTCTGGTCATGTGATGTGAACACCCGGAATCAATGATCCACTTGTCCTCCAGCCTCCCATGCCTCCCCTAAGTAGAGACGAGAGATCTCGAGTACTCATCGCTGGGTTTAGAAATAAGATGCCTAGGTATCCAGCACTGAACTACTTAAGAAGTAGGTAAAGCAAGAGACTATGTAGGATGAGAGTCATACTGAACATGAGGTCTTCTTGCAAATTGCTGAGGTCTCCTAAAATGATTTGGACCAAAACACCTACGTGGTCTATCATCATACAAAGCATGATATAAACCACGATGGGCATAGCCACTCATATAACTATGTGGAATCTCATAATCAGTATAAGTATGATAATCATAATCATGCAAATCAAATTAAGGATAATCATGAAAGTGTAAAGCATGAGCACGACGTTTATCTTTCATACGTCTATAGCAAAAACCAATCAAATGACCTACACGATGACAATAACAAACGTGAAAAACTTTTTTGGGTGTAGGTTTATAGGTTTCTGGTACAAACCTCACAGTTTTTCTAGGTTTTTGCTTGGAGTCTATCTTGAGTGGTGGAATGATTATCTTTTTAGGTTGGGTAGGATTTTTGGCTTTTTGAGGTGTGTCTAACTGGGCTCTCTCTTTCTCAAGGGTAGTAGGTAGAGTGAACACAGTTTGGATTGGGGTATTAGATGAAGTTCTCTCATAACCTAACCCAAGAGCTAACCCTGCCCTGTCAGCACACATTTTGGTTTTATCCAAAAGCAAATCTATTTTACCCTTCCCTTCAGTGCATTTGTCTTCCATGGAAAGCATATACTCATTCTCACACTTAAGTTTTTCTACTTGCTCTCTAGCGAATTTGAGTTGGTCCTTCAGGATTATGCAGATGGAACATGATGGCTGCACATTCTTAGAACACTCAGCACTCTCCAATCTAGACTTAAGCTCATCAATATGCTTATCTCTCAGATTAATTCTTTCAACAAGTAAAGGACAATTTAAGCATTCATTGATGACACAAGGACTAGAATCCACCTCCAAGAGTTGCTTCTGAACATTTTCAAGTTTTTCAATATTTTGAGCATGAATCAGACGCAACTGAGCAAGTTCATCCATAACGACAAGACATAACTCACATTCAGCAATTTCATACTTAGACTTCAACAAAGCAAGTTCAGTAGAAAGTGATTCAATTTTAAGCTTTAGTTCCTTTCATTCTTTAGCAGCAAGTTTAAGCAGTCTATCTTGTGAAATAATTGCATCATGTAATTCATCGTTTTGAACAAGTAACTGGTCAAGTGATAGACTAACCTCAAATGAGTCAGGCTCATCACTGTTGTGCTTGTCATTGGCCATGAAGAAGAGGTCGTTGAAGTCCTTCATCTTTTCTTTCTTTTCTTCATTCCTGCCTGGTTCTTCTTCATCAGAGCTTGGTTCTTCACTCGAGGTGTTGTCGATGTCACTGAGTGCATCCACAAAAGTTCTAGCCATCCTTTTTGCCACTTTTCCTCTTTTTCCTTTGAAGTATGGTTTTTTGCCTCTTTTGTGATATTTGTGTTCATGTTCATTCTTGGCTTTCAGTTTTGTGCAATTGGCTTTAATATGATTAAGATCACCGCACTCAAAACACCATCGAGAGCCTTCTTTTCTTTGATCTCTTCTATCATTGTAGAACCTAGTGAACTTTTTGACCATAAGAGCAAGCTCTTCATCGTCCAATGTGTCCACTTGTTCTTTTGTGATAGAGACTAACGAAGACAAGGCAAACCCCACAGATAAAGCACAAACTCCAAACACACTACCTCCATATGAGGTGTCACTACCGGAACTAGAAACTAGTGTCATGGATTGTGGCAAAGAGTTCTCAATCCCAAAACGAGATGGCCAACGGGTATTAGTAGAGGATGTCCTCATCATTCCCATACTTTTAAAGTGGGCCCAGCTCTGATACCAAATGATAGATACAGTCTAGGTGGATTTGGCTAAGGCCCAATAAATTAAGGTTGCCTGAACTCCAATAGTTAATCAACACACCCACTTGCAAAGAGGACTAATTGCCCCAAAAGACTAGTCCAATGGGAGAAGAGTGGATCTCTATTTTAAGGTGGCTTCCTCCTCCCAAATTAAGCAAGGTGGGATTATTCTGAGGCTCACACGGTCGCTGCCCAACTACAACTGGGCCAATTGGGTCGTTGCGTCTTTGCCAATGGGTATTAGTGGAGAATGTCCTCATCACTTCCGATCCTTAATCGGAACTTCCGATCTGGACTCTTGATCTGCAACCCAGAAATTATCGGATCTTTAGATACCCCGATCGGAATTTCCGATTATCACATCAGAACATCCGGCTCCAAACTGAAACTTCCAGTTTAAACTTTATATCTCTAGAACTTCCAATTTCAAATCAAAACTTTCGATTTAAGCTCTCGGTTTCTCAAACCATAAATCATCGGAACTTCCGATTTGAACTCTCGGTTTCTAATTTAGAAAATAATCGGTATTTTCGATTCAAAATTGGAACTTTTGATCCTTCGAGAATTTTCATGGGCATAATTCTTTCACTCACCACCACTAACTTCTTTTAAAATAGTATAGATAATTTTTACGGTTTACAAATATGTTATTGGTTTGTCACTGATAAAACAACATTCTTTAAGTTTTAAAAATTATAATTATACGTGAGGAATTTTCGCTTCTCAATAAAATAGCATCTCTTCATTTGTAGTGAACACAATACACTAGAAAGAAGATTGTGTTTACCTTTTGAAATAAAATGTACGTCTCTGAGATGACTAGAGAAAAAAGAACGATGCACCATATAACACAAAAATGCTTCTACATGATATTCCTGGTGTATTCTTTGGATCTGTACGGTTTGGATCCAAAATTTAATTTATTCAAATAGTCACAGTTCGAATTCTTCAAATAGTAGCACGTAGAATTTTAAGTTGGCCAAGGTTTTAACTATCAGAAATCAGAATCAGGGCACCTCGTTTTATACGTTCAAAAAACAAATGACTCATTTTTATTAAATGTATATTTTCGTGAAATGTGATCCAAATGCTATAAATTTGCATGTAGGATAGAAAAAACACGATATACTCGTTATTGAATCACTTCATCTCGTGTCTCTTCGCCCTTCGTTGAAATCGATCTCGTAGCTTCGTTTGCCAATTGCCATCGACCGTCCATTTCAGGGGTGGTCGTCTCCTACCTCACAAAAGACGTGGCGGCCACCCCTCTCCTGTGCGCTGGATTCACCTATAGTGACACTGTCGGAAAATGATACTTTCTAGGTGGATTTTAATATATAGACAAAGTATTAAAGATGACCAACCAACACTTGGATTTTTCAATAGCCAAGAAGAAGTCAAAAATCTAAACACTTCCCAAGTCTAGCACACGGGAGGCTACCCCGACTACCGACAATTAAGTATCAAACCACTCCTCAAAGATAATAAACTCCACAATGAGTAACTGTCCAATCAATGCAGTTGATAACGCTTAGAGTTATAACCTACAAACTAACCATTATTCAATATAATTGGTTATTAATAGAACGCATTAATTATAAATTGTAACCCTAAAACTCCTCTGGCTTGGGGGAGCCTGTTACGTACACGTTTTTGACATGTCTTCACGTCTTTTACAGTATTTAAGGCTATTTTCAGTCTTTAAGCTAATATTACGTATGCAAGAGTAGAATTATTATCCTTCGGAAGATTTAAATCTATCTAAAAACTCTCTTTGTCTCATGTCTTGAGATAAACATTGAGATTCATCGACGAAAACTTCCCTAAACCTAACAAAATCACGGGTAGCCCAGTAAAACTAATGGTCTCATAGCTAGGTTGCATGAACCATGCACTCAGCTTGCAACCCCGATCTGCTCGTGCCTCCTAACTTAGGTCATATTTGTTTGAGTTTTCAGCTAGCTTCCGATAACCCCCTCGATAGACCGTGTGACTACACGTGGGCCCGCGCCATTTAGGTACGTTTGGGCCAGCCGACCCACCTCTTCCCTCGTCTTCTTCCGCATTCAGCACAGTCCACCGTAGGTCACCTACTCAATGTCCACTGCCATGTTGGTCCCCTGTGTCAGTTACTCCATAAGGAATATTATTGCAATATTCTCTCCCCTTAAATCTAAACAAGGTGGACTCTCGTATTGTCCTTGCACAAAGCAGGGGTACCTTTGGTGATTAGTGTTATTATTAAGCTTGTAAATTATATTATGTGTGTTATTTTAGTTTGGTTTTTTAATGAAATGCGTAGGGTACTGATCAATATTGGTGTCTCGGTTTCAGGTTAAAAAATAAAATAAATTTATTTTATATTAAAATAAATTTATTTAAAATATATATTAGTACGATTAAATGTAAGGTTTTTGAATAAGTTCATATCTCAAATATAATAGAGTATATGGTTTGAATACAATTATATATGGGTTATAGTTTAAGTATTATGTATCTAAAATAAAATCCAAAGTACAATTTTGATCGTACGACCGAAATGAATAGTGTGAAACAAGTATTAACGAGAAGTGTTGTTATTGAAATTGAAACATATGCAACTCAGCGCCTATTTAGATCGAGGGGCTAAAGCATAAGGAGTTAAAATTTAGTCACTTTAGGGGCTAAAAATCCAAACACCAAGGCTAAAAAAGAGCTAAAAATTTTTAGCCCATTAGCCCCCAAGGAGGAGCTAAAGAGAGGCTAAAATGCCCCTTTTCCACCCATACCCTCACCATGCATGCATACATGAAAAGTAAGAGCAATAAATGAGGGATATTTTAGTCATTATACACAACAATAAATGTTTTAGCCCTTTTTTAGCCCTTGGATCCAAACAAGGGTGACTAAAATTTTAGCCCATTTTTTAGTCACTTTGTTTTAGCCCCTTGGATCCAAACAGAACCTTAATGTGTTAGCAAAATGATACATGCAAACCATATTGTTGGGGGAAAATATTCCATCTTCAGGGTTATTGCAGTGACAAGATAAAGACTGGTGATTAAGCTAAAGACTTCCAGCATATACCTTCGAAGATATATTGAATCAAGTTCGAAGCATGATGACAGGCTCTAGTTCGGAGTACATCTTCGAACTTGATCTCTTCCAGGATCTTCTTTGCCAGCTAAGATGGAAGACTTATCTTCTTTCTTGTTAGATTAGTCTTTTACCATTTTAGCCCTATTGAGGGCACCGAATAGTTTCCACTATGTCGGTTGTAATAAAGGGGTAAAAAGGTCTTTTCCTTAATGTGTAGGCCTATAAATACCCCCCATTTTGCCCTGTAAAGAGGACCGAATACAAGTTATTCAACACACACATTCGAACTATTCTAAGTTATTATCCTTTCGGAGGCTTAGAACAGTTCACTTCGCAAACACTTCGTTTGTTAGTTTCTAATCTTCAGAAACCTGTTGGCGTAATCTTTTACGCCAACAGTTTGATGGGGGGTTTGGTCCCGATCTTCCGTTAGGTAAAGGATAACTTGGGTTAGTGGAGAATCTTGACGTTGGCGATCCAAGGCTCTGGTCTGGCGGATCAAAACCTTGCAATCGTTACACCACTATCTCCGTTGGTTATCAACCACGCAGAACGCGATTGACCTCGCCACGAAGGCTAATTCCTGCAAGCGAACCCAAGAACACAAGCAAGAATAGGAAGGATACAAGTCGAATGCCAAATCACAGACAAACGATGATAAGGTGAGGTTTCACAAACGCCAATGCAGCAGCCAATCGGTCTGGTGCAAGAGGCGGGATCTAAACACACAAGTGTAGATGCAAACAAAGCAAAACCTAACCCTAAAGGCGGCTGGAGTGAATATATAGGGCGTGGTAGCCTGTAGAAGGCGAACAGACACGGGCTGTGGGCTAGAAGACGTACAGACTCAGATTATGGGCCAACATGGCTCAGTTCTGTCACGCAGGACTGTTTTAAACACACAGATCGACTCGAGACTCCAAATGAGACGAAACCAACGGCAAAAGATCTTTCTTCTCCTTAGCTTTCCAAAAAGTCCAAGAACGTGCCAATCGGACTTCATATGAGGAAGTTATGCCCATTTTGGTGCAAGGTGGTCGATGTAGTCCAAACCAGCGAGTTCTTGACTTCAAATCATCCGTGCGACTCCGTCTTCAACTCCAACTCTTCTATTCCATCTCCCATGTTCCTAAGCAACAAAATATCACTAGAATTCAGTAGCATCCCGTCCAAACAAATATAATCAAAGTTTCTAAGGAAAGAATTAACCTCATGATTCAAGCGACGGGCACGGGCGCGTGTGATTGGTCCTTGCAATTGAATTGTAGGTGGAGGCTCCATGTGTGTATCAGGCGAAGTGATGTCCTCATCACAGTTGGCGCCGTCCGTGGGGAACCTAGTCCAAGAAACTTCGTTCTCTACCAACTTCTTACATCATGCCTCCTAAGCGGAGCGCAACTCGTAACCCTGTTCGGAGGTCCCGTCGGACCTCCGGGGAGGCACCTCCTGACACTGTTGAGGCCGGAGGACCTTCGACGTTTCCTCCACCTCAAACTCCGGAAGGAGTTCCCATTCCTCGAGCATACGGAGTTCCTCCACCAACTCCATCTATACTTCGACCACCTGGAGTTCCCCTTCCACCTCAAGTTCCACTCCGAACTGATCCTTTCAATTCTCAAGACCCGGAAGATCCTTCCGGAGGAGATGAAGACAATCTTGGTGATATGGCCGCTCATATGGCCAATCTCCAAGCTGAAGTAGCAAGATGGCGACAAGAAGCTGCGAATAGGCTTCGGTCTCAAGCCATCCCAGTTATTCCAGAAGTGCCTGAAGACGACGAACCTATCTATCCTGAAGCCCCGGAGAATGCCTCCTTTGATACCGAATCTCCGTTGCATCCTGAACTACAAAAAGTTCGCTTCGATCCGAAGTTTAAGACTTCGAAGCTTTGCAAGTATGCCAGAGATGAGGATCCTGGAGAATTTGTCCGCTCTTATGCTCTAGCAATTGAAGCTAGTGGAGGAGTGCGGGACACCATGGCAAAATGCTTCCCCTTAGCTCTTCAAGGAGTGGCATTGCGGTGGTTCTGGTCCTTGAAACCAGGTTCAATTAATTCATGGGGACAGCTGAAGAAGAAGTTCGTAAGCAATTTCCAAGGCACCTTCGTGCCTCCAATGTCGACGGGAAGTCTTTTCCAGGTGAAGCAACTCCCTGGAGAGACATTGAGGCAATATTTCAAGTGCTTCGCTCATACGAAGTCACAGATCCGAGGGTTGACTACATCTTCAATAGTTGACGCAGCTCGAGAGGGAGTCATTCATCCAGGCCTCCTTGATAAACTTCACCGGAAAAGCATATCTTCTGTTTCTCAGTTGATGTCATACTTTGAAGAATATGCGAGGTCGGAAGAGGGCTGGCTTCGAAGAACTGTGGCTACTCCGTCTGTATTGCAAGAAGTAAAATTGGAAGTAAAAACTTCGGCACAGCCGCGAGAGCCTATCTTCGAAGTCCAGCGTGATAGGAGAAGGGGGCAAAAGCATCCTCGTTCAGAAGTCCTGAACATTGCACCTCCGCAAAAGTTTGCCCAGAGAGCTCCACAACCTTCGGGAAACAAGGTCAGCGGCTGGAGGCCGCCAGGGAAACCGGCTGGCAAAGGCCAGACCCTTTTCTGCTGTATTCATGGTGAAAACCGAAGCCACGCAACTGATACTTGCAAGGCAATACTTACTCTGAGAGGAGAATATCTAGAAAGAACTTCGGGTCGAGGTACTACTGACCGAGTTCCAGCTGAAGTGCGCCCGGAGCCTATCCATGCTGTGGCGCGGATAGAAAACTTCGACGCTGCAAGACGCCCTCCGGTGGTCAATATTATGCCACCTCCGAAGCAAGAAGAAGGGCAAGACAGGGGAAAAAGAGTAGTCCTCCCCATCTCCGGAGGAGGTACTCTCGGAAGCATGTCAAAAAGGCAGAGAAGAGAGTATGTCAGAGAAGTGGGGCATATTGGGACTTCGTCATCTGCAGCTGCTATGCCTGAATGGTCCCATGTGCCAATATCTTTTTCTGCAAAGGATGCAGCTGGCATTAAATTTCCACATGCAGACCCACTTGTCATCACTGCGAACATTGCAGGAACTGAGGTTCGAAGAGTGTTAATTGACGGAGGGAGTTCAGCGGACATTATTTTTGTTCAAGCCTTCGATCAATTGTGCATCTCCAGAAAGCACCTTCTTCCAGCGGCTCGTCCTTTGCAAGGCTTCGCAGGACCTCCGCTTGATGCACTTGGCCAAATTGGCCTAGAAGTTACATTCGGAGAAGGATTGTTAGTCAGGACAGAGGAAGTAATCTTCGACGTCGTAGATGCTCCATATGCCTACAACGTCATCTTCGAAAGAGGAATGTTAAATCAGTTCGGAGCTGTGGCACACCACAATTACTTGTGCATGAAGATGCCCACGCTAGCGGGAGTACTCACTGTCTTTGGAGATCAAGCTACTGCCCGAAGAGCAGAATATGGTCATGGCCCCTCTCTTGATCGAAGACAAGTGAATAATGTACAAGATAATCAAGAAAATTTTTCAGCTCCTTCCGAATCTTCGAAGAAATCCTTCCCAAGACCAAGTCCTGAAGGAGAAATTGCAACGAAGATTATTGTTAAAGATGGTAAAGAGTATGCATTTCAATTTGGTAAAGATTTACCACCAGAAGTTGCTACCTCCTTGGAAAAAGTAGTGGAAGAGAATTTAGATGTCTTCACTTGGTCTGATGAAGACATCACCGGAGTAAATCGGGATATTATTGAGCATTGTTTACTTGTAAACCCGAAGGCCCAGCCTGTTCGGCAAGGACTCCGAAAAATGTCTGCAGAAAGGGTTGTTCTTGCCAAAGACGAAGTTGAAAAATTGTTGAAGGCTGGGATTATCAGAGAAGTGGCTCACACAGAATGGCTAGCCAACCCAGTCTTCGTCAAGAAGAAATCCTCCGGAAAGTGGCGCATGTGCATTGATTTTACATCCTTGAATAAAGCATGCCCACGTGACCCCTACCCCATGCCCCGAATTGATCAGTTGGTTGACTCCACCGTAGGTTAGGAGTTATTAAGCTTCCTTGACGCGTATTCTGGCTACCATCAAATTTGGTTGAAGCGCGAAGATGAAATCAAGACAAGCTTCGTAACTCCTTCAGGAGTCTTTTGTTATGTAAGAATGCCTTTTGGCTTAAGAAATGCCGGGGCTACTTTTTCAAGGCTAGTTGCTAAGGCTCTAAGTCATTAATTAGGTCGCAATGTGGAGGCCTATATGGATGATATTGTAATAAAGAGTGCTTTAAAGCACCAACATAGCCTAGACTTAGCTGAAACATTTAATAGCCTTCGGGCATGTGGGATCCGTCTTAACGCCGAGAAATGTATCTTCGGAGCTAAGGCTGGAAAGTTGTTAGGGTATTTAGTTTCAAGCAGAGGGATTGAAGCTAGACCTACTCAGATAACTGCACTACAGAAGATGGCTCCTCCAGAAAATTTAAAGCAAGTGCAAAAGCTGACTGGTCGTCTGGCAGCAATTAGCAGGTTTTTGGCAAGGTCTGCGGAGAGAAGTTTGCCCATCTTCAAAGCATTGAAAGGGTCCGAAGATTTTGCATGGACACCAGAGTGTCAGAAAAGCTTCGAAGATATTAAAGAGTATCTTAGTAATCTCGCTACACTCACGGTGCCTACTGCGGACGAAACCCTACTCCTTTACCTTGCAGCTACAGGCTTTGCTGTCAATGCAGTCCTTGTTATAGAAATGGATTTCAATGGGAAGTTGGTACAAAATCCAGTTTATTTTGTATCCGAAGCATTATCAGGAGCAAAAACAAGATATTTCGAACTCGAAAAGTTCGTTTATGCTCTGATAATGGCTTCGAGGAAATTAAGACATTATTTTTTGGCTCATAATGTAATTGTATCAACTTTGTATCCTTTGGGAGATATGCTCCGAAGTAAAGACTCCACTGGAAGAATTGGAAAGTGGGCAGTCGAATTAGCACCCTTCGGCATATCTTTTCTGGCAAGGACAGCAATCAAATCGCAAGTCTTAGCAGATTTTGTAGCAGAATGGACTCCCCCTGTAACATTAGTTCCGGAGAAGTCAAGTGAAGGAATTTGGACTGTTTTTTCTGATGGAGCTTTTCAAGCATCCGGAGCAGGTGTTGGAGCAGTTTTAATTTCGCCTTCAGGGCAAAGAGCAATGTACTCCGCTAGACTCAACTTTAAGTCTACCAATAATATAGCGGAGTATAAAGGGATTTTACTGGGACTCCGAAAAGCACGTGCTCTAGGGGCTACAAGAGTTGTGATAAAGACAGATTCTCAAATAGTAGCAGGGCACATAGATAAAAACTTTCAAGTTCAGCATCCACAGCTTGCAAAGTACTTAGAAGAAATCCGTAAGATCGAAGCACAATTCAAGGGTATTTCAATTCGGAGTATACCAAGAACGAAAAATGTGCAAGCGGACATCTTAGCAAAAGCTGCAGCCGGAGCTATGGATATACCAGAAGAAGCTTTTTATGAGGAGCTCAGTACACCTTCGGTGCCACAAATTCCCTCCGCAGAGATTCTTTGTATTCCATGTACAGATTGGAGAAATTTGATCATGGAACTTTTGCAAGGAGGAGCAAATTCGTTTGAAGAGCCACAGTTTTCAAGATTGAAGCTCAGGGCTAGGAATTATCAAATAATCAACGGTATATTATACAAAGCTGGAGTATGTTCCCCTCTACTCCGATGTATATCTTAGGCCGAAGGTCAAGAAATTCTTTGAGAAATCCATGAAGGACTTTGCGGTAGCCATTTGGCCCCTCGAGCTTTGGTAGGAAAAACACTTCGCCAGGGGCTTTATTGGCCTACAATAACAGCTGATGCGGAGAGTTTAGTCCGCACATGCCAAGGTTGTCAGTGGATGGGTCGACGGAGTCATCGCCCACCAACAGCTCTTCAAGTTATTGCTCCGATATGGCAAATGGCCAGATGGGGTATGGATTTGATTGGTCCCTTTCCAGTTGCTAAGGGAAATTTAAAGTTCGCAGTGGTAGCTATTGAATATTTTTCTAAGTGGGTCGAAGCAGAACCCTTAACAGCTATCACTTCGAACAATGTACAAAAGTTCTTTTGGAAAAGTATCATTTGTCGGTTCAGAGTGCCTAGACAACTTACAGTTGATAATGGAACACAGTTCGATGCAGAACCTTTCAGAAAGTTCTACGAAGATCTAGGCATTCAGTTATGTTTTGCTGCAGTGAGGCATCCTTAGTCTAATGGAGCTGTAGAAAGAGCCAACGGAAATATTTTGTCAGGGCTAAATCGAAGGATAGTAGGATTAGCAAAAGGACTGTGGACCGAAGAGCTTCCGAAGATTTTATGGTCCATTCGGACTACGCAAACAAGGTCCACAGGTTTTACTCCATTCAGATTGCTATTCGGAGATGAAGCTATGACTCCAACGGAGCTCAAAGGAGGATCACTTCGCAGCACCGAACCGGAGATTGAAGGAGAAAGACAAGCTTCGCTGGATTTAACAGAGGAGACAAGACTTCGAGTTGTGGCCAATTTATCAAAGTATCACCAGCAGACGAAGGCTTGGTTTGACCCGAAGGTTAAGATCAATGAGCTTAGACCGGGTCATCTTGTTTTGCGAAGCATCATAGCGCCAGGAAAATTAGGAAATAAATGGGAAGGTTCATACTTAATTGTTCGTTCAAGACGTCCTGGCTCTTTTAAATTAGCTAATTTGGAAGGTGAAGAGTTAGCACGTACTTGGCATGCGGAGCACCTAAAGCGATACTTCGCATAAGGGCACCTTATAATCATGTGTAATCACTTTTCGAATTAATAAAGCATATGGTTCAGATAGTGCCTTCCCCTCATAAACTTCCAGCTTCCGAGTGGACGCACTGGAACCGCGGGGTTGACCGAGAGGGAAGTGTCATTAAGTTGAATCATATTTTCACGAGGTGGTGGGCTGACATAATCCGGAGTCCAAGACACCGGCTTGAAGACATCCGTAAAAGAGCCCGAATACCACAGAATGTGGAGTCCAAGCCACCAGCTGGAAGACATCCGTAAAAAGAGTCCAAAGAGACCAAAATATGCGGAGCCCAAGCCACCGGCTTGTAGGTATCCGTAAAAAGAGTCGAAGGCGACCAAATAATGTGGAGCCCAAGTCATTGGCTTGTAGGTATCCGTAAAAAGAGTCCAAAGAGACCAATGCGAACTCCAAACCACTAGTTTGACAGAATTCGCAAAAAAGAGCCGAAGGAAGCCAAAACAAAACAGAGTTTGAGCTAAAAGCTTCGAATGTCTGTTAAGATAGTCCAAAGTGACAAATTATCTAAGACACTAAAGTGTCCGGAATGTTATCTCAAGTGATTTATTTCAAAAACAAAAGGTACTAAGTTGCCATTCTTCAGACTACAAATAGTCGAAGATTTTTTATAAGATTTTAAAAGATCTTTAAATTGCTGAGGGGCTCCGAACCCCCAAAATTTTACTCCGAAGTTTTTCTTTGTGCCTAACCATCTTTAAATACAGTTCGAAGTTGCTTACACACAAAGAGGGGCTAATAAATAGGGAGGCAATTTTAAATCGATATTTATTAATCGAACAAATATGTTTACATCATGAAAAATTAGTATCTATACCAAGAAGGAATCGAAGACCTCTTCGATCTCTAGAGCTAGGGTTGGAACGACTAGTTCCAGTGCCGGGAGTCCTAACAACTTTACGTTTAACTCTCTTGCCTTCCTTCGAAGCTCTAAAGTCCTTCTATTCTTGTTGAAGCTCGGCCCAAGTTCGAAGCCGTTCGGGACTTCTTTCCTAGCTTCCAAGTTCTTCAGGATTTTTACCTCGAACTTCATCTTCGTCTTCAGACCATATAATGTCTTCAGAAGACGAAGTTTCCAAGTTAACTTCTTTTTCTTCCTCTTTAATACAAGATAGTATATCTTTACTTATTTCGGACGTAATTGCTCCGGAACTATATCGAGGAACTAGAAATCGAGGACGCTTGTGAAGTTTTAAGATATCGAAGGTAGCCCATAATAAGCGAAGTTCGTCGTTAACGTCTAACACTTCGACATCTTCCATATGAGGCAGAGCCTAAAAACATGATAAACATATCTTCATTCATAAATGTACATAAGCGTAATGCTTTACATAGTTGAAGATCCTAAGCTATTTCTAAACCTGTGGGTTCGGAGGAGGCTGACTGCTCGAAGCTTGGGACCGAGCCTGCTTCTGGCGTTGTCCTTCGTCAATCCAAGCCTTGATCGCAGAACGACCTTCGGCTCTCCATGAAGTTTGGAAGGCTTGCCAAGCAGCGGCCACACCTTCGGAAGGAGTGAGAAGCTGATCGTCGTCGAAGGTAATTGGGCCCTCTCCTGCGCTCGGAGCTATTGATCGACCCAGATCCTCGTAGTAACGAAGTAGGCCAATGGCAGCAACTTGTCCGGAGAGTTCTCCGTAACGAATGCCCGCTGTCTTCATCTGCTTCGCTACTCCTTGAATCCTCTTCAACCGGCGCAATAGGGAGATGTTGTCATCAGAAGGAAGCGTCCCAGTAGTACCGAAGTACTCCAGAACGCCTAGCAATTGGTCCATGACCTCCGCAGCCACCTTCTCAGACTTCAGCTTATCTTCAATCAGCGCATCCTTCATCGAAGTTACCTCTTCTAGTACTCCAGAAAGTCTAGCAGCCTCCGTAGCCAAAGAATTCTTTTGATTCAGTAGCTGGCTAGCCTCTTCTCGGAGCCTAACAAGCTCGGTCCCCGCAGTAGCGTGCTCCGCCCGCATCCTTTCAATTTCTGCTCGAAGCACAATTCTTTCTGCTTCGAGCTCTTTATTCGCAGCCTCCAAACCTTGTCTGGCCCTGCGCTCCGTTGAGACCATGCTGTCCATATGAGTCACTCGACCTTCGGAGATAGTGAGATTCCGTTGAAGAGTTGCGTTGTCCTCTCGAAGGCGAGCGATTTCCCGTTCTTTTGACACGTTCGCAGCTCGGGCCAAGACTGTTTGCTGCGAAGAGGAAAAACCAAGGTAAGAAATTATTTGTATATAATTTGATGTTGTTTTGCAAATACTTCGTACCTAGTAGGCTGCGCGTTCCATGGCAGCGTTAAGCTCCGAACTCTCCGCTTCGCTCAAAATAGCCACCAAGTCCGTCTCCCCGACTTCGCGACTAGCTCGATCCAAAGGCTCGAGCAGAGTCCGAAGCCCAGTTCTTCGCTCCAAAAAAGGAGCTAGAAGAGGGAGCATGCTCAGGGCTTGATGGTCATCTTCATTCGGCAAAGGCCCGGAGTGTTGAGCTATAGTCTTCGGACCCCCCCGGAGACTGGCCCCCCTCGGTAGATTGGCTCTCGTCTGTTGACTCAGACGGAGTTGATCCTGAGCTCGGAGCAGGGAGGGGGTCCATCTTTCCTTTGCCTTTTCCAGGCCCCATCTGAGTGGCTCCGGGGATTGGCTCAGAAGTTGTCAAAGGTCCAGGAACCGTATCTTCGGGACGGACCTCTTCCACAGAAGTGGACTCTTTAAAAGCAAAGGTATTATACATTGTATAATTTCGCATTAAAGAAAAAAGAGATAAACGAATTATTCGAAGTTTACCTTCGACATTTTGGCGGCGAGTAAGCATTGGACTGCTTGGCGGATCGAAGGCGAGATCTTCGTCTGAATCAAGTGTCAAATCTTCGACTGCCGGAACATTTTCCTAGACAATCGTTGTTGCTTCATCCGGAATCGAAGCCACAGTGACTTCGACTCCACTTTCATCCACAGGAACTTCGTCCTGAGGTAAATCCTCTTGAACTGCCGGAGTCCTTGTTTGCTCAAGATTCTCTTGAGACTCCGACACATTCGCAAGTTCTTCAACTTGTGCAATTTCTTGAGTTGCATCTTCGTCAATCAGCCTCACAAGTAACCTGCCTTCGTCCTCCTGAGAATCGGAGACTGAGGCTCTTGGGCTCGAAGGTGCAGGGTTTTTTGGCTTTCGAGCCACCTTCTTGACCGGAGTCTTGGCGGAGCTCGAAGTCCCAATTTTAGCTTTCCTCTTCTTGGGCCCTTTCTCCGAAGGCACCCAATCCACCAAAGGGGGCGGAACTACTTCGAGCAGCCCCCATACTCTGTTAGATCGTTCCCAACTTCCAACCAACTTGATTCTCCATTCTTTTTCGGTCGGAATTGGAGCGCCCAAAATCTTCTCCGAAGCCCGTACGATTTGCTCCGAAGTTATAGGGGCTGAGGAAGCTAAAAAATGAGTTAAGTTTGTTAATTCTTCGAATAAATATACATAGAGTATGTTGTTTTTGAAGTTACCTGCAGGACTCGAAGTTGAGGAAATTTTTCGGAGACCGCCTTTCGAATCCTCTTCGAAGATGATAGGCCAGTTGGCCATCAGGGGAGAGATTTGGAGCCCGAGGAATTCTTCGGCTAAGTCTCGCATGCTCAACCGATGACTGATCTTTTGAAGCAAGCTAAGGCGAGCTTCGAGCTGACCCGGGTCTAGATGCACAAGGGCTTCCTTTCGGAAGTTGATGTCTTGCAGAGGTCCAGCTAGACGGTTGCTCGCCCAACTTCGGCATAAAACCATTTCATGATCCAGTCTGTATACCATCTAGAGTTGATAGCCTTGGCAGGAAATCAGAGAGCATACTCGTCCTGAAGTCTGAAGTTAATGCTTCCGAAGGCTACTACCATTTTTTCACCTCCGGGGCCTACAAAGGTCTTTGGCTGGCACGAAGCTCTGTGCAATGCTGCGAAGATTTCTGCCCTCCCCTCACAACCCTCGGCTCGCAACGCCCATTCGAAGATGGCGAGACGAGCTACAGCATTCGGAGAAAGTTGGGGGAGAGTGACGTGAAACAAATCCAATACCTCAGCCAAGAAATCAACTGCCGAAAGTCCTAAGCCAGCTTCGAAGAAGGCTTCGAAAACAACCACCTCTCCGGGCCTTGGTGACGGAATGATCTCTTTCCCAGGTTTGCGAATCATCACCCCCGAACTAATTCTGCCTTCTACTGCAACCGCAAGGGATTCTCTTCTGCAGGTTGACGGACCCAGTTGATAAGACTGGTCCGTGTACTTCGTTGAGGCTGGGAAGAGGTCTTGGGGACCGACATTCTGGGGATTTCCCCCCACTGCCTCCATTGCCGCCACTGGAGGATTTGGAGTCGTTGCCGCCAAAGTCGCTGCCGCCGCTGCTGCCGGGCTAAGGTTGAAGATGCTCCAGGGCCCTTGAAACTAGTCTTCGCCATTGAATCTCACGGATTGCTTCAGAAGAAAAATGGAGGCTAGGGCTCGGGTTGGAGGCTAGGGCTCAGGTGATGGTTGTTTGCACGAAAGCAGTGAAAAGGTACTCTAGAATGGTTTGGATCCTCTATTTATAGCCTAGACCCAAATTTTTTACCGTTTATCTATGTCGTTTCGCATTCCTGACCGTTACTCTGCTCCGAAATTAAAGCATTCCGTAACTTCTGTTAGAAGAAAGAAGCTAACGGCTATTTCTTCTAAGTCTAAAAATACTTTCGAACTTCTTGAATTAGTTCTAAGTTACTTCGAATGTAATTTTATTAGAAACTGATTCGAAGCTCACATCCTCACATAGTTCGGAGATAGTTTAAATCTGCTAACCCCTACGCATGATTATTTTTCTTGCGTATACTGCTCTCCTAACATTACAGATTTAACGGAGAAGCGTATTCGAGGGGCTACTGTTGGGGGAAAATATTCCATATTCAGGGTTATTGCAGTGACAAGATAAAGACTGGTGATTAAGCTAAAGACTTCCAGCATATACCTTCGAAGATATATTGAATCAAGTTCGAAGCATGATGACAGGCTCTAGTTCGGAGTACATCTTCGAACTTGATCTCTTCTAGGATCTTCTTTGCCAGCTAAGATGGAAGACTTATCTTCTTTCTTGTTAGATTAGTCTTTTACCATTTTAGCCCTATTGAGGGCACCGAATAGTTTCCACTATGTCGGTTGTAATAAAGGGGTAAAAAGGTCTTTTCCTTAATGTTTAGGCCTATAAATACCCCCCATTTTGCCCTGTAAAGAGGACCGAATACAAGTTATTCAACACACACATTCGAACTATTCTAAGTTATTATCCTTTCGGAGGCTTAGAACAGTTCACTTCGCAAACACTTCGTTTGTTAGTTTCTAATCTTCAGAAACCTGTTGGCGTAATCTTTTACGCCAACACATATCAGCTAATACCAGAAAATTAATTAGGTTGATGTAGAGGCAGACAGCAACAACTCATCACATCCTCAGGCTCAGTCTAGACAAGTCCCTTTTCCAAAGGAACTGAAGCAGACACGCACACGAAAAGAAATTTTGTGTTTATTCACGAGGACATTTTTTTAAGTTTAATTAATCCATTATTAGCAAATGTTTACTGTAGCATCATATTGTTAAATCATGACGTAATTAGACTAATTAGATTCGTCTAACGAATAATCCACCGATTATGAATAGGTTTTATAAATAGTCTACATTTAATACTCTAAAATAGCATACAAATATCTGATGTGACGGGACTAAAATTTGAGATTAAAGAACCAAACGGGGTCTTACCTAGGTGAGCTATCTCACAACACATCAACTGTTAAATATACCCTCCCAAACCTAGCTTCCAAATTCCAAGAAATGGAATAATAAGTCCCAGTGTTTGTCTGTCGTCCCACCATTGAAAGCTCATAGGCACACAGTGATCATTGTGCCTGAAGCTTCTATGGCAATTCTCAGTGGTTTTCTACTTTCGGTTGCATGTAAGGATAGAATCTTCAAGAGAAGTTTCATTTCCAACATTAAATAGGCAGTCCTGCTCCCATGTTCTATTAACATCATTACCCCAGTATTTGCTGATAATCAATCGGAGTTATTAGCTGTTCTTCTGTGTTCAAACTTTGGACGTTCAATCTACTTGGTATTTCACTTTAGGGTAACAAGATTTGTTGGCTCTAGAAGCATCTGACACAACGTTTATGACTAAACTGCAGACGGGGTATCAGTAAGTACAATTCTAACCAACTTGAAATTCACCATATATAGTTTGAGTCGCCTTTTCTTACCGTATCTGTCATTTCGCACTATCAAACAAGGATTTGCAACTTTTAGGAGATAATTGCATGATGCTATAAGTGAACTTAAGGAGAAATTGAGATTAATTTTGCCTTTTGATTAATCAATGCATTGTACATAGGCAACCGTTGAACTTATTGACTTGCGAGCTGAGACTCCATCTTCTCCTAGAGGCAACAGTACAGTAATGCTTTCCTCCTCTAAAGAGAGCTGGAAAATAAATTGTGTAACTACAGTGGAACAAACCCTATTTGCCATCTAAAATTCTAAAAAAAAACATAGATTAACATGTGCTAATAACTATTGCAAAATTTTGTTGATCCTCAACCATCTTGGTATTTACTTAGAACTAGTCAGAGGTCTTTGCTTTGCAACAGAATCTTATTTTATAATAGGGTTTTTGTGTAAAATTCATGTTTCTACATGATTTTTTCAGAAATCTAAGGGTTTTTATTTCCGCGCAAAATACATAAATTAAAATACTGAAATATAAATACAGTTTTTTTTCTTGTTTTTTTATTTTTATTTTATTCATTTTCTTGTTTTCTTCTTTTTTTCTTTTTCCTCTTTTCTTTTTTTTCTCACGCAGCCAAGCGCTTGCTGCGCGCGTGGAGGGTGGAACAGTATAATAGTAGAGATATTTGCTCTCGACATAAAATTAAGTGATATTTATGCTCTACTACATATTATAAATTCATACGGAATAAAGAAAAAATTCTACTAACTTATATATTTGTTTGTGACATGAGTGCAAATGTCCCTATTTACAGCGATACTATTCTTTTAGATTGGTAATCAAGCTCTTTAGATATAAAGAAATGAATCTCCTCTTATCTGAAAAGTACAATGTAACCTCACCAAACATCCCTAGAGATGTAATGTACAAGTTTATACTAGTACTTAATGGCGTACATAGTTACCGGAGTAAGTATTTTGTCATTGGATGGATTAAACTGCATGTTATACAGCAATCAAAACTAGGGTTGCTTGTAGGATCATGCTGTTACACTATATGATAGTTTTTCAGAAAGGTTCACTGACACGCGAAATGAATGCCTAACAATTAATTGTAGGCACTTTGCTGTCAACATTGGATTTGGCTGGCAGGCTTGCATAGAAAACTCATCATACTTCACAGGAGTGAAAAACATTGAATAAACACGAGAATACAATTGGCCGAGTTTGTTCTGTTGTTTGCCAATGATTTATTACCATCAGTTGGCGAACAAACCACTCAGAACGCTTGACTTGATTTATGTTACAGGCTCCAACAAAATCACTAAGGCCGATACATGCCTTCATATGTACGGTTGCAAACAGGAAGAGACGGATTTCACGAACAGTTAAGTGACTTTGGACACACAAGTTAGTTGTTACGTGAAAATCAACTTTGATGCATATCATCTTCTTCGCTCAGTGTGCTCTCTAAAGAAAGGATGCCTAAGAGCCTCTTCAGCTGTCAGGCGGCTTGCTGGATCATACCTCAACAGACCTTGCAAAAGGTCAATGAAATCACCGCCAGAATTATCAACATTCTGCATCACCAGATTCTGCATGAAGAATCAAGCAAATTGATGCACCAAATCATAATTAAGGTTAACATATCGTCTTCAACAGGATATGGTCATACCTGAAGCCGTGGCAGCTTCATAACAGCTTTCATGCTCTCCCGTGATTCACAACCATCAGGCCAGTTTAATCGACCCTTTCTGACATATTTCTCAGATTGACGGCTACAAACAAGGAACAAATGAGCACAGCACCGACTAATCCCCACATTGCTGTATGCTTAATGATGGATGGACAGCAACATACTCTGCCTTATTAAGCATGTGATATGGCAAAGGACCGAACACCCTCTCCATCATAGCTAGATGCTCCAAGTTTTCATGGGTCTGAAACAATGCATCTCCCTGCAATACCTTGGTAACTCAAAAATCCAGCTGTTGTGATAAAATACAAACCGAATTCAGGACCACTAACATACCGTGCACAGCTCAACCAGTATACATCCAACACTCCAGATATCACAAGGGTAACTCCATCCAAGTCCTGAACAGAACAGCAGCCATTGCAATCGTAAAGAACATAAACCATAATCACTCTGACAGGTGACATGGCATTAGGCAAGGCAAATACCCAAGATAACTTCTGGAGCTCGGTAATGCCTTGTAGATACCACATAGGTCTGATCGTGCTGGTCATATGTTGTGCTACCAAAATCAATCACCTTAATTGCACTGGATTTGGGCAGCCGTTTGTAATAGGAACCCTCCTTTGGGGAACGGGATGAAACCTAGAAGATATTTATAGAAGAATTAGGAGAAAATAATACTGCTGAATTCAACATGTCATGTACAAGAAAAATAAAAGCATAAAAAATGGGCAGAAGGTCAGGTAAGAAGAACAATGTATACTTTGTAATCAGGAACTTTTATGTACTCCGGAGAAACAAGAAGAATGTTCTCAGGCTTTAAATCAGTGTGAATGAGGCGCAATTCATGCATAACTGCAACACATTACACAGAAGATAAATATGTAAACAAACAAATCTCAATAGGTATTCCCAAAAGGACAAAGCAAAGAATACACAACAGCCATCAACTAATGACAGCCTGTAATTTATCCAAGAATGATCTACATATGCTAATTAGTGGAGGTGATAACAGTAACAGAAGGAACGGTGCACACACATGCTATACATTCCAACAGTTGTTTGGCAACCTCCCGAACTAGGGCAAATGGGAATGAGCGGTAATTGTTTTTCCGCAGAAAATCATACAAACTTGGTCCAAGCTTCTCACAGACCTGCTCACCATCCATTCAAATTCACCAATGTTTAAGTTCATGGGGTTATCACTTTTGGTTAGTTCATAATTACCATAATCTAATGATGTACTTACGATACAGATATGGTTACGATAGTCAAACCAGTTCCGAATTTGAACACAACTGCAAAATAGACCAGCTTATGTACAAGCAATCTTATGAAAGTAAAGCACACAAATAGACCAACAGTTAAATATTATGAGATGGGGATATGTGAACAATAGGACTCACCTGGATCTGCTCTTGTCATATTTACCAAGCTGCTCAAGCATGCCAATTTCTATCATTGCAGCATCTCTGTACTTCTTAATGCCTCTGATGATCTTAATGGCCACCACTTCTTTGCATTCCCTATCCCAACATTCCAATACCTGACCAAAGGTACCTGATGTATTTCCATAAAGGCACGAAACATCTCAAGTATCATGTATCAACAATTCTAACATAAGCAGCTCTCTCAACTGACCTTCACCTATTTTTGCATTAATCCTATCTGCAAACATTAAAAAAAGAGAGATTAAAACAAGTTCAGAAGATTTGGAAGGAAAAAGCACAAAATCATTGGGTAACAACACATGATAGAGCCACTTGATTGAAAATGACCAAACTAAATATGTTCAGTGGTTACATCGAGATGTGAGGTTGTCTCCAACAGCAAAGACAAAATGCCCTTCCTTGTCATCTTCTCTCAGAGGAGGGGATGCAAACCGAGGGAGTTTCTTGGTTTCCTGGGAGGAAGCAAAACCACTGGACAAGAGCCCCAACGTCACAGCACTGATCGCATTTGCAACTTCTTGCCCACATAATCCTGTCTGAATCTACAAATAGTGTCCAAAATTTAATTGCCCAGCTAATTGACTTTATAAAAACGCATGCTGCTGCTGCAGCAGCAATAAAACTGTGACAAATTGTTTCTATGGTTTTCCAGAGGCTATATTGCAAAAAAAAAATACAAATATGAAATATACATAGATATACAGAACCTATTGAAAAGTAAATCCTATAGCTAATTAACATTTAGATATAAACAGATAGTGCCTAGATTGATACAAACAAATAAACCCAAAACATACAATTTAACCGAACCAATATTTGATCACATGACGATTTAATTTTAACCTGAAACTCATGATTGGCGAAAGCAAGAGTAATTCGCAGGATGATTTAACCCAAAACACTCAACCCTGCCCGATGACATGTCCCATAATATGCAGCTAAACAAATCGATACACAAAATAATAGCGAAGCCAACTCAAAAGCACTCCATGTATACAAAAACTAATTAACCTCATCCTGACAAAAACTAGCAGGTAACTAGCCCAGGCCATAACTTAATCAAAGAACACAGTAAAATGTAACGTCCAAGCGCATGCGAGAGGTGGCTATTCCCATAAGATCTATATCGACTCAAATCTTCACGAGATACAACACAAACAGCGATAATATAGACAGATCTGCGATGCAGAGGGGCACGGCGCACCGAATCGGAGGCAATACCTGGTCGATCTCGGGACCGACGTCCCAGCCCAGCCGCTGCCGCTTGCGTGGGCGGCGGTCCAGCGGCGCGCGCGGTATCTCCGCCAAGCACTCCATTCCTTCTCTAGGTCGATCTCCCTCTACGGTAACCAAGCTCTCGAGGAGGCGGCGGCGGGTCTCTGGATACGAGGGGAAGAGGCGGTTCGGGGGAGCGGCTCTAACCCTAGCCGCCGAGATTTATTGCAGGTGGGGAAGAGATTAGGAGGTCGAGGCGGTTACAGATCATGTGTCTGAAGCGCCGGGTAAGTGGGGGCATGCGGAAACGAGCAATGCGTGGGCCACATGTCAGACACAGGTTAGGGATAGATGGGTAGAAGTTTCGGTGGACTTTGCTTCCGTGTCCTTGTAGGGTCGTGGGCGGCTCGCTGTTTTTTTGGGTGGTTTTGGTGAGACGACTCGCGCACGCGGTTTCTATCGTGCGGTTGAGGTGCGCTGAATTTTAACAAACTTTATTTTTTGGTTAATTGTTTCGATGTCTTATTTTCTGAAATGCTGGGACCATTAAAATTTCGGTACTAACTTTTATGTTATTACTATTCCAAATTCACTCTTTTATGTCATTTAGATCCACTTGTAGACTCTGAATATTTACTCATATGATATTAATATTTCTAATTTTTCATTTTATGTCATCACTTTTTATGAATATTTGGGTTCAAATGACATAAAAGAGTGAATTTGAAATAGTAATGGCATATGACCAAATACTGAAATTTTAATAGCATTTCTGACGTTTCGGAAAATAACGGTGGCACATAAGCAATTAACCCTTAGTTTTTATAACTTTCTTGTCTTAAAATTTTTATATTTTTTAATAAAATTGATAAATTAGTGTGATAAAACAAAAGTATCACTTATGAAAAAAGAAAACAGTACTACAAAACAATATGTTAAAGGTTTTAAAAATTGTGGACCGAACATATTAAATTGATTTTTGAAAGAAATGTAATATTAACATATCATGTTTTCTATAAAATATATTTTCGTAATGCAATATTTTTGTGAAATTTGTCTCCTAAACTATGTATACACACAAATCTTTTGTTGGATTGGATGAAAAAGTTTACAAGTGCATGTGATCACAGGGTTCACAAAAAAGCGCGCTGACCATACCTGTCACTGTACTTTTTGACATTCCACTAATGGCATGTACCTGTTACAAGTCGATTCAAATGTAAATTTGGATTTGAAATTTCTAAATATTCTAAAAAATCTCATAAACAGTAGGATAATTAAGGTGCTTTGAGAAAGTTATCAGTGAAAATAGAAAAAATGACTATACAATTTGTCAGGAATATAATCTCGGGCTACCTCAAGTAGTTTTAAATCGATCAGCCAACGGTCGGTATCCTCCAGTTGGCCAGCAATTGAGGGTCTGGAGGTTTTCGAGTCCAACACTCGTGAAGAGGGCCTTCTCGATCACCGGTATTCAGACGGTCGCCATTAAGAACCATGTATTCATTAAACCGCAATAATTAGTGTGGTTATCTTCAGAGTTATCACACAAAAACTAACCCTTTAATCTTTTTAATCAATTATTAATGGGGTTCATTATTCATGATTTGTAACTCATGCTTCTTCTAATATAAAGGGATCAGAGGGAGCCTGAAAGGTGATGAGATATACATTTTTCAATATACTCACACACAAGAGTAGGGTTATTATCCTCTCGGTGGCTCAAACTTGTCTAAATCTATCTTTTGTCTTTTACTTCGAGATAACCAATGAGATCACAACACAATATTCCCCTTAGCCTAACCAAAAACCCCTCTATTGCCACTCCCACAGAATATTGTTGTTCGTACACATAGTTGGCACGCCAGGTAAGGGCACAATTTGTGTTTTTTGGGATTGATTCGATCGGTGTTGTTTGCAAGGTCAGCATTAAGGTTGCCGTCGGTGCCACGATGTCCTTCGGAAGTATGACTTTCATTGGGGATTGCATACATCAATTGGTTCTGACCACCGCACCAACGAAGGCGAAAGCTTCACATGCTCTAGTGATGTGTTCATCAACTCCCAACATCCGATCTCATAGCTCCATCTAGGGCACTCTCATTGGCTCCTCAAGTGTTTTAGCGACCAGCTCCGCCCAAATCTCACCCCAGGTCGTTGTCGACTCACCATCGACTATGTCATTTTTGCCCATTCGGGCGAGCGTACAGTCCAACGACATCAATTTACCATGGTTTCTTCAAAGCGACCTCGCTAGTCGACTGTTTTGGCTAAGCTGGTGTCATCTCCACCAATCATCATGATGATTGGGGCCATCTTGAACAATGAGCCCTCTAATTCAAATGAGTCTAGCACTGACCGACATGAGCACCAAAGGTGGAACACCGCTCGGGCCGATCGCCGAGGGAGGTCTCGTGTGGGGGCTAGTACCTCCCGACAAGGTGCGCCAGATGCATACATAATGGAGTTTAAAGGCCATGACGTGTACCGCACGCCTACCATGAATCTTCTTGCAATCGAGAGGATTCTTGTAACACCCCAAATTTCCAAAACAATAAAAATATTATTTAATTCAATTTCTTGGATTTTATATTTCTGAAAATACTTTTAATACCCTTTTATACCCTTTTGAACTACATCATAGAGTTAATGACCAAACCAGGAGCTGGAAATTTTTGTATAAACTCCCATGGCTAAAATATATTTTTGAGAATTTTTATAAATTTTTACCAAGCTTGGAAGTAGCCCTATTATTTTAAACCAATTTCTGCAATTATTTTTAATCAGAAAATATTTTAAAACAGTATTGGGCCCTCCTCCTCCCTTCTCTCTCTCCCGGCCGGCCCAGCCCATCACCCGCGCTCGCCTGAGGCTGACAGCCTGACCCCACCTGTCGGCGCCGAATGCCTCCCCTCGCGCGCGCGCCCGACGCCCCGGCCCCACCCGTCAGCTGCCTCCCTCGCTCGTTCGCGCTCACTGCCAGGTAGCCCCCACCTGTCGGATTCATCGTCCCCGCGAGATCCGCCCCCGAATCCCCCCCCTCGCCGGCCGAAGCCCTAACTCCGCCTAGGATCTGCCCCCGCCGGCCTCCTCCCTTTAATCTGTCGCCTGCAATGAATTCCCCTCAACGCGCCGACCATTTCCCCCTCTTCAATTCCGACCAGAACACGTCAGGTGCATTGAACCCCTGCAACTGAGCTTGCCGGCATTTAAAAATGTGTTTACTCCCGGCCACCACCAATCACGCCCCCTCTGCCCCCGCCGACGACCCTATTTAAACCCCCTGGCCGTCTGCGTTATACCCCTACGCCCAATCGCTGCGAGAACGAACAGAGCTCCTGCATTCCACGTTTTAGCGCACCACCGCCGCCCGTCCTCCAACCGCCGCTCGCCGTCACCGGAGCCCCTCTCCGTCCACGCCGACCGCACCACCGTGACCACAAGGACCTCCCCAACGCCGGCCACCCCTCCATCGACGTCGAACCCCGCCGGATCGCCGTCGCCGCCAAGGACCCGAACACCTTCGCCGCCCCCACTCGTCGCCGGCCTCGCTCCGTCGACCTTCCTTCACCGCAAGGGTACCCTCGTGATCCCCGTAGCACTCTCTTTCCATTTTAGGCCTTAGACCCGACCGCCGTCGCCCGCCGTGGCCGCTGGCCCTCTCGCCGTCGCCGGAGAAGACGACCGGCACGGGTCGCGTACCTGTGTCGTGTCGGATCTGATCCCGACCGTGCGATCGCGATCGGATGGCGCGTGTGAGCCCACGTACGCGATCTAATCCGCACCGTCGGATCTGGTCAAAGCGTTACGTTTTAATCTCGCGCGTCCATTTCCATTTAAAACCCGCGGTCGATCTCGTGCGTCCACGTAGTACCCTTCGCGTGTTTTAATCCTGGCCGTTCGTTTTCACTTAAGCGCCCCGCCTCGCCTGCGCACGTTGGATCTGGATCCAACGGTCTGGATCGATCCGGCGCACGCGCACAGTGCGCGGGTTCACCGTGGGCCTGGCTCACCGTGGACCCGAGAGGGTTTAAATTTAAAAATAAATTCCAGAAAAGGTTTAAAACTTGTAAAATTTATATCTGGCGCATTTGAACTCTAAAAATTACCATTCCAATTTCAGAAAATTCATAATATTATTCTCTACATGATTATGCAATAAAAACAGTAGGTTTACTTTGGACATTTCATGTTTATTCAAATGAATATTCAAATGCCTTTAGGGTTAAAATATGAATTCAAATATTTAAATTTCAGAAAAATTTATATTTATTTCCTTTCTGTCCATGTACTGAAAACCATTAAATTAACATGGACTTTTCATTTCAAATTTATTTGAGAACTTAATATGACAATAATCACATTTAAACACCCCTTTCTAAAAAGGACAACTTTTTAATTCCTTTAAAATTTATTTATGAAATAAATCACAGAACCTTAACAATTGAATTTATTTTATTTTTAATCAAACCAACTTTGACCTATGTGCTTATCATGTAATGTTATATTGTTTGATTGAATATTGTGTTCATTTTATTTTACTTTACTATATCAAAAAGACTACGACGTCGCCGAGGAGTCGGAATACTTCCCGGAAGTCCCTCCCTCGCCTTTCGCTGATCAAGGCAAGTCACCAAACCAATCTTTTGAGCATATTGAACCCATGTTTGATTAAACTATCGCTAAAACACATAGGTTATACATGCATTAGTCAAATGAACCCTTACAATATATTTATTTAGGATCCCCCGACCTTGATGTGCAACCCAAGCCATGCTATCTCGCCTAACCTCCTTGTCACCACATGATTAATGATATTAGCTAGTGTCCAATGTATTGACACGATCGCTATAGGATAAAAATGAGTCGTAGTAAAATGGTTCTACTATATGATCCCCGTTACTTCTTATCCTTTTGGAGATGTTCAAGGTATGGATTGTTCCAAACCGAGGCCACCATTTGGAGATGGGTCAAGTAGCACATGCGGGTGACTTGTACCAATGTGGCGCAAAAGGGGGTGCGACGTTAGCCGGGATGCGGCCCGGCGCGCCGGCGAAACCTAGAGCGGGTGGTTATCGCTTGGAACATTTCATGCCGAGGTTTTGGCACGAGTTCCCGTGGTATGGGTCATCTCGTTTGGGATGAGTGTGTGCCTTGTGGGTACAGTAGTACATCTCTGATCAGAGTCTTAAATCTTTTCGAAAAGCCGAGCCCACGGTCAAGGGCGGGTTGCGTAACATCCCCCAGTTAGTTTACTTTGGATATGTATGTGCATGATGGATTGACATGTAAGGACTATTGTGCGAGGAGGTAAAACGTACTCCTCGAGTTAGTTGATGTTGTTGATGTTCATGTTTACTTTTCCGCATGATTAAAATGTGAGCTACACTAAATGCAATAACTAAAACTGTACTTTTCTACAATGTTAGCCATTACCCTTCCTTGTTTATTATCCTACATTATTACTTGCATTTGTGGTGGCTTGTTGAGTACTTTTTGTACTCATACCCGTTGGACCCCACAGAGGATGCTTACTATGAAGACGGTCTGGAGTAGCGACCCAGTTGAGAAGAAAGATCCTGAAGGAGATGTTCGTCATGCCGCTTTTTAATTATTTTTATTACTGTTTTTACTAAAACTTTGATGTAATAAATATGGTCTGCGTACCATGAATACTGTCGTATGTACGTTGTCGCATGATGAACCTCTTGTATTATTATTTTTCTTATGAAATTCAATAATATCTCGATTTTGGTAAATCGGGGCATCACAAGATGGTATCAGAGCCGACTCGATTGTAGGAAGCCAAACAGACCCGCCTAGCCATTAGCCACAGGAAATTATTTCTCGAAAATCTACTTTATAAACTTTGTTCCTCTCCTCACTTTTATTCAACTTGCTGTTTTGTAGATGCCAGTATACCAAGTGCACAGCTACTGCCGCCACTACGAGGGCTTCGTCCGGGAGCTCCGTATGATGCTCACCTTCCTCGGGTTCCTCTTCGAACCCGAATTCCAAGGAGTGTACCCCGACGAGTTCGCCGGGCCTTGCGACGTCTCCCTCACCGTCCACGGCTCCGGAGAACACCTGCCTCCCTACACCACGGCACTTGGAGGCCCGACTTTCGACGTCGCGTGCCAACGAGTCGCCCTCTAGGCCCTCATGGAGCTGAGGATGATCTACGATGATCGTCTTCAGAACTCGTCCTTCCGGCTTGTACCGAAGCGTACTCTCGGCGCCCACCGTAGCATCTACCTCGGAGTTCACTCCGTGCGTGATCCGTTCATGGCCCGACAGTCGCGTCTTCTGCAGGCTATGGACGACCTCCATACCGAGGCGGTGCTCGACGCCGATGAGCACCATGAGGCGGTTGAGTTCCTTCATGAAGAAACAAAGAACTTGATCCAACAAAATGGCGAGCTGCAGCGCAAGATCATGCAGCTGCAGAAGGATATTGCGGAGATGGTTCCTCTTATTCCGAGGAAGAAGAAGCCCATCCGTGAGCCCCTCCCTCGCCCCAAGAGGATCCCGCCACGACCCTCTCCCGCCAGACCCTCCACCAGCGCCCCTGCACCACGCCCCGGCCTCGTCTCCGACTCCATCATCGAGAATTTTCTCGAACCCACCATCCCTCTGGAGCCGCGTACTCGTGGTTCCGAGAGCACGGAGACCGCCTCCGGTGGCGAGTAGGCGTTAGTAGTCACTATTAAAATAAAAGAAAACATAGTTTTGCATGTGGTGCTACCCACGACGAGTGTGTTGTGGGTAGAATAAGATCTTGGTTGTAATGAACATTTTACCACTCTATTTATATATGCATAAACTATTCTCGTGGATTGTGTTGTCATCTTTTTGCCTTATAACCTTATGAATTCAGAAGATGACCGACCACCAGAACACCGGCTCCAACAACGGAGCAGGAGGAAGCCGTGATGCGCCTGAGGGTGTTGTACCCAACTGGGGTGCAACGGGCCCGCGTCTGTCTGGGTCGCCCTCCGCCAACCACCCCACTTTGGCGGAGATGATGGCGAATCAGAACCAACTGATCACCGCCCTCCTCACACAGATGCAGCACCAACAAGCTCAGTTGGACCGTCTGCAGAACGGGGAGCCTGCCCCTCGCGCACCAGCACCCGCTCCACAACTCTCAGAGTTCCTGCGTGTGCGCCCGCCCATTTTCTCAAGCACCACCAACCCGATGGAGGACGGAGATTGGCTTCGCACCATCGGAAAGAAGCTTGACCTCCTCCCCTGCACCGACGGGAGCGAGTGGCCTTCGCCACTCATCAGCTCCAGGGTCCCGCCGCTGAATGGTGGGACAACTATCGTGAGTCCCAGTTGGAGGGCCACGTGGTGACCTGGGCGGAGTTTACCATCGCCTTCCGTGCCGCCCACGTCCCCGCCGGTGTCATCGCGGTGAAACAGCAGGAGTTCCGCGACCTGCAACAAGGCAACCGGACCGTCATGGAGTACCTCCATGAGTTCAATCGCCTCGCCCGCTATGCACCAAAGGAAGTGCGCACCGACGCCCTCCGCCAAGCCAAGTTCCTCTGAGGACTCAAGGATGAGCTGTCCATCCAGCTCGTCGCCACCGACTACACCGACTTCCAGCGGCTAGTCAACAAAGCGCTCATCCAAGAGACTGAGCAAAACAGGCTGGACCTCAAGAAGAGGAAGATGATCGCCTTCAAGCACCAGCAGGCGAACTCTCAGAGGCCCCGCTTCGTCCCTCCGCCACCAGCACCCGCCTACCATCCTCGGCCCGCCTTCAGGCCACCTCATGCCACCGGTGGATCCAACGCCGGGCATCCTCGCCCCGCTCCACCAGCTCCGGCCGCTCAGCCGACACCAGCCGCCAAGGCCCCGATCTTGAAGGATCGCCAAGGGAGGCCGGTCATCTGCTTCAACTGCCGCAAGGAAGGGCACTATTCGCACCAATGTCCTCACCCCAAGCAGCCCCAAGGCGCGGCACCCAGCCAGGCGGTTCGTGCCCGCGTCAACCACATCAGCGCGGAGGAAGCTCAGGAGGCTCCTGAAGTCGTGCTCGGTACGTTTACTGTGAATTCCGTACCGGTCGTAATATTATTTGACTCTGGAGCAACACAGTCCTTCGTCTCGGAAGATTTTGTGAAAACAAACGGACTGGACGTACTCCCTCTACCCATCCCCATGGTGATTGCCACTCCCGGCAACAGGACCTTAGCCCGCTTATACAGCCCTAAGGTTCAGATTAACATCCAAGGAGTATTATTTCGGGCTGAACCAGTCCACATAAAATGCACCGGACTCGACCTTATACTAGGGATGGATTGGTTGATGAAGCACAAGGGAGTGATCGACTGTGCCAACAAGTCCGTCACGGTGACCAACCCTGAAGGCGCAGCCGTCACCTTTCGAATGACCAGTCGCAAACCACTCGAAGCATCCCTTCGCTCGATAGCTCTTGAAGAGGTACCCATAGTCAAGGAGTTCGCGGATGTCTTCCCTGAAGACCTACCTGGAATGCCTCCCAAACGGGACATCGAATTCTGAATCGAGCTTGTCCCCGAGACCACTCCAATCTCCAAGCGCCCGTACCGGATGGCCGCTAATGAGCTAGTCGAAGTCAAGAGCAACATCGAAGACCTAGAGTAGAAAGAGTACATCCGACCGAGTACCTCACCCTGGGGTGCACCGGTTATATTTGCCATGAAGAAGGACAAGACCAAGAGGATGTGCGTGGACTATAGAGCCTTGAACGACGTAACCATCAAGAACAAATACCCATTGCCTCGGATCGACGACCTGTTCGATCAGCTGAAAGGATCCTCGGTGTTTTCCAAGATTGACCTCAGGTCAGGTTATCACCAATTGAGGATTAGAGAAGAAGACATACCCAAGACTGCCTTCACCTCCCGCTATGGACTCTATGAGTACACCGTGATGTCGTTCGGACTCACGAATGCCCCGGCCTTTTCATGAACATGATGAACAATGTATTCATGGAGTTCTTGGACAAGTTCATCGTGGTATTCATCGACGATATCCTCGTTTACTCCAAGACCAAGGAAGAACACGAAACTCACCTCCGTCTGACCCTCGGAAAGCTAAGGGAACAACAACTGTATGCCAAGTACAGCAAATGTGAATTTTGGTCATCAGAGGTGAAGTTCCTCGGCCATGTCATATCTGCCGGAGGAATAGCGGTGGACCCAACCACCGTTGAAGCGGTAACCAACTGGCTGCAGCCCACGACCGTGACCGAGATCCAAAGTTTTCTCTGATTGGCCGGATACTACCGCCGGTTCATCGAGAATTTTTCCAAGATCGCCAAGCCTATGACCAGACTTTTGCAGAAGGAAGTGAAGTTTGAATGGACCCCCGACTGCGAAGAAAGCTTCTAGACCCTCAAGAAGAAGCTAGTGTCAGCCCCTATTCTGACTCTACCAGACATCCGGAAAGACTTCCACGTCTACTGTGATGCCTCTCGTCAAGGGTTGGGATGCGTCTTAATGCAAGAAGGGAAAGTGATATCCTACGCCTCCCGGCAACTGAGACCGCATGAGCTGAACTACCCAACCCATGACCTGGAATTAGCAGCCGTGGTTCATGCCTTGAAGATATGGAGACATTACCTTGTGGGGAATCGGTGTGAGGTATTCACCGACCACAAGAGCCTCAAGTACATATTCACCCAACCAGATCTGAATCTCAGACAAAGGAGATGGTTGGAACTGATCAAGGATTACGACTTGGGCATCCATTATCATCCGAGCAAAGCGAATGTGGTGGCAGACGCCCTTAGTCGAAAAGGGTACTGCAATGCCATCATGATTCAAGACCAAGCTCCTTTACTTTACAAGGAGATGGAAAGGCTAAACCTAGGGATCACCACTCGAGCGTACCTCGCTGTCTTGGAGTCTCGACCTGTCTTAATAGACCAGATCCGAGAAAAGCAGAAGGAAGACCCGGACATCCTGGAGATCCAGCAGAACATGAGGAAGGGTAAAGCCCCCGGATTTTCCGAGGACGAGCATGGTACCATCTGGTTCGGAAACCGGATATGTGTACCCAACTAGCCTGAATTGAAGACCCTCATCCTTCAGGATGCCCACGATACTTTATACTCCATCCATCCCGGGAGTACAAAAATGTATCAAGATCTGAAGGAGAAATACTGGTGGGTTAGCATGAAGAGAGAAATAGCTGAGTATGTGGCCAAGTGCGACACATGTCGGCGAGTCAAGGCAGAGCATCAAAGACCTGCCGGACTTCTTCAACCTCTCAAGGTCCCTGAATGGAAGTGGGAGGAGATAGGAATGGACTTCATCACGGGACTGCCTAGGACCCAAGCTGGTCACGATTCTATCTGGGTGATCGTCGACCGACTCACCAAGGTAGCTCACTTCGTTCCGGTCAAGACAACTTACACCGTCGCTAAGTTGGCTGAGTTGTATATGACCCGGATCGTGTGCCTTCACGGAGTTCCCAAGAAGATGGTATCTGACCGTGGGAGTCAGTTTACCTCCAAGTTTTGGAAGAACCTTCAAGAGGAACTCGACACCCGGCTGAACTTTAGCACCGCCTATCATCCACAGACTGACGGTCAAACCGAAAGGGTCAACCAGATATTGGAAGATATGCTTAGAGCTTGTGCTCTAGACTTTGGCGGAATGTGGGACAAGAACTTGCCATATGCGGAGTTCTCCTACAACAACAGCTATCAAGCCAGCCTATGAATGTCCCCGTTCGAAGCACTCTACGGACATAAGTGCAGAACGCCGTTGCTCTGGGATCAAACTAGAGAGTCACAACTGTTTGGGACCGATCTATTAAGAGAAGCTGAAGAGAAGGTCAAGATCATAAGAGACCGATTGAAGGCAGCCCAATCCCGGCAGAAGAGCTATGCCGACAACCGTCGAAGAGACCTAGCCTTTGAGGAGGGCGATTATGTCTATCTTCGAGTCACTCCCCTCCGTGGCACTCAAAGGTTCAACATGAAAGGCAAGCTAGCACCCCGCTACGTCGAACCTTTTCAGATCCTCCGATGACAAGGAGAAGTGGCATATCAACTTGAACTGCCTCCATCCTTGGCAGGAGTTCATGATGTGTTCCATGTCTCTCAGCTGAAGAAGTGCCTCCGTGTGCCCACCGAGCAAGCCGACCTTCAGCAGCTCAACGTCCAAGAAGACTTGACTTACATAGAGAAACCCATCAAGATCTTGGAAACCAAGGAGAGAGTAACCAGAAGCCGCGTCGTTCGCTTCTGCAAGGTTCAATGGAACAACCATCCCGCCGAAGAAGCCACTTGGGAAAAGGAAGACGAACTAAAAGCCCAATACCCCGAGTTATTCGAGTAACGTTCCAATCTCGAGGACGAGATTCTTTGTAAGGGGGATAGGTTTGTAACACCCCAAATTTCCAAAACAATAAAAATATTATTTAATTCAATTTCTTGGATTTTATATTTCTGAAAATACTTTTAATACCCTTTTATACCCTTTTGAACTACATCATAGAGTTAATGACCAAACCAGGAGCTGGAAATTTTTGTATAAACTCCCAAGGCTAAAATATATTTTTGAGAATTTTTATAAATTTTTACCAAGCTTGGAAGTAGCCCTATTATTTTAAACCAATTTCTCCAATTATTTTTAATCAGAAAATATTTTAAAACAGTATTGGTACCTCCTCCTCCCTTCTCTCTCTCCCGGCCGGCCCAGCCCATCACCCGCGCTCGCCTGAGGCTGACAGCCTGACCCCACCTGTCGGCGCCGAATGCCTCCCCTCGCGCGCGCCCGACGCCCCGGCCCCACCCGTCAGCTGCCTCCCTCGCTCGTTCGCGCTCACTGGCAGGTGGCCCCCACCTGTTGGATTCATTGTCCCCGCGAGATCCGCCCCCGAATCCCCCCCTCGCCAGCCGAAGCCCTAACTCCGCCTAGGATCCGCCCCCACCAGCCCCCTCCCTTTAATCCATCGCCTGCAATGAATTCCCCTCAACGCGCCGACCGTTTCCCCCTCTTCAATTCCGACCAGAACGCATCCAGGTGCGTTGAACCCCTGCAACCGAGCTCGCCGGCGTTTAAAAATGCGTTTACTCCCAGCCACCGCCAATCACGCCCCCTCAGCCCCCGCCGATGACCCTATTTAAACCCCCTGGCCGTCCGCGTTATACCCCTACGCCCAATCGCTGCGAGAACGAACAGAGCTCCTGCATTCCACGTTTTAGCGCACCACCGCCGCCCGTCCTCCAGCCGCCGCTCGCCGTCGCCGGAGCCCCTCTCCGTCCACGCCGACCGCACCGCCGTGACCGCAAGGACCTCCCCAACGCCGGCCACCCCTCCATCGACGTCGAACCCCGCCGGATCGCCGTCGCCGCCAAGGACCCGAACACCTTCGCCGCCCCCACTCGTCGCCGGCCTCGCTCCATCGACCTTCCTTCGCTGCAAGGGTACCCTCGTGATCCCCGTAGCACTCTCTTTCCATTTTAGGCCTTAGACCCGACCGCCGTCGCCCGCCGTGGCCGTTGGCCCTCTCGCCGTCGCCGGAGAAGACGACCGGCACGGGTCGCGTACTCGTGCCGTGTCGGATCTGATCCCGACCGTGCGATCGCGATCGGATGGCGCGTGTGAGCCCACGTACGCGATCTAATCCGCACCGTCGGATCTGGTCAAAGCGTTACGTTTTAATCTCGCGCGTCCATTTCCATTTAAAACCCGCGGTCGATCTCGTGCGTCCACGTAGTACCCTTCGCGCATTTTAATCCTGGCCGTTCATTTTCACTTAAGCGCCCCGCCTCGCCTGCGCACGTTGGATCTGGATCCAACGGTCTGGATCGATCCGGCGCACGCGCACAGTGCGCGGGTTCACCGTGGGCCTGGCTCACCGTGGACCCGAGGGGGTTTAAATTTAAAAATAAATTCCAGAAAAGGTTTAAAACTTGTAAAATTTATATCTGGCGCATTTGAACTCTAAAAATTACCATTCCAATTTCAGAAAATTCATAATATTATTCTCTACATGATTATGCAATAAAAACAGTAGGTTTACTTTGGACATTTCATGTTTATTCAAATGAATATTCAAATGCCTTTAGGGTTAAAATATGAATTCAAATATTTAAATTTCAGAAAAATTTATATTTATTTCCTTTCTGTCCATGTACTGAAAACCATTAAATTAACATGGACTTTTCATTTCAAATTTATTTGAGAACTTAATATGACAATAATCACATTTAAACACCCCTTTCTAAAAAGGACAACTTTTTAATTCCTTTAAAATTTATTTATGAAATAAATCACAGAACCTTAACAATTGAATTTATTTTATTTTTAATCAAACCAACTTTGACCTATGTGCTTATCATGTAATGTTATATTGTTTGATTGAATATTGTGTTCATTTTATTTTACTTTACTATATCAAAAAGACTACGACGTCGCCGAGGAGTCGGAATACTTCCCGGAAGTCCCTCCCTCGCCTTTCGCTGATCAAGGCAAGTCACCAAACCAATCTTTTGAGCATATTGAACCCATGTTTGATTAAACTATCGCTAAAACACATAGGTTATACATGCATTAGTCAAATGAACCCTTACAATATATTTATTTAGGATCCCCCGACCTTGATGTGCAACCCAAGCCATGCTATCTCGCCTAACCTCCTTGTCACCACATGATTAATGATATTAGCTAGTGTCCAATGTATTGACATGATCGCTATAGGATAAAAATGAGTCGTAGTAAAATGGTTCTACTATATGATCCCCGTTACTTCTTATCCTTGGATTTCTGTTGGTGATGAGTTATGGTTGTGAGTGTATGCATGGTGGGTTCCGGGTGCAAGCTAGGGCATTGGTCGGTAGCACCCGGGGCACTATAAGGACCGGTCTGAGGGATCCGTTGCAATACACTTACGTACTAACCACAAGTCTAGTGGGTAAGTCCTAACTAAGGTATGGATTGTTCCAAACCGAGGCCACCATTTGGAGATGGGTCAAGTAGCACATGCGGGTGACTTGTACCAATGTGGCGCAAAAGGGGGTGCGACGTTAGCCGGGATGCGGCCCGGCGCGCCGGCGAAACCTAGAGCGGGTGGTTATCGCTTGGAACATTGCATGCCGAGGTTTTGGCACGAGTTCCCGTGGTATGGGTCATCTCGTTTGGGATGAGTGCGTGCCTTGTGGGTACAGTAGTACATCTCTGATCAGAGTCTTAAATCTTTTCGAAAAGCCGAGCCCACGGTCAAGGGCGGGTTGCGTAACATCCCCCAGTTAGTTTACTTTGGATATGTATGTGCATGATGGATTGACATGTAAGGACTATTGTGCGAGGAGGTAAAACGTACTCCTCGAGTTAGTTGATGTTGTTGATGTTCATGTTTACTTTTCCGCATGATTAAAATGTGAGCTACACTAAATGCAATAACTAAAACTGTACTTTTCTACAATGTTAGCCATTACCCTTCCTTGTTTATTATCCTACATTATTACTTGCATTTGTGGTGGCTTGTTGAGTACTTTTTGTACTCATACCCGTTGGACCCCACAGAGGATGCTTACTATGAAGACGGTCTGGAGTAGCGACCCAGTTGAGAAGAAAGATCCTGAAGGAGATGTTCGTCATGCCGCTTTTTAATTATTTTTATTACTGTTTTTACTAAAACTTTGATGTAATAAATATGGTCTGCGTACCATGAATACTGTCGTATGTACGTTGTCGCATGATGAACCTCTTGTATTATTATTTTTCTTATGAAATTCAATAATATCTCGATTTTGGTAAATCGGGGCATCACAAGATGGTATCAGAGCCGACTCGATTGTAGGAAGCCAAACAGACCCGCCTAGCCATTAGCCACAGGAAATTATTTCTCGAAAATCTACTTTATAAACTTTGTTCCTCTCCTCACTTTTATTCAACTTGCTGTTTTGTAGATGCCAGTATACCAAGTGCACAGCTACTGCCGCCACTACGAGGGCTTCGTCCGGGAGCTCCGTATGATGCTCACCTTCCTCGGGTTCCTCTTCGAACCCGAATTCCAAGGAGTGTACCCCGACGAGTTCGCCGGGCCTTGCGACGTCTCCCTCACCGTCCACGGCTCCGGAGAACACCTGCCTCCCTACACCACGGCACTTGGAGGCCCGACTTTCGACGTCGCGTGCCAACGAGTCGCCCTCTAGGCCCTCATGGAGCTGAGGATGATCTACGATGATCGTCTTCAGAACTCGTCCTTCCGGCTTGTACCGAAGCGTACTCTCGGCGCCCACCGTAGCATCTACCTCGGAGTTCACTCCGTGCGTGATCCGTTCATGGCCCGACAGTCGCGTCTTCTGCAGGCTATGGACGACCTCCATACCGAGGCGGTGCTCGACGCCGATGAGCACCATGAGGCGGTTGAGTTCCTTCATGAAGAAACAAAGAACTTGATCCAACAAAATGGCGAGCTGCAGCGCAAGATCATGCAGCTGCAGAAGGATATTGCGGAGATGGTTCCTCTTATTCCGAGGAAGAAGAAGCCCATCCGTGAGCCCCTCCCTCGCCCCAAGAGGATCCCGCCACGACCCTCTCCCGCCAGACCCTCCACCAGCGCCCCTGCACCACGCCCCGGCCTCGTCTCCGACTCCATCATCGAGAATTTTCTCGAACCCACCATCCCTCTGGAGCCGCGTACTCGTGGTTCCGAGAGCACGGAGACCGCCTCCGGTGGCGAGTAGGCGTTAGTAGTCACTATTAAAATAAAAGAAAACATAGTTTTGCATGTGGTGCTACCCACGACGAGTGTGTTGTGGGTAGAATAAGATCTTGGTTGTAATGAACATTTTACCACTCTATTTATATATGCATAAACTATTCTCGTGGATTGTGTTGTCATCTTTTTGCCTTATAACCTTATGAATTCAGAAGATGACCGACCACCAGAACACCGGCTCCAACAACGGAGCAGGAGGAAGCCGTGATGCGCCTGAGGGTGTTGTACCCAACTGGGGTGCAACGGGCCCGCGTCTGTCTGGGTCGCCCTCCGCCAACCACCCCACTTTGGCGGAGATGATGGCGAATCAGAACCAACTGATCACCGCCCTCCTCACACAGATGCAGCACCAACAAGCTCAGTTGGACCGTCTGCAGAACGGGGAGCTCAGGTTCGCCAGCGGCCACTGACAGGTGGACCCCACCCGCCGGCCGCCTTTCCAAACCCGCCGCTGGCCGCCTATATCCGCCAAGATTTGCCCTAAACTCCTTTCCTCCGACCCGGCGATCACCTACCATCTAAAGCCGGCGCGTTTTCGCCTGTTTAGAAGCTAGCCCACGCATATGGAACCCTCGTCGGAGCAATTTGGAAACCTCCTCGGGTTTCCTCGGTTTGGCCTTCCATCCACACCGTCGGTGACTCCTATTTAAACCCTGTCGAGCACCGCACTCCGGCCACTCATCCCTAGCCCTAGCCACGCTCTCTCGACGCATTGCGACGCCAAACCTTCACCGCTCTCTACTTCGACTCCGGTGAGCCCTTGCCGATGCCTCGAGCCATCGCCGCCCTCACCGACGCCACCTCCGGGATTGCCATCATGCACCCTTCCCCAGCCTCGACTCTGTTGGGCCGGACCGCCACCGGATCGCTATCGCCACCATCAACCCGAAAGCCTTCGCCGTCTACCCTCACCACCGGTCGTCGTCAGTCGCCCGTCGCCGCCATCTCTGGTACGGTCGTGACCTCCTTCCTCTCCTCTTTCCATTTTTGCCAAGAACCAGGGCTTAGCCCCCTCGCCGTCACCGTCGCCGCCACGCCCGAGCCCACCGGAGTCGGGGACGAAGGGGAGTACTTACCCCTTAGCGCGTGTCGTGCCGAACAAGGTCCTAGTCGCACGATCGTGATCGAACGACGCTGATCGGGATAGAATCAGAGCCGTTGATCTACGTTGAAGTGGTATCGGCTGATATCTGCCGTTGAACGCTATTTAAAACCACGAATCAATCTCGTGCGTCTACGCGTACCGGTTCGGTCCCTTTTAATCTCAACCGTTCGCTGCCACTTAAGTTCCCTGCCTCGCCTCTAGCCTTCGGATCTGGATCGAACGGCTCTGGGCGATTGGGTCCACACGCACAGTCACGGGTTCACGGTGAACCTGGTTCACCGTGGACAAGAGACTGTTTTTCAATTTAAATAAAAATCCAGAAATTTGTTTAAACTTTGAAAATTCATAACTTGCTCATTTTAACTCCAAATTTCACCATTCAAATTTTGTTAAATCTATCTTTTTATTCTCTACTGTTTTATGCCATAAAAATAGTATGTTTATTTTGCACAAAATATTATTATTAAATAAATAAATAAATAAAGACCCCTTTAGGAATAAATTTATATTTCACTAAATAATTCAGGAAGACCCCAAAAAGGGGGAAAATTACTCATATGCCATTATAATTTTCAGAAATTGCCTATATGCCAATGTCAGTGACTGTGGCGGCCCCCATGTGTCAGTGACACATCGATGGCATATTGGCAAACCGCAAAAATTGTAATGGCACGGAAAAAATTAACCCAAAAAGTTAACCCTTAATATTTTCAACATAACTACAGAATATTAAGTCTTTATTCCCCTTGCTTAAAACCACAAACTTGTATGTTTATATTTTGTGATATTTTGGTTGTTTATTGAATGTTGTATTTAATTTTCCGTATCAAGAAGACTACGACACCGTCGAGGATCCGGAGTACTACCCCGAGGTTCCACCGTCGCCATTTGCTGATCAAGGCAAGTCACAACCCCCATTTTGATCATAATTGAGCCTATGTTTTATTTAAATATCGCTATAACACATAGGGTATAATTGCATTAGTCTAATATCAAGCCCTACATTATATTTATTAGATCCCCATCCTTGTGTGTAAACCCAAGCCATGCTTATTGAGCCTAAACTCCTTGTCACTCTTACAATATTATATTAGCTAGTGTCCAATGTACCGACACAACTACTATAGGATAAAAGAACGAGTCGTAGATAGTCGGATTCTACTATATGAGTTTTCCCCGTTATTCTCGTCTCTGGATTCTGTTGGAGTTGGCTATGTTATAAGTATGGTGGGTTCCGGGTGCAAGCTAGGGCATTGGTTGGTTGCACCCGGGGCACTATAAGGACCGGTCTATGGGATCTGTTGCAAAACACTTCCGTACTAACCACAAGTCTAATGGGTAAGTCCTAACTGGAGGTATGGATCGTACCAACTTGAAGCACCATAGTGGAGGGGGCAAGGGGCAACCTACGGGTGACTTGTACCGATGAGGCTCAAGGAGGGGTATGGTGTTGGCCCGACGCGTCGGGGCACCATATGAAACCTATAAGAGGGTGTTATCGAATTGGTGCGTTTTATGCTGAAGGTTTTGGCACGAGTTCCCGTGGTATGGGTCATCACGTACACTTTGGTGTCCGTGGATGAGTGCGTGCCTTGTGGGTACAGTAGTATACCTCTAATCAGAGTTTAAATCTTTTCGAAAAGCCGAGCCCACGATCAAGGGCGGGTTGTGTGACTTCTCGCAATTAGATTACTATTGCTTGAATGTTTGTGTTATTCATGGCATATAAGGACTGTTGAGCGAGGGCGGGCTGACTGTACCCCTCGAGTTAGAAGATGATGCATACACATGTTTAATTTTTTGTACTAATAACCTGCTCACATTAGCTGCTTTACAAATATGATTTTCCGCAAAATTAGCCACTACCTTCCTTGTTATTACTCTCCATTATATTTGCATCCGGTGGCTTGCTGAGTACGATTGTACTCACCCCCATTGACTTACACCACTAGAGGCCGTCTACTACGAGGAGGATGAAGGTCTGGAGTAGCGACCCAGTCAAGGCGAGATTGGAAGGAGGCGTTCATCTAGGATCTTTATTTTATTAGTTTCTCTTTGCTTTAACACTTTTGTACTAATATGGTCTACGAACCATGAATATTTGGCGTATTGTACGTGGTCGTGTGATGAACGTCTTGTTTTTATTGAGTTTCTATGGAATTTCAATAAAGGTCTAGATTTATTAAATCTGGGCATTACAAGATGGTATCAGAGCCGACTTGAGTGTAGGAAGCCAAACAGACTTGACCCTAGGACTTATACTAACCGTATTTTCTTACAAACTGCTTATCACCTCGTCTTTTAGATTTTTTACCAAAAATTTCTCTCTTTTGTAGATGTCGGTTCATACCATGAGTGGGACTCTCCGCGATGAGGCTGGCTTCGTTCACGAGCTCCGCATGCTCGTCAACTTCCTCGGGTTCGAGCATGAGCCTGCGTTCCACGGGATCTCTAGACCCTATCTTTTCAATCAAAAAGCTATGTCAGGAAAAAGCAAGGCTAGAGAACTAGCGTACTGTAGCTGTAGCTACAGGAACACGCAAGAACTAGTACTTCTCAGCCGAAGAACAGAAGCAACCAGAGAAGCAATTTGCTCAGGAATAAAAAACATTCACACGCAAAACGATGTAGACACAACCACAAAAACGTTGCGCACAGAATGTCAGGAATAAAATCTCACAGAGAACGTGAAGAACAAACAACACTCACGATGGTAGTGCTCACAGGATGAAATCGCAAGAACAAGAGCCTTGTGGCGCACGCAGGGAACAGGAGACAAAAAGTGACCCAATTGATTAGTAAAATAATTTCAGAAAAGGGTGACCTAACCCTAGGGATTGGGGCCCTATTTATAGGCAGCCCAATCAGCCTAGAATATTCCACCAGACCCTTAGGGTTTTTTACAGACGCTGAAATAACGGAAAAGACCAAACTGCCCTTAGGATATTTTTACAGACTCAACTGACTGATTGTGGGCCTAAGGACAAAATAGTAAACTCCTATTTAGAGATAACTTGTCCAGAAGTGGAGCTTTCGTAGCGACTACGGCTTCACTCTAAGATGGTCCGATCCAAGATCAGCGGTCGTCAGTTTTGCACCGAAACTGACAAAGCATCCACCGACTTTGCACCAGGTACCCGGATTGGGCCGGCCCGATTCCACAGCTCTCTCAGCCCGGCAATCGCTCGCCGCCCGTGTACCTGAGTCAATCTTGGTCAACAGCCCAATAGATCCTCTGCTGCTCCTAGCCCATGTACCTAGATTGGGCCAGCCCGACTTCACGGCCCCTCTGCCCGACAGTCGCTCGCTGCCCGTGTACTTGAGTCACACGCGGCCTAGACACAGCAGGTCTCCTCTCCTCTTCTGTCCTCTTTGACTACCGTTGACAATGACTCATCACATCTGGAGCCATGAGGCCCACGCTCTTCAGCATGGCTCCTCAATCTCCCCTGTTGACAATGACTCATCACATCTGGAGCCATGAGGTCCACCGCACCGAAGCCGGCGGAGGCCACTAGCAGCAGCAGCAGCTCGGAGTATGACAGCACTTCGTCTGAAGAAGACGGAGGCGACAACCACGGTGAAGGGAACCTTTGAGACGGAGCCAATGAGCACGTCGAAGTGGTGGATCGGAGCCCGGCTCCGCTGGACCCTGCATCGGAGGTGGAGGTGGAGGAGATAGTCCAGCCTCTATAGCCGAAGGGGGTCATGACGGAGGCGGCCATTCATGACTTTCATGAAGGTTGTGTCGCCGCAGGGTCAGGGGGCTTGGTATCTCAACTTAGCCAGTCGAGCCCCTTCGACCTCTTCACAAATGCGAACGAAGCCCTCATCCAGGTGAGCGAAGTCCCATACAACCTTTGAGTCATGCTTTTTCTTCAATCAACACTTATGATTTTCTTGAATTCTTTCAGGCCTTCGCACTGAACGCCACAACAGCAATCTCTGCAGACAAGCAGATGGGTCGCTTGGCGGAGGAGAGGGATGCCCTCTGACGCGAAATCTCAGTGGAAGCCGAGAAGCGAAGGCGGGCCGAAGCCTCAGCAGAGAATACGAGGGCCGAGGTCGACAAGGTGAGGGAGGTCTTGGTTTCAGAGACCGACAAGCTTCGGGCGGAGCTTCGAGCTTCGGAGGATGCTAGAGCAGAGTTGGTAGCGGAGAACTCAAAGCTTCGCCAATCTAGCCACTGCTTGCATGACTTCGTTGTTCATAACATTGATGAAGCCACTTCGAGCTTGACCGAGGTCCTCGAGCAAATAGGGACCGAGTGCTGGGTTCCAGACTTCGGCCTTCAAGACCCAATCGAAGATTGCGTTGAGTTCCTAAAGACGGTAGCTGCGACGGCAGAGGTGTCCCTGAAGGGCTTTGCCTTGATGGCCGGCCGAGTGGCGGGTCAAGGAGTGCTGCAAATGCTTCATGACTCAGGGTGAAACCACCTCGAGGCAGCGACTTCAGCGACTCCGGTGGCCTTCGGAGGCTAGCACCTGGTGACGCCTCCGTCGGGCATCTGCGGAGCCTGGCGCCGCCTTCGAGAGCCTTGGAAGGCTCAAGGCTGCGAAGCAGTCCTTGAACTCCAAAAGGCCATCCACCTTTGCCGAGCCAGGGCACAGACCTCACCAGCTCAACCTTCGACGTCGGCGCCTCCGCCTCTGAAGGTGTAGATCTCCTTAGGCTCCTTGTAATTCTTAGCTATAGGCTTGTAAAAACTTATCAGTTTATTAATATAAATACGGGGGTACTTTATACCTGCCCAGGCTCAGCCTTCGAATGTCGACCTCGAAGTACTTGAGGATTCTGAAGAGTTTCTCCAGCTATGGGTGGTGCTCGAGGTAGATAGGTCTGAAGGTCCCCCTCGGTTCAAGCTTCCGAGGGGACATAAGGGCGAAGCCATTTCTGAAGTAGCCCAGGAGCTGCTGGCTACCGTGAAGATGGAGCCTCTTCGGAGTTCTTCCTCCTCGCCAGACTTAAGCTGTTTCGAAGTAGACTTAAGTGGCGAGGGGGTACAACCTTCGGGTACGGCCTTAACAAGTAGCGAAGCCTTAGACTTCTCTGCCTTCGACACGACACCGCCTGCCTCACAAACTTGGACAAACCTGTAAGGTGAAAGACGAGGTCTGCGGGCTCCGGGGTGTGGATGAATCGGACATGGGAGAGCAGGCTCCGACGAGGCTTCGTCCAGCCGAGGGGGCCCTGGCCGAAAAAAGAGCAAGCGAGGGCCGGGGCCTCGATCTCGCTTTTTCTTAGGCTTAGATACAGACTACTCATAATTTTGGTTTTCGAAGTGTATTTGTAATGTACTTCTCAATTATCATTCAATGAATGAGATTTGTTGTATTCGCCTACTTCATCTGCATGATTCACATGATTTGATTGTTTCGAACGTTTTAGCTTGTCACGGTCGTACTACGCATTACATTCGCACACTTCGCACACATACTTCGTCCCCCCTTGCGCGTGGTAGCTAGGGACAGTCGTTGCTGGTGCGGGCAAAAAATGCGAAGGGGTGCGCCTTTTTGGCGGCTTAGGACGCTTATATCGCGTCGAGCGAAGGCCTCTTCCGGTCTTCGAACGCATTAATTTGGAGAGAAGCAAGGCTTCAGCATATCCAAATTAAGCGAAGCATGCTTCGACATGCTTGGATTTGGATATTGTGCATGAGCGAGGCTCCAAAACACACTTAAATTTTAGGCGAAGCATGACTTCGAGTTGCTTAATTTTTGGATTAGATCATGTCACGCGAAGCGAGGCCTCGGTGCGTGTTTAGATAGCGAAGCAAGGCTTCTTGAGCTTGATCCTGTAGTGAATGAAAAGGATATTTGGTGTGGATTCACCGAACCTACGATGGGTTGAGCCACCTTTGACTTTGGGTCACCTACGACCCTAGGCCACCTTTGACCCGGGGATGCATCAGGCCGGAGCCTGGAATCCCGGACTTGCCGAGCTGTCGCTCAGAAGTCTCAAAGCCCACTGCTACGGGCCCGGAGGCGCTGTGTAGCCTTCGGAGGGGTGCTCCGGATTTAAAAGTCTTCGAAGTCGTGCTTTGGTCCTTAACAATACAAAGCTGGAAACCTTAGTTCTTAAAAGAACGAGGTTGTTGGCTTTGGGTCTTGAGAAGGACATAGCAGAGCTTCGGTTTTAAATGAAAAGAAAGCAAGGCTTCGATTTTAGAACACGAAGCAAGGCTTCGGCTCCAAAACGCGAAGTAAAGCTTCAACTTTTGATAAGATGGAGCAAAGTTTTGCTTTAATGGCGAAGCAAGGCTTCGATTCAAGGCGAAGCAGGGCTTCGATTTTATATTAAGGTAATTGCAAATTTGTACATCAAAGGGATGCTTTGGGCAGTGTACATACCTTGTAAAGCGGGTGAAACTTGCCTCGTAGCCCCTGGGGCTTTGACGGCCTTCGACACACGAAGCGGACCCCCTTGCTGGAGGGTGAGCTCCGAAGCGCGAAGGATGGAGGAAGGCAAAGAAGGCATTCGAACTGCACCCGAAGCCCCTTGCCAGAGGGTGCACGAAGCGAGAAAACTTCAAAGCTCCCCCTCAAGCGTACTTCGAAATGCAGGTAGTGGTGGAGAACCTAGATTTTAGGACTAAGGTCCCCACGGACGGCGCCAACTGTTGTAGCAATTGTGTTAGCTACAACACAGGTTTTGTATGTGTATATGGTGTGTAAAATGAACCTCGAAGGGTTCTCTCAGAAGGAGAAAAGATTTATACTGGTTCGGACCTCCCCAAAGGGATAATAGCCCTACGTCCAGTTTGTGGTGGATTTGGCATAATATGCCTCGGTTGAATCTAATGGATCCGGAGGATCTCATGGCCCTGGAGGAGCTGAACTATTACAAGGGCTTGGCCCTGTTTTTATAGGCACGCAGGCCAAAGGAAAAGACCTAAATGCCCTCTATAAGTCATATGCTAATAGGGGCAAGAAAGGGGGAAAAGGCTATTCTACTATACAAAGTGCTTTATAGCTTTATAGACGTGACAGATAAACGTCACTTCTTGACCAGCTAAACGACATACTAGGGGCAGAGGGGCCTCGGTATGGCTTCTACACTATAGTGAAGTACAGATATTTTCCTGGTTCGAAGTAGCGGCTGGAGCTCTTCGGGCGGAGGCTGCAAGGAAGGCTTCGAAGGACACTCCGAAGTGGGCTTCGAAGCGTGCTCTGAACTAAACTTCAGAGGGAACCCGAAGGCCTCGCTCCAGAGGGCTCTGAAAGGAGTCCGGAGGCCTCGCTCCAGAGGGCTCCTAAAGGAGTCCGGAGGCTTGGACTATATGACTTGGAAATAACTTCATGCAGTGAGAAACTGCTTCGACAGTGTCAAGCTCTGGGCCAAAGGTCTACGGAGGCTGACGTCATTTGGCCCCTGTTCAAGGGAAAACTTATTCCCCCAACAAGTATAGAGGCGAAGCCAGTTCAGAGTCCCCCCCTGACAAAATCAACCACAAAGCCCTAGCTTTGAATCGCATTTACTTTATCTTTACTTTTTTGTACTCTTCGTGGGTTTGCCTGGAAGCCCTCCGACAGCCACTTCGAAACAGTGGTAATCCTTGTTACTTCACTTGTGTAGCATTCATTAATCTACGTAATAGATTTCTATCACCTTGTTACTTCGCCTGAGAAGTATCCGCTAATCTGCGTAACAGATTGCTACCTTCGCCACTAGTGCAACACTTAGCAGAATTCGGTCCTCAGGCCAAATTGGTACTTCGAATCCACTCTGTTGCAGGTTTTCACGTTCAGAGCTACTTCATCTGAGGTGTCTAGAGCTAAGAGATTGGTTTCGGAGGTTGCCATAACACCCTTCGGCGAGACTGTTGCTTCGACCGCACGCTCCGTCAGTAGACTTCATCACGATAGGCTTCGCCGCGCTCATACTCTGCTCCGTATGAAGTCATGTTCGTGCGTTGCGCCTGAGTCATTATTCTGTATCTTACTATATCAGAGACATCGCACTGAACCCCGCTATTCGGAGGTGATTATCGCGTCCAGATCCGTTCGGAGTTCATCTTCGGCCAGATCAGTCCGAACGCCGAAGATGCCCTTCGGTGGGACACTTCACACCAGACACCGAAGGTACACTTCGGCGACCCCCTTCGCACCATACTTCGAAGCAGACAGGCTCCGACCGGTTTGCTAATTTATTCTGTCTAATATATTTCTTTCGGCTAATTGGATTATATTTGTGTGATCTGATTGCCTAGTGACTCCACCCCTTACCACGGCTAAGGGTAGTCGAAACGCGATGTCGGTGCTGTGTTACGCTTAGGTTCGTCCCTAAGTATCCACATACTTTTGGATCGTCGAACTGACCCAAGTGCGGGGGCACGTTTTCGTGTCAACACACTTTTTGGCGACTCCGCTGGGGAGAAGCTGAGGAGCCATGCTGAATAGCGTGGGCCTCATGGCTCTAGAAGTGATGAGTCATTGTCAACGATAGTCAACAAGGACTGAAGAAGAGAAGAGATCTGCTGTTTCATGGGCCGCGTGTGACTCAGGTACACGGGCAGCGAGCGACTGTCGGGCAGAGGAGGCTGCGAAGTCGGGCTGGCCCAATCCGGGTGCATGGGCCAGAAGCAGTAGAAGACCCACTGGGCTGTTGACCAGGACTGACTCAGGTACACGGGCGGTGAGCGATTGCCGGGCTGAGAGAGCTGCGGGGTCGGGCCGGCCCAATCCGGGTACCTGGTGCAAAGCTGGTGGAGGCTTTGTCAGTTTCGGCGTAAAACTGACAACCGTTGATTCTGTATCCGACTGTCCAGAAGAATAGCTTCAGGATATGTCATCTGTTACTCTAGGCCCACAGTCAGTCAGTTGTGTCTGTAAAAATACCTAAGGGCAGTAGAGTCTTTTTCTGTATTTTGAGTCTGTAAAAACCCTAAGGGGCTGGTAGAATATTCCTAGTGTTGGGCTGCCTATAAATAGCACCCCAATCCCTAGGGTTTGGACTACCCTTTTGCTGAAATTGAATACTACTCTATTGGGTCATTTTTGCCTCTCACGTTTTCTCTCTCACCTCCTGTTCCTTGCTTGCGCCGCCAGGGAGTTCTCCCTCTGTGTTTTCTTGCCTTGCTTTTAATGTTGCAGTAAATGCTCTACTTCTTTGTGTGCTGCATCTGCAAGGTTTTTAATGACTCGTTTTCACCTTCAAAGCAAGTTTCCCTGTGATTTTTGAGCCTTTGTAGGCTTCGGCAGGTGTGAAGAAGCTTCTGTTCTTCACATTCAGAGTACTAGTTCTTGCGATTTACAAGTAGTACTCCACTGTAGCTACAGTACTTCTGCGCCAGCTTTTTACTTTTACTGCTCCACTTTTCGATCTGGTTGATAGGACTAAAATCGCTTTTCTGACTGTCTCTGCGAAGTCATACTTCTCTGTTCGAAGCCCCTCAGTTCCGTAAGGCAGGCTTCGATCCGACCATACTCGAAGGCTTCGTTTCAATCTTCGAGCTTTGTTTTGTATTCTGTGTTACTAAGCTTCGAAGCATTTTTTCTGATCGACAGCATTACATAATTCGAACAATAGCGCGAAGGGGCTTCGACCCTATCCGTTCGAAGTCCATACTTCGACACGTCTCGAGGTTGGGTTCGAAGCTTGTTGGCTCCGCTAGGCCTCGCTCTAATTTCTGTGTAGCGTGTCACCCTTCGCCTCTCTTTTCGGAGCTTTCCTTTTTTTTCGAAGGTAGAGCATTGGCTTCGGACTTGCTTTTCTGTCGCGTGGCAGGCTTCGCTTCTTTGTTCGAAGGTAGTCCGTCTGTTTTGTGTGTTCGAAGCTTTCTGTTCGAAGGGTGTGCTTCGAAGCTCTCGGTTCAAGGTGTGTTCGAAGTTTTGTCTTCGAAGTCCTCACTTCGAAGCAGGCTCCGACTTAGTCACTTTGCTCCGAAGCTCTTGGTTCGAAGCTGTGTTCGAAGTCCTGTCTTCGAAGTACACACTTCGAACCAGGCTCCGGCACTGTTTTACTTCGCTCCGAAGTACTCTTCGCTTCTTACCACTTCGCACTAGCCTAGACAGTGACACCTTCGGCACTTCGGACAGACTCCGTCATCAACCTCCGAAGCAGACTTCGACGTGCGAAGGGGGCTTCGCCAAGTTTCGAACAGGAGACAACTTTGGACAGTAACTTCTCTTTTCACTTTATACATACTTAGATCATTTCTTTGAGAAGTATAGGCCTGTTACAACTTGTTCATCTGCCTAGATTGTACTACTTTAGATTCACACTGTTTATCTTCAGATGCTTCTAGGTTAGAAACCTTTAGACTTAGGCCTCCTGTTTATTTTCTGCTGCGTAGTATTTTTGAGGTGCGTTGGGTATTGGGACAGGCCATTGATTCGAAAGAATTTTTAAGGCGCCCATTCACCCCCCTCTGGTCGCTACTTTCGGTCCTACAGAAGCTACGCCAACATGACAGGTACATCTACATCGGCCACCGGTACATCTACAATGACTACTATGTCTACACCGCCGATGGACACCATAGGAGGCGCGGATATCGACAACCGCAACATCCTAACACCTACTCTTGAAGATATTCCCACGGAGGACCGAGCAGAGATCGAGGCAAAGTTGAAGGCGCTCCAAGACATGATGCATGGGGGCTACGTCAAGACACGCGCGGGCTTCATCAAGCGCGGCATCATCGCCCCCGACCTTGCTCGGATCCAAGTAACACATGTATCGCCTCGTTTATCTTCTTTAGAGATTGAGCAAAAAATAGCCGCATCAGTAGATCAGGCCGTTAGCGCTTCGCTAGACAATCGTTTAGATTCGGCAGTTAGCTCCCAAGTAGAGGCGACTCTTAGAAGGTTTGGCTTTACTAAGGCCGTACCACCAATCCCTATTGCTAATGTACCTCCGGTAAATCATGTGTACAGCAGAACTGATGGTAGCACTGGCAAGACCGTTGCGTCTCTGGCCTCAACACTCATGGCCGAGACTAGTAATTATTCTTATGGCCAAGCTAGCACCGCGTACCACGCACCACCACCACCTGCGCCGATACCAGCCCTGCCCGTGCCACATGCACAGGTACCTGGGCTCGAGCACGTCGTACAGCTAGCATGTAGGGAAGAGGCCCATGGCCGACACACCGATATCTCGCCGTGGGTCATGCCCCCGCACGAGAGACGTGCGCAGGCAGCAGGCCAAGATGATCTAGAGGAGTGAATCCGTGCACTATTTAGGGAATGCGCCGGCTTCGTGCCTAGGGGTCAGGTTAGGGTTTACCGTAAGCCTTATCCCGATCATTTCGATACAATACCCTACCCCCGCGGCTATAGAATCCCCAAATTCACTTAGTTCGATGGTGAGGGTATCAAAACCACACTAGAGCACATTAGTCAATTTTTAGCATAGTGTGGAGAAGCTAGCGGGACAGACGCTCTAAAAATTAGACCATTTTCTCTCTCGCTATCCGACACCGCTTTCACTTGGTTTTCGGTGCTCCCGCCAAACTCTGTTCAGACGTGGGATGAATTGGAACAAAAATTCCATGAATACTTTTACACGGGTGGGATAGAACTTAGGCTTTCACACTTGACATCGGTTAGGCAGAAATCTAATGAGAACGTCTCCGAGTACATCAAGCGTTTTAGGGATACTAGAAACCGATGTTTCAGCCTTGGTATTTCAGAAAGGGATTTGGCGGAACTAGCTTTTAATGGGTTGCGTTCTGAGATTAAAGAAATATTAGACAACCGGAACTTTTTAGAGGTTAGCCAAGTCTTGCAGCAGGCTCTGGCCCAGGAAGGTGGGGCCAAAGATAAAAAGTTTATTGAGACGTTTAACAAGCCTAGGGCTGAAATCCACGTCATGGAACACTCCGATGAGGAGGAGTCAGAAGAGGAGGATTCGGCTGACATGTACGTAGCCGAATGAGTTTGGAACGCTAAGAGTAAGCCCATCACGTGCTCCGAGTTATGGTCGTCTCCCACAAAGAATCGGCCTAGTGAGGTCAAGTACTCATTTGACATAACTAAGTGTGATAAAATATTTGATTTTCTCTTAAAGAACCAGCTTCTCAGGTTTCCTAAAGGTCAAGTCATTGCATCTACCGTTGAGTTGAAGAAACATCCATACTGTAAGTGGCATGAATCACATTCACATAATACTAATGACTGCAATGTTTTTCAACGGTAGGTTCAATCGGCCATAGAAGAAGGATGATTGAAAATAGACCACAATCCAAAGATGAAGCTAGACAAAGATCCCTTCCTCGTCAACGCCGTTGACCTCGGTGAGAAGAAGGTGTTGATTCGGCCAGAACAGGCCGAGTCGACTAAAGGGAAGACGGTAATTGTTGGAGAACCACGCACGCGCACACTCATACCTAAGAACCCCGAGGTAGGAGTGTGTAAACAAAACATCAGCATTCCTTCGACTAAGGCTCGCAAGAGGCCGAAGGTAACATACAAGATGTTGTTGAACAAACATCAAAGAAAAGCCAAGGAAACAGGCCCCCGTGCCAAAAAAACTAAGTCAGCCGAAGGGCCCAAGGCATCCGAAGGGTGACTTCGGACCGCAATGGCTGAACCCTCCGCACGGTGACCTCGGGCCAAAGTGGCCCGACAATCCATATAGTGGCTTCAGACCTCAGTGGCCGAACCCCCCCTGTATGGCAGCTTTGGACCCCAGTGGTCGAACCCCATGCGAAACAAGTTCGGCCCCCAATGGCCTAATCCCGCACCACTTTGGACAAACCCTTCGACAGGAGGCTTCGGCCTGCACTAGCCGAACGTACCTCTGGCATGGTAGGACCCCTCACTGACATGGTCTGAGACACCGTCAACTCTGTCGAACCCCCCTCCGAGTAGTGGGTTCGGCTCATAGTTGGCAAGGCCACTAGAGCTGCCATTGCCTCCACCGTAAAACTGGGCAGGGATTCTGTGGGCTCCGTATGTATCACAGCCAGAGTACCCTCCACAACCTAACGCTATGCCTTGTTTTCCTTTAGAATATTATGAATGGCAGGGACAAACAGACGTAGCGGAGGGAGGCATCGTCCACAGGCTGTTCATGGTACCTCCAAATCATCCCGTGCAGAGCGAAGTCGAAGAATACAAGCGCAAAGAGGTCGAGGATAGGGAATCTGAAGCTATCATAGTCAGAGTAGGGTCTCAGGAAGTCCCAATCCCAAAGGCCTTATCGCTGAAGTTTGACGGAGGTAAGTCCCCTATTTCGGGCGAAGCTCGCGCCGGAGTCTGGTCCGATTGGCCAAACGAGGTTGGTCCGACTGCTGGGATCCGTAGCGAAGGCCCCTCCGGATACAGAGTGCACAAGGCCAAGGTGGGCAGGACCACTTCGGCTAAAGTTGACAAGAACTAGGCAGTGGCACCTAGCACTAAGCCACAACCATCTTGGGCACCTCCAGGGTTGTCCAAATCACAAAAGAGACGTTTGCAATGACTACGGGCATAGGAGATGCGCAAGAAGAAAGCAGAGGTTGAGCGCGACACTATTTTTGAAGAAATTGTTGGACCGAAAACGGCGACCAGAGGGGGGGTGAATGGGAGCTTTTAAAATTTCAGGCTAAAGACTTAGCCTTCGGTTCTGTTCTGTCTTCTGCGGAACAGGCTTCGAACACAACCTTCGAAGGTCTGGTTCGGAGGTACTTCGACAGCTCCGAACACAGGCTTCGCAGGAACAAAAGTTCGAAGCCAAGAAGACTTCGCTCCACTATCAACCCTCGAGAATCTACTCTGCTAAGTCAGTGCAGGCTCCGCACACGAGGTGCTTCGAGCAGGCTTCGCACTTCACCCTTCTCACGAGTGGACAGCCCTCTGAGGACTTCGACCAAGTACTTAGCGACAGCAACTGGTGCTGGGCTTCGTACGCGAAGGTCTACAGGCACACAAAACGAACTATGCTAAGAGGTACGACACAAGAAGCAAAACGGGCCTCGGTCAGGGCTACGCTAGTAAGCAGCGAGGTTGCACCTCCTGTTACACAGAGCGAATGCACACTGACAAAACACACTTCGCACGAAAAACAACCTTCGCCTCAACAGGCTTCGGTGCACTAAACCAGCGAAGTATGCAAAGCAAGCTCAAGCAAAAAGCACAAGAAAAACAGGGCTTCGCCGCTTGAACAAGGAACACTGAAAATGAACTCAGGATGTATTCAATCGAAGTGTGTGGCTACAGGAGCTCAACAGTAAATGCTCAAAGTGTTAAATGTTACCTACCGAGCCCCCATATTTATAGCCCACGGCTTCATCCTAAGGAAGTGACTACATTACCCCTAGGGTTTACAACAGATTTGTCTCTACAGAACTAAGGGGTACAAAAGGTAGTCCACCTTTATTTTGGAGGCTTCTCTGTCAGCTGCAGAGGGGACAGTGTCAGTCTTTTTCAGAACAGACAGTGTCAGCCTTTACAGTGTTGACTTCTGGAACCTCCCTTCGCACGCGAGGGGTGCGGAAGCTTCGGCGAGAAGCCTGCAGCCTATTGGCCTTCGCTCCGCCGAAGAAGTCCTTCGATACAGTGACGGTTTTGAGCCGAAGCCGTCAAAGCCCTTGGGCCTTCGCACCACCACCTCCGGAGTGGACCACCACGGCTTCGCAGCTACTCCCAGCTCGAACACCGTCCGTCCGTGTACCGAAGCCATGCATAGCCGAAGTACCACAAGTCATCCTCACTCCGAAGCCCCACCTTCGGAGTACCACCCTTCGAAGTCCCTCCTTCGTCCAAGGCCTCCGCATGAAGCATTCCATGAGCACTCTGTCGCAGTGCCTCACTCCGAGCACACTCCTCGACGAGCCTCACCCGGACCATGCCTTCGATGCGCCTCGACTTCTGAGACCTTCGTCGGGTACCTTCGAGTGTCTCCCTCCGGAGCACACTTCGAACCCTTGCCTCCGCAGAGGACTTGTTCCATCCAACTCCGAAGTCACTCCATCCGGAGTACCTTCGAAGTGCCTCCCCTCCGAGGACTTTGTCTCGGAGTACCTTCAGCCGGAGCCACGCTCCGCACTCTCTACCTTCACCTGGCACGACTCGACCCGAGGACCGACCCGGACCACCTTCGCAGCCACCGTGACGGAGCTCCCCGCTCCCCTGGCATCAAGCCTCCCGCTTGACCCAAGTTCACCTGGCTCGAACCTTGTCCGTCGCCTCCGAAGTCCCTGCGCACCACAGACAAGCAAACAAGTGTATCCAGTACTCCGGAGACCTCTCCGGGTTAGCAACCTCCGGCACACACTCCGGTGTACCGCCCAAAGTACCGAAGCCATCGGTACGAACCCAGTCATCGTGTACTGCCGGACCCCTCCGACAGGCACACTCCGCTGCACAGCTGCAGCAAGCAAACACCGAACACACTTCGGTGAGACACCTCCGAACATCCTTCGGAGGTACAACCTCCGAAGCCCCTCCGGAGGTACCCTTCGAACAGAGGGTAAAAAGCCTGTCAATCACTCATCACAAAACACCGAAACCAACCCTTGGTTTCTCAATCTCCCCCTTGATGAGTGCATTGACAACCAAATCGAAGTTCAAGAAAATGTAAAAATTGTCAGCACACAAGTGACCATAAAAACTCAGAAAAGAGCCAAAGCATGTCACTTGATAAAAGAATTTTTCTCCCCCATTGTAAAAGAAGTAAAAGCCCTTTTTGGCAAATCTCCCCTTGATAAGAACTCCCCCTGAGTTAAGCAAATTTTTCTCCCCCTTTATGTCAAAAATCTCTCCCCCCTTTTAGAAATTATGCCTTCTTGCGGCAGAGAACATAGCAAATCTCTCCCCCTTTGGCAATGCAAGCATCAAGGAGCATTCAAAAGATGCAAAGCTTCGAAATGAAATAGAATTGCAAAGACATATAGTGCAAAAATATGCCAGCAGTAACATCAATGATCATGTGCTCAGCTCAATTGAACATTCTGTGAAACAAGATGATGGCATGTGATTTTGTCATTTGTGAAATAAAAGCATCACCACTTAATCATAGCAGCTAGACATGTGAAGGCAAGGACTGCGCAAAGCTAACAAATTCTACCTTAGACAGACAAGTCTTGTTCAAAAGGAGCTGAGAAGGCAACCTTGATGATCAATTAATTTTGTTGTTCTTTTTCTTAATGCCAGGGGTTATTTGTTTGTCCACCTTATACTTTCCAATCAAGCCAAGCCTAGGCAAGAAAGCCATCTGAAGCTTAAGGCGGTGATTTTGGCATACACTACACTATCCCAGTTCAGACCACAGTGCAATGGTAAGCAGTCTAGAATAGAGTAGTGCTACAAACAAACCCTCCTGGATCTTTTCATTTAAACCAGGCAAATCATGGATTTTTGATTTTGATTCAGATGAATGAAATATTTGATGAATATCCATGAATACAGAACACATTTTCAAGTTGCAAATTTCAGCATTCAAGGAACAGTGTCTTGCTGTCAAGTAGATAAAGGATAGCTAAAAGCAGTCCTGCCTAAACAAGCTAGATACACAATTGAGCAATGAGCAAGTTTTGATTTTAGAAAAATAAAGCATCATGCACAATCAATGTTCCAGACATATTTCATAGAGCTGAGCTGTCATGATTTCTTTGAATTAAAAGCAGGCATATAATAGCAAAAGATGTAAGTGCAATTTCACACATAATGAGCATATGCAAGACAATTGAAATCAGCTCCCCCTCACAAAATGCCGTAGGGATGACAAATACCAAGTTCCCCACGCAAGTAAGCAAAGCGAGAAGCATCGAGGGGTTTTGTAAAAATGTCGGCAAGCTGGTGTTGGGTATCAACATATTGAAGTTCAATATCACCCTTCTCATTGTGATCTCTGAGAAAATGATACCGTACATCAATGTGTTTGGTTCTGGAGTGCTGAACCGGGTTGTTTGCAATACAAATAGCACTAGTGTTATCACAGAAAAGTGGAACACTCTTATAATCTAACCCAAAATCCCGCAAAGTGGAAATCATCCACAAAATCTGAGAGCAACAGCTAGCTGCAGCAACATATTCGGCCTCAGCCGTCGATTGTGCAACACTAGACTGTTTGCGGGAAGACCAGCAAACCAGAGACGTACCCAGAAAATGACAAGTACCAGAGGTACTCTTCCTATCAATTCTACACCCAGCAAAATCCGCATCTGAATAACCTCTAAGACATAAAGATGAAGACGATGAATACCATATGCCAAATTCAAGGGTGTGTTTGAGATACCTTAGAATGCGCTTAACCGCTTGGCGGTGCGAAGCTCGTGGCGAAGCTTGAAAACGAGCGCACAGACACACAGCGAAGTGTATGTCCGGCCTCGTGGCAGTCAAGTAGAGGAGGGAGCCGATCATGCTCCGAAACTCCTTCTTATCTACGGCTTCTCCATCTTCGTCAGGGTCCAATGCTACAGATGTAGCCATTGGAGTGACGAGGGGCTTCGCATCGGACATGTCGAACTTCTTGAGCAGGTCCTTGGTGTACTTTGTCTGGTGGACAAAAGTACCTTGTTTGCTTTGCTTGATTTGCAAACCAAGGAAAAAGGTGAGTTCACCCATCATTGACATTTCAAACTCCCTGCTCATGGTATCTGCAAACTCGGCAACCAAAGCATGAGAAGAGCCACCAAAGATGATATCATCCACATAAATCTGAACTAGGAGGAAATCTTTGCCATGCTTGAGAGTAAACAATGTTTTATCAACAGAGCCCATCAAATACCCTCGCTCAAGCAGAAAAGACTTAAGTCTATCATACCAAGCCCGAGGGGCCTGCTTGAGTCCATAAAGAGCCTTATGAAGTTTAAGGACTTTATGTGGGTACTTGGGGTTTTCAAAACCAGGGGGTTGTTTTACATAAACATCTTCACCTATGAAGCCATTAAGAAAAGCACTTTTGACATCCATTTGATAGAGTTTGAATCCCCGAGATGTCGCAAAGGCAAGCAAAATCCTAATGGCCTCAAGGCGAGCAACAGGTGCAAAAGTTTCAGTAAAATCAATCCCTTCTAGTTGAGAAAAGCCCTGAGCTACAAGTCTGGCCTTATTTCTAACAATTGTCCCATCCTCCCCTTGTTTATTTTTGAAAATCCATTTTGTGCCAATGAAATGAACATTTGGTGGAGGATCAACTAAAGTCCAGACTTGGTTTCTCTCAAAATTTTCAAGTTCCTCATGCATGGCATTGATCCAACTAGAATCAGAAAGTGCATGACTAACATGTAAGGGCTCGAAAGAAGCAACAAAAGCAGCATTAGTGAAATGGGCATGAGAACGAGTTACCCTTTGATCAAGCTCACCAATGATCTGCTCGGGAGGGTGCATCCTTTGGACATAATGTGGAGCCTCGCGGCGGGATGCAGTCTCCCCCTCAACTTGTGCGTTGGTGTGGTCCAAGATGACCGATGTTGAGGTGGTCGCTTCGGGACCTCGTGCCGAAGTAGTTGAAGCGGGGTCAGCTTCGGGGGTTGATGTCGAGGGTAGTAGGGGTTCATCCTCGAATTCTCCGGGATCTTCTTCTTCGAATAAGGTCTGTTCCATGTCGTGTTCATTTGCCTGTTCAAGAGCAGAACTAACAGAGAGGGTTGATTCATCAAAAGTCACATCACATGACTCGATGACAGTGTTAGTTTCCAAGTTATAAACACGATAGGAATGACCATGAGTAGTATAACCCAAAAAGATCCCGTCAGAAGATCGCGACTCAAATTTATCCAAGTTACCACGTTTTAGGATAAAGCAGCGACAGCCAAAAACCCGAAGATGAGTAACCTTGGGCTGTCTCCCAAAACGTAGTTCATAAGATGTCAAGTTTAAAATTGAGCGCAAGAAAATTCGGTTTGAGATGTAGCAAGCAGTGTTCATGGCCTCAGCCCAGAATTTTCTAGGAGTCCTATGCTCATCAAGCATCGTCCTAGCCATCTCAACCAAAGTGCAGTTTTTCCTCTCAACAACACCATTCTGTTGAGGAACCCGCGGAGCAGAGAATTGATGTTCTATGCCATGCTCCATGCAAAAATCAACAAAGAGACTATTTTTGAACTCGGTGCCATTATCGCTTCGAATGAATTTTAATGCACCAGGGAGTTCAGTAAAAAGTCTCAAACCCAAGCTCCGAAAGTGTGAAAACACTTCATCCTTGCTGGCAAGAAAGAAGACCCAAGAGTAGCGAGAGAAATCGTCGACAATAACAAGTACATACCACTTGCCGCCTAAAGAACTAACCCGAGAAGGACCTATAGTGTCCATATGGAGAAGTTCTCCGGGCTGTTCAGTCATCACTGTGGTGACTGGCGAATGCGAAGCGGCAATCATTTTTCCATGTCGACAGGGAGCGCAAACTAAATTCTTCTCAAACTTGAGCTTGGGCAATCCTCGGATCAAACCTAGGGCGCTCAGACGAGCAAGCAACTCAAAGCTCATATGCCCTAGTCTCCTATGCCACTTCCAAAGCTCAGAAGTCGAATGTGCAACAAGACAATGAGAAGAACCAGACGACTCTGAAAAATCAGCTCCAAAAACTCTCCCAACTCTAAAGATCTTACAAACCACAACGCCATCCGAGTTGAGCACTTGCGAAGTATCGCGATGAAATCGCACTTCGAAGCCCTCATCAAGTAACTGAGATACAGACAGCAAATTGTATCCCAGGTTTTCAACCAAAGCAACATCTTTGAGAGTGAAGTTTGAATTAATTCTTACCACACCTTTACCTTTCACTCTACTCCTTCGATTGTTTCCGAAGGTGATATGTTCCCTTTGCTTGGTTGTGGTGAGGCTGGAGAACCAAGCTGCATCTCCGGTCATGTGGCGCGAACAACCGGAGTCCATGATCCACGTGCCCTCCAAGCCTCGACCTGTCGCCTACACATGATAAGAATGTCTCGATCGCTCAGTGCTGGGGTGAGTAAAATAATGACGAGGCATCCAGCACTGAGTGACACGAGTAGTAGGCACAGTAAAAGTAGACGGTCTACGCACATAAAAATCAGAATGATGCAAAGTGCGAGGTCTACCTACATGCAAAGAACGCAAAGCATGTCGAGGTCTCCTACTCTGACGAGGTACAAAGCTACTCGCCCGAGGTCTACCACCATATGGAACATGGTGAACACCTCGAGGAGCAAAACCTCTCCGAGAAGCACGATGAGCCTCAAAAACAGGACGAGAGTAATACTCAGACTCATGCATACCTAAAGATGGGTAATGCCTGTCCTGATAGCTCATCGCCTGTGCACGTCGCTCATCCTTGATGCGACGGAAACAGAAACCAATCAAATGACCCGCCCGCTGACAATAAGAACAATGAAACACTCTCCTAGGGGCACTCTCATGGGTCACAGGAGAAATTCTCACAGGCTCCTTGGGTTTCTTTTGAGTGGTTTTCTTGGGAGGATTTTTCTTGGTAGGAGGAGTGGTTTTCTTTGGTGGATGGGTAGGCTTTTTGGCTGATGGGGTGTCCAACAGAGCTCTCTCTTTCTCTAGGGTGGTAGGAGAGGTAAAAACAGTTTTGGTCTTACTGTCTGAAGCTATCCTCTCAAAACCCAAACCTAGAGCTACCCCGGCTCTGTCGGCACACAACTTGGTCTTGGCCAAGAGCAAATCCATCCTACCCTTCCCTTCAGTGCATTTATTCACCACAGAAAGAAGGTATTCATTTTCGGACATGAGGTTTTCAGCTCGCTCTCTAACAGTGCCTAGCTGGTCCTTAAGGGTAATGCAAGTGTCACACACAGGCTGCACATCCTTAGAACTACCGGCCCTCTCCAATCTAGCCTCTAAATCATGAACATGCTTATCACGTAAATTAATGCTATCGCGTAATAAAGAGCAGTTCATGCAATCAATTATATCATGAGGTCTAGAATCCACCTCCAAAAGCTGCTTCTGTGCAGTCTCAAGCTCAGAAAGAGTTTGAGCATGTACAGAACGCAACTGAGCAAGCTCACTCATGACAACAGAACATGATTCACATTCAGCATCATCAAATTTAGACTTAAGCATGGCATATTCAGTAGATACAGATTCTAGCCTAAGTCTAAGGTCTTTTCTTTCTCTAGCGGCTTGCACAAGTAATCTATCCTGACCAAGCACTACTTCATTCAGCTCATCTAATTTAATTAGAAGCTGGTCAGATGATAGGTTTACCTCAGATGAGTCAAGCTCATCGCCGCTGTGATCGCTGTCGGCCATGAAGCAAAGGCCGGTGAAATCACGTCCCTTCTTGTCCTTCTTGTCCAAATTTCCCTAGCAGTCCTAAGGTGCTGCACCCTATCAAACTCACTCCGACTCAAACCAATGAACAGTATGTTCCTTGCCTTCGAGTTGGCAATATACTGATCTTTTTCAGTTTGAGTGGTGCGGGTATCAGGGATGGAGTATTGTGAGTCCACAATCTCCCAAATTGCATTTCCTTGGCTTAACAAGTAAGCCTCCATGCGCACCTTCCAGTATGCAAAATCTGTCCCATCGAACAGAGGAATTTTACTGCCTCTATCCATGTCGCCAAAAGATCACAAAACCGGTTAAGGTCAACTGGTGATCTTAACCTGCTCTGATACCAATTGTTGGACCGGAAACGGCGACCAGAGGGGGGGTGAATGGGAGCTTTTAAAATTTCAGGCTAAAGACTTAGCCTTCGGTTCTGTTCTGTCTTCTGCGGAACAGGCTTCGAACACAACCTTCGAAGGTCTGGTTCGGAGGTACTTCGACAGCTCCGAACACAGGCTTCGCAGGAACAAAAGTTCGAAGCCAAGAAGACTTCGCTCCACTATCAACCCTCGAGAATCTACTCTGCTAAGTCAGTGCAGGCTCCGCACACGAGGTGCTTCGAGCAGGCTTCGCACTTCACCCTTCTCACGAGTGGACAACCCTCTGAGGACTTCGACCAAGTACTTAGCGACAGCAACTGGTGCTGGGCTTCGTACGCGAAGGTCTACAGGCACACAAAACGAACTATGCTAAGGGGTACGACACAAGAAGCAAAACGGGCCTCGGTCAGGGCTACGCTAGTAAGCAGCGAGGTTGCACCTCCTGTTACACAGAGCGAATGCACACTGACAAAACACACTTCGCACGAAAAACAACCTTCGCCTCAACAGGCTTCGGTGCACTAAACCAGCGAAGTATGCAAAGCAAGCTCAAGCAAAAAGCACAAGAAAAACAGGGCTTCGCCGCTTGAACAAGGAACACTGAAAATGAACTCAGGATGTATTCAATCGAAGTGTGTGGCTACAGGAGCTCAACAGTAAATGCTCAAAGTGTTAAATGTTACCTACCGAGCCCCCATATTTATAGCCCACGGCTTCATCCTAAGGAAGTGACTACATTACCCCTAGGGTTTACAACAGATTTGTCTCTACAGAACTAAGGGGTACAAAAGGTAGTCCACCTTTATTTTGGAGGCTTCTCTGTCAGCTGTAGAGGGGACAGTGTCAGTCTTTTTCAGAACAGACAGTGTCAGCCTTTACAGTGTTGACTTCTGGAACCTCCCTTCGCACGCGAGGGGTGCGGAAGCTTCGGCGAGAAGCCTGCAGCCTATTGGCCTTCGCTCCGCCGAAGAAGTCCTTCGATACAGTGACGGTTTTGAGCCGAAGCCGTCAAAGCCCTTGGGCCTTTGCACCACCACCTCCGGAGTGGACCACCACGGATTCGCAGCTACTCCCAGCTCGAACACCGTCCGTCCGTGTACCGAAGCCATGCATAGCCGAAGTACCACAAGTCATCCTCACTCCGAAGCCCCACCTTCGGAGTACCACCCTTCGAAGTCCCTCCTTCGTCCAAGGCCTCCGCATGAAGCATTCCATGAGCACTCTGTCGCAGTGCCTCACTCCGAGCACACTCCTCGACGAGCCTCACCCGGACCATGCCTTCGATGCGCCTCGACTTCTGAGACCTTCGTCGGGTACCTTCGAGTGTCTCCCTCCGGAGCACACTTCGAACCCTTGCCTCCGCAGAGGACTTGTTCCATCCAACTCCGAAGTCACTCCATCTGGAGTACCTTCGAAGTGCCTCCCCTCCGAGGACTTTGTCTCGGAGTACCTTCAGCCGGAGCCACGCTCCGCACTCTCTGCCTTCACCTGGCACGACTCGACCCGAGGACCGACCCGGACCACCTTCGCAGCCACCGTGACGGAGCTCCCCGCTCCCCTGGCATCAAGCCTCCCGCTTGACCCAAGTTCACCTGGCTCGAACCTTGTCCGTCGCCTCCGAAGTCCCTGCGCACCACAGACAAGCAAACAAGTGTATCCAGTACTCCGGAGACCTCTCCGGGTTAGCAACCTCCGGCACACACTCCGGTGTACCGCCCAAAGTACCGAAGCCATCGGTACGAACCCAGTCATCGTGTACTGCCGGACCCCTCCGACAGGCACACTCCGCTGCACAGCTGCAGCAAGCAAACACCGAACACACTTCGGTGAGACACCTCCGAACATCCTTCGGAGGTACAACCTCCGAAGCCCCTCCGGAGGTACCCTTCGAACAGAGGGTAAAAAGCCTGTCAATCACTCATCACAAAACACCGAAACCAACCCTTGGTTTCTCAGAAATCCGCCCTCGACCAACTACAAGACAGGTATGGAGGATGAAGCCGGTTGAGACGACCAACTCGGCTCCTAGTCTGAGCAACGACGACGACGACATGCTCGACGTCGACTACTCGCTTGTCTCCGAGGGGCCTGCACCCCAAGCGATGGACATCAACGTCGTCACGCTGCCCACCGAGTTTGCTCTGCCGTAGGACGAGACCAAGGTCGCTCAATTGAACCTCGGCCCATGCAACGCTATTTTTGAGAAGCCCGAGGACTCGACTCACCATCTGAAGCCTATCTACGTCATAGGTCACATTGACAGAAAGCCGATTTCCCGGATGCTTGTTGATGGTGGCGCCATTGTTAACCTAATGCCCTACTCGCTGTTGAAGAAACTTGGCAGGGACAAGGATGATCTGAAGAAGACTAACTTGATGCTCAACGGTTTCAATGGCGAGAGTTCCGAGGCCAAGGGTGTTCTCTCAATGGAGTTGACAGTGGGCAACAAGACGTTGCCAACATCATTTTTCGTCGTCGATGTACAAGGTAACTACAACGTGCTTCTTGGGTGCGACTAGATTCATGTGAATTGCTGCATTCCTTCTACTCTGCACTAGTGCCTAATTCAGTGGGACGGGGATGAAGTAGAAGTCATTCCCGCAGATACTTCGGCCCAAGTGGCATTGGCCGATGTATCAGTTGACGCCGTTCACAACAAGGTAGAGTGTCTGTCGGGTAGAGATCTTTCAGATTAAGATTTTGTTAGCGTGTCCGGAGGACGTTTTGTACCAGTGTCTGTAAAGCCGGCTGGTGTAGCATGGTTGTTTTTATATTAGTAGTCATGTCTATCAAGAGTAATCTGGATTGGCTAAAGTCTCATGTAGAGCAGTATCGGTCTGCTAAAGATGGTATTGCCGAGGCCATCGAGGATTTTAGCGAAGTAGAGAAATTAGGGCAAGGTTTTGCATCAGCCGATCCCTTATAAGGAGTTGACATAGGAGATGGTGGCATCTCGAGGCCGACTTTTGTAAACCAACATTTACAACCTGATGAAAAGGCCGAAGTAATAAAGTTGCTTTGGTCGTATGTCGATTGTTTCGCATGGGAGTATAGCGAGATGTCGGGACTAAGCCGCGAGCTCGTGGAGCATCGGCTATACATAAAGTCTGGATTTAGGCCCTATAAACAGCCTCCTCGTCGCTTTAATTCGGACGTAAATGACCAAGTTAAGGAAGAAGTAGAGCGACTGCTCAAAGCTAGATTTATTAGGTCATGCAGGTATGTGGAATGGGTCGCTAACATTGTTCCTGTAGAGAAGAAAGGGAGCAGCAAGATACGAGTATGTCTTGATTTCAGGGACCTGAACAAGGCCACTCTGAAGGACGAGTATCCAATGCCGATAGCCGACATGCTAATTAACGATGCTTTAGGGCACAAGGTACTAAGTTTTCTTGATGGCAATGCTTGTTATAATCAAATCTTTATGGTCGAAGAGGACGTCTACAAGACAGCCTTTCGGTGCCCTGGTTTTGTCGGTTTATTCGAGTGGGTCGTTATGACTTTTGGTTTGAAGAATGCTAGTGCCACATATCAGTGTGCTATGAACTTGATCTTTCATGACTTGCTAGGAGTTATGTTAGAAGTTTACATTGATGATGTCGTAGTCAAATCGGATGCTATGGGAAACCATTTAGCTGATTTGAATGCTGCTTTTGATAGGATGTGGCACTATGGTTTAAAAATGAACCCACTCAAATGTGCTTTTGGCGTGTTGGTGGGTAAGTTTTTAGGTTTCATGATTCATGAAAGATGCATAGAGATTGATCCTAAGAGGCTTGAGAAGATGAGAAACGTTACGGCACCGACATGCAAAAAAAATATGCAGAAGTTGCTAGGCAAGATGAATTATTTACGTCGCTTTATATCTAACTTGTCTGGCAAGATTGATGCCTTTGTCCTCATACTCTGGCTAAAGAACGAGGTCGAGTTCACTTGGGGGGCAAGCCAGCAAAGCACCTTTGAGAAAATCAAGGAGTGTTTGTCATCGCTGCCAGTGGTGAGAGCACCCAAAGCTGGGATTCCATTTCGGCGATACATCGCTGCTGAAGATAGCATGATCGGGGCCATGCTAACCCAGGAGGTAGAAGGAAAAGAGTACATCATCACGTTCTTGAGCCACCACCTGCTGGACGCCGAGATTAGGTACGCGTTTGTGGAACATTTATGTTTACCACTTTACTACGCGTGTACCAAATTGCGCCACTATCTTCTCCCAACTACATGTGTTGTCGTTTGCCAAACCGATGTTATAAAACACATGTTACAAAAGCCGATTCTAAGCGGAAGAATCGGAAAATAGGCTTACGCTTTGATTGAATATGATTTGGCCTATGAACCTCTAAGAGCTATGAAAGGTCAGATCGTAGCCACTTTATAGGTTATCACCACATATACGTCAGTTGGAGCGACAATATTGCTTTGATTGAACTAATGTCATGGAAACTTTACTTTGATGGTTCAGCTTGCAAAAATGGACGAGGTAATGGAGTGGTCCTCATATCACCTAGCGGAGCGCACTTTGAAACCTTGGCTCACTTAGAATTTCACTCTACCAACAACCAAGCTCAATATGAGGCTTTACTGCACGGGCTTGAATTGTTAGAGTCCATGGGTGTTAAACATGTTCATGCGCATGGTGATTCCCTGTTAGTGGTGCAACAAGTGGCTAAGAGTGCTCAATGTTTTAATGGCTTGCTAAACAGCTACTTAGATAAGTGCCTGGACATAGTTGCTACTTTTGATGACTTCAAAATTTCTCATATGTCAAGAGAGGCCAATTCAGTTGCAAATGACTTGGCTCAGCAAGCATCTGGTTACCAAGTCAGGAGGGGAAAATTTTCTGTACAGGAGAACCTGATATTTGGTCTCACAGACGAAGCCAGTGACTTCGGGCAGGCGCACCCTTCGGGTCAGACCCCTCCGGCTGCTGGAGACTACCGCGCACCGAGGTCCTGAGACCGGAGTACTCTGCTTCTACCGAAGGGTCTGGCAAGCCAGAGACTGTGAGCCAAAGTCCTCAGGACAGTGAGGGCCTCCAGTAGCCCGGACCCTCCAGCAGGGAGCTTCGGCCTGATGCGTTCCGCGTAGCTAGTCTAGCCAGGCTTCGGCAAAAGCTAGAAGGGTTCGGAGGGCACTCCGAAATCAATAGCTTAGGCATTGTTTTAGGGAGCGAGATAACGAAACCCTCAGAAGTCCACAAAGGCGATTGGAGAACTCCAATCATCCAGTATTTGAGAGACCCTAGCCAAAGGGTTGATCGAAAAGTTCGGTGGCAGGCGTTTAAGTTTGTGTTGCTAGATGATACACTATATCGCCGAACTATTGATGGAGTATTGCTGAAGTGTTTAGACAATGAACGGTCCCAGGTAGCTACGGGAGAAGTCCATGAAGGACTTTGTGGCACTCATCAGTCGGCCCAGAAAATGAGTTGGATTCTCAAAAGAGCGGGTTTCTATTGGCCGACTATGACTGAGGATTGTTTTAAGTATTATAGAGGGTGTGAAGCGTGTCAGAAGTTCGGCAATATTCAATTAGCTTCTACTTCATTACTTAACCCTATTGTCAAGCCATGGCCGTTCTGAGGTTGGGGTTTAGACTTCATCAGCCGAATTCACCCTCCTTCCTCAAAAGGGCATCAGTTTGTGCTGATGGCGACAGATTACTTCACCAAGTGGACCGAGGCCGTACCTCTCAAGAACATGACTCACAATGAGGTAATTGACTTTATCTTGAAGCACATCATACATAGATTCGGTATTCCTCAAACTCTCACTATAGATCAAGGTAGTTCATTTGTTTCTAAAGAAGTGAGGGACTTTGCCGAATATTATGGTATTAAGTTGATAAACTCTTCGCCCTACTATGCTCAGCCAATGGTCAGGCCGAGTCTAGTAATAAAATAGTGATTAAGCTCATTAAGAAGAAATTGAAGAGTTCCCTAAAAGGTGGCATGAAATGCTCTCCGAGGCGCTATGGGCTTGTAGAATTTCAAAGCACGGTGCTACCAAAGTTAGTCCATATGAGTTGGTATATGGGCAAGAAGCCGTTCTACCTATAGAAGTAGATCTTGGCTCTTTAAGAGTATTAAAGAAAGATGGCTTATTGGTCGACGAGTATGAGACCCTTTTGAAAGACAATCTAGAAGAAGTGACCGATAAGAGATTGAGGGCTTTAGAAGATGTAGAAGTAGACAAGAGGAGAGTAGCTAAAGCCTACAATAATAAGGTTAAACCAAAATCGTTTCAAGTAGGTGAGTTGGTTTGGAAGACGATTTTACCTTTAGGCACTAAGAGTCCCAAGTTTGGTAAATGGTCACCTAGTTGGGAAGGCCCTTTCAAAATAGCTGAAATCGCTCCTGGCAATGCATATGTGTTAGAATCTCTACAAGGAGAGCAGTTTCAAAGAGCTTTGAATGGTAGATACTTGAAAGGTATTTCCCAAGTGTGTGGCAAACAGAGTAAAAGGTGTCGAAAGGCCAATATGGAAGGTATCTTCTTTAGCTCGTTGTGCTTTTAGTTCACTTAGTTCACTAAAAGGCAGGGGGCATATGTTGATAGCAAAAAATGGCATCAATGGTTAAGATTGTTAAAATATCAATTTTGATAATTTGGGCTGAAAATACACATGTCTCCGGTCAGGCCAAAGCCCTACAGGGCCGAAGGACCATTGGGCTATGAGCTCTAGAAGCTTCCATCCAACCCACGGCCTTCATCCAAGAGGCCTTCGGAGGCCCACGCCGTCGAAGCTTCGGCCCGAGGAGCAGGCTTAGATGGGCCTGGCCGAAGGCCCACTTCGGGCAGAGATAGAGTTGGACCCGATTCTGGCAAAGTGTTTATCTCTATTCAGCCGAATTATAGCAGATTAGATTAGAGGTCTAGCCCTATAAGTATAGAGGCGAAGCTAGTTCAGAGCCCCCCTGACAAAATCAACCACAATTGGTCAGCATCTCCTCCCTGCACATACAAGACAAGACAAAACAAGAACGCGACGCACCACCGAAACTCTCGGCAGCTGTTGGGGGAAAATACTCCATCTTCAGGGCTATTGTTATGACAAGATAAAGATGATTGAATAAAAGGTTTAGAGCATCTAGATCCGGAGGTCCTTTGGATCAAGTCCAAAGGATGAAGGCGAACGCTAGTTCGAAGTATATCTTCGAACATGGACTCTTCAGAGAGCTTCTTTGCTAGCTAGGATGGAAGACTTATCTTCTTTCTGATTAGATTAGTCTTTTATCATTTTAGCCCTATTAAGGGTACCGAATAGTTTCCACTATGTCGGTTGTAATAGAGGGGTAAAAAGGTCTTTTCCTTAATGTTTAGGCCTATAAATACCCCCCGTTTTACCCTGTAAAGAGGATGGAAGATTGAGTTATTCAATACGCATCTTCGAACTGTTCTAAGCTATTATCCAATTCGGAGGCTTGAAACGGTTTACTTACAAACACTTCGTTTGCTAGTTTCTAATCTCTCAAAACCTGTTAGCGTAATCTTTTACGCCAACAGCAGCCAAACCTCCATTTCACATCGAAACACTCGATGCACTCAACCAAACTCAATCATTCAACCACTCAGACGCTCATCCTTGTCAATCACTCATCATTCAGACCGAAACCACCCTTGGTTTCTCACTGTATTCTTCGTGGGTTTGCCTGGAAGCCCTCCGATGGCCACTTCGGAATAGTGGTAATCCTTGTTACTTCGCTTGTGAAGTATCCGTTAATCTACGTAATAGATTGCTATCACCTTGTTACTTCGCCTGTGAAGTATCTGCTAATTTGCATAATAGATTGTTATCGCCTTGTTACTTCGCCTGTGAAGTATCCGCTAATCTACGTAACAGATTGCTACCTTCGCCACTAGTGCAACACTTAGCATAATTTGGTCCTCAAGCCGAATTGGTACTTCGAATCCACTCTGTTGCAGGTTTCCATGTTCGGATCTACTTCGTCAGAGGTGTCCGGAGCTAAGAGATTGGTTTCAGAGGTTGCCAGAACACCCTTCGGCAAGACTGCTGCTTTGACCGCATGCTCTGTCAGCAGACTTCGTCACGACAGGCTTTGCCACGCTCATACTCTGCTCCAGACGAAGTCACATTCGCGTGTTGCGCTTGAGTCATTATTCTGTATCTTACTGTATCAGAGACTTCGCACCGAACCCCGCTGTTCGAAGGTGATTGTCGTGTCCAGATCCGTTCGGAGTTCATCTTCGGCCAGATCAGTCCGAACGTTGAAGATACCCTTCGCACCATACTTCGAAGCAGACAGGCTCCGACAGGTTTGCTGATTTATTCTGTCTAATATATTTCTTTCGGCTAATTGGATTATTTTTGTGTGATCTGATTGCCTGGCGACTCCACCCCCCTTACCACGGCTAAGGGTAGTCAGAACTCGACTTCGGTGTTGTGTTACACTTAGGTTTGTCCCTAAGTATCCACACACTTTTGGATCGTCGAACTGACCCAAGTGCGGGGGCACGTTTTCGTGTCAACACCTAGCAACTCCATTACCCTTACAACCATTAAGGATTCATCGGAATGTGACGTCGACACCTCGTCACGCTTAGGTTTTTCCCTAAGTATCTGTGGGCTTTTGGATCGTCGAACTAACCCAAGTGTGAGGGCGCATTTTTGTGTCAACAGATTTTGCTCTCTCCTTATTATAAGGTCTAGCCACTTTTCTTTTGTCTCTTTCTATTGCCTCTAGAGCTCTTAATCTCTTATCGGTCACTTCTTCTAAATTATCCTTCAAAAGAGTTTCATACTCATCGACCGATAAGCCATCATGCTTAAGTAATCTCAATGAGTCAAGATTCACCTCTACAGGTAAAACGACTTCTTGTCCATACACCAACTCATATGGACATACCTTGTTGGTGTCATGCTTTGCAACTCTACATGCCCATACGCTTCAGAAAGTAGTTCATGCCACCTTCTAGGGAACTCTTCATTCTTTTTCTTAATAAGCTTAATCATAGTTTTATTACTAGACTCAATCTGACCATTGTCCTGAGCATAGTATGGTTAATAGTTTATCAACTTTATACCATAAAATTCGGCAAAATCACACACTTCTTTAGAAACAAACAAAGCACCTTGATTTGTAGTAAGAGTTTGAGGAATACTGAATCTATGTATAATGTGCTTCAAGATGAAATCAATTACCTCATTTTGCATCATGTTCTTGAGAGGCACGGCCTCAGGCCACTTGGTGAACTAATCTATAGCCATAAACACGAACCGATGCCCTTTTGAAGAGGAAGGATAAATTTGGCCGATGAAGTCTAAGGCCCAACCTCGGAATGGCCATGGTTTGATAATAGGATTAATTAAAGATGTAGGAGCAAGCTGAATATTACCAAACCTTTGACATGCTTTGCTGGGGAATAGGGGAGCTACGCTAGCCGGCAAATTCAAAATTTCCGCCCTAAAACCCAAGACCCAGGCGCATGTGAGATAATAGATCAGTACCTTCTAGCACTGGACGCACTAGGTGCAACGAAATAAGAGGTTGATGAAGCTCATCAAGCCGATCCTCGCTTTGTCCCGACTATTCATCGCTAATTCAATCGATGAAGAAGTTACCTTCCTCGTGGTGACGGCCACGAGCGTCGCTTTTGGAGCAATGTCTCCACGGAGTCCACACATACAGGGATGAGATCAATCTCACGCCGGCGTGCTAGCATTGGTTGTGAGAGACAGGAGAGATCGCAATCTCAACTCTTGACATCGAGAAGAGGGTGGAGAAGCTTTTGGTGGCTAGGGCTTAGAACTCTTCTAAGGCACCAAAGATCGGATTCCCTAGGTCTCCTCCACCCCTCTTTATATAGTGCCAATAGTGTTAGACCCAAAGCAACCTTGGGCCCAATAGATTAGATCTATTTTCATCCACGTCGGAACTTTTGATCATGTATCAGAACTTCCGATCGGGTAATTTCGGACTCCTATTCTGACACGACAAGGCAACAGATCCAATCTGTTTTGCCCACCTCAGAACTTCCGATACCCCTATCAGAACTTCCAATCAGTACAATATTCCCTAATTCCAAATCGGAACTTCTCACTCGTCGGAACTTCCGATATCATATCGGAACTTCCGAAGCAACATTTGCTCTCTGACTTGAGACCAGAAAGTAGTCGGAACTTCCGATACATGGAATTTTCTTGGGCACAACCATCAATATCCCACTTGCACAAGAACAAATTCTTTGCATGTTTCTCAATCCATCCCCTTAAGTGTGTGACCCGATAGGTTCATACACTAACAGGTGTTCACCGAAAACCATTTCTGACTCACTGATCAATAGCGGTACCTAGCAACACATATTGACCTCCGAAAGCATTCAAAATCAAGTTTTCATGAACCTTGATATATGCAAGCACCAGTCCCTTTACCACCCGTCGTTAGTCAAGCTCAAGGCGAGATATGTGCCACCCTTGTTAGTTAGCTTGACATTTCACTCGATCAAGCATTGGATTCAAATCATGACTAAATCCTTAGTCATAGTGGCATGGCCATGCACTTTTCCAATACAATACCTCGATGGGCCTAGAGACGACTTTCCCGTTATTAGGAGGGGTAAATTCCATCTTGACCGCTCACATTCCAAGACATGTTTCACAACACACCTGAAAATAACTCTTATTACTAACCAGTTACGGAATAGCGTTAGGAAGCATCTAATTATGTCACTACGCATTCTGGAATCAAATGACGATCTCAGGTCTAAGGAATCTGCAGGTACACCATTGATATGACAATTGATGGCACTTTACAATAATAATCCCAATAGTATCTCAAGTGGGTCTGTCCAACACCATGTTCACCAACATGTGTCCACATCACTGATTTGACATCTCTATGTCTATGATCTGTGAAACATGATCATCAATTAGTCAGATGTGCTAATCCATATATCATCACTATCCCACAAGATGACAATATTAGGGACCCTTTTGAACAACATCGTAATAAAGCAAATAGTTTCACATAACAAGTCATACTCATTAATTAAATGGAAACGATGTTTATTCAAGGAACAAGATAACAATTATATCCTACATTAGCATAGACATCACTAGCAATTCCCACATACACATGACTCACTCTCGCAAGTATCTCATACCCATGGAGCTCATATTCTCCACATGCTTGGGCTGTGGAAGCGGCTTAGTCAATGGATCCGCAATGTTCAAATCCATGTGCACCTTGTAAATCTTCACATCACCTCTCTCAATGATCTCGTGGATTAGGTGATATCCCCGAAGTATATGTTTGGAATTCTAGTATGATCTAGGCTCCTTGGCTTGCGCAATGGCACTACTATTATCACAATAGAGGTACACTAGACTAGACGCACTAGAAAAAACACCTAGATCAGAAACAAACTTTCTAATCCAAACGGCCTCCTTCGTAGCTTCTGAAGCGTAGATATACTCAGCTTCTGTTGTAGAATTGGCCACCGCCTCTTGCTTGGAACTCTTCCAACTCACTGCGCCTTCATTGAGGCAGAACACAAAACCAGATTGCGATCAATAATCATCTTTATCGGTCTGAAAGCTAGCATCCGTGTAACCACTTACAATGAGCTCCTCTTCACCACCGTATACCGGGAACATTTCCTCAGTCCTTCTCAAGTACTTGAGGATACTCTTTACTAAAGCCCATTGACTTTCACCCGGGTTCAATTGGTACCTGCTCGTAACACTTAAAGCATATGACACATCTAGGCATGTATATAACATGGCATACATGATGGATCCTATTGTGGAGGCACACGGGATCACACTCATTTTCTCTAGCTCATCAGGTGTCACAACATACTAAGTCTTACTAAGATAAATACCATGTGACATTGGCAAAAACCCTTCTTAGAATTCTACATTTTGAACTGTTTCAAAACCTTGTGAATGTACATACTCTGGCTTGATCCAATTAACCGTTTGGATCTATTTCTATAGATCTTTATGCCCAGAATGTATGCTGCCTCTCCAAGATCTTTCATTGAGAAACTGTTTTCAATGAAGTCTTGACAGCATTCAAGAGAGGAATGTCATTTCTGATCAACGATATGTCATCCACATAAAACACCAGAAATACAAGTGAGCTCCCACTAGCCTTCTTGTAAACACAAGGCTCTTCTTCATTCTTGATGAAGCCAAACCCTTTGACTACCTCAACAAAGCGAAGATTCCAACTCTGAGAAACTTGATTAAATCTATAAATGGACTTTAGCAACTTGCATACTTTCCCAACATTTTCTGGATCATCAAGACCTCCAGGTTGTGTCATGTAAACATCCCCACTTAAGTTTCCATTAAGGAAAGTCGTCTTGACATCCATTTTCCATATCTCATAGTCATGGAACGTGGCAATAGCTAGGAGGATCCATATATACTTTAGCATGGCGACGGACAAAAACATTTCATCATATTCAACACCTTGAATTTTTCTGAAACCTTTTGCCACCAATCGTGTCTTATAGATGTGAACATTTCCATCAACGTCTATCTTTTTCTTGAAGATCCATTTACACTCAATAGTTTTTTACACCATCGGGTGGATCAACCAAGTTCCAAACTTGGTTCTCTCACATGGACTCCAATTCGGATCCAATGGCTCCAAGCCATTTCTCAGAGTCTGGACACATCACTGCTTCCGCATAGGTCTTGGGCTCGTCGTTGTCGAACAACAACACATCGCGATGCCCAGTGGTCAAGAACATGTAACTCTCTAGCGCATGGACAACTCTCCTAGACCTTCGTGGGGTTGGTGCATCTATAATAGGGCCTGCAACTACTTGCGCCTCCTGCTCTTGTTCAGTGTGATCTAAAATACTTTCCAGTAGCTCTCGAACCTCTTCGAGATGCATAGTCCTCCCACTAACCTCTTTCGAGAAACTCCTTCTCATGAAATACGCCATTTGAGCGATAAACACTTTAACCTCTTCTTTATTATAGAAATAATATCCTTTGGTTTCTCTAGGATACCCCACAAAGAAGTACTTGTCAGACTTAGGACTGAGCTTGTCCGACATCATACGTTTGAAATATGCCTCATATCCCCAAATCTTTAGAAAAGACAAACTGGGACGCCTCCCAGACCAAATCTCATATGATATCTTCTCTACTGACTTAGATGGAACTCTATTAATCATGAAAGTTGCGGTTTCAAGAGCGTGACCCCAAAAGGACAATGGAAGATCAGTGTGACTCATCATATACCGCACCATGTCCAACAAAGTGTGGTTTCTCCGCTCGAACACCCCATTCCAATGGGGCGTGCTGGGTGGAGTCGGCTGTGGAACAATTCTACACTGTTTTAGATGGTCCTAAAACTCATGGCTCAAATATTCACCTCCACAATCCAATCATAGAAATTTAATTGTCTTGCAAGTATAATTTTGAACTTAATTTTGGAACTCCTTGATGAACTTTTTGAAGGATTCCCACTTATGCCTCATCAAGTAGACATATCCATATCTACTAAAGTCGTCGGTAAAAGTGATAAAGTACTGGAAGCCATTCCTAGCCATGTGACTCATTGGACCACACACATCAGCATGTACTATGGCCAATATCTCACTTGCGCTCTCACTCTGTCCAGTGAAAGGCGTCTTTGTCATTTTTTCAAGTAAGCAAGACTCGTATGTGTCCTATGATTCAAAATAAAATGACTCCAAAAGTCCATCACTATGGAGCTTCTGCACACGCTTCTCATTTATATGACCCAAACGATAATGCCAGACGTAGGTAGGATTCAAATCATTGAGTCATTGTTTCTGAGAAACCAAGGGTGGTTTCGGTGTTTTGTGATGAGTGATTGACAGGCTTTTACCCTCTGTTCGAAGGGTACCTCCGGAGGGGCTTCGGAGGTGGTACCTCCGAAGGGGGTTCGGAGGTGTTGTCACCGAAGGGTGATTCGGTGTTTGCTTGCTGCAGCTGTTGCAGCGGAGTGTACCTGTCGGAGGGGTCCGGCAGTACACGATGACAGGGTTCGTACCGATGGCTTCGGTACTTTGGGCGGTACACCGGAGTGTGTACCGAAGGTTGCTAACCCGGAGAGGTCTCCGGAGTACTGGATACACTTGTCTGTTTGTCTGTGGTGCGCAGGGACTTCGGAGGCGACGGACAGGGTTCGAGCCAGGTGAACTTGGGTCAAGCGGGTGGCTTGATGCCAAGGGAGCAGGGAGCTCCGTCACGGTGGCTGCGAAGGTGGTCCGGGTCGGTCCTCGGGTCGAGGCGTGCCAGGTGAAGGCAGAGAGTGCGGAGCGTGGCTCCGGCTGAAGGTACTCCGAGACAAAGTCCTCGGAGGTGAGGCACTTCGAAGGTACTCCGAATGGAGTGACTTCGGAGTTGGTGGAACAAGTCCTCTGCGGAGGCAAGGTGTTCGAAGTGTGCTCCGGAGGGAGACACTCGAAGGTGGCCCGACGAAGGTCTCAGAAGTCGAGGCGCATCGAAGGCATGGTCCGGGTGAGGCTCGTCGAGGAGTGTGCTCGGAGTGAGACACTGCGACGGAGTGCTCATGGAATGCTTCATGCGGAGGCCTTGGACGAAGGAGGGACTTCGAAGGGTGGTACTCCGAAGGTGGGGCTTCGGAGCGTGAAGGACTTCGGAGCGAGGCTAGCTCCGGAGTGAGGTTGACTTGTGGTGCTTCGGCCATGCATGGCTTCGGTACACGGACGGACGGTGTTCGAGCTCGGAGTAGCTGCGAAGCCGTGGTGATCCACTCCGGAGGTGGTGGTGCGAAGGCCCAAGGGCTTTGACGGCTTCGGCTTAAAACCGTCACTGTATCGAAGGTCTTCTTCGGCGGAGCGAAGGCCAACTGGCTGCAGGCTTCTCGCCGAAGCTTCCGCACCCCTCGCGTGCGAAGGGAGGTTCCAGAAGTCAACTCTGTAAAGGCTGACACTGTCTGTTCTGAAAAAGGCTGACACTGTCCCCTCTGCAGCTGACAGAGAAGCCTCCAAAATAAAGGTGGACTACCTTTTGTACCCCTTAGTTCTGTAGAGACAAATCTGTTGTAAACCCTAGGGGTAAAGTAGTCACTTCCTTAGGATGAATCCATGGGCTATAAATATGGGGGCTCGGTAGGTAGCATTTAACACTTTGAGCATTTACTGTTGAGCTCCTGTAGCCACACTTCGATTGAATACATCCTGAGTTCATTTTCAGTGTTCCTTGTTCAAGCGGCGAAGCCCTGTTTGTCTTGTGCTTTTTGCTTGAGCTCGCGTTACATACTTCGCTAGTTTAGTGCACCGAAGCCTGTTGAGGCGAAGGTTGTTTTTCGTGCGAGGTGTGTTTTGTCAGTGTGCTGTCGCTCTGTGTAACACGAGGCAAGACCTCGCTGTTTACTAGCGAAGCCCTGGTTGTTTCCCGTTTTGCTTCTTGTGTCGAAGCCCTTAGCGAAGTCCGATTTGTGTGCGTGTAGACCTTCGGGTACGAAGCCCAGCACTCGTTGCTGTCGCCAAGTACTTGGTCGAAGTCCTCAGAGGGCTGTCCACTGTTGCGAAGGGTGAAGTGCGAAGTTTGCTCAAAGCACCCTGTGTGCGGAGCCTGCACTGACTGAGCGGAGTAGATTTTCGAGGGTCGTTAGTGGAGCGAAGTCTTCTTGGCTTCGAACTTTTGTTCCTGCGAAGCCTGTGTTCGGAGCTGTCGAAGTACCTCCGAACCAGACCTTCGAAGGGTGTGTTCGAAGCCTGTTCCGCAGAAGACAGAACAGTACCGAAGGCTAAGTTTTTAGCCCGAAATTTTAAAAGCTCCCATTCACCCCCCCTCTGGTCGCCGTTTCCGGTCCAACAATTGGTATCAGAGCAGGTTAAGATCACCAGTTGACCTTAACCGGTTTTGTGATCTGTTGGCGACATGGATAGAGGCAGTAAAATTCCTCTGTTCGATGGGACAGATTTTGCATACTGGAAGGTGCGCATGGAGGCTTACTTGTTAAGCCAAGGAAATGCAATTTGGGAGATTGTGGACTCACAATACTCCATCCCTGATACCCGCACCACTCAAACTGAGAAAGATCAGTATATTGCCAACTCGAAGGCAAGGAACATACTGTTCATTGGTTTGAGTCGGAGTGAGTTTGATAGGGTGCAGCACCTTAGGACTGCTAGGGAAATTTGGACAACGCTCACTATTTATCATGAGGGCTCTACTCAGATTAAGGCCAGGCGCCAAAGCACCTACAACCAACAGTATCAGCTGTTTGTGCAGGCACCTGGTGAATCTATAGATGCCATGTTTTCGCGCTTTGATGCTATAGTGAGTAACTTGCGATCCAACGGGACGCTTGCTTACAATGATCACGATAGGGCTATCAAGCTTCTCTATGCTCTTGACCGTAGCATATGGGAGGTGAAGATATCCAGCATTGAGGAGTCCACAGGCTATGACACTCTAACCTGTGATGAACTCTTTAGCAAGCTGAAGTCCACAGAGATTGCTAAGGCATCTCTTGCTGTGCACAGAAGCTCTTTGCCACAGCCATTGGCATTGGTTTCTAGCACAAGCCGTGGCACCACTGCAGAACCAAGCACATCAGGCACTTGTGTTCTTGCAGATGGTTTTGCTTTGTCCTCCCTGGTCTCCGTCACAAAGGAGCAGGTGGATACTCTAGCAGATGATGAGCTTGCTCTCATTGCCCGGAGGTTCACCCGCTTTCATCATGAGAGACGGGATCAGCGGAGAAGTGGTTTTAGTGGCTGCTATGAATGTGGCGACACCTCTCACATTAAGGCAAATTGCCCCAAGGTCAAGAAGAGAGATGAGAGTGACCGCCCCAAATTCCACAAAAAGGAGAGGAAGCCCTTTGTGAAGGGCAAGCGCGGCAAGATGGCTAAGAAAGTAGCCAAGGCCGCTTCCAGAGCTTTTGTTGCTGCTCTCAGCGACATCGACACATCCTCAACTGAGGAGTCGAGCTCTGAGGAGGAGGAGTCCCCAAGAAAGGAGGACAAGAAGGACAAGAAGGGACGTGACTTCACCGGCCTTTGCTTCATGGCCGACAGCGATCACAGCGGCGATGAGCTTGACTCATCTGAGGTAAACCTATCATCTGACCAGCTTCTAGTTAAATTGGATGAACTGAATGAAGTTGTGCTAGGTCAGGATAGATTACTTGTACAAGCCGCTAGAGAAAGAAAAGACCTTAGACTTAGGCTAGAAAATATGTCTACTGAATATGCCATGCTTAAGTCTAAGTTTGATGATGCTGAATGTGAATCATGTTCTGTTGTCATGGGTGAGCTTGCTCAGTTGCGTTCTGTTCATGCTCAAACTCTTTCTGAGCTTGAGACTGCACAGAAGCAGCTTTTGGAGGTGGAGTCTAGACCTCATGATGTTGATTGCATGAACTGCTCTTTATTACGCGATAGCATTAATTTACGTGATAAGCATGTTCATGATTTGGAGGCTAGATTGGAGAGGGCCGGTAGTTCTAAGGATGTGCAGCCTGTGTGTGACACATGCATTACCCTTAAGGACCAGCTAGGCACTGTCAGAGAGCGAGCTGAAAATCTCATGTCTGAAAATGAATACCTTCTTTCTGTGGTGAATAAATGCACTGAAGGGAAGGGTAGGATGGATTTGCTCTTGGCCAAGACCAAGTTGTGTGCTGATAGAGCCGGGGTAGCTCTAGGTTTGGGTTTTGAGAGGATAGCTTCAGACAGTAAGACCAAAACTGTTTTCACCTCTCCCACCACCCTAGAGAAAGAGAGAGCTCTGTTGGACACCCCATCAGCCAAAAAGCCTACCCATCCACCAAAGAAAACCACTCCTCCTACCAAGAAAAATCCTCCCAAGAAAACCACTGTGAAGAAACCCAAGGAGCCTGTGAGAGTTGCTCCTGTGACCCATGAGAGTGCCCCCAGGAGAGTGTTTCATTGTTCTTATTGTCAGCGGGCGGGTCATTTGATTGGTTTCTGTTACCGTCGCATCAAGGATGAACGACGTGCACAGGCGATGAGCTATCAGGACATGCGTTACCCATCTTTAGGTATGCATGAGTCTGAGTATTACTCTCGTCCTGTTTTCGAGGCTCCTCGTGCTTCTCGGAGAGGTTTTGCTCCTCGAGGTGTTCACCATGTTCCATATGGTGGTAGACCTCGGGCGAGTAGCTTTGTACCTCGTCAGAGTAGGAGACCTCGACATGCTTTGCGTTCTTTGCATGTAGGTAGACCTCGCACTTTGCATCATTCTGATTTTTATGTGCGTAGACCGTCTACTTTTACTGTGCCTACTACTCGTGTCACTCAGTGCTGGATGCCTCGTCATTATTTTACTCACCCCAGCACTGAGCGATCGAGGCGTTCTTATCATGTGTAGGCGACAGGTCGAGGCTTGGAGGGCACGTGGATCATGGACTCCGGTTGTTCGCGCCACATGACCGGAGATGCAGCTTGGTTCTCCAGCCTCACCACAACCAAGCAAAGGGAACATATCACCTTCGGAAACAATCGAAGGAGTAGAGTGAAAGGTAAAGGTGTGGTAAGAATTAACTCGAATTTCACTCTCAAAGATGTTGCTTTGGTTGAGAATCTGGGATACAATTTGCTGTCTGTATCTCAGTTGCTTGATGAGGGCTTCGAAGTGCGATTTCATCGCGATACTTCGCAAGTGCTCAATTCTGATGGCGTTGTGGTGTGTAAGATCTTCAGGGTAGGGAGAGTTTTTGGAGCTGATTTTTCAGAGTCGTCTGGTTCTTCTCATTGTCTTGTTGCACATTCGACTTCTGAGCTTTGGAAGTGGCATAGGAGACTAGGGCATATGAGCTTTGAGTTGCTCGCTCGTCTGAGCGCCCTAGGTTTGATCCGAGGATTGCCCAAGCTCAAGTTTGAGAAGAATTTAGTTTGCGCTCCGTGTCGACATGGAAAAATGATTGCCGCTTCGCATTCGCCAGTCACCACAGTGATGACTGAACAGCCCGGAGAACTTCTCCATATGGACACTGTAGGTCCTTCTCGGGTTAGTTCTTTAGGCGGCAAGTGGTATGTACTTGTTATTGTCGACGATTTCTCTCGCTACTCTTGGGTCTTCTTTCTTGCCAGCAAGGATGAAGTGTTGTCACACTTTCGGAGCTTGGCTTTGAGACTTTTTACTGAACTCCCTGGTGCATTAAAATTCATTCGAAGCGATAATGGCACCGAGTTCAAAAATAGTCTCTTTGTTGACTTTTGCATGGAGCATGGCATAGAACATCAATTCTCTGCTCCGCGGGTTCCTCAACAGAACGGTGTTGTTGAGAGGAAAAACCGCACTTTGGTTGAGATGGCTAGGACGATGCTTGATGAGCATAGGACTCCTAGAAAATTCTGGGCTGAGGCCATGAACACAGCGTGTTACATCTCAAACCGAATTTTCTTGCGCTCAATTTTGAACTTGACATCTTATGAGCTGCGTTTTGGGAGACAGCCCAAGGTTACTCATCTTCGAGTTTTCGGCTGTCGCTGCTTTATCCTAAAACGTGGTAACTTGGATAAATTTGAGTCGCGATCTTCTGACGGGATCTTTTTGGGTTATACTACTCATGGTCATTCTTATCGTGTTTATAACTTGGAAACTAACACTGTCATCGAGTCATGTGATGTGACTTTTGATGAATCAACCCCCTCTGTTAGTTCTGCTCTTGAACAGGCAAATGAACACGACATGGAACAGACCTTGTTTGAAGAAGAAGATCCCGGAGAATTCGAGGATGAACCCCTGCTACCCTCGACGTCAACCCCCGAAGCTGACCCCGCTTCTACTACTTCGGCACGAGGTCCCGAAGCGACTACCTCAACATCGGTCATCTTGGACCACTCCAACGCACAAGTTGAGGGGGAGACTGCATCCCGCCGCGAGGCTCCACATCATGTCCAAAGGATGCACCCTCCCGAGCAGATCATTGGTGAGCTTGATCAAAGGGTAACACGTTCACACGCTCATTTTACTAATGCTGCTTTTGTTGCTTCTTTCGAGCCCTTAGATGTTAGTCATGCACTTTCTGATTCTAGTTGGATCAATGCCATGCATGAGGAACTTGAAAATTTTGAAAGAAACCAAGTCTGGACTTTAGTTGATCCTCCACCAAATGTTCATTTCATTGGAACAAAATGGATTTTCAAAAATAAACAAGGGGAGGATGGAACAATTGTTAGAAATAAGGCTAGACTTGTAGCTCAGGGCTTTTCTCAACTAGAAGGGATTGATTTTACTGAAACTTTTGCACCTGTTGCTCGCCTTGAGGCCATTAGGATTTTGCTTGCCTTTGCGACATCCCGGGGATTCAAACTCTATCAAATGGATGTCAAAAGTGCTTTTCTTAATGGCTTCATAGGCGAAGATGTTTATGTAAAACAACCCCCTGGTTTTGAAAACCCCAAGTACCCACATAAAGTCCTTAAACTTCATAAGGCTCTTTATGGACTCAAGCAGGCCCCTCGGGCTTGGTATGATAGACTTAAGTCTTTTCTGCTTGAGCGAGGGTATTTGATGGGCTCTGTTGATAAAACTTTGTTTACTCTCAAGCATGGCAAAGATTTCCTTCTAGTGCAGATTTATGTGGATGATATCATCTTTGGTGGCTCTTCTCATGCTTTAGTTGCCGAGTTTGCAGATACCATGAGCAGGGAGTTTGAAATGTCGATGATGGGTGAACTCACCTTTTTCCTTGGTTTGCAAATCAAGCAAAGCAAACAAGGTACTTTTGTCCACCAGACAAAGTACACCAAGGACCTGCTCAAGAAGTTCGACATGTCCGATGCGAAGCCTCTCGCCACTCCAATGGCTACATCTGTAGCATTGGACCCTGACGAAGATGGAGAAGCCGTAGATCAGAAGGAGTTCCGGAGCATGATCGGCTCCCTCCTCTACTTGACTGCCACGAGGCCGGACATACACTTCGCAGTATGTCTGTGCGCTCGTTTTCAGGCTTCACCACGAGCTTCGCACCGCCAAGCGGTAAAGCGCATCTTAAGGTATCTCAAACACACCCTTGAATTTGGCATATGGTATTCATCGTCTTCATCTTTATGTCTTAGAGGTTATTCAGATGCGGATTTTGCTGGGTGTAGAATTGATAGGAAGAGTACCTCTGGTACTTGTCATTTTCTGGGTACGTCTCTGGTTTGCTGGTCTTCCCGCAAACAGTCTAGTGTTGCACAATCGACGGCTGAGGCCGAATATGTTGCTGCAGCTAGCTGTTGCTCTCAGATTTTGTGGATGGTTTCCACTTTGCGGGATTTCGGGTTAGACTATAAGAGTGTTCCACTTTTCTGTGATAACACTAGTGCCATTTGTATTGCAAACAACCCGGTTCAGCACTCCAGAACCAAACACATTGATGTACGGTATCATTTTCTCAGAGATCACAATGAGAAGGGTGATATTGAACTTCAATATGTTGATACCCAACACCAGCTTGCCGATATTTTTACAAAACCCCTCGATGCTTCTCGATTTGCTTACTTGCGTGGGGAACTTGGCATTTGTCACCCTTACGGCATTTTGTAAGGGGGAGCTGATTTTAATTGTCTTGCATATGCTCATTATGTGTGGAATTGCACTTACATCTTTTGCTATTATATGCCTGCTTTTAATTCAAAGAAATCATGTCAGCTCAGCTCTATGAAGTATGTCTGGAACATTGATTGTGCATGATGTTTTATTTTCTAAAAATCAAAACTTGCTCACCACACAATCTTGTATCTAGCTTGTTTAGACTGGACTGCTTTTAGCTATCTTTTATCTACTTGACAGCAAGACACTGTTCCTTGGATGCTAAAATATGCAACTTGAAAATTGTGTTCTTTATTCATGGATACTCTTCAAAATAATTAACTCATCAAAATCAAAATCCATGATTTGTCTGGTTTCAATGAAAAGATCCAGGAGGGTTTGTTTGTCGCACTACTCTATTCTAGACTGCTTACCATTGCACTTTGGTCTGAACTGGAATAGTGTAGTGTATGCCAAAATCACCGCCTTAAGCTTCAGATGGCTTTCATGCCTAGGCTTGGCCTGATTGGAAAGTATAAGGTGGACAAACAAATAACCCCTGGCATTAAGAAACAGAACAACAAAATTAATTGATTATCAAGTTTGCTTTCACAGCTCCTTTTGAACAAGACTTGTCTGTCTAGGGTAGAATTTGTTAGCTTTGCGCAGTCCTTGCCTTTCATGTCTAGCTACTGTGATTAAGTGGTGATGCTTTCACTTCAAAATGACAAAATCACATGCCATCATCTTGATTCACAGATTGTTAAATTGAGCTGAGCCCATGATCATTTGTGTAAATTTTGGCATATTTTTGCATTATATGTCTTTGCAATTCTATTCATTTCAAGCTTTGCATCTTTTGAATGCTCCTTGATGCTTGCATTGCCAAAGGGGGAGAGATTTTGCTATGTTCTCTGCTGCAAGAAGGCATTATTTCTAAAGAGGGAGAGATTTTTGACATAAAGGGGAGAAAAATTTGCTCAACTCAGGGGGAGTTTTTATCCAAAGGGAGTTTTGCCGAAGGGGCTTTTACTCTTTTACAAAGGGGGAGAAAAATTCTTTTATCAAGTGACATGCTTTGGCTCTTTTCTGAGTTTTTATGGTCACTTGTGTGCTGAAAATTTTTTCATTTTCTTGAACTTGGATTTGGTTGTCAATGCACTCATCAAGGGGGAGATTGAGAAACCAAGGGTGGTTTCGGTGTTTTGTGATGAGTGATTGACAGGCTTTTACCCTCTGTTCGAAGGGTACCTCCGGAGGGGCTTCGGAGGTGGTACCTCCGAAGGGGGTTCGGAGGTGTTGTCACCGAAGGGTGATTCGGTGTTTGCTTGCTGCAGCTGTTGCAGCGGAGTGTACCTGTCGGAGGGGTCCGGCAGTACACGATGACAGGGTTCGTACCGATGGCTTCGGTACTTTGGGCGGTACACCGGAGTGTGTACCGAAGGTTGCTAACCCGGAGAGGTCTCCGGAGTACTGGATACACTTGTCTGTTTGTCTGTGGTGCGCAGGGACTTCGGAGGCGACGGACAGGGTTCGAGCCAGGTGAACTTGGGTCAAGCGGGTGGCTTGATGCCAAGGGAGCAGGGAGCTCCGTCACGGTGGCTGCGAAGGTGGTCCGGGTCGGTCCTCGGGTCGAGGCGTGCCAGGTGAAGGCAGAGAGTGCGGAGCGTGGCTCCGGCTGAAGGTACTCCGAGACAAAGTCCTCGGAGGTGAGGCACTTCGAAGGTACTCCGAATGGAGTGACTTCGGAGTTGGTGGAACAAGTCCTCTGCGGAGGCAAGGTGTTCGAAGTGTGCTCCGGAGGGAGACACTCGAAGGTGGCCCGACGAAGGTCTCAGAAGTCGAGGCGCATCGAAGGCATGGTCCGGGTGAGGCTCGTCGAGGAGTGTGCTCGGAGTGAGACACTGCGACGGAGTGCTCATGGAATGCTTCATGCGGAGGCCTTGGACGAAGGAGGGACTTCGAAGGGTGGTACTCCGAAGGTGGGGCTTCGGAGCGTGAAGGACTTCGGAGCGAGGCTAGCTCCGGAGTGAGGTTGACTTGTGGTGCTTCGGCCATGCATGGCTTCGGTACACGGACGGACGGTGTTCGAGCTCGGAGTAGCTGCGAAGCCGTGGTGATCCACTCCGGAGGTGGTGGTGCGAAGGCCCAAGGGCTTTGACGGCTTCGGCTTAAAACCGTCACTGTATCGAAGGTCTTCTTCGGCGGAGCGAAGGCCAACTGGCTGCAGGCTTCTCGCCGAAGCTTCCGCACCCCTCGCGTGCGAAGGGAGGTTCCAGAAGTCAACTCTGTAAAGGCTGACACTGTCTGTTCTGAAAAAGGCTGACACTGTCCCCTCTGCAGCTGACAGAGAAGCCTCCAAAATAAAGGTGGACTACCTTTTGTACCCCTTAGTTCTGTAGAGACAAATCTGTTGTAAACCCTAGGGGTAAAGTAGTCACTTCCTTAGGATGAATCCATGGGCTATAAATATGGGGGCTCGGTAGGTAGCATTTAACACTTTGAGCATTTACTGTTGAGCTCCTGTAGCCACACTTCGATTGAATACATCCTGAGTTCATTTTCAGTGTTCCTTGTTCAAGCGGCGAAGCCCTGTTTGTCTTGTGCTTTTTGCTTGAGCTCGCGTTACATACTTCGCTAGTTTAGTGCACCGAAGCCTGTTGAGGCGAAGGTTGTTTTTCGTGCGAGGTGTGTTTTGTCAGTGTGCTGTCGCTCTGTGTAACACGAGGCAAGACCTCGCTGTTTACTAGCGAAGCCCTGGTTGTTTCCCGTTTTGCTTCTTGTGTCGAAGCCCTTAGCGAAGTCCGATTTGTGTGCGTGTAGACCTTCGGGTACGAAGCCCAGCACTCGTTGCTGTCGCCAAGTACTTGGTCGAAGTCCTCAGAGGGCTGTCCACTGTTGCGAAGGGTGAAGTGCGAAGTTTGCTCAAAGCACCCTGTGTGCGGAGCCTGCACTGACTGAGCGGAGTAGATTTTCGAGGGTCGTTAGTGGAGCGAAGTCTTCTTGGCTTCGAACTTTTGTTCCTGCGAAGCCTGTGTTCGGAGCTGTCGAAGTACCTCCGAACCAGACCTTCGAAGGGTGTGTTCGAAGCCTGTTCCGCAGAAGACAGAACAGTACCGAAGGCTAAGTTTTTAGCCCGAAATTTTAAAAGCTCCCATTCACCCCCCCTCTGGTCGCCGTTTCCGGTCCAACAGTTTCTTAGTACTAATGTTATAATCATGTGCATCCTCAAGACTGAGAATGTATAATTCATTCACCAATGCACAAACATCATAGAGCATACCATTCGAGAATATCGAACAACATTTGTTCTTTATCACTAATTCATAACTTTCTTACTCCAAACACGAGGAAGAGATAATGTTTCTACCCAATACTGGAACATAATAACAATTATTCAATTCCAGAACTAATCCTAAGAGTAGTGACAAAGAATAAATGCTAACGACCAACACTGCAACCTTTTCACCATTGCCGACGTGAATATCCAGTTCACCTACTGCACACTTTCTTGACCTACCGAGTCCTTGCAATGATTTGTAAGTGTGAATCATCGAACCGGTATCAAATACACATGAATCACTTGGACGAGTCGCAATATTAATTCCAATAACATTTATACTTCTCTGTCGCAAATTTTGTCCGGCATTAGCACTATGCAATGGTTATCTTTTATCTAATAAAAGATGTCCCACTGTTTAAATCAGTCACTTTCCCTCTCATGACTAATAGTGGCACAAGATCCATGGTCACGCTATCTCCTAGTGAGCTTTGCATCACTACTAGAAGCTAGTTGACATAGGTAAGCAACTCTTTGCTAATCACATCGTATGTGACTCTTTTCATTGGATAAGCATCCAATGCTCGACCCCAACTCCTATGCTCCAAAGCCCAAAACCGTTTTGATAGCCTTGTCAAGCGAACCAATACTATACGTGCAGAAGTCCGACTTTCGCCCCAACTAGACAAAAAAAAGATAGCACCCTGCTTTGGTAGACAAACTATCAATGATCGAAAACCTTTGTGGGTGTAGCTATTTGGATGAGCATCAACACTTAATTTTCTGAGGGAAAACTATTCTGGCATGGTAACATCCCTAGGGCACACGAAACATGCCAGAATAGAATAAAAGGAACATAAGAAAGCATCACAGGCAATCATATTAACTATGACATAGCATGGCCTTCTTCACATGGCAATCTCCATTTCCATGGCTCCCGTCATTGAGTGTGTGCTCCCAGCCTCCATGCAGAGTACTAGTCTACCTCGCATAGCCTATACTAATTACATGGGCTGAAGCACCACGGAAACGACATGCAAGTCGTAATAAATTTTACATCAGCCTTGGGCTATAAATAACCATGACACGCAAGCCATATTTAATTTACAATCATCACATGCATCTCATACATTAGATTTATCCAAAGCCATGCCAGTCACAAAATTATCTGCAAAACAAAGTTAGGCGAGCAATCTACAAGCAACTGGATTCTGGATCTTAAAAACCCAGCTCAACAGGCTCAAAATTACAAATTCGGTTGGGTCAAAACTTATGATCCACTAGAACTTCCGATCAATATCAGAATCCCGAACTACAACAATTTCTTTCTGTATTGAATCATTATTCGATGTCAGAACATCCGATCACTATCGGAACTTCCGATCCGCCATCGGAACTTCCGATCAATACGGGAACTTCTAATTTACCGCGAACAGAAACAGATCTAATCTATTTTTCTAGCATGTATCCCTATACATGAGGGATCTAGATCAAACACTATGCACGTAGGCTCTGATACCACTGTTGGGGAATAGGGGAGCTACGCTAGCCAGCAAATTCAAAATTTCTTTCCTAAAACCCAAGACCCATGCGCGTGTGAAATCATAGATTGGTACCTTCTAGCACTTTACGCGCTAGGTGCAGAGGAAGAAGAGGTTGATGAATTGCGTCAAGCCTATCCTCGCTTTGTCCCGGTCGTTCCTCGTTGATCCAATCGATGAAGAAGTTGCCTTCCTCGTGGTGATGACAATGAGCGTCGCTTTTGGAGCAACGCCTCCACGGAGTCCACACATACAAGGATGAGATATATATCTGTGGGATCAGAATGGTGACTAGAGGGGGGTGAATAGGCGCCTCGACACTTTCTTGCAAAGGTGATGGCCTATTTAGATCACCCAACACACCTCTAAAATTCAGATTCAAATTCAAATCAATCAATACAAATCAGAGCGTCAAAACTTTTTAAATTCCAGAATTCAGTCTTAATTTGGAGTTTGATTGGTCGAACTATTCTGTCAGAAACTGAAACTCCAAAGTTCATTACCTAAATTGACACATGGTTTGCCAACAAACAAATATCGGAGATTGACTTGTCGACAAAGATCAAAACATTCACACAAAAGTTCAAATCAGATTTAAAATAATGAATCAGCTAAACACAATCGAATCCCAATTGAAACCTCAACACTTTTAAAAAAAATTGGACGATGAAAAGTACCACAGATTCAGTTTAGTTTAGAATTCAGATTTCAACTTCAAAAGAGATTTCAGTTTTTCAAATTTTGATTTATACCTGAAAACTTATTTTAGTTTTTCAGTTCATCTCAAAAACAGAAGACAGATTCAAGAATTTTAACTTTTCTGAACATTTATCTAAAGGTTAATTGACAAACAAATTGATCCAGAGAAAGAATGACACAAACTGTACGTGAAATAGTACTTAAACCTGAAAACAGAAATACCCTGCAGGAACACTGAACTAGTGTTTAAATGAATTACAGCAAATACAAAGAAATGGCAGATTTAACTCAAACTCATGAAACTATATATAAAATTACTTCGAATTGACAAAACTCTGTTTGCAGAGAAGGTTTTCACAACTCAAATGTTTTTAGCAATTCTATTTAGCAGCAAATTACTGAAACTGTCTCATATAATCTGAACAGAGCAAAACACTCATTACTTCTTTGTCAAACTATTGGCAGGACCTAAAGCTCTTTTTCTATTCAGACATGAAAACCAATCAAGACAAAGCTAAAATGAAAACTGAACCGAAGGGTTTTCAAATTTCCAATTAACACAAGACAACTATAGATACCAAGCTGTTTGGTTTCACTGCAGTTTACTTTCCTGACTTGTTGTAGCTCATCCAAGAAGAAACTGAAATCATGATATGGAAAACAGAACCAGTTCAGAGAATACTAGTAGCCAAAACAGATCATGTTGATGCACAATGTCAAGGGCGTTGACGCCCAAGGTAGCCGGACCCCGACTACGGAGATCGTAGTCTCGGTCCGTAGCTGCAGCAGGGTTATACCCCCACGCTGCTGCCCTTCGACGGCGGGAATTAGATCCCTGGCCGGCGGCTTAATGAAGAGGGGAAGTGGGAGATAGATTGCCAAAATACTTCTTATTCCCATAATCTGTCTTACAAGGGATTTATATAGCCTCTCGGCCAACCAACCTTCCTAAACTTAAGAACTAAGTTACTAACCAACTAGGGATAAGACTACCATTACCAGATTTATTTGAATTTGAAACTAACAAACAGACTTATTCAAAATAGAAACTAACAATCCTTATCTCATTTCAAACTCAGCCGCAGCCCCCTTCCTGGGCCTTGTGCGCCTCCCTTTCTGCTGCCCGGCGCACATCTCGCGCACGGCGCCGTCGTGTATACACGCGGCCCCACATGAAACACAATAGCTAGTAATCAAAGTAGAAATCACTTTTTGCCAGCATCAAACAAGAATAGAAAACTCTGATAATCCCAGTGCAAGAACAAATACAAGAATGCAGGTGATTGATGACTGAATATGTTGCAGAGCTCAACAACAGATACCCAGAAATTTTTAGTTTCTGAAAGAGGAATCAACTGAACTAATACACAACACAATAATCCAATCTGAATGAAAGATTCTCACAAATTCTGAAAGAGGAATAAACTGAACTAAGACACAACATAGTGATTCAATATGAATGAAGGCTTCCCACAAATCTCAGTGCAGAAACTAATATGAAGCAGTAAGTATTAAAATCTCTGTAGCAGATCTAAAACAAAAATTTACCACAAAACAGTGCTAATTTGTGAATCTAGAACTATCACCAGAATCATTCATAGGTAACTAGCAATAAAACCTGATCACAAATTCCTTAAACATCAGTGAATACCTGGAAATTGCAGCCCAACTTTTCTTTTGTAGTTGTTCGGCAAAACCGCTATGTGCACTGTAGCTCGTCTAGAACAGCAGTGATGATTGTAGTTCATTCAGCAAATGCATCAACAGGATCCCCCGAGCTGTAGTAAAACAAGGAAAACCGAGTTGTAGCTTGTCCAAATTGTTGTAGCAGATCTAGCCGAAAAACAAGCGTTGTAGCTTGTCCAAAATCAACAAAAGCACAGAAATCTTCTCGGTTGAGAGAGTAAAATGCAATAGCCAAAAGTTTTTCTGATTTTCTTGTTTTCTCTGGTTGCCGCCGAATGTTGGAGAAGAAAGCCCTTAAAAAGGGACCTTCTAGATAGGTACTTTTACAAAATAACCCTTCAACAATTTTAGAATATAAATATCCTGAAAATTGCCTCTATTTGACTCTAAAACAATACAACTTGACTCGCCCTTTCAATATATTTTCAGAATATGACAATTCTAAAAATATACTAAAAGTTTACACTACTAAACTAAAATACTCAAATTAAAACTAAACTCCTATTTATTGTATTTAAAAACATTTAATGATTCGACGATTTTTAGCAAAAACCGACAAAGCCTCCTCTGATCGTCGACGACCGTCGTCAGTCTGCGAACTCGACCGCCAGCAAGTCTCTCCCGCTCTCGATCCCTCAAGCCGCCTTGTCACTTGAACTGGCTTCCCTTTCGTTGACTCGATCGACGCTTCATCTTGATCAACCTTCAACTCATGTCCTGTTCGATCTCCATGCGTACATCTGAGTCCACTCTCGACTTCGACTGACACCCTCGACCATCTGGCATTAGATTCCCCATCTAACCCTGATCCTTTTCCATCGACAGTTGACGAGTAACTCAAGCCTACACACACGAGACAAACACAGACACACAACACATATCCAAAACACCCATACACAAACTCATGGCATCACCCTATCAATCACTCATCATTACCTTGAACCATAGTGACAAACCTCACTATGTTCCTTAATATCCCCCTTGATGAGTGCATTGATAACTCAAGTTCAAAATAAGTGTAAAGCAAAAATTCAGCACACAAGTGACCATGAAAACTCTAAAGAGAGCAAAACTAAGAAATATGTCACTTGACAAGAATGGATGAGCACAAACTACCTCAAAAGCTCAAAAGATCAACAAATTCACCAAAAAAAACTCATGAACTCTCCCCCTTTGGCAATGCAGACATCAAGATAGCCCCATTAATTGAGAGAGTAAAGTGCCCTTGCAATGCTTCCAGAATATGATTAAGTCCAATTACAGTACAAACACTTCATGTGCCTCACAAACTGTCCTAGCTAAACTGTATGACAAGCTTGAATGTACACAATCTAAATACCCATATGAGCAAGCATTTTGAAGTTTAAGCAAATAAAAGCATCACTACCCATACTAGCACACTAGACATGGCAAGGTAAGAGATACAAAAGCTAGTCAAAAACAAACTTGAAAAGCACATCCCACTACAAGGAGCTGCAGCAAACTTGATATGAAAGAAAATTAAACTTTTTATTCTTTTTTTTAATTCCAGGGGTTATTTGCAAGTCAACCTTATGCTAACCGATCAAGCCAAGCCTACGATAAACCATCAGAAGCTTAAGGCATTGATCATGGTATACACTTCAATGTCCTAGTTCAAACCAAAGTGCAATGGTAAGCAGTCTAGAACAAAGTAGTGCGACTACGCAAACCCACCTGGATCTTTTCCATTTTATCACAACTTTAGTATTTTTTTATTTTCATCATTTTCATTTTTCAATTTTCAATTTTTTATCATTTTTTTTATTTTTGAGCATAGCAAGATCAAGTTGCGTATGAGCATCCAAGTGAAAAGGACAAAGCTATCAAGTAAGAAATGAATAGCAAAAGCACCCTAGCCTATTCATGCTAGTTTCCAGACTTAGTAGTGACCATTTTCAAATTTTTACAAAGAAAAGTCATGCTCAAGACATATAGATAGATGAGTTCATTCTAAGCATGATCAAACAGTGAATACAAGACAGAATTATAAAGTGCACACACAAGCATGTACATGTGAAAGCAATTAATCATATTGCAGAAGCATATGCAAAAGTACACAACTCCCCCTCACATGATGCCATAAGGATGACAAATGCCAAGCTCTCCCCTCAAATGCAAAATGAGAAGCATCGAGAGGCTTGGTGAAAATATCTGCAAGTTGATTCTGAGTATTGACAAAACGCAATTCAATATCTCTTTTTTCATTGTGATCTCTTTAAAATGATAACGCACGTCAATGTGTTTGGTCCTAGAATGTTGTACTGGGTTGTTTGCTAAACTGATTGCACTTGTGTTATCGCAAAATAATGGAACACATGAAAAATCCAACCCAAAGTCCCGCAAAGTAGAAACCATCCACAAAATTTGTGCGCAACAGCTAGTGACAGCTACATATTCAGCCTCGGTTGTAGACTGTGCAATGCTAGACTGTTTGTGTGAAGACCAACACACAAGAGATGAACCCAGAAAATGACACGTCCCAGAAGTACTCTTGCAATCAATACGGCATCCAGCAAAGTCAGCGTCAGAAAAACCTCTCAAGCATAATGAAGATGATGCAGAATACCAAATACCGAATTCAAGAGTGTGCTTGAGGTACCTTAGAATGTGTTTGACAGGTTGACAATGAGAAGCCCTGGGAGAAGCCTGATAATGAGCGCATAGACATACAACAAAGTGTATGTCCGGCCTCGTAGCCGTCAAGTAAAGAAGGGAGCCGATCATGCTGCAATACTCCTTCTGGTCCACTTCTTCTCCGTCTTCATCTAGATCAAGTGCAACAGAAGTACCCATCGGGGTAGCAAGAGGTTTAGCATCAGACATGTCAAAACGTTTAAGCAGGTCTTTAGTGTATTTTGTTTGATGGACAAATGTTCCTTGTATGCTTTGCTTGATTTGCAAACCCAGGAAGAAAGTCAGCTCGCCCATCATTGACATCTTGAATTCCCTGCTCATAGATTCAGCAAACTCAGCGACAAGAGTATCAGATGAACCACCAAATATTATATCATCAACATATATCTGGACGAGTAAAAAATCTTTGCCATGCATTAGAGTGAACAAAGTTTTGTCAACATAGCCCATTTTGTACCCGTGCTCAATCAAGAACGTCCTAAGGCGGTCGTACCAGGCCCTCAGAGCTTTCTTGAGCCCATATAGAGCTTTGTGAAGTTTAAAGACTCTATGAGGGTACTTGGGATTCTCAAAGACAGGAGGCTGCTTGACATATACGTCCTCTCCTATGAAACCATTTAAGAAGACATTTTTTACATCCATTTAAGAAAGCACCATTTAAGCAAGCAAGATCATAATGGCCTCAAGTCGAGCTACCGGTGCAAAAGTTTCTCCAAAATCAACCCCCTCGACTTGAGAATACCCTTGATCCACTAGCCTAGCTTTGTTTCTCACTATCGCCCCATCCTCCCTCTGTTTGTTTTTGAAAATCCATTTTGTACCAATGATGTGAATGTTAGGGGGTGGATCAACGAGAATCCAAACCTAATTTCTATCAAAATTTTCAAGTTCCTCATGCATGGCGTTGATCCAACTCACATCAGACAAAGCATGAATTACATCCAATGGTTCAAAATTTGCAACAAAAGCAGAATCAATGAAATGAGCATGAGATCGGGTTACTAGTTCATTTAGCTCGCCGATGATCTGATCCAGAGGATGCATTCTTTGAATATGAAGTGGTGCTACTCTCTGTGACAGAATCTCCGCCTCAACTCTTGCCAAAGTTTGCTCCAAACTCTCAGAAGTAGAATCTTCAGGTCCTCTTGTCGAAGTAGTCGAAGCTTCAGGAGTTGCTGAGAGGGAGGTAGTGGTACAACATCAGGATCTTCATCATCTGATGGATCTTCTTCCTCAAAAAGTGTTTCACTCATATCGTGCTCACTTGCAAATTCAAAGTTAGTACTAACACATGGAGAAGTTTCATCAAAAGATACATCACAAGATTCAACTATAGTGTTAGTTTCAAGATTGAAAACACGATAAGAGTGACCATGCAAAGAATAGCCCAAAAAGATCCCATCAGATGCGCGTGATTCAAATTTGTCCAAATTACCTCGCTTTAGGATGAAGTAATGGCATCCAAACACTCTGAAGTGAGTGACCTTGTGTTTCCTCCCAAAGCGAAGTTCATAAGAAGTCACATTCAATAAAGAGTGCAAAAAGATCTTGTTGGAGATGTAGCATGTTGTACTCATGGCTTCGGCCCAAAATTTTCTAGGAGTCCTATGCTCGTTGAGATTCATCCTAGCCATCTCCACAAGTGTGCGATTTTTCCTCTCAACCACACCATTTTGTTAAGGGACTCTAGGTGCAGAAAACTGATGTTCAATTCCATGTTCAAGGCAAAATTCTGCAAAACAGCTATTCTTGAACTCGGTGCCGTTGTCGCTACGAATAGCTTTCATTGCACCAGGGAGTTCATTGAATAGCCTCAGTTCTAAGCTCTGAACGTGTATAAACACTTCGTCCTTGCTCACAAGAAAGAAAACCCAAGAGTAACGAGAGTAGTCGTCAACCACAACAAGTACATGCCATTTGCCGCCTAACGAGCTAACCCGGGATGGTCCAATAGTATCCATGTGAAGAAGCTCATCGGGTCGCTCAGTCATTACCATGTTTATGGGGGAATGCGAGGCGGCAACCATTTTTCCAAGACGACATGGAGCACAAATGAGGTTCTCAAATTTTAGCTTGGGCAATCCTCGGATGAGTCCTAGGGCACTCAATCTCGCAAGAAGATCAAAGCTCATGTGCCCTAGTCTCCTATGCCACATCCAAAGCTCAGAAGACGGTTCAGCTAAAAGGCAATGAGAAGATGCAAAAGACTCAGAGAAATCAGCTCCAAAAACTCTCTCTACGACCAAGCACATGAGAGGCATTACGACCAAAATGAACCTCAAAGCCCTCGTCAAGTAATTGTGAAACAGAAAGAAAATTGTACCCTAAGTCCTCAACCAAAGCAACATTAGTGAGAGTGAAATTTTCATTAATTTTGATCATACCTTGGCCTTTCACTCTGCTTTTGCGATTGTTTTCAAACGTGATGCTTTCTTGATGCTAGGCTGAGGTGAAGCTGGAGAACCATGAAGACTTTATGGTCATGTGACGTGAACACCCGGAATCAATGATCCACTTGTCCTCCAGCCTCCCATGCCTCCCCTAAGTAGAGACGGGAGATCTCGATTACTCATCGTTGGGTTTAGAAATAAGATGCCTAGGTATCCAGCACTGAACTACTTAAGAAGTAGGTAAAGCAAGAGACTATGTAGGATGAGAGTCATACTGAACATGAGGTCTTCCTGCAAATTGCTGAGGTCTCCTAAAATGATTTGGACCAAAACACCTACGTGGTCTATCATCATACAAAGCATGATATAAACCACGATGGGCATAGCCACTCATATAACTATGTGGAACCTCATAATTAGTATAAGTATGATAATCATAATCATGCAAATCAAATTAAGGATAATCATGAAAGTGTAAAGCATGAGCACGACGTTTATCTTTCATACGTTTATAGCAAAAATCAATCAAATGACCTACACGATGACAATAACAAACGTGAAAAACTTTTTTGGGTGTAGGTTTATAGGTTTCTGGTACAAACCTCACAGTTTTTTCTAGGTTTTTGCTTGGAGTCTATCTTGAGTGGTGGAATGATTATCTTTTTAGGTTGGGTAGGATTTTTGGCTTTTTGAGGTGTGTCTAACTGGGCTCTCTCTTTCTCAAGGGTAGTAGGTAGAGTGAACACAGTTTGGATTGGGGTATTAGATGAAGTTCTCTCATAACCTAACCCAAGAGCTAACCCTGCCCTGTCAGCACACATTTTGGTTTTATCCAAAAGCAAATCTATTTTACCCTTCCCTTCAGTGCATTTGTCTTCCATGGAAAGCAGATACTCATTCTCACACTTAAGTTTTTCTACTTGCTCTCTAGCGAAGTTGAGTTGGTCCTTCAGGATTATGCAGATGGAACATGATGGCTGCACATCCTTAGAACAATCAGCACTCTCCAATCTAGCCTTAAGCTCATCAATATGCTTATCTCTCAGATTAATTCTTTCAACAAGTAAAGGACAATTTAAGCATTCATTGATGACACAAGGACTAGAATCCACCTCCAAGAGTTGCTTCTGAACATTTTCAAGTTTTTCAATATTTTGAGCATGAATCAGACGCAACTGAGCAAGTTCATCCATAACGACAAGACATAACTCACATTCAGCAATTTCATACTTAGACTTCAACAAAGCAAGTTCAGTAGAAAGTGATTCAATTTTAAGCTTTAGTTCCTTTCGTTCTTTAGCAACAAGTTTAAGCAGTCTATCTTGTGAAATAATTGCATCATGTAATTCATCGTTTTGAACAAGTAACTGGTCAAGTGATAGACTAACCTCAAATGAGTCAGGCTCATCGCTGTTGTGCTTGTCATTGGCCATGAAGAAGAGGCCGTTGAAGTCCTTCATCTTTTCTTTCTTTTCTTCATTCCTGCCTGGTTCTTCTTCATTAGAGCTTGGTTCTTCACTCGAGGTGTTGTCGATGTCACTGAGTGCATCCACAAAAGCTCTAGCCATCCTTTTTGCCACTTTTCCTCTTTTTCCTTTGAAGTATGGTTTTTTGTCTCTTTTGTGATATTTGTGTTCATGTTCATTCTTGGCTTTCAGTTTTGGGCAATTGGCTTTAATATGATTAAGATCACCGCACTCAAAACACCATCGAGAGCCTTCTTTTCTTTGATCTCTTCTATCATTGTAGAACCTAGTGAACTTTTTGACCATAAGAGCAAGCTCTTCATCGTCCAATGTGTCCACTTGTTCTTTTGTGATAGAGACTAACGAAGACAAGGCAAAACCCACAGATAAAGCACAAACTCCAAACACACTACCTCCATATGAGGTGTCACTGCCGGAACTAGAAACTAGTGCTATGGATTGTGGCAAAGAGTTCTCAATCCCAAAACGAGATGGCCAACGGGTATTAGTAGAGGATGTCCTCATCATTCCCATACTTTTAAAGTGGGCCCATCTCTGATACCAAATGATAGATACAGTCTAGGTGGATTTGGCTAAGGCCCAATAAATTAAGGTTGCCTGAACTCCAATAGTTAATCAACACACCCACTTGCAAAGAGGACTAATTGCCCCAAAAGACTAGTCCAATGGGAGAAGAGTGGATCTCTATTTTAAGGTGGCTTCCTCCTCCCAAATTAAGCAAGGTGGGATTATTCTGAGGCTCACATGGTCGCTGCCCAACTACAACTGGGCCAATTGGGTCGTTGCGTCTTTGCCAATGGGTATTAGTGGAGGATGTCCTCATCACTTCCGATCCTGAATCGGAACTTCCGATCTGGACTCTTGATCTGCAACCCAGAAATTATCGGATCTTTAGATACCTCGATCGGAATTTCCGATTATCACATCAGAACTTCTGGCTCCAAACTGAAACTTCCAGTTTAAACTTTATATCTCTAGAACTTCCAATTTCAAATCAAAACTTTCGATTTAAGCTCTCGGTTTCTCAAACCATAAATCATCGGAACTTTCGATTTGAACTCTCGGTTTCTAATTTAGAAAATAATCGGTATTTTCGATTCAAAATCGGAACTTCTAATCCTTCGAGAATTTTCTTGGGCACAATTCTTTCACTCACCACCACTAACTTCTTTTAAAATAGTATAGATAATTTTTACGGTTTACAATATGTTATTGGTTTGTCACTGATAAAACAACATTCTTTAAGTTTTAAAAATTATAATTATACGTGAGGAATTTTCGCTTCTCAATAAAATAGCATCTCTTCATTTGTAGTGAACACAATACACTAGAAATAAGATTGTGTTTACCTTTTGAAATAAAATGTACGTCTCTGAGATGACTAGAGAAAAAAGAACGATGCACCGTATAACACAAAAATGCTTCTACATGATATTCCTGGTGTATTCTTTGGATCTGTACGGTTTGGATCCAAAATTTAATTTATTCAAATAGTCACAGTTCGAACTCTTCAAATAGTAGCACGCAGAATTTTAAGTTGGCCAAGGTTTTAACTATCAGAAATCAGAATCAGGGCACCTCGTTTTATACGTTCAAAAAACAAATGACTCATTTTTATTAAATGTATATTTTCGTGAAATGTGATCCAAATGCTATAAATTTGCATGTAGGATAGAAAAAACACGATATACTCGTTATTGAATCACTTCATCTCGTGTCTCTTCGCCCTTCGTTGAAATCGATCTCGTAGCTTCGTTTGCCAATTGCCATCGACCGTCCATTTCAGGGGTGGTCGTCTCCTACCTCACAAAAGACGTGGCGGCCACCCCTCTCCCGTGCGCTGGATTCACCTATAGTGACACTGTCGGAAAATGATACTTTTTAGGTGGATTTTAATATATAGACAAAGTATTAAAGATGACCAACCAACACTTGGATTTTTCAATAGCCAAGAAGAAGTCAGAAATCTAAACACTTCCCAAGTCTAGCACTCGGGAGGCTACCCCGACTACCGACAATTAAGTATCAAACCACTCCTCAAAGATAATAAACTCCACAATGAGTAACTGTCCAATCAATGCAGTTGATAACGCTTAGAGTTATAACCTACAAACTAACCATTATTCAATATAATTGGTTATTAATAGAACGCGTTAATTATAAATTGTATCCCTAAAACTCCTCTGGCTTGGGGGAACCTGTTACGTACACGTTTTTGACATGTCTTCACGTCTTTTACAGTATTTAAGGCTATTTTCAGTCTTTAAGCTCATATTACGTATGCAAGAATAGAATTATTATCCTTCGGAAGATTTAAATCTATCTAAAAACTCTCTTTCTCTCATGTCTTGAGATAAACATTGAGATTCATCGACGAAAACTTCCCTAAACCTAACAAAATCACGGGTAGCCCAGTAAAACTAATGGTCTCATAGCTAGGTTGCATGAACCATGCACTCAGCTTGCAAACCCGATCTGCTCGTGCCTCCTAACTTAGGTCATATTTGTTTGAGTTTTTAGCTAGCTTCCGATAACCCCCTCGATAGACCGTGTGACTACACGTGGGCCCGCGCCATTTAGGTACGTTTGGGCCAGCCGACCCACCTCTTCCCTCGTCTTCTTCCGCATTCAGCACAGTCCACTGTAGGTCACCTATTCAATGTCCACTGCCATGTTGGTCCCCTGTGTCAGTTACTCCATAAGAAATATTATTGCAATATTCTCTCCCCTTAAATCTAAACAAGGTGGACTCTCGTATTGTCCTTGCACAAAGCAGGGGCACCTTTGGTGATTAGTGTTATTATTAAGCTTGTAAATTATATTATGTGTGTTATTTTAGTTTGGTTTTTTAATGAAATGCGTAGGGTACTGATCAATATTGGTGTCTCGGTTTCAGGTTAAAAAAATAAAATAAATTTATTTTATATTAAAATAAATTTATTTAAAATATATATTAGTACGATTAAATGTAAGGTTTTTGAATAAGTTCATATCTCAAATATAATAGAGTATATGGTTTGAATACAATTATATATGGGTTATAGTTTAAGTATTATGTATCTAAAATAAAATCCAAAGTACAATTTTGATCGTACGACCGAAATGAATAGTGTGAAACAAGTATTAACGAGAAGTGTTGTTATTGAAATTGAAACATATGCAACTTAGGGCCTGTTTAGATCGAGGGGCTAAAGCATAAGGAGCTAAAATTTAGTCACTTTAGGGGCTAAAAATCCAAACACCAAGGCTAAAAAAGAGCTAAAAATTTTTAGCCCATTAGCCCCCAAGGAGAAGCTAAAGAGAGGCTAAAATGCCCCTTTTTCACTCATACCCTCACCATGCATGCATACATGAAAAGTAAGAGCAATAAATGAGGGATATTTTAGTCATTATACATAGCAATAAATGTTTTAAACCTTTTTTTAGCCCTTGGATCCAAACAAGGGTGACTAAAATTTTAGCCCATTTTTTAGTCACTTTGTTTTAGCCCCTTGGATCCAAACAGACCCTTAATGTGTTAGCAAAATGATACATGCAAACCATATCAGCTAATACCAGAAAATTAATTAGGTTGATGTAGAGGCAGGCAGCAACAACTCATCACATCCTCAGGCTCAGTCTAGACAAGTCCCTTTTCCAAAGGAAAAGGAGCAGACACGCACACGAAAAGAAATTCTGTGTTTATTCACGAGGACATTTTTTTAAGTTTAATTAATTCATTATTAGCAAATGTTTACTGTAGCATCACATTGTTAAATCATGACGTAATTAGACTAATTAGATTCGTCTAACGAATAATCCACCGATTATGAATAGGTTTATAAATAGTCTACATTTAATACTCTAAAATAGCATCCAAACATCTGATGTGACGGGACTAAAATTTGAGATTAAAGAACCAAACGGGGTCTTACCTAGGTGAGCTATCAAACAACACATCAACTGTTAAATATACCCTCCCAAACCTAGCTTCCAAATTCCAAGAAATGGAATAATAAGTCCCAGTGTTTGTCTGTCGTCCCACCATTGAAAGCTCATAGGCACACAGTGATCATTTTGCTTGAAGCTTCTATGGCAATTCTCAGTGGTTTTCTACTTTCGGTTGGATGTAAGGAGATAATCTTCAAGAGAAGTTTCATTTCCAACATTAAATAGGCAGTCCTGCTCCCATGTTCTATTAACATCATTACCCAGTATTTGCTGATAATTAATCGGAGTTATTAGCTGTTCTTCTGTGTTCAAACTTTGGATGTTCAATCTACTTGGAATTTCACTTTAGGGTAACAAGATTTGTTGGCTCTAAAGCATCTGACACAACATTTATGACTAAACTGCAGACGGGGTATCAGTAAGTACAATTCTAACCAACTTGAAATTCACCGTATATGGTTTGAGTCGCCTTTTCTTACCGTATCTGTCGTTCCGCACTATCAAACAAGGATTTGCAATTTTTAGGAGATAATTGCATGATGCTATAAGTGAACTTAAGGAGAAATTGAGATTAATTGTGCCTTTTGATTAATCAATGCATTGTACATAGGCAACCGTTGAACTTATTGACTTGCGAGCTGAGACTCCATCTTCTCCTAGAGGCAACAGTACAGTAATGCTTTCCTCCTCTAAAGAGAGCTGGAAAATAAATTGTGTAACTACAGTGGAACAAACCCTATTTGCCATCTAAAATTCTAAAAAAAACATAGATTAACATGCGCTAATAACTATTGCAAAATTTTGTTGATCCTCAACCATCTTGGTATTTACTTAGAATATTTGCTCTCATGACATAAAATTAAGTGGTATTTATGCCCTACTACATATTAAAAATTCATACAGAATAAAAAAAATTCTACTAACTTATATATTTGTTTGTGACATGAGTGCAAATGTCCCTATTTACAGCGATACTATTCTTTTAGATTGGTAATCAAGCTCTTTAGATATAAAGAAATGAATCTCCTCTTATCTGAAAAGTACAATGTAACCTCACCAAACATCCCTATAGATGTAATGTACAAGTTGATACTAGTACTTAAAAAAGCCTGTTATACTAGTACTTAATGGCGTACATAGTTACCGGAGTAAGTATTTTGTCATTGGATGGATTAAACTGCATGTTATACAGCAATCAAAACTAGGGTTGCTTGTAGGATCATGCTGTTACACTATATGATAGTTTTTCAGAAAGGTTCACTGACACGCGAAATGAATGCCTAACAATTAATTGTAGGCACTTTGCTGTCAACATTGGATTTGGCTGGCAGGCTTGCATAGAAAACTCATCATACTTCACAGGAGTGAAAAACATTGAATAAACACGAGAATACAATTGGCCGAGTTTGTTCTGTTGTTTGCCAATGATTTATTACCATCAGTTGGCGAACAAACCACTCAGAACGCTTGACTTGATTTATGTTACAGGCTCCAACAAAATCACTAAGGCCGATACATGCCTTCATATGTACGGTTGCAAACAGGAAGAGACGGATTTCACGAACAGTTAAGTGACTTTGGACACACAAGTTAGTTGTTACGTGAAAATCAACTTTGATGCATATCATCTTCTTCGCTCAGTGTGCTCTCTAAAGAAAGGATGCCTAAGAGCCTCTTCAGCTGTCAGGCGGCTTGCTGGATCATACCTCAACAGACCTTGCAAAAGGTCAATGAAATCACCGCCAGAATTATCAACATTCTGCATCACCAGATTCTGCATGAAGAATCAAGCAAATTGATGCACCAAATCTTAACTATATTAAAGCGGGGACTTACTCGTCCGTCCGCTCCGTACTGCCTCTCCACTTCCCACAAAAAACCAATCAAAATTTATACCCTATAAAAACCGGTGCTCCAACCGCCGGCCGGAGCGCTGCAACCGTCGACTGCAAGTGCGCCCCCGCAACGCGCGCGCATGAGCGTAGCAACTTGCTTTGCTGCGTGTGAAAAAAAAAGAAAAAAAGAGGAAAAAGAAAAAGGAAAAAGAATAAAAAATAAAAATAAAAAACAAGAAAAAGAAAACTGTATTTATATTTCAGTATTTTAATTTATGTATTTTGCGGGAAGTAAAAACCCTTAGATTTCTGGAAAAATCATGTAGAAACATGAATTTTGCGCAAAAACTCTATTATAAAATAAGATTCTGTTGCAAAGCACAGACCTCTAACTAGTCATAATTAAGGTTAACATATCGTCTTCAACAGGATATGGTCATACCTGAAGCCGTGGCAGCTTCATAACAGCTTTCATGCTCTCCCGTGATTCACAACCATCAGGCCAGTTTAATCGACCCTTTCTGACATATTTCTCAGATTGACGGCTACAAACAAGGAACAAATGAGCACAGCACCGACTAATCCCCACATTGCTGTATGCTTAATGATGGATGGACAGCAAAATACTCTGCCTTATTAAGCATGTGATATGGCAAAGGACCGAACACTCCATCATAGCTAGATGCTCCAAGTTTTCATGGGTCTGAAACAATGCATCTCCCTGCAATACCTTGGTAACTCAAAAATCCAGCTGTTGTGATAAAATACAAACCGAATTCAGGACCACTAACATACCGTGCACAGCTCAACCAGTATACATCCAACACTCCAGATATCACAAGGGTAACTCCATCCAAGTCCTGAACAGAACAGCAGCCATTGCAATCGTAAAGAACATAAACCATAATCACTCTGACAGGTGACATGGCATTAGGCAAGGCAAATACCCAAGATAACTTCTGGAGCTCGGTAATGCCTTGTAGATACCACATAGGTCTGATCGTGCTGGTCATATGTTGTGCTACCAAAATCAATCACCTTAATTGCACTGGATTTGGGCAGCCGTTTGTAATAGGAACCCTCCTTTGGGGAACGGGATGAAACCTAGAAGATATTTATAGAAGAATTAGGAGAAAATAATACTGCTGAATTCAACATGTCATGTACAAGAAAAATAAAAGCATAAAAAATGGGCAGAAGGTCAGGTAAGAAGAACAATGTATACTTTGTAATCAGGAACTTTTATGTACTCCGGAGAAACAAGAAGAATGTTCTCAGGCTTTAAATCAGTGTGAATGAGGCGCAATTCATGCATAACTGCAACACATTACACAGAAGATAAATAAATATGTAAACAAACAAATCTCAATAGGTATTCCCAAAAGGACAAAGCAAAGAATACACAACAGCCATCAACTAATGACAGCCTGTAATTTATCCAAGAATGATCTACATATGCTAATTAGTGGAGGTGATAACAGTAACAGAAGGAACGGTGCACACACATGCTATACATTCCAACAGTTGTTTGGCAACCTCCCGAACTAGGGCAATTGGGAATGAGCGGTAATTGTTTTTCCGCAGAAAATCATACAAACTTGGTCCAAGCTTCTCACAGACCTGCTCACCATCCATTCAAATTCACCAATGTTTAAGTTCATGGGGTTATCTCTTTTGGTTAGTTCATAATTACCATAATCTAATGATGTACTTACGATACAGATATGGTTACGATAGTCAAACCAGTTCCGAATTTGAACACAACTGCAAAATAGACCAGCTTATGTACAAGCAATCTTATGAAAGTAAAGCACACAAATAGACCAACAGTTAAATATTATGAGATGGGGATATGTGAACAATAGGACTCACCTGGATCTGCTCTTGTCATATTTACCAAGCTGCTCAATCATGCCAATTTCTATCATTGCAGCATCTCTGTACTTCTTAATGCCTCTGATGATCTTAATGGCCACCATTTCTTTGCATTCCCTATCCCAACATTCCAATACCTGACCAAAGGTACCTGATGTATTTCCATAAAGGCACGAAACATCTCAAGTATCATGTATCAACAATTCTAACATAAGCAGCTCTCTCAACTGACCTTCACCCATTTTTGCATTAAACCTATCTGCAAACATTAAAAAAAAAAGAGATTAAAACAAGTTCAGAAGATTTGGAAGGAAAAAGCACAAAATCATTGGGTAACAACACATGATAGAGCCACTTGATTGAAAATGACCAAACTAAATATGTTCAGTGGTTACATCGAGATGTGAGGTTGTCTCCAACAGCAAAGACAAAATGCCCTTCCTTGTCATCTTCTCTCAGAGGAGGGGATGCAAACCGAGGGAGTTTCTTGGTTTCCTGGGAGGAAGCAAAACCACTGGACAAGAGCCCCAACGTCACAGCACTGATCGCATTTGCAACTTCTTGCCCACATAATCCTGTCTGAATCTACAAATAGTGTCCAAAATTTAATTGCCCAGCTAATTGACTTTATAAAAACGCATGCTGCTGCTGCAGCAGCAATAAAACTGTGACAAATTGTTTCTATGGTTTTCCAGAGGCTATATTGCAAAAAAAAATACAAATATGAAATATACATAGATATACAGAACCTATTGAAAAGTAAATCCTATAGCTAATTAACATTTAGATATAAACAGATAGTGCCTAGATTGATACAAACAAATAAACCCAAAACATACAATTTAACCGAACCAATATTTGATCACATGACGATTTAATTTTAACCTGAAACTCATGATTGGCGAAAGCAAGAGTAATTCGCAGGATGATTTAACCCAAAACACTCAACCCTGCCCGATGACATGTCCCATAATATGCAGCTAAACAAATCGATACACAAAATAATAGCGAAGTCAACTCAAAAGCACTCCATGTATACAAAAACTAATTAACCTCATCCTGACAAAAACTAGCAGGTAACTAGCCCAGGCCATAACTTAATCAAAGAACACAGTAAAATGTAACGTCCAAGCGCATGCGAGAGGTGGCTATTCCCATAAGATCTATATCGACTCAAATCTTCACGAGATACAACACAAACAGCGATAATATAGACAGATCTGCGATGCAGAGGGGCACGGCGCACCGAATCGGAGGCAATACCTGGTCGATCTCGGGACCGACGTCCCAGCCCAGCCGCTGCCGCTTGCGTGGGCGGCGGTCCAGCGGCGCGCGCGGTATCTCCGCCAAGCAATCCATTCCTTCTCTAGGTCGATCTCCCTCTACGGTAACCAAGCTCTCGAGGAGGCGGCGGCGGGTCTCTGGATACGAGGGGAAGAGGCGGTTCGGGGGAGCGGCTCTAACCCTAGCCGCCGAGATTTATTGCAGGTGGGGAAGAGATTAGGAGGTCGAGGCAGTTACAGATCATGTGTCTGAAGCGCCGGGTAAGTGGGGGCATGCGGAAACGAGCAATGCGTGGGCCACATGTCAGACACAGGTTAGGGATAGATGGGTAGAAGTTTCGGTGGACTTTGCTTCCGTGTCCTTGTAGGGTCGTGGGCGGCTCGCTGTTTTTTTTGGGTGGTTTTGGTGAGACGACTCGCGCACGCGGTTTCTATCGTGCGGTTGAGGTGCGCTGAATTTTAACAAACTTTATTTTTTGGTTAATTGTTTCGATGTCTTATTTTCTGAAATGCTGGGACCATTAAAATTTCGGTACTAACTTTTATGTTATTACTATTCCAAATTCACTCTTTTATGTCATTTAGATCCACTTGTAGACTCTGAATATTTACTCATATGATATTAATATTTCTAATTTTTCATTTTATGTCATCACTTTTTATGAATATTTGGGTTCAAATGACATAAAAGAGTGAATTTGAAATAGTAATGGCATATGACCAAATACTGAAATTTTAATAGCATTTCTGACGTTTCGGAAAATAACGGTGGCACATAAGCAATTAACCCTTAGTTTTTATAACTTTCTTGTCTTAAAATTTTTATATTTTTTAATAAAATTGATAAATTAGTGTGATAAAACAAAAGTATCACTTATGAAAAAAGAAAACAGTACTACAAAACAATATGTTAAAGGTTTTAAAAATTGTGGACCGAACATATTAAATTGATTTTTGAAAGAAATGTAATATTAACATATCATGTTTTCTATAAAATATATTTTCGTAATGCAATATTTTTGTGAAATTTGTCTCCTAAACTATGTATACACACAAATCTTTTGTTGGATTGGATGAAAAAGTTTACAAGTGCATGTGATCACAGGGTTCACAAAAAAGCGCGCTGACCATACCTGTCACTGTACTTTTTGACATTCCACTAATGGCATGTACCTGTTACAAGTCGATTCAAATGTAAATTTGGATTTGAAATTTCTAAATATTCTAAAAAATCTCATAAACAGTAGGATAATTAAGGTGCTTTGAGAAAGTTATCAGTGAAAATAGAAAAAATGGCTATACAATTTGTCAGGAATATAATCTCCGGCTACCTCAAGTAGTTTTAAACCGATCAGCCAACGGTCGGTATCCTCCAGTTGGCCAGCAATTGAGGGTCTGGAGGTTTTCGAGTCCAACACTCGGGAAGAGGGCCTTCTCGATCACCGGTATTCAGACGGTCGCCATTAAGAACCATGTATTCATTAAACCGCAATAATTAGTGCGGTTATCTTCAGAGTTATCACACAAAAACTAACCCTTTAATCTTTTTAATCGATTATTAATGGGGTTCATTATTCATGGTTTGTAACTCATGCTTCTTCTAATATAAAGGGATCAGAGGGAGCCTGAAAGGTGATGAGATATACATTTTTCAATATACTCACACACAAGAGTAGGATTATTATCCTCTCGGTGGCTCAAACTTGTCTAAATCTATCTTTTGTCTTTTACTTCGAGATAACCAATGAGATCACAACACAATATTCCCCTTAGCCTAACCAAAAACCCCTCTACTGCCACTCCCACAGAATATTGTTGTTCGTACACATAGTTGGCACGCCAGGTAAGGGCACAATTTGTGTTTTTTGGGATTGATTCGATCGGTGTTGTTTGCAAGGTCAGCATTAAGGTTGCCGTCGGTGCCACGATGTCCTTCGGAAGTATGACTTTCATTGGGGATTGCATACATCAATTGGTTCTGACCACCGCACCAACGAAGGCGAAAGCTTCACATGCTCTAGTGATGTGTTCATCAACTCCCAACATCCGATCTCATAGCTCCATCTAGGGCACTCTCATTGGCTCCTCAAGTGTTTTAGCGACCAGCTCCGCCCAAATCTCACCCCAGGTCGTTGTCGACTCACCATCGACTATGTCATTTTTGCCCATTCGGGCGGGCGTACAGTCCAACGACATCAATTTACCATGGTTTCTTCAAAGCGACCTCGCTAGTCGACTGTTTTGGCTAAGCTGGTGTCATCTCCACCAATCATCATGATGATTGGGGCCGTCTTGAACAATGAGCCCTCTAATTCAAATGAGTCTAGCACTGACCGACATGAGCAACAAAGGTGGAACACCGCTCGGGCCGATCGCCGAGGGAGGTCTCGTGTGGGGGCTAGTACCTCCCGACAAGGTGCGCCAGATGCATACATAATGGAGTTTAAAGGCCATGACGTGTATCGCACGCCTACCATGAATCTTCTTGCAATCGAGAGGATTCTTGCCACCCTACCTGACACACCTAGGCTCCAAAGGGCTCGGGCCATGACTCAGGCGACTGTCGCTCAACTTGTTGACGCGACACCACTTCACTGATGTAGCATCCCAGGAATTAAAAATAAATAAAATGAGTAAAATAAATTTTCAGGAATTTAAAAGGATTATTTAATTAAAGAAAAGGCTAAAAGAACCCAATTAAAGCTAAACAAGGGGAAATACTTCAAATTTAAACCTAATAAATTTATGGTGGAATCTAGAGGCCAAGAAATATTTATGGGAATTTTTACAAAATTTTAGCAACAGTATTTCAAGCTTTAAATGAATATATGAATTTTTGTAATTATTTTAAATGGAAAATGCAATTTAAATAAAGTTGGGCCGTAACCCCGAATCCTCCCCAAGGCCGGCCCAGTCCAGTACTTCAGGCACTGACATGTGGGACCAGCATATCAACGCCATCCTTTTTCCTCTCTCCCGCCCGCGCCGCTTTGGCCCCACCAGTCAGCCTCGCTAGCGCACGCCTCGATCCCTAGCAGCTTGGGCCCGCCTGTCGGCGCGCTCAGGTTCACCAGCGGCCACTGACAGGTGGACCCCACCCGCCGGCCACCTTTCCAAACCCGCCGCTGACCGCCTCTATCCGCCAAGATTTGCCCCGAAGTCCTTTCCTCCGACCCCGGCGATCACCTACCATCTAAAGCCGACGCGTTTTCGCCTGTTTAGAAGCTAGCCCACGCATATGGAACCCTCGTCGGAGCAATTTGGAAACCTCCTCGGGTTTCCTCGGTTTGGCCTTCCATCCACACCGTCGGTGACTCCTATTTAAACCCTGTCGAGCACCGCACTCCGGCCACTCATCCCTAGCCCTAGCCACGCTCTCCCGACGCATTGCGACGCCAAACCTTCACCGCTCTCTACTTCGACTCCGGTGAGCCCTCGCCGCCCTCGTCGATGCCACCTCCGAGATTGCCATCATGCACCCTTCCCCGGCCTCGACTCTGTTGGGCCGGACCGCCACCGGATCGCTATCGCCACCATCAACCCGAAAGCCTTCGCCGTCTACCCTCACCATCGGTCGTCGTCAGTCGCCCGTCGCCGCCATCTCTGGTACGGTCGTGACCTCCTTCCTCTCCTCTTTCCATTTTTACCGAGAACCAGGGCTTAGCCCCCGCGCCGTCACCGTCGCCGCCTCGCCCGAGCCCGCCGGAGTCGGGGACAAAGGGGAGTACTTACCCCTTAGCGTGTGTCATGCCGAACAAGGTCCTAGTCGCACGATCGTGATCGAACGGCGCTGATCGGGATAGAATCAGAGCCGTTGATCTACGTTGAAGCGGTATCGACTGATATCTGCCGTTGAACGCTATTTAAAACCACGAATCAATATCGTGCGTCCACGCGTACCGGTTCGGTCCCTTTTAATCTCAACCGTTCGCTGCCACTTAAGTTCCCTGCCTCGCCTCCAGCCTTCGGATCTGGATCGAACGGCTCTGGGCGATTGGGTCCACATGCACAGTCACGGGTTCACGGTGAACCTGGTTCACCGTGGACGAGAGACTGTTTTTCAATTTAAATAAAAATCCAGAAATTTGTTTAAACTTTGAAAATTCATAACTTGCTCATTTTAACTCCAAATTTCACCATTCAAATTTTGTTAAATCTATCTTTTTATTCTCTACTGTTTTATGCCATAAAAACAGTATGTTTATTTTGAACAAAATATTATTATTAAATAAATAAATAAAGACCCCTTTAGGAATAAATTTATATTTCACTAAATAATTCAGGAAGACCCCTAAAAGTTGGGGAAAATTACTCATATGCCATTATAATTTTCAGAAATTGCCTATATGCCAGTGTCAGTGACTGTGGTGGCCCCCATGTGTCAGTGACACATCGATGGCATATTGGCAAACCGCAAAAAATTGTAATGGCACGGAAAAAATTAACCCAAAAAGTTAACCCTTAATATTTTCAACATAACTACAGAATATTAAGTCTTTATTCCCCTTGCTTAAAACCACAAACTTGTATGTTTATATTTTGTGATATTTTGGTTGTTTATTGAATGTTGTATTTAATTTTCCGTATCGAGAAGACTACGACACCGTCGAGGATCCGGAGTACTACCCCGAGGTTCCACCGTCGCCATTTGCTGATCAAGGCAAGTCACAACCCCCATTTTGATCATAATTGAGCCTATGTTTTATTTAAATATCGCTATAACACATAGGGTATAATTGCATTAGTCTAATATCAAGCCCTACATTATATTTATTAGATCCCCGTCCTTGTGTGTAAACCCAAGCCATGCTTATTGAGCCTAAACTCCTTGTCACTCTTACAATATTATATTAGCTAGTGTCCAATGTACCGACACAACTTCTATAGGATAAAAGAACGAGTCGTAGATAGTCGGATTCTACTATATGAGTTTTCCCCGTTATTCTCGTCTCTGGATTCTGTTGGAGTTGGCTATGTTATAAGTATGGTGGGTTCCGGGTGCAAGCTAGGGCATTGGTTGGTTGCACCCGGGGCACTATAAGGACCGGTCTGCGGGATCTGTTGCAAAACACTTCCGTACTAACCACAAGTCTAATGGGTAAGTCCTAACTGGAGGTATGGATCGTACCAACTTGAAGCACCATAGTGGAGGGGGCAAGGGGCAACCTACGGGTGACTTGTACCGATGAGGCTCAAGGAGGGGTATGGTGTTGGCCCGATGCGTCGGGGCACCATATGAAACCTATAAGAGGGTGTTATCGAATTGATGCGTTTTATGCTGAAGGTTTTGGCACGAGTTCCCGTGGTATGGGTCATCACGTACACTTTGGTGTCCGTGGATGAGTGCGTGCCTTGTGGGTACAGTAGTATACCTCTAATCATAGTTTAAATCTTTTCGAAAAGCTGAGCCCACGATCAAGGGCGGGTTGTGTGACTTCTCGCAATTAGATTACTATTGCTTGAATGTTTGTGTTATTCATGGCATATAAGGACTGTTGAGCGAGGGCGGGCTGACTGTACCCCTCGAGTTAGAAGATGATGCATACACATGTTTAATTTTTTGTACTAATAACCTGCTCACATTAGGTGCTTTACAAATTTGATTTTCCGCAAAATTAGCCACTACCTTCCTTGTTATTACTCTCCATTATATTTGCATCCGGTGGCTTGCTGAGTACAATTGTACTCACCCCCATTGACTTACACCACTAGAGGCCGTCTACTACGAGGAGGATGAAGGTCTGGAGTAGCGACCCAGTCAAGGCGAGATTGGAAGGAGGCGTTCATCTAGGACCTTTATTTTATTAGTTTCTCTTTGCTTTAACACTTTTGTACTAATATGGTCTACGAACCATGAATGTTTGGCGTATTGTACGCGGTCGTGTGATGAACGTCTTGTTTTTATTGAGTTTCTATGGAATTTCAATAAAGGTCTAGATTTATTAAATCTGGGCATTACAAGATGGTATCGGAGCCGACTTGACTGTAGGAAGCCAAACAGACTTGACCCTAGGACTTATACTAACCGTATTTTCTTACAAACTGCTTATCACCTCGTCTTTTAGAATTTTTACCAAAAATTTCTCTCTTTTGTAGATGTCGGTTCATACCATGAGTGGGACTCTCCGCGATGAGGCTGGCTTCGTTCACGAGCTCCGCATGCTCGTCAACTTCCTCGGGTTCGAGCACGAGCCTGCGTTCCACGGGATCTCCCCCGATGTGAACGAGAGCTACTGCGAGGTCACAGTCGTCATCCGCCCCTCCACCACGCAGCCCGCGTTCTACACCCACGGAGTCAGAGGACCTTCCTTCGTGGTGGCCAGTCAACGCGCCGCTCTTCAGGCCCTCTCCGAGCTGCGGGTTGTCTACGACGACCAGCTCCTCGACACCGCCTATCGCTTCATGCCCATGCGCACCCCGGGGAGTCATCGCAGCATCTACGTCAGCACATTCTCCCAGCACAACTCCGCCATCGCCCGCACCATGCGTATACTGGAGGCGATGGACGATCTTCACATGTAGGTCGTACTAGACGCCAACAGCCAACACGACACCATCGACTACTACCATCACTCATCGGAGAGTCTGAACCGCGAGAACGCAGATCTCCGCCGCCAGGTTCAGCAGGGGCGCCACTTGGCCACCGAGGTAGAGGAGCTGAGGCGTCAGAATGAGATTCTGCACTAGGGCATCGCTGACACCACGCAGTTGCGTCGCCAGGTAGAGGAGCTACAGAAGGACCTAGAGGAGGTCGCCCCCTTCCGCCGCGCAAGCAGAAGTCACTCCAGACCCCTTTGGCTAGGCACAAGAGGATCTCTCGCAATGCCTCTTCCGCTGGGCCCTCCAGCTCCACCACCCCTGCACCGATCGTCCCCGCCGAGCCGACGATCGAGCCCTCCCCCAAGCTGTTTTAGGCATTAGCTTACGGTTGCTTGCTTCGTTTGTTTTGTTATGATTGTATTGCCACCCATGTCAGATATAAGGCGTGAGTGAAGACTAAAATAAGAATGTAATCGTCTAAGTTTAAGACTTTTAAATTTGAGAAATAAAGATTAGTTGCATTCCCTCTAAAAGTGTATATCTTATTTGGAAACCCCTCAACTTCAGGATGGCCAATAACCAAGGATCAGATGCCCCTCAGAACGGGAATGACTCCGGCAATCTGCCTCAGTGGGGAGCAACCGGGCAGCGGCAAGCCCCAGTCGCCAACCACCCCACGTTGGCCGAGATGATGGCCTACCAGAACCAACTTATTGCTACACTGTTGAACCAGATGCAGCAGCAACAGAATCAGATGCAGGAGCAACAAGCCCAACTGTTTCGTCTGTAGCAGCAGCAACCAGAGCCACCCCGCCCAGCTATACCTACACCGGCCTCCCAACTCTCGGAGTTCCTATGTGTCCGGCCACCCGTCTTCTCCAGCACCACCAACCCGATGGAGGCGGGTGATTGGCTGAGGACAATTGGGAAGAAGCTGGATCTCCTGCCATGCACCGTGTAGGAGAGAGTGGCTTTTACTGCTCACCAGCTCCAGGATCCCGCCGTAGAGTGGTGGGACAACCTGCGCGAGATCCAGCCAGAGGGTCATGTCCTCACTTGGGTAGAGTTCTCCGCCGCTTTCCGCGCCGTCCATGTCCCCGACGGCGTGATCGCCTAGAAGCAGCAGGAGTTTTGGGACCTGCAACAAGGAAGCAGGTCCGTTACGAAATACCTGCACGAGTTCAATCGGTTAGCCCGGTATGCCCTAGAAGAGGTACGCACTGATCCGGCCCGGCAGTCTAAGTTTCTCCGGGGGCTGAAGGACGAGCTTTCCCTTCAGCTGGTCTCCGGAGACTATGCCAACTTTCAGAAGTTGGTAAACAAAGCCATAATTCAAGAGACCGAGCAGAACAAGGTCAACTTGAAGAAAAAGAGGATGATCGCCTTCCGCCAGAACTAGGGAATGGCGTAGAGGCCACGCTACGCACCTCCCCCACTAGCGCCCCAGTATCACCCGCGCCCCGTCCACAGGCCAGCTCCACCAGCCAACAACCCGGGAGCCAGACATCCTCGCCCTGCTCCCGCCGCACCAGCTGCTCCACCCGCCCTTGCCAGGAAAGCAGAGGTCTTGCGCGACAAGCATGACAAGCCAGTTATCTGCTTCAACTGCCGTCAGGAGGGACACTACTCTCATCAGTGTCCCCATCCCAAGCGTCTGCAAGGAGTCGTGACAAATCCTGCCGTCCGCACCCGCGTCAACCACGTCTCCGCCGAAGAAGGTCAAGCTGCACCGGAGATTGTCATGAGTAAGTTCACAGTAAATTCAGTACCTGAAGTCATTTTATTTGACTCTGGAGCTACGCATTCTTTTATCTCAACAAGTTTTGTGGGAAATTGTAAGTTGAATGAGTGCGAGTTAGCAAGACCGGTACTAATAGCCACCCCCGGCAAACAAACCCAAGCTCACACCTATAGTCCAAGGGTATGGGTAGATATCCAAGGCATTATATTCTGGACCGACCCCATTCAGATAGAATGCAAAGGTTTGGACCTGATCTTAGGAATGGATTGGCTCAACAAGCACCAAGGAGTGATAGAGCGCGCTAGAAGGAATGTGACCGTGACTAGTGAAGAAGGGACTGTGACGCCCCGATTTATCGAATCGGAACATTATTGAATTTCCAAAGAAAAACAATAATACAAGATGTTCATCATGCGACAACGTACATACGACAAGCATTTGTGGTACGCAGACCACAATTATAACATAAGAGTAAAAATAAAATAAACAATTAAAAGCATGACGAACGCCCTCTTCAGGATTTTCTTCTTGACTGGGTCGCTACTCCAGACCATCCTCGTAGTAGGCATCCTCTGAATTGTGTGTCCAACGGGTATGAGTACAAAGAGTACTCAACAAGTCACCGCAAATGCAAGTAATAATGCAAGATAATAACAAAGGAAGGATAATGGCTAAAAGTGCGGAAAAGTACATTTTTAGTTATTGCATTTAGTGTAGTCAAATTTAATCATGCGGAATAATAAACATGAATATCAAGATACCATCTAACTCGAGGAGTATGTTTTCCCTCCTCGCACAACAGTCCTTACATGTCAAACCATCATGCACATTCATTCCAAAAGTAAACTAACTATGGGATGTCACGCAACCCGCCCTTGACCGTGGGCTCGACTTTTCGAAAAGATTTATGATTCTGATCAGAGATGTACTACTGTACCCACAAGGCACGCACTTATCCCAAACACCAAAGTGTAACGAGATGACCCATACCATGGGAACTCGTGCCAAAACCTCAGCATGAAATGCTCCAAGCGATAACCACCCGCTCTAGGTTTCGCCGGCGCGCCGGGCCGCATCCCGGCTAACGTCGCACTCCCTTTTGCGCCATGTCGGTACAAGCCACCCGCAGGTGCTGCTTGACCCATCTCCAAGTGGTGGCCTCGGTTTGGAACACTCCATACCTTAGTTAGGACTTACCCATTAGACTTGTGGTTAGTACGGAAGTGTATTGCAATGGATCCCTCAGACCGGTCCTTATAGTGCCCCAAGTGCTACCGACCAATGACCTAGCTTGCACCCGGAACCCACCATGCATACACTCACAACCAAAACTCTATCACCAACATAATTCCAAAGATTAGGATAACGGGGATCATAAAGTAGAACCAAGTTGCTACGATTCATTTTTAATCCTATAGCAATCGTGTCGATACATTGGACACTAGCTAATAGTACTAATCATATGGTGACAAGGAGTTTAGGCTAGATAGCATGGCTTAGGTTGCACATTGTAGGACCGAAAGTAGCGACTAGAGGGGGGTGAATGGGCGCCTTAAAAAATTCTTTCGAATCTATGGCCTACTCCCAACACCCAACGCACCTCAAAAGACTAAGCAACAAAACGTAATCAAATCCCCAAAGCCTAAAAGTATCTAGCCTAGAAACGACCGGTGTCCTAGACAAAGAGACACCACTACAGTGCTAATAGGCAGTATAACCAGGCACTCAAAACATGGCAGATCAAAGTCCTTCGTAACTAATCATCACAACAGTTAAACTGAAAACACGTAAATAGTGATGAAGAGTTACTGTTCAAAAATTTGTCTCCTGTTCGAAACATGACGAAGCCTGCAAAGTTGAAGCCTGTCGTGTCGAAGCCTACTTCGTTGTGTCGAAGCCTGCTTCGCAATGTCGAAGTCTGTCATGTCGAAGCCTACTTCGCTGTGTCGAAGCCTGCTTCGCAGAGTCAAAGGTTTGTGGAGTCTAGGCTAGTTCGAGTGTGATAGAGTGCGAAGCATGCTTCAGAGCGAAGTGCCTTATGCGAAGTATGTAACTACCGAAGCCTCCTTAGAAAAGCACGCTTCGAAGCTACGAAGCTCAACACAAGAAAAATCAACTTTGAAGCAAATCAGAGAAAAAAATCAAAGACAACAAAGCAACCTTCGAAGTCAGATTGATCGAAGTATGAATGTCAGAGTAGTAACCTTCGAATCACAGGCCAACTTCGAATCGGAGTTTGGTTCGAAGCTGTTAAGAGAAGGTAGACAGCGAAGCTAGCTTTGAGACAACCAGAACCAAATTCGAAGCCACACAATATGAACCCTCCGAAGTAAAAGATGCTACAGAGACTGACAATGATTCGAAGTATAAACAACCTTCGGAAGTCAGTGAACAAAGTTGTAAGCTTCGTATGAGCAACCTCCGAAAGTTGCTTAGCACAAGTTTCGCAAAGCCTAGATACAGTATCGAGGCATACAATGAAAGAAGCCTGTTCGAAGCCTACTTCACAAGACAGAAGGACTTCGAACAAAATATGGAGCTTCGCCAGAAACAACCAGGGACATTCTAGACCCTATCTTTTCAATCAAAAAGCTATGTCAGGAAAAAGCAAGGCTAGAGAACTAGCGTACTGTAGCTGTAGCTACAGGAACACGCAAGAACTAGTACTTCTCAGTCGAAGAACAGAAGCAACTGGAGAAGCAATTTGCTCAGGAATAAAAAACATTCACACGCAAAACGATGTAGACACAACCAAAAAAACGTTGCACACAGAATGTCAGGAATAAAATCTCACAGAGAACGTGAAGAACAAACAGCACTCACGATGGCAGTGCTCACAGGATGAAATCGCAAGAACAAGAGCCTGGCGGCGCACGCAGGGAACAGGAGACAAAAAGTGACCCAATTGATTAGTAAAGTAATTTCAGAAAAGGGTGACCTAACCCTAGGGATTGGGGCCCTATTTATAGGCAGCCCAATCAGCCTAGAATATTCCACTAGACCCTTAGGGTTTTTTACAGACGCTGAAATAAAGGAAAAGACCAAACTGCCCTTAGGATATTTTTACATACTCAACTGACTGACTGTGGGCCTAAGGACAAAATAGTAAACTCCTATTTAGAGATAACTTGTCCAGAAGTGGAGCTTTCGTAGCGACTACGACTTCACTCTAGGACGGTCCGATCCAAGATCAGCGGTCGTCAGTTTTGCACCGAAACTGACAAAGCGTCCACCGACTTTGCACCAGGTACCCGGATTGGGCCGGCCCGATTCCGCAGCTGTCTCAGCCCGGCAATCGCTCGCCGCCCGTGTACCTGAGTCAATCCTGGTCAACATCCTAACGGATCCTCTGCTGCTCCTAGCCCATGTACCCGAATTGGGCCAGCCCGACTTCACGACCCCTCTGCCCGACAGTCGCTCGCTGCCTGTGTACCTGAGTCACAGGCGGCCCAGACACAGCAGGTCTCCTCTCCTCTTCTGTCCTCTTTGACTACCGTTGACAATGACTCATCACATCTGGAGCCATGAGGCCCACGCTCTTCAGCATGGCTCCTCAATCTCCCCCTTGATGAGTGCATTGTCAACATTTCTCTTTATCAGTTCCTCAGTACCTACGAACACATGTGGAAACACGAAAACAAAGCACAAGAAAATAGAGAAGAAGAAAAATAAAGTAAAAGTTTAACCCTAATGACCAAAAACCAAACAAAAGCAAGAAATGGTCATTATGGTTAATCAAAGGTAAAAGCTCAAAACGAGTGCAATCTCAGAATCATCAACAAGGATAACAACAGAGTAAGGACAAACGGGACAAAAACTCCCCCTGAAACAAATCCCAGAGAAAGCCAAAACTCCCCCTTAAACTCTTCTCCAAAATTTCTCCCCCTTGTTGACAAGTGGACTCATCAAGCGAGACTTAATGCACTCTAAAGAGACACATACTCCCCCTGAAATGCAACTCCCCCTCAAAATATGTAATGAATGCAACTGGGGTGCAGGTGGAGTGTAAAAAGCATGCTTCTCAAATATGATTGACTGCAATTACATCTAACAAGTATAGCAAAAGACATATTGTCTAAGACACATGGCATGATCAGTGCAACAGATGATATCTAAAGAAAGTCATTAGCACGCATTTTTCAGTTTTTGCAAACAAAAGCATCACCACATTTTCCAGTTGACAAGCAAGGTAAAGTATGAAATGCAGAAGCTAACCGATATCTACCAAGATAAGCATTGTCCAAAACAAAGTGCTTCAGCAAACTTGTTATCATTTCAATTTTCAGGCTTTTTCTATTTCCTTTTTTCATTTTTGCCAGGGGTTATTTGCAAGTCAAACCTTATGCTGACCGACTGTAACAGCCCCAAAATTAAAAGGGAATAAAATAAAGGAAAAATAATATTAAATGAATTTCTGAATTTTGTTATTAATGAAAATCCTAAAAGAGACCTATTAAAGCCAAACAGAGATAGATATTCAAAATTGGGACTTGAAAATTTTATGGGATAAACCAGAGGCCAAGAAATATTTTTGAGAATTTTTACAAAATTTTTCCGACAGATCTTCAAGCCTTAAGCAAATATTTGAATTTCTAGAATTAAATTTAATGGAAAATACATTTTAAATCCTATTGGGCCGAAAGCCTGAATTCCCCTCCAAGAGCCTTTCGGCCCAGCCCAGTCCGGCCTCTCTCGCTGGCGGGTGGGACCCGCCTGTCAGCGCCGCCCCCTCTCTCCTCTCCCACGCCTCGGCCGGCCCCACTTGGCAGCCTCCCGAGCGCCCCACTCTCCCGCTACCACGCCGGGCCCGCTTGTCGGCCCCTCCTCTCTCGTGCCCGCCGACTGACTGGTGGCCCCCACCTGTCAGTTCCGTCTTCTCCAAATGGAAGGGGATCCCTCCCCTTCCATCCCGATGGCCCCCTTGCCATAACCGCCGCCAGCAGCCGCCAACCGCCAGACCGAGCCCGAGACCCCCTTCCCTATTCGCCGGCGATCCCATTCCGCTTAAAAGCAACGTGGTTCCGGCACATTTGGAAGGATGCCGTGAGGATGGAAACCTCGCCGGTGCCAATTTTGGAAGCCCTCGGGTTTCCCCCATTTACCCTTCCAAACTTCACCGCCGGCGACGCTATAAAAGCCCCTGCACCCACCGCGTCTCGCCCACACCTCCAGAGCGCTAGCACCTGCGTTACCAAACACCGCCAACCATTTTCTCTCCCTCCCCTCTGCTCAAACTCCGGCCATCGATCACCGGCGCTCCGAGCCACCACCGCCCTCACTGTCGCCTCCACCGGGACCGTTGGCACGCCCTCTGCCCCGGCCCCACCTCCGTTGGGCCGGATCACCACCAGATCATCGCGCCGCCGTCGGACCCGAGGCCCTCCTCCGCCCCTTCTCACCGCCGATCGCCGTCGGTCACCTTTCTCCGCCAACCCCGGTACGGTCGTGACCCCCTCCCACTCCTCTATCCATTTTTGCAAACACCGAGGGCATTGGGCCGCCGCACGACATCGCCGGAGCTCGCCGCCGCTCGGCCGGAGCCGGGGACGAAGGCCTTAGCCTTCCCCGTGCCGCGAGCGTGCCGGATGGCACCATGGCCCTCTAATCCAGATCGGACGGCCCAGATTAGATCCCATCGGGACTTAATCCGAGCCGTCGATCGGCGCCCAAGGGGTATCGTGGAGTCTGGGCCGTTGGATCTCACTTAAACACCCCCGCCTAGCCGCCGACCGATGGATCTGGATCCAACGGTCCAGATCCGATCGGCCCACGCGCACAGTGCGCGGGTCCATGGTGGACCTGGCTCACCGTGGACCCACGCAGGTTTTCTGGTTTAAATAAAATTCAGAAAATAGTTTTAAACTTCCAAAATTCATAACTTGCCCAAATTAACTCCAAATTTCACCATTTTAATTCTGAAAAATCTGTCTTTTTATTCTATACACATTTATGCAATAAAAACAATATACTTATTTGGCACAAAATATTCTTATTAAATAATCAAGAAAAGACCCCTTTAGGATTTAATTATTATTTCATTTGAATAATTCAGAAAAACTCTTAAAAATTTATATATTAATTTCAGATGATATATTGACTCAATTACACTGTTTCTAAGCCAATAAAAATATAATGATTCATTTTGCCCATTTCATGTTATTAAATAACCTTTCCAAGGCCCTTTAAGATAAATGATTAACTCATATAATAGAAATGCAACACTTTACAAAAATATCATAAAAACTTATATAATAAATTCAGAGGACTTAATAACTCTATTCCACTGTTCTAATGCAACAAAAATAGCATGTTCACTTTGCCCACTTAAATCTATTAATTAATAATGCAAAAGCCCTTTTAGGACATTTAATTAGTTCATCTAATGGAAGGTCAACACTTTATGAAATTATCTTAAAACTTATATAACAAACTTCAGAAGACTTAATAATTTAAATTCACTATTTTTGATACCATAAAAACATCAAGGCTAATTTATACCTTTTTAGTTCATCTCTAAAAAGGGGAAATAAAAATCCCTAGGAAAAATAAATTACATCAAGTCATAAATTCTGAAATCTCATTAGGAATCAATCTTAAATATTTAAGTAACAATTCCCTAAAATTTAAGACTCTATCTCCTTTACTTAAATCCAACGACAACTTGTATGCTTGTATGCTTGATTTTGGATTGTTTATTGAATGTTGTGTTTACTTTTCCGTATCGAGAAGACTACTACGCCGTCGACGCTCCGGAGTCTTACCCCGAGGTTCCACCTTCACCATTCGCGGAGCAAGGCAAGTCATCGACCCTTCTGTGGAAACAGTTGATCATCATTGAGCCCATGTTTTAATAAACTATGACTATAACTCATAGGTTAATATTGCATTAGTCAAATGTCAAGCCTTACACTTATATTTATTAGATCCCCGTCCTTGTGTGCAAACCCAAGCCATGCTTATTGAGCCTTAACTCCTTGTCACTCTACAAATATTATATTAGCTAGTGCCCAATGTACCGGCACAACTGCTATAGGATAAAAATAATGAGTCGTAGATAGATGGATTCTGGTATATGAAATACCCGTTATTCTTGTCTCTGGACTCTGTTGGAGTTGGGTATGTTATAAGTATGGTGGGTTCCGGGTGCAAGCTCGGAAACTGGTTGGTCGCACCCGGGGCACTATAAGGACCGGTCTGCGGGATCTGTTGCAAAGCACTTCCGTACCAACCACAAGTCTAATGGGTAAGTCCTAACTGGAAGTGTGGAACACTCCGACTCTCTGCACCATAGAAGAGGGGGCAAGGGGCAAGCTTGCGGGCGACTTGTACCAAAGGAGGCTCAAGGGGGGGTATGGTGGGGCACCAACGCGTCGGGACACCATATGAAACCTATAAGAGGGTGCTGTTGAGTCGGGGAGGAACATACGGAAGGTTTTGGCACGAGTTCCCGTGAAATGGGTCATCTCGTTACACTTTGGTGTAGGTGATGAGTGCGTGCCTTGTGGGTACAGTGGTACATCTCTGATCAGAGTAAAATCAATCTTTTCGAAAAGCCGAGCCCACGGTCAAGGGCAGGTTGTGTGACTACTCGGAGTTAGTTTACTATTGTGTGAATGGATGAGTTACTCATGGCATGTAAGGACTGTTGAGCGAGGTGGGGCTGACTGTACCCCTCGAGTTAGAAGATGATGATGCATACACATGTTTACATTTCAGTACCAATAAATTGTTCACATTAAATTGCTTTACAAATTACTCGCTTCCGCAAAACTAGCCACTATCTCCCTTGTTATTACCTTGCATTATATTTGCATTTGGTGGCTTTCTGAGTACCCCTGTACTCACCCCATTGACTTACACCATCAGAGCCCGTCTACTACGAGGAGGATGCAGGTCTGGAGTAGCGACCCAGTCAAGGCGAGACTGGAAGGAGGCGTTCATCTAGGACCCTTGATTTTATTAGTTTCTCTTCACTTTCATTCTCTTTTGTATTAATGCGGTCTACGAACCGTGAATGATTGCCCGTATTATACGTGGTCGCATGATGAACGTCTTGTTTTATTGATTTTCTATGGAATTTCAATAAAGTCCTGATTTATTAAATCGGGGTGCGACACCGGCCAAGTCAAGCCTAGGCCAGAACTGGACCATCAGAAGCTTAAGACATTGGTCTTGGCATACACTACATTGTCCTAGTTCATACCAAAGTGCTATGGTAAGCAGTCTAGAACAATGCAATGTGACAAAGCAAATCCACTTGGATCTTTTAATCTCAAGCATAAAAAGGCATGGAGTTTTCATTTTTCTGATTTTTCATCATTTTTATAGCACATTTTCCATGTTAAAAGCATAAAGATATCCAAGTTGCATATTCGCATCTAAGTCAGAAACTAGTTACAAGGCATGTGACAGATAGCAAGAGCATTCAGCCTACACATGCTAGTTACCAGAAGCAATGGTGATAATTTTTCAATTTTAAAGCATAAAAGCCATGCATATGACAGATATCAGACATATCAAGTGAACTGAAACAAAGCATGATCATCGACAAGTAATCAAAAGCATGTACCAGCTAGAATAAGTAAGGCAGTTCAATCATATAATAGAAGCAAGCTCAAAAGTGTGATATGTGAGTATGTATGATATGAACACACACAAAAAGACTCAAGAAAAGAGTAAAGAGAAAGAGAAAAAAAACAGACGCAAAATATCCTAAAAAGGATACACAACACCCAAATCCCCTCGTAAATGCTCAAAAGTAGACTGATCTAGGGGTTTGGTGAAAATGTCAGCCAACTGATGATGAGTATCAACATGAACAAGGTCAATGACACCTTTCTCATATTGATCCCGCAGAAAGTGAAAGCGCACATCAATGTGTTTGGTTTTTGAATGAAGACAAGGGTTTTTCCCTACACTAATAGCCCTGGTGTTGTCGCAAAACAAAGGAACTCTGGTAGGAAAGAACATCCCAAAATCTCGCAAAGTGGAAATCATCCAAACTAACTGTGAGCAGCAGCTAGCAGCAGCTACATACTCAGCCTCAGTGGTCGAAAGAGCAACTCTAGATTGCTTTCGAGATGATGATGCTGAATAGTAAAGACCAAGATCATGCGCATAGGTGAGATACTTGAAAATGCGCTTGACAGCCTGCCGATGAGACGCACGAGGTGAAGACTGAAAGCGCGCGCACAGCCCTACGGCAAACTGTATGTCTGGTCTTGTCACCATCAAGTATAGCAGCGAACCGATCATCCCTCTAAACTCTCTCTCGTTGACCTTGATGCCGCTCTCGTCCTTGTCCAGGCCCCCAGATGTGCCCATTGGGGTCATCTGAGGCTTCAGCTCTCCACCAAAGTCGACTTTCTTCAACATGTCTCTAGTGTACTTACCCTGGTGGATGAAGGTGTCGTCCTTGGTCTGCTTGATCTGGAGCCCTAAGAAGTACTTGAGCTCACCCATGAGGCTCATCTCAAACTCGCTGTGCATCTGCTCAGAAAACTTGGACACAAGATCATTAGTAGTACCGCCAAAGATAATATCGTCCACGTAAATCTGAGCGACTAAGAAATCTGAAGCATCTCTGATCAAGAAGAGAGTTTTATCCACAGAACCCATCACAAAGCCATTCCCCAACAAAAACTGCTTTAACCGGTCATACTAAGCCCTGGGGGCTTGCTTCAGACCATATAAAGCTTTCTGCAGCTTAAAAACATGTCGAGGAAACTTAGGGTTTTCAAAACCGGGGGGTTGCCTAACATAAACCTCCTCCTCTATGTACCCGTTTAGAAAAGCACTCTTGACGTCCATTTGAAAAAGCTTAAAACCCTTCGAAGCGGCAAAAGCTAAGAGAATGCGAATGGACTCAAGACGGGCAACAGGGGTGAAAGTTTCTTCAAAATCAATACCTTCCTTCTAGCAAAAACCCTGGGCAACCAGTCGAGCTTTGTTGCGCATCACAACCCCATCTTCACCTTGCTTGTTTTTGAACACCCACTTGGTGCCTATGGGGTTGCATCCGGGTGGCAGCTCTACCAGTGTCCAAACCCGATTGTGGACAAAATTCTCAAGCTCTTCTTGCATGGCATTAATCCAATTAGAATTAGAAAGAGCATGAGAAACGTCTCTGGGCTCAAAAGATGCAACAAAAGCAGATTCAGCAAACACAGCAAGTGAGTCAACAGAAGAACACAAAGTCCTCGTAGACAAATCACCGATGATAAGCTCTGAGGGGTGATCACGCTGAACTGCTCGGGATCCCTGGTGATCTGAAGTCACCTCACCGGAGTCTGCAGCAGGCACCTCTAGACTTGACTGAGGGGGCTCGATCGAAGTGGAATAAGTGATCAGAGGTCCGCCCTTGTCCTCAGTCGAAGTCTCAGAAAGTGTGGGTTCTGCAGGCTGTGCAGAAGGCCCACCCTCATCAGCAGCTGGAGTGTCATCAGCTTCTTCGAAGATGGACTCTCCGAGCTCACCATCTCCAGAAGGCTCAAAAGAAGGAGACAAAGAAGGCAATGACTCATCAAAAGAAACCTCACAAGTCTCAACAAGCTGCTGGGATTCGAGGTTCCAAACACGGAAGCCTCGAGAATGCAAAGCATAACCCAAAAAGACTCCATCCCAGCAACGAGACTCAAATTTGTCCAAATGCCCTCCCTTCTTGAGCACAAAGCACTTGCAGCCAAACGCTCGCAGGTGGCTCACCTTGGGCTGTCTGCCAAACCGCAACTCATATGAAGTCTTACCTAGGTAAGCTCTAAGAAAAATGCGGTTGGCCAGATAGCAAGCTGTGTTTATGGCTTCAGCCCAAAAATGCCTAGGAGTCCTGTGCTCATCGAGCATTGTCCTGGCCATCTCGACTAGCATGCGGTTCTTTCGTTCCACAATGCCGTTCTGTGGGGGAGTGTAAGGAGCAGAAAACTGATGGTCAAGACCCTGATCACTACAGAAGCTGACGAACTGAGAGTTCTTGAACTCAGAGCCGTTGTCGGAGTGAATTGCTCGCATCCGACCATTGTTCTCATTCTTCAGCTTCAAAATCAGGTCATGAACAAAAAGAAAAGTCTCATCCTTAGACTCCAAAAAGAAAATCCACGAGAATCGAGAAAAATCGTCAACAATCACAAGCGCGTCCACTTCCCACCGACTGAGCGTACCCGAGCTGGACCGATAGTGTCCATGTGTAACAGCTCGCCCGGATACGAAGTCATCACCTGAGTCACAGGCGAGTGAGAAGCGGCAACCATTTTCCCGTGACGACAGGGATGACAAACTAGATCCTTCTCCATTTTAAGCTTGGGCAATCCTCGGATGAGGTCCATAGAGCTCAACCTGACTAGTAGATCAGAACTCAAATGACCTAACCTCCTATGCCACTTACAGAGCTCAGAGGAGGATCCAACAATCAAGCAGCGAGAAGGGCCAAAAGAACTAGAGAAGTCAATCCGAAAAACCTTACCAAAAGGTAAGATCTGGCAAATCAAAGACCATCTAGAATCAATCACAGAAGAACTGCCCTTCTTGAAACGGACTTCCAAACCATCCTCAAGAAGTTGCGAAACAGAAATCAAATTAAAGTTCAAATTTCCAACCAAAGCAACGTTCTTCAAAGAGAAATGATCTGAAATGCAAATTGAGCCAATGTCGTGTTCCTTCCCTTGACCACTGTTCCCGAATGTGATGTACTCCTTGGAGCTCGGGGAGTGAGACTAGAGAACCATCTGCGATGTCCCATCATGTGGCGAGAGCATCCTGAGTCCATGATCCAAACGTCCTCCAGTCCCCGATCCTACACAATCAGTGGTTGTAAGGGGGAGCAAATGGTCCGGCACCAGGTTTAGCAAAAGAACTAAACCAGTGTCGAGCCATCTGCTCAAAAGACAAAAAGCAAAAACCATCAGAAGAGTTTGGACCAAAACGCGGCTCAAAGCGCGGTCCTTGGTTCTGCCTAAAGCCTCGGCCACGAGGTCCAGGACCGTAGCCAACACGGCCTGGAGCTCTGCCGGAACAAACACCTCCATCTGGAGCACGGGCATGAAAGTCGTCTCCTCTACCACCACCTACACGATGCGGCCTGGCCTCCAGCCTCTCCCCGCGTTGAGGAACTCTCAATCTACCACCCTGCTGGTAGAACTGCTCCTGACCACCATGAGCACGCTCTGCTCTCTCAACCCGCTTCCTCCTGAAGCAAAACTCCGCAAGATGCCCGTTTCTCTGACAATACTCACAATGATAGGTGGGCTTCTTGAGGTGTGGTTGAGGCTTGGGGTTCTTGGGCTTAGTGGTGTTTGGTGTAGTCTTCTTGGGTTGAGAGGGTCCAGGAAGAGAGTCAAGAGAAGTGTGGAGGTGTTTGGGCTTTGGAACCCATATGGGCTTCTTGGGTGGAGCCTTGGGCTGTTCATTGATCACTCCATCCTTGGGCTAACTAGCCTGGAAAGACTCAGTGGAGTGAGTCTTGGGATATCTCTGCTCAGGAGTCATTTTACTCCACTCCACTGCCCGGCTAATGGCACTCTCAAAGTCAGCCTTGGTGTAGGTGTAGCCAACCCCAAACCCATCCTTCCTCTTAAACTGCTGGATTATCATGCCGAGCTGTGGCTCTCTGGCACTGATCCAACTCAGGATAGAACGGAGGTAAAAATTTTCATTCTGAGAATTAGCTAGCTCCTCTCTCAAGGAAGCTAGAACCTCCACCTGAGACAAGCAGGTCTCACACTCGCTATCTACCTGGACAGACTTCTCGATTTTCAGCTTAATCAACTCCAGTCTAAGAGACAAGCAGTTCTCATAGACAGTGGGTGGAATTGACAGTGTCTCAAGCTCTAGCCTAGTCTGCGCCACCTCAGCTCTCACTCTCTCCAAATCAGCCAAATACTCATCGCCCTTGGCTTTCAGCTCAGCTAAACTAGCAAGATGAGATGGGCAATCAGCACAGGGCACGACGACAGTGGCTTGAGCATCTTTCAGCTCTAGCTGAGCGCTTTCAAGCTCAGTGGCCAAAGCGTCCCTCTCATCAACCCTTTCTCTGTACCTAGACTTTAGAGTCGACAGGTCACACAGAAGCACCTCACACTTTGGACACTCACTACTATCACCCAAGAGAGGGGAAGAAGATAGACTCTCAATTCTGCCGTTGACCACGACAAGCTCACTCTCTAGTTCATCTATCCTCTTCTTAGCCCCTCTAAGTAGTTTTTCCTGATATTTTAACTCCTGATGATTGCTTTCAAGTAAATCAACGATTTCACGTTCATAAGATGATACCTTTTCATTGTCGTCGTCGTCGGAGTCATCAGAGGAGCCCTTCTCTTCCTTATCCCCAAGAGCCATTGAGCAGAAGCTCTTGCGGGATCTTCGGCGCTGATGTGAGCGGCTCTTCGGTCTGTCCCCGAAGGCCATGAAGCAAAGGCCCGCTGGATCGTCCTTGTCCTTCCCCTTCCTGATGATGATCTCCTCATCGCTTGAGCTCAATGAAGAGGAAGAAGACGTGGAACGCTTGGAGTAGCTCTTCTCCATCTCGGCGAAGAAGGCCTTGTCATGCTTCTTGTTCTCTCGCCGGTAGTCCTTCAGGGCCTTTCTGAAGAATTTGGTCTTTGGCTTGCCCTTGGTGAAGGAGGAGCTGTCGTGCTTGCCGGAGTCGTGGAAGCCACCACCGGTACCCTTCTTGTGACCATTGCACTTGGGGCAGTCGGCGATGAAGTGTCCTGGGTCACCACACTCAAAGCACCCGGATTTCGTGCCGTGTCTTTTGAACATTCTCTTATCATAAACACGATGCACCCGGTTGTTAAAAAGACACAGGTCATCATCTCCTAATGACTCAAGATGATCCTCAATGATAGACATCAAAGAGAACTCAGCACAGCTCACAGAGGAGGGGTCAGCAGATGGTGTAGCAAGGGCTAGGGTCTTTGATCCAGAGCCAGTGAGATTTGATCTCAATTGGATATCAACCTTAGTGGCCTTCAGCTTGCTAAACAACTTAGAGATGGTCAAGGTATCATAAGAAGTGCTCTCAATGATAGAGGATACCTTGATCTTCCAGATCTTAGGTTCCAAGGTATGGAGAACCTTCAGCGCCTGCTCATGATCTGAGACTAACTGAACACCCTCAGCCTTGTTGTCCCGAAGCTTGTTTATGATCGATTGAAAATGACCAAACAACGCTTCAACAGATTCACTCGGCTTTTGTGTGAAGTTCTCATATTCACGCCGGTAGGTCTGATAGAGCCGAGCCTTGACCTGGGCTGTCCCCTCAAGGTGTGCCTGGAGGGTAGCCCAGATCTCTCTCGGAGTGGAGAGATGGCTCACATGCTCAAATTCAGCGGGACCTAATCCAGAAAACGAAATGTTCACCGCTTTGTTGTTGTTTAGATGCTGGGCGATAATACCAGGAGTATTACGCTCAACAACTGGTAATATGGTGAAGGTAGCATGAACACAAATGTCCCAGATGTCCGAGCTTTGGCTCATGAGATAGGCTCGCATGCGAGTCTTCCAATAATTATAGCCATAAGCTTCCAAGGACGGGACCTTTCCAGGAGACGTCATGATCACTACTGGGGTTTAGAACCGGTTAAGGTATGGAAAAACCCTAACCAGGCTCTGATACCACTTGTAGGACCGAAAGTAGCGACCAGAGGGGGGGGGGTGAATGGGCGCCTTAAAAATTTCTTTCGAATCTATGGCCTGCTCCCAACACCTAACGCACCTCAAAAGACTAAGCAGCAAAACGTAATCAGATCCCCAAAGCCTAAAAGTATCTAGCCTAGAAACGACTGGTGTCCTAGACAAAGAGACACCACTACAGTGCTAATAGGCAGTATAACCAGGCACTCAAAACATGGCAGATCAAAGTCCTTCGTAACTAATCATCACAACAGTTAAACTGAAAACACGTAAATAGTGATGAAGAGTTACTGTTCAAAAATTTGTCTCCTGTTCAAAACTTGACGAAGCTTGCAAAGTCGAAGCCTGTCGTGTCGAAGCCTACTTCACTGTGTCGAAGCCTGCTTCGCAATGTCAAAGTCTGTCGTGTCGAAGCCTACTTCGCTGTGTCAAAGCCTGCTTCGTAGAGTCGAAGGTTTGTGGAGTCTAGGCTAGTTCGAGTGTGATAGAGTGCGAAGCATGCTTCGGAGCGAAGTGCCTTATGCGAAGTATGTAACTACCGAAGCCTCCTCAGAAAAGCACGCTTCGAAGCTACGAAGCTCAACACAAGAAAAATCAACTTCGAAGCAAATCAGAGAAAAAAATCGAAGCCAACAAAGCAACCTTCGAAGTCAGATTGATCGAAGTATGAATGTCAGAGTAGTAACCTTCGAATCACAGGCCAACTTTGAATCGGAGTTTGGTTCGAAGCTGTTAAGAGAAGGTAGACAACGAAGCTAGCTTTGAGACAACCAGAACCAAATTCGAAGCCACACAATATGAACCCTCCAAAGTAAAAGATGCTAAAGAGACTGACAATGATTCGAAGTATAAACAACCTTCGGAAGTCAGTGAACGAAGTTGTATGCTTCGTATGAGCAACCTCCAAAAGTTGCTTAGCACAAGCTTCACAAAGCTTAGATACAGTATCGAGGCATACAATGAAAGAAGCCTGTTCGAAGCCTACTTCACAAGATAGAAGGACTTCAAACAAAATATGGAGCTTCGCTAGAAACAACCAGGGACATTCTAGACCCTATCTTTTCAATCAAAAAGCTATTTCAGGAAAAAGCAAGGCTAGAGAACTAGCGTACTGTAGCTACAGGAACACGCAAGAACTAGCACTTCTCAGCCGAAGAACAGAAGCAACCAGAGAAGCAATTTGCTCAGGAATAAAAAACATTCACATGCAAAACGATGTAGACACAACCACAAAAACACTGCGCATAGAATGTCAGGAATAAAATCTCATAGAGAACGTGAAGAACAAACAGCACTCACGACGGCAGTGCTCACAGGATGAAATCGCAAGAACAAGAGCCTGGCGGCGCACGCAGGGAACAGGAGACAAAAAGTGACCCAATTGATTAGTAAAGTAATTTCAGAAAAGGGTGACCTAACCCTAGGGATTGGGGCCCTATTTATAGGAAGCCCAATCAGCCTAGAATATTCCACCAGACCCTTAGGGTTTTTTACAGACGCTGAAATAAAGGAAAAGACCAAACTGCCCTTAGGATATTTTTACAGACTGTTGGAACAATTGCGTTAGTTCCAGCAGGTTTATGTGTGGTGGAGTGTGATGTGGAGAATGAGCCTCGAAGGACTCTAACAGAGGGAGAAAAAGGTTTATACTGGTTCGGGCCTCTCCTGGGAGATAATAACCCTACGTCCAGTTGTGGTGGATTTGGCATGGTATGCCCTAGTATGGAGCAATAATTCCAGGGTCTCTTGGCCCCCTGGAGCGTGTGTCCTGCTACAAGGGCTTGGCCCTGCTTTTATAGGCACGCAGACTTTAAGGAAAAGACCAAGATACCCTCTACAAGCCCCTAGGCTTATAGGGGTAGACAGGGAGAGAGAGCTAGCTACTGTGCAAAAGTACCAGACAACTTTACAGCTTTACAGACGTGTCAGGCCATGCCAGGCTTTGACCAGCTAAAAGACACACCGGAGGTGGAGGCTGGGGGGAAGGCTTCGAAGTGCACCCCGGAGGGGGGGGGCTTCGAAGCATGCTCCGGAAGGCGGCCTCCGAACTAGGCTTCCGGAGGGTGGCCTCCGGACTGGGCTCCCGGAGGGTGGCCTCCGGGCTTGGCTCCCGGAGGGCGGCCTACGGACTGGACTCCCGGAGGGCGGCCTCCGGACTTGGCTCTCGGAGGGCGGCCTCCGGGCTTGGCTCCCGGAGGGTGGCCTCCGGACTTGGCTCCTGGAGGATGGCCTCCGGACTTACGCTCGGAGGGTGGCCTCAGACGCCCTGCGCCAGGGCCCGAACTGGGGGCTCTGAGCCGGACCTCCCGACCTGAGGGCTCCGAAGCTACAGGCCCCGGCAGGCACCCTGGGACCTGAAAACAACACTTAGAGAGAAAACAGGCTCCGACAGTGTTGGGCTCTGGGCCGAAGGCTGTCGGAGGCTGACGTCATTTGGCCCCTGTTCAAGGGAAATATATTCCCCCAACAGTAGCCCCTCGCGTGTAGGCCTTCGGGACGAAGGGGTGCACGCGCCCTTAGGACAAATGACCTGAAAACACAACTTCAGAGAAAACATACCTTCGGGGTCTGGACCGAAGGTGACCTCGATACCTGGGGGTAATAAATGCCCGCGCTAGTTGCCAGAACGGCCTTGGGGAGCCCGAACGGCTCCGCAACGGTCAAAAAAGTTACCGTTACCTTGCTCTGGGCCGATTTGCCGTCGCTGGAGGCCCACCTGGCGGTGGGTTCGGCCCACGACGGTTGGAATTCTTACCGCGCCTATAAATAGGGGCTTACTGCGTGCGGCTCCGGCACACCTTCATTCGCTTCCTTCTCACTGCCTTACAGCCTTCGCTCTCCTCTTCTTTCTAGCTTCGTGTAGAGCCCCCTTCGCTAGTTTTAGCCCCTCGCGGCGAAGTCTCATCAACATGCCGAAGAAGGCGGTGGCGAAGCCTCTGGCCTTGGGCTCGAGCTCTGGCTCCGCCCAGGTACAGGCAGCGGCGGCTGCGGCGGCGAAGACTGCGCCTAGGCGGCTGGGGCCGAGGGACCTTCGGACGCCCTCCGACAAATTCGAGCAGACCTTGGAGATGAGGGCCTCGATCTCCACGGAGGAGTCGGCCCGGAGGGCCTGCGAAGGGAAAATCGCGGCGAAGATCCAGCTTCGGGTCCCGGAGAAGTCGGAGGCTGAGCCGAGGCCTCGTGCTGACGAGGTGGTGGTGTTCGAGGCCTTCTTCGAAGCCGGCCTCGGACTGCCTGCAGTGGGGATGCTGAGCGAAGTCCTCAAGGCTTACAACCTCGAGCTCCCTCAGCTTTCGCCCAACGCAGTGGTGAGGTTAGCTGTCTTCGAGTGGGCCATGAAGGCCGAGGGCTGCGAGGGCCGCGCGGATGTCTTCGTCACCCTCCATGACGCCAACTGCCAACCGAAGCCGAGGGAGGGGACGGACCGCGTCAAGAGGGCGCTAGCCTTCGGCAGCGCCAACTTCCAGCTCCGGAAGGAGTACCAAGACGCCTTCCCAGCGAGGGCCGTAAACAACAAGTGGTACTCGAGGTGGGACCAGGAGTGGTTCTATGCCTCCGTCGGCGCGAACTCCCCCCTTCGGAGTACGAACGCCCACATTCTGTACCGGCGTGAAGGGGTGGTGAAGACCAGCGAAGACATCCTTCGCTCGAGGATCTTGCTGCTCCGGAGAGTGGCGGCGAAGATGAGTATGAGGGACCTCGCGGAGGAGTTTATCACCCTCCGGCTCAGTCCCCTTGCGCGCTCCTGGCTGGAGGGCCTCTTTTAGGCTTCGGGTCGAGGTGAACTTAGCGAGTTGGCCTTCGACCGCTTCTGTAAGGCTTCGCGATCTCTTTGCTTTAATACTTCGTAGATTTTCACTTCTAACTCAAACTTTTCATGAAGCCGACCTCGAAATGAGGACCCCGGAGGAGGCCATCGCGGCGGCGGATCGAGTCATCGGGACTCCGACCCCCGAGGAGCAGAACCAGCGCCTTGCACTGGTGGGGTCCTGGGAGCGCTGGAACAGGGTATGGACCGCGCTCGACCTCGGAGGGCTCCCTGCCCTGCCGGACTTCGCCCACCTGGCTACCTCGTCGGCCGGAGCCAAGAGGAAGAAGGGGGACGAGGACGAAGCGGATGCTTCGGGACATCGGCCGGAGGTCCCCGCGGCCGAAGCTTCTAATTCGGGGGAGGTTGCGGCGAAGCCTGCAGCTACTCCGACCTCCAAGAAGGCAGCGAAGTCCCTGGCGGCGAGGCCTTCGGCGGCGGAGGCCCACGCGCACACTCCGGCTGCCAAGGAGGCCACGGATGCCTCGGCGGAACCAGCCTCGGGCGCGGAGGTGGATGCGCCAGCTTCGCAGCGAGGGAGCTGGAGGGCACACTTAGCCCCACCTTCCTTCCAAGAAATCTCCGATGAAGGTAAACCCTTTCTGCATGCTTTGCTTTAATATGCGGATTTTGACTTGGCTTCCTATAGAGGACGAAGATGATGCGGGGCCCACTGTAGCGAAGCCGGCAGGCGAAGGTGGATCGAAGCCTGCCGAAGCGAAGCCCACGGAAGCTTCGAGCAGCAGCGGCGGCGGCAGCAGCAGCAGCGATGACTCGGACTCCGAGAATGCTTCGTCCGACGACGAAGGCAGCGGAGGCCGCGAGGTCCCTGGAGGTGATGAAGAAATGGACATGGTGGGCTTGAGCCCCGCCTCGCCGGAGCCCGCGGAGGCGACCGTGGCCGTGGTTCACCCTTTCAAGCCGAGGGGGGCGTGACGGTGGCGGCGATCCGCGGTTTCCGCGAGGCTTGTGCTTCTGCGGAGGAGAGGGACTTGGTGGCCCAGCTTAGCCACCGAGACCCCACGGATCTCTTTGTCAGTTCGAACGAAGTCCTCATGCGGGTGAGCGAAGCCCCTTGCAGCTTCGAACCATGTGTTAGCCTTTCATTGGTACTTATGACTTCTTGAATTTCTGCAGGCCTTCACACTGAACGCAGCAGCTTCGACTACTGCCGACAGGCGGATGGAGCGCCTCGCAGAGGAGAAGGAGGCCCTTCGCCGCGAGGTCTCGGAGGAAGCCGAGAAGCGGAGGCGGGCCGAGGCTTCGGCTGCTGAGGCGAAGGAAGCTAAGGAAGCCTTGGCCTCGGAGACGGCTCGGCTCCGCGCGGAGCTCCAGGCTTCGAAGGATGTCGAGGCCCGACAGGCGAAGGAGAATGAGGAGCTCCGCCAACGGGCTCAGGATCTTGAGAGCTTCGTCGTGGCCAATCTTGGCGAGGCCACCCAGAGCCTGACCGAGGTCCTTGAGAAAATAGGGACCGAATGTCGGACTCCGGACTTTGGCGATCAGGACCCGATTGGGGACCGCGCCGATTTCTTGAAGACTGCGGCTTCGATAGCGGACGAAGCGCTGACGGGCTTCGCTCTTATGGCCGGTCGCGTCACGGGCCAAGGGGTGTTGCAGCTGCTCCATGCCGCGGGGTGCGACCACCTTCGGGCGGCAACCTCCGTGACCCCAGTGGCCTTCGGGGGTCCGCACTTGGTGACGCCTCCGGCCGAAGTTCGCGGAGCCTGGCGGTGGCTGCAGGAACCCTGGAAGGAGCAAAGCTGCGAAGCAGTCCTCGATCTCCAGAAGGCCCTTCGACATCGCCGAACCAAAGCGCCTACTGCGCCTGATCAGCTTTCGACTCCGGCACCTCCGCCTCCGAAGGTGTAGATCTCCTTAGGCCTTTTTGTAATACTTAGCTGCAGGCTTGTAAAAACTCTATCAGCTTATTAATATGAATGCGGGGGTTTTTCATACCTGCCCAGGCTCAGACTCCGAGCGTAGACCTCGAAGTCCTCGAGGACTCCGAAGAGCTTCAACAGCTGTGGGCGATCCTCAAAGTAGCTAGGTCCGAAGGCCCCCCTCGGTTTAAGCTTCCGAGGGGGCCTAGCGGCGAAGCCATCTCCGAAGTAGCTCAGGATTTACTAGCCGCTGTGAAGATGGAGTCCCTTCAGGGCCCTTCGTCTTTGCCTTCGCGAACGGCCTTAGCAGGCGACGAAGCCCTAGACTTTTCTGCCTTTGATACGACACCGCCTGCTTCGCTAACTTGGAGCGACCTGCAAGGTGGAAGACGAAGCCTACGGGCTTCGGAGCCTGGACGGGCTGGTCGAGGGAGAGCGGGCTCCGACGAGGCAACGTCCAGCCGAGGTGGCCCTGGCCGAAGAAGGGGCAAGCGAGGGTTGGGGCCTCACACACGGTTCTTCTTAGGTTTAGATACAGATTATACGTAGTTTTGCTTTCGAAGTATGTTTGTAACACACTTCTCAATATACAATGAATGGAGTTTGTTATATTTGCACACTTCGTCTGTATGCTTCGCATTGTTTGGCTTCGAATGTTTTAGCTTGTCACGCTCGTACTGCGTATTACATTCGCACACCTCGCATACATGCTTCTCCCCTTTGCTCGTGGCAGCTAGGGACTTAGCCGTTGCTGGTGCGGGCAAAAAATGAAAGATGCGAAGGGTGCGCCTTTCGGCGGCTTCAGCGCATAAACTTTATTCAAGCGAAGGCCTCTTTGGGCTTCGAATGCTTTAATTTGGTGCGAAGCAAGGCTTCGGCTGCTCGAAATTTCACTGAGCGAAGGCCTCTTTTGCGCTTCGAACGTGCTAACTTGGCGCGGAGCAAGGCTTCGGCACCACCAAGCTTAGCGAGGCATGCTTCGGCATGCCAGGATTTGGATGCTGTGCGTGAGCGAGGCTCTGAAACGCACTTTAGATTTTATTGAAGTAAGATTTCGAGACGCTTAGGCGTATATTACATTAGCACGCGAAGCAAGGCTTTGGAGCGTGTTTGGATAATGAAGCAAGGCTTCGGAACTTGGTCTTGTAATGAGAAGGATATTTGGTGTGGATTCACCGAACCTGTGATAGTGTGAGCCACCTTCGACTCTGAGCCACCTTCGACTCTGAGCCACCTTCGACTCTGGGTCACCTTCGACCCTGGGATGCTTCGGGTGCGGAACCCGGAATCCCTGGGATGCTTCGGGTGCGGAGCCCGGAATCCCTGGACGCGTCGGGCCAGTGGCCCGGAGTCCTTTTAGCCCACTGCTACGGGCCCGGAGGCACTGTGTAGCCTTCGGAGGGGTACTCCGGATTTTATAGAGCGAAGCGGGGCTTTGAGTTTTTGAACAAAGTGAAGCGAGGCTTCAGGTTTTTGATAAGGCGAAGCGAGGCTTCGATTTTTTAAATAAGATGGGGCAAAAACTTGCTGTAAGGGCGAAGCTAGGCTTCGAATTTTAAGGCGAAGCAGGGCTTTGAATAAATATCAACATGATTGCGAAGTGGTAGACCGAGGTGGTACTTCGGATAGCGAACGTACCTCGCAAAGTGGCTAAAGGTTGACCTCGTAGCCCCTGGGGCTTCGACGGCCTCCGACGTGTGGAGCGGAGCCCCTTGCCGGAGGGTGAGCTCCAGTATGTGGAGGATGGAGGAAGGCGAGGATGGCCTTCGAGCTGCACCCGAAGCCCCTTGCCGGAGGGTGCGCGAAGCAAAAAAGCTTCAAAGCTCCCCCCTCAGGCGTACTTCGAGTTGCAGACAGTGGCAGAGAACTTAGCTTTTAGTACTAAGTTCCCCACGGTCGGCGCCAACTGTTGGAACAATTGCGTTAGTTCCAGCAGGTTTATGTGTGGTGGAGTGTGATGTGGAGAATGAGCCTCGAAGGACTCTAACAGAGGGAGAAAAAGGTTTATACTGGTTCAGGCCTCTCCTGGGAGATAATAACCCTACGTCCAGTTGTGGTGGATTTGGCATGGTATGCCCTAGTATGGAGCAATAATTCCAGGGTCTCTTGGCCCCCTGGAGCGTGTGTCCTGCTACAAGGGCTTGGCCCTGCTTTTATAGGCACGCAGACTTTAAGGAAAATACCAAGATACCCTCTACAAGCCCCTAGGCTTATAGGGGTAGACAGGGAGAGAGAGCTAGCTATTGTGCAAAAGTACCAGACAACTTTACAGCTTTACAGACGTGTCAGGCCATGCCAGGCTTTGACCAGCTAAAATACACACCGGAGGTGGAGGCTGGGGGGAAGGCTTCGAAGTGCACCCCGGAGGGGGGGCTTCGAAGCATGCTCCGGAAGGCGGCCTCCGAACTAGGCTTCCGGAGGGTGGCCTCCGGACTGGGCTCCCGAAGGGCGGCCTCCGGACTGGGCTCCCGGAGGGCGGCCTCCGGGCTTGGCTCCCGGAGGGTGGCCTCTGGACTTGGCTCCCGGAGGATGTCCTCCGGACTTACGCTCGGAGGGTGGCCTCCGACGCCCTGCGCCAGGGCCCGAACTGGGGGCTCCGAGCCGGACCTCCCGACCTGAGGGCTCCGAAGCTACAGGCCCCGGCAGGCACCCTGGGACCTGAAAACAACACTTAGAGAGAAAACAGGCTCCGACAGTGCTGGGCTCTGGGCCGAAGGCTGTCGGAGGCTGACGTCATTTGGCCCATGTTCAAGGGAAATATATTCCCCCAACACAGACTCAACTGACTGACTGTGGGCCTAAGGACAAAATAGTAAACTCCTATTTACAGATAACTTGTCCGGAAGCGGAGCTTTCGTAGCAACTACGGCTTCACTCCAGGACGGTCCGATCCAAGATCAGTGGTCGTTAGTTTTGCGCCGAAAATGACAAAGCGTCCACCGACTTTGCACCAGGTACCCAGATTGGGCCGGCCCGATTCCGCGGCTCTCTCAGCCCGGCAATCGCTCGCCGCCCGTGTACCTGAGTCAATCCTGGTCAACAACCCAGTGGATCCTCTACTGCTCCTAGCCCATGTACCCAGATTGGGCCAGCCCGACTTCGCGGCCCCTCTGCCCGACAATCGCTCGCTGCCCGTGTACCTGAGTCACACGGGGCCCAGACACAGTAGGTCTCCTCTTCTCTTCTGTCCTCTTTGACTACCGTTGACAATGACTCATCACATCTAGAGCCATGAGGCCCACGCTCTTCAGCATGGCTCCTCACACATCAAGGTCGGGGGGATCCTAAATAAATATATTGTATGTGTTCCATTTGACTAATGCATGTATATCCTATGTGTTTTAGCGATAGTTTAATAAAACATGGTTTCAATATGCTCAAAAGATTGGTTTGGTGACTTGCCTTGTTCAGCGAAAAGGGAGGGAGGAACTTCGGGAAAATATTCCGGCTCCTCGGCGGCGTCGTAGTCTTCTCAATATAAATAAAATAAATATAACATTCAATTAAACAATCCAAAATCACACTACAAGCATATATGTTTTGATTGGGTTAATTTTAGGAAAAACAAAGTTGTTAAGTTTCAGAAATTCATTTTATGAATATTTTAAAATGAACTATAATGAAATATTGTCCTTTATAAAAGAGATAATAATGTGAACAATTTTATTTTAAGTTTTCTAACTAATTTAAAATAAGAGGTTCAGAGTAAACTTAGTGGTTTCATTATACTAACATGAAAAAGATAAAAGATAAATTTTGCTAAAATTGAAATGAACCAGTTTGTAATTTACCCTAAAGTGCATTTGAATACTTTATGAAATAAGCATGAAATAATAAAAGTAAACATATTTTTTTATTGCATTGACATGTAGAGGATAAAGTTACAAATTTTCTGAATTTGAAATGATAATTTTTGGAGTTAAAATGCGCTAGATATGAATTTTACAAGTTTAAAACAGTTTTTGGAATTTAATTTAAATCAAAAACTGCCTCGGGTCCACGGTGAACCAGGCTCACGGTGAACCCGCGCACTGTGCACGTGGTCCGGCCCATCCTAGACCATTGGATCCAGATCCAACGCACGAGGGCGAGGCGTGGGTGTTAAGTTAACGTGGACGGCTAAGATTAAAAGGCTTAACCGGTACACGATAGACGGCCCAGATTGAACGCGGGTTTTAAATACTAACGAATGCACGAGATTAAAACGTACCCCTTCGCTATGTTCCGACGGACTAGATTAAACTGAACACGTGATATAATTTGAGTCGTCCGATCGTGATCGCACGATCACGATCAAATCCGACATGGCACGGGTACTCGACCCGTGCCGGTCGTCTTCTCCGGCGACGGCGAGCGGGCTAGGGGCCACGGCGAGCGACAGCGAGGGGTCCTAATGGCTAAAATGAAAAGAGGACACTAAGGGGATCACGAGGGTACCGTTGCGGTGGTGAGAGGTCATCGGAGCATGGCCGACAATGAGCGTAGATGAAGGAGGCGTTTGGGTTCCTCGTCAGCGATGGCGCTCCGGTGGAGTTCGTCGTCGGCGGAGGGGTGGCCGAGGTCGGTGAGGTGCTGGCGGTCACGGAGGTGTGGTCACCGAGGGCGAAGGAGGACTCCGGCGACGGCGAACGGTGACCGGAGTGCGGGCGGCGGCGGAGTGTTAGAAACCAGAGTGGGGTCGTTCTGTTCGTTCGTGCAGCGTGTGAGCATGGGGGTCAAACGTGGACGGCCAGAGGGGGCGCAATTGACGGTGGCCGAGAGTAAATGTGCTTAAACGCTAGCGAGCTCGGGTTGCATGCAGGTTCGTCGAACCGAGACACGATCGGGCTGGTTTTAATGGGGGAAACTGTCGCCGGAGCGCGGGGGTTTGAATGCCGGGCTCTATTTGGGGAGAGGGGGTTGGGAGCAATGGATCCGAGGCGCATTAAGGCGTCGACCGGCGAGGGGGGGGGGGGAGTTGGGGGCGGATCTCACGGAGACAAAGGACCTGACAGACGGCGAATAAAAATAATTACAGAAATTGATTTAAAATATTTGGGCTACTTCCAAAGGTGATAAAAATTTATAAAAATCCTCAAAAATATATTTTGGTCTTGGGAACTCATACAAAATTTTCTAGCCTCTGGTTTGGTCATTTCAACTAGGTTCTAGTTCAAATATGCTAAGAAGGGCATTAAAGGTATTTCCAAATTAAATAATTCCGGAAATATATATTAAATGATATTTTTATTTCCTTGAAAATTTGGGGTGTTACAAACCTATCCCCCTTACAAAGAATCTCGTCCTCGAGATTGGAACGCTACTCGAATAACTCGGGGTATTGGGCTTTCAACTCGTCTTCTTTTTCCCATGTGGCTTCTTCGACGGGGTGGTTGTCCCACTGAACCTTGCAGAAGCGAACCACACGGCTCCTGGTTACTCTTTCCTTAATCTCCAGGATCTTGATGGGTTTCTCGATGTAGGTCAAGTCCTCTTGGATGTTGAGTTGTTGGAGGTCGACTTGTTCGGTGGGCACACGAAGACACTTCTTCAGCTGAGAGACATGAAACACATCATGGACTCCTACCAGAGATGGAGGCAGTTCTAATTGATATGCCACTTCTCCTTGCCGTCGGGGGATCTGAAAAGGACCGACATAGTGTGGTGCTAGCTTTCCTCTCATGTTGAACCTTTGAGTGCCACGGAGGGGAGTGACTGGGAGATAGACATAATCGCCCTCCTCAAAGGTTAGGTCTCTTCGTTGGTTATCGGCGTAGCTCTTCTGTCGAGACTGGGCTATCTTCAATCTGTCCCTGATGATCTTGACCTTCTCTTCGGCTTCTCTTAGTATATCTGTCCCAAAGAGTTGTGACTCTCCGGTCTGATCCCAAAGCAACGACGTTCTGCACCTACGCCCATAAAGTGCTTTGAACGGGGACATCTGCAGGCTAACTTGATAGCTGTTGTTGTAGGAGAACTCCGCGTAGGGCAAGTTCTTGTCCCACATTCCGCCAAAGTCTAGAGCGCAAGCTCTAAGCATATCCTCCAACACTTGGTTGACCCTTTCGGTTTGACCATCGGTCTGTGGATGATAGGCGGTGCTAAAGTTCAGCCGGGTGCCGAGTTCCTCTTGAAGGTTCTTCCAAAACTTAGAGGTAAACTGACTCCCACGGTCAGATACAATCTTCTTTGGAACTCCATGCAGACACACAATTCGGGTCATATACAATTCGACCAACTTGGCGATGGTGTAAGTTGTCTTGACGGGGATGAAGTGAGCCACCTTGGTGAGTCGGTCGACGATCACCTAGATAGAATCATGACCGGCTTGGGTCCTGGGTAGTCCCGTGATGAAGTCCATTCCTATCTCTTCCCACTTCCATTCGGGGACCTTGAGGGGTTGCAACAGTCCAGCAGGTCTTTGGTGCTCTGCCTTGACTCACCGACATGTGTCACACTTGGCTACATACTCAGCTATTTCCCTCTTCATGCTGACCCACCAATATTTCTCCTTTAGGTCTTGATACATCTTTGTACTCCCGGGATGTATGGAGTATAGAGTATCGTGGGCTTCTTGAAGGATGAGAGTCTTCAACTCAGGCTTGTCGGGTACGCATATCCGGTTTCCGAACCAGATGGTACCGTGCTCATCCTCGGAGAATCCGGGGGCTTTACCCTTTTGCATGTTCTGCTGGATCTCCGAGATATCCGGGTCTTCCTTCCGTGTTTCCCGGATCTAGTCTATCAAGACGGGTCTAGACTCCAAAGCAGCGAGATACGCTCGGTTGGCGATCCCTAGATTCAGTCTTTCCATTTCCTTGTATAGCAAAGGGGCTTGGTCCTGTATCATGATGGCATTGCAGTACCCTTTTCGACTAAGGGCGTCTGCCACCACATTGGCCTTTCCTGGATGATAATGGATGCCCAAGTCGTAATCTTTGATCAGTTCCAACCATCTCCTCTGCCCGAGGTTCAGGTCTGGTTGGGTGAATATATACTTGAGTCTCTTGTGGTCGGTGAAGACCTCGCACCGATTTCCCACAAGTTAATGCCTCCATATCTTCAAGGCATGAACCACGGCTGCTAATTCCAGGTCGTGGGTCGGGTAGTTCAGCTCATGCGGTCTCAGCTATCGGGAGGCGTAAGATATCACCTTCCCATCTTGCATTAAGACACATCCCAATCCTTGACGAGAGGCATCACAGTAGACGTTGAAGTCCTTCCGGATGTCTGGCAGGGTTAGAATTGGGGCTGACACGAGCTTCTTCTTAAGGGTTTGGAAGCATTCTTCACAATCTGGGGTCCATTCAAACTTTAATTCCTTGTGCAACAGCCTGGTCATAGGTTTGGTTATCTTTGAAAAGTTCTCGATGAACCGACGGTAGTATCCGGCCAATCCGAGAAAACTCCGGATCTCGGTCATGTTCGTGGGTTGTAGCCAGTTGGTCACGACTTCCACGGTGGTTGGGTCCACAGCTATTCCTCTAGCAGATATGACATGACCGAGGAACTTCACCTCTGACGACCAAAACTCGCACTTGCTGTATTTGGCGTACAATTGTTGTTCCCTTAGCTTTCCAAGGGTCAGACGGAGGTGGGTTTCATGTTCTTCTTTGGGCTTGGAGTAGATGAGGATATCGTCGATGAATACCACGATGAACTTATCCAAGAACTCCATGAATACATTGTTCATCATGTTCATGAAAAAGGCCGGGGCATTCGTGAGTCCGAACGACATCACAGTATACTCGTAGAGTCCATAGCGGGAGGTGAAGGCAGTCTTGGGTATGTCCTCTTCTCTAATCCTCAATTGGTGATAACCTTACCTGAGGTCAACCTTGGAAAACACCGAGGATCCTTTCAGTTGATCGAACAGGTCGTCGATCCAAGGCAATGGGTATTTATTCTTGATGGTTACGTCGTTCACGGCTCTGTAGTCCACACACATCCTTTTAGTCTTGTCCTTCTTCATGGCAAAGATGACCGGTGCACCCTAGGGTGAGGTACTCGGTCAGATGTACCCTTTCTGTTCCAGGTCTTCGATGTTGCTCTTGACTTCGGCTAGTTCATTGTCGACCATCCGGTATAGGCGCTTGGAGATTGGAGTGGTCCTGGGGACAAGCTCGATTCTGAATTCGATGTCCCGCTTGGGTGGCATTCTAGGCAGGTCCTCTGGGAAGATGTCCATGAACTCCTTGACTACGGACACTTCTTCAAGGGCTAGTGAGTGAAGAGATGCCTCCAGAGGTTCGCGGCTGGTCATCCGAAAGGTGACGGCTTCGCCTTCGGGGTTGGTCACCATTACGGACTTGCTGGCGCAATTGATCACTCCTTTGTGTTTCATTAGCCAATCCATCCCTAGGATGAGGTCGAGTCCGGTACACTTAATGAGGACTAGCTCGGCCTGGAATAATACCCCTTGAATCTCTATCTTTACCTTAGGGCTGTATAGGTGGGCTAAGGTTTTATTGCATGGAGTGGCAATCATCATGGGGGCTGGTAGAGGGAGCACTTCCAAGTTGTTGGTTTTCACAAAATCCTCCGAGATGAAAGAGTGCGTTGCCCCAGAGTCAAATAGTATTGTAGCCAGTAAAGAATTTGCAGTAAACATACCGAGCACGATTTCGGGAGCTTCCTGAGCTTCCTCCGCACTGATGTGGTTGACGCGGGCATGAACCGTATGGTTGGGTGCCGCGCCTTGGGGTTGCTTGGGGTGAGGACACTGGTGCGAGTAGTGCCCTTCCTTCCGGCAGTTGAAGCAGACGACTGGCTTCCCTTGGCGATCCCTCAAGATCGGGGCCTTGGCGGTGGGCGTCAGGTTAGAGGCTGGAGCTGGTGGAGCGGGGATGCCCAGTGTTGGATCCACCAGCGGCGTGAGGTGGCCTGTATGCGGGCCGAGGATGGTAGGCGGGCGCTGGTGGAGGAGGGACGAAGCGGGGCCTCTGAGAATTCACCTGTTGATGCTTGAAGGTGATCATCTTCCTCTTCTTGAGGTCCAACTTGTTCTGCTCAGTTTCTTGGATGAGCGCCTTGTTCACCAACCGTTGGAAGTCGGCGTAGTCGGTGGCGACGAGCTGGATGGACAACTCATCCTTGAGTCCCCGGAGGAACTTGGCTTGGCGGAGGGCGTCGGTTCGCACCTCCTCTGGCGCGTAGCGTGCCAGACGATTGAACTCATGGAGGTACTCCTTGACAGTCCGGCTGCCCTGTTGCAGGTCATGGAACTCTTGCTGCTTCACCGCGATGACTCCGGCGGAGACGTGGGTGGTGTGAAAGGCGATGGTGAACTCCGCCCAAGTCACCACGTGGTCCGCTGGTTGGGACTCACGGTAGTTGCCCCACCATTCAGCGGCGGGACCCTGGAGCTGATGAGTGGCGAACACCACTCTCTCCTGGTCGGTGTAGGGGAGGAGGTCCAACTTCTTCCCTATGGTGTGGAGCCAATCTTCGGCCTCCATGGGGTTGGTGGTTCTGGAGAAGATCGGGGGACGCACGCGCAAGAACTCCGAGAGTTGGGGCGCGGGTGCGGGTGCTGGTGCACGAGGGGCGGGCTCCACATTCTGCAGGCAGTCCAACTGTGCCTGTTGGTGCTGCATCTGGGTGAGGAGGGCGGTAATCAGCTGGTTTTGATTCGCCATCATCTCCGCCAAGGTGGGGTGGTTGGCGGATGGCGGCCCAGTCTAACGTTGGCCCGCTGCGCCCCAGTTGGGCACAACAGTTCTGGGCAAACCGTTGCTTGCCCCTTCTCCATTGTTGGACCCAGTGTTCTTGTTGTCGGCCATCTTCTGAACATAAGAGTTTTAGACATAAGATAAAAAGGTGGTGAAACAAACATTTAACCAAAATAGCCCATCGAGGCTCATATATATATATATATCTCAAAGTGGTATAAAAAGTTCATTACATCCATGCTTTTATTTTATCCTACCTACAACACAAGTTGTAGTAGGTAGCACCACATACATAAAATTATTATAATTAAACAACGATAACTATCGTCTACTCTCCACCGAAGGTGGTCTCCGTGCTCTCGAAACCACGAGGGTTCTGAGGGATGTTGGGCTCGAGAAAATTCTCGATGATGGGGTCGGAGACGAGGGCGGGGCGAGGTGCAGGAGTGCTGGAGCTGGACGGTCCGGCGGTCAAGGGGTGTGGTGGGATCCTCTTGGGGTGAGGGGCGGGCTTGCGGATGGGCTTCTTCCTCCTCGGGACGAGGGGGACCATCTCCGCTATGTCCTTCTGCAGCTGCATAATCTTGCGTTGCAGCTCGCCGTTCTGTTAGATCAAGCTCTTCGTCTCCTGACGAGGAACTCGACCGCCTCATGGTGCTCCTCGGCGTCAAGCACAACCTCGGTATGGATATCGTCCATGGCCTGAAGAAGGCGCGTCTGCCGGGCCATGACCGGATCGCGATCGGAGTGAACTCCGATGTAGATGCTACGGTGGGTGCCGGGAGTGCGCTTCGGCATAAGCCGGAAGGACGAGTTCTGAAGACGATCGTCATAGATCATCCTCAACTCCATGAGGGCTTGGAGGGCGACGCGTTGGCACGCGACGTCGAAGGTCGGGCCCCCAAGTGCTGCCGTGAAGAACGGCAGGTACTCGCCAGATCCGTGGATGGTGAGGGAGACGTCGCAGGGTCCTGCGAACTCTTCCAAGTACACCCCATGGAACTCAGGCTCAAAGAGGAACCCAAGGAAGGTGACCATCATGCGGAGCTCCCTGACGAAGCCCTCGAAGTGGCGGCAGAAGCTGTGCACTTGGTAGACCGACATCTACAAAAACAACAAGTTGAAGAAAAGTGATGGGAGGAACAAAGTTTATAAAGTAGGTTTTCGTGAAATAGTTTTCATCTAACTAAGGGCTAGGCTGGTTCGTTTGGCTTCCTACAGTCAAGTCGGCTCTGATACCATCTTGTGACGCCCCGATTTATCGAATCGGAACAATATTGAATTTCCAAAGAAAAACAATAATACAAGAGGTTCATCATGCGACAACGTACATACGACAAGCATCCGTGGTACGCAGACCACAATTATAACATAAGAGTAAAAATAAAATAAACAATTAAAAGCATGACGAACACCCTCTTCAGGATCTTATTCTTGACTGGGTCGCTACTCCAGACCATCCTCATAGTAGGCATCCTCTGAATTGTGTGTCCAACGGGTATGAGTACAAAGAGTACTCAACAAGCCACCGCAAATGCAAGTAATAATGCAAGATAATAACAAAGGAAGGATAATGGCTAAAAGTGCGGAAAAGAACATTTTTCAGTTATTGCATTTAGTGTAGTCAAATTTAATCATGCGGAATAATAAACATGAATATCAAGATACCATCTAACTCGAGGAATATGTTTTCCCTCCTCGCACAATAGTCCTCACATGTCAAACCATCACGCACATTCATTCCAAAAGTAAACTAACTGTGGGATGTCACGCAACCCGCCCTTGACCGTGGGCTCGGCTTTTCGTAAAGATTTATGACTCTGATCAGAGATGTACTACTGTACCCACAAGGCACGCACTCATCCCAAACACCAAAGTGTAACGAGATGACCCATACCATGGGAACTCGTGCCAAAACCTCAGCATGAAATGCTCCAAGCGATAACCACCCACTCTAGGTTTCGCCGGTGCGCCGGGGCGCATCCCGGCTAACGTCGCACCCCCTTTTATGCTACGTCGGTACAAGCCACCGACAGGTGCTGCTTGACCCATCTCCAAGTGGTGGCCTCGGTTTGGAACACTCCATACCTTAGTTAGGACTTAACCATTAGACTTGTGGTTAGTACGGAAGTGTATTGCAAAGGATCCCTCAGACCGGTCCTTATAGTGCCCCGGGTGCTACCGACCAATGCCCTAGCTTGCACCCGGAACCCACCATGCATACACTCACAATCAAAACTCTATCACCAACAGAATTCCAAAGATAAGGATAACGGGGATCATAAAGTAGAACCAAGTTGCTACGACTCATTTTTAATCCTATAGCAATCATGTCGATACATTGAACACTAGCTAATAGTACTAATCATATGGTGACAAGGAGTTTAGGCTAGATAGCATGGCTTGGGTTGCACATCAAGGTCGGGGGGATCCTAAATAAATATATTGTAAGGGTTCCATTTGACTAATGCATGTATATCCTATGTGTTTTTGCGATAGTTTAATAAAACATGGTTTCAATATGCTCAAAAGATTGGTTTGGTGACTTGCCTTGTTCAGCGAAAGGGGAGGGAGGAACTTCGGGAAAATATTCCGGCTCCTTGGCAGCGTCGTAGTCTTCTCAATATAAATAAAATAAATATAACATTCAATTAAACAATCCAAAATCACACAACAAGCATATAGGTTTTGGTTGGGTTAATTTTAGGAAAAACAAAGTTGTTAAGTTTCTGAAATTCATTTTATGAATATTTTAAAATGAACTATAATGAAATATTGTCCTTTATAAAAGAGATAATAATGTGAACAATTTTATTTTAAGTTTTCTAACTAATTTAAAATAAGAGGTTCAGAGTAAACTTACTGGTTTCATTATACTAACATGAAAAGGATAAAAGATAAATTTTGCTAAAATTGACATGAACCATTTTGTAATTTACCCTAAAGTGAATTTGAATACTTTATGAAATAAGCATGAAATAATCAAAGTAAACATATTGTTTTTATTGCATTAACATGTAGAGGATAAAGTTACAAATTTTCTAAAATTGAAATGATAATTTTTGGAGTTAAAATGCGCCAGATATGAATTTTACAAGTTTAAAACAGTTTCTGGAATTTAATTTAAATCAAAAACTGCCTCGGGTCCACGGTAAACCAGGCTCACGGTGAACCCGCGCACTGTGCGCGTGGTCCAGCCCATCCTAGACCATTGGATCTAGATCCAACGCGCCAGGGCGAGGCGGGGGCGTTAAGTTAACGTGGACGGCTGAGATTAAAAGGCTGAACTAGTACGCGATAGACGGCCCAGATTGAACGCGAGTTTTAAATACTAACGAACGCACGAGATTAAAACGTACCCCTTCGCTATGATCCGACGGACCAGATTAAACCAAACACGTGATATAATTTGAGTCGTCCGATCACGATCGCATGGTCACGATCGAATCCGACACGGCACAGGTAGTCGACCCGTGCTGGTCGTCTTCTCCGTCGACGGCGAGCGGGCCAGGGGCCACGGCGAGCGACGACGAGGGGTCCTAAGGGCTAAAATGAAAAGAGGACACTACGGGGATCACGAGGGTACCGTTGCGGTGGTGAGAGGTCGTCGGAGCATGGCCGGTGACGAGCGTAGACGAAGGAGGCGTTCGGGTTCCTCGTCGGCGATGGCGCTCCGGCGGAGGGGTGGCCGAGGTCGGTGAGGTGCTGGCGGTCATGGAGGTGCGGTCACCGAGGGCGAAGGAGGACTCCGATGACGGCGAATGGTGACCGGAGTGCAGGCGGCGAAGGAGTGTTAGACACCAGAGTGGGGACGTTCTGTTCATTCGTGCAGCGTGTGAGCGTGGGGGTCAAACGCGGACGGCTAGGGGGTCTAAATAGGGTCACCAGCAGGGGCAAAGGGGGCGCAATTGACGGTGGCCGAGAGTAAACGCGTTTAAACGCCGGCGAGCTCGGGTTGCATGCAGGTTCATCGAACTGGGACGCGATTAGGCTGGTTTTAATGGGGGAAACGGTCGCCTGAGCGCGGGGGTTTGAATGCCGGGCTCAATTTGGGGAGAGGGGGTCGGGAGCAACGGATCCGAGGCGCATTAAGGCGTCGGCCAGTGAGGGGGGGATTTGGGGGCGGATCTCGTGGAGACGAAGGACCTGACAGATGGGGGCCACAGGCCAGTGGGCGCGAGCGAACAGGGTGGCGACTGACGGGTGGGGTCGGGTGGTTGGGCGCGAGGGGTTCGGTTGGCGCCGACAGGTGGGGTCGGGTTGTCAGGCGTGCGCGCGAAGAGAGAGGGGTCACTATCGAGTGGGGTCCATTGGTCAGTCGGGGGCGCGGGGAGGAGTGGGCTGGGCCGGCCGGGAGAGAGAGAAGAGGGGGAAGGGGCCCATTACTGTTTCAATTCTTTTGCGAATAAAAATAATTACAGAAATTGATTTAAAATATTTGGGCTACTTCCAAGGGTGATAAAAATTTATAAAAATCCTCAAAAATATATTTTGTTCTTGGGAACTCATACAAAATTTTCTAGCCTCTAGTTTGATCATTTCAACTAGGTTCTAGTTCAAATAGGCTAAGAAGGGCATTAAAGGTATTTCCAAATTAAATAATTCCAGAAATATATATTAAATGATATTTTTATTTCCTTGAAAATTTGGGGTGTTACAGGGACTGTCGTCACGTTTCAGATGCCAAGCCGGAAGTCTGGAAGACCTCGTATGAATTAGATTAACTTAGAAGAAATATCGGTAGTCTGTGAGTACCCGAATGTCTTTCCGGAGGATTTGCCAGGGATGCCACCCAAGAGGGACATTGAGTTCAGGATCGACCTAGTGCCCGGCACCACTCCCATCTCCAAGCGACCCTACCGGATGGCCGCCAATGAGCTAGCAGAAATGAAGCAGCAGCTAGAAGACCTTGAAAGAAAGGGATACATCAGACCCATCATATCCCCATGGGGATCCCCCGTCATCTTCGTCAAGAAGAAGGAAGATAAGTCTAAGCGTATGTGCGTGGATTATCGAGCCTTAAATGAGGTGACTATCAAGAACAAGTACCCTCTACCTAGGATCGGCGATCTATTCGATCAACTGAAAGGAGCCATTGTGTTCTCCAAGATCGACCTCCAGTCCGGATATCATCAGCTAAGGATTTGAGAGGAAGACATACCCAAGACGGCATTCACCTCCCGCTATGGACTTTATGAGTGCACCATCATGTCTTTTGGATTAACCAATGCCCCGACCTTCTTTATGAATATGATGAATAAGGTGTTCATGGAGTATTTGGACAAGTTTATCGTGGTATTTATAGATGATATCCTCATCTATTCCAAGAGTAGAGAAGAGCATGAAACTCACATCCGGTTGACCCTAGGAAAACTCAGGGAGCATCAGTTATATGCCAAGTACAACAAGTGCAAGTTCTAGACGGTGGAAGTAAAGTTCCTAGGGCACATTATCTCAGCGCAAGGCATCGCGGTAGACCCTGCCACCGTGGAGGCAGTTACGGATTGGCTGCCACCCACCAACGTATCTGAGATACGAAGTTTTCTGGGATTAGCAGGCTACTACCGACGGTTTATTGAGAACTTCTCCAAGATAGAAAAGCCCATGACCAAATTACTACAGAAAGGAGAAAAGTTTGAATGGACTCCAGAATGCGAGGAGAGCTTTCGGACCCTCAAGACACGATTGGTGTCAACACCCATTTTGACTCTACCGGATATAAGGAAGGACTTTCATGTCTACTGCGACGCATCCCGTTAGGGTCTGGGTTGCGTTCTTATGCAAGACGGAAAGGTTGTCTCATACACCTCCCGGCAATTGAGGCCACAAGAGCTAAACTACCCCACCCACGACCTAGAATTGGCTGCCGTAGTGCACGCTTTAAAGATATGGAGACACTACTTGTAACGCCCCGATTTAATAAAACCGGGAATTTATTGAAATTCCATAGAAAATCAATAAATACAAGACGTTCATCACAAGACTGCGTACAATACACCAATCAATCATGGTTCGTAGACCATATTATTACAAAAGAGTTAAAACAAAGAGAAACTAATAAAATAAATCCTATAGATGAATGCATTCTTCCAGTCTCATGCCTTGACTGGGTCGCTACTCCAGACCATCACCCTCCTCGTAGTAGACTTCCTCTGGTGGTGTAAGTCAACGGGGGTGAGTACAATCGTACTCAGCAAGACACCGAATGCAATTATAATGCAGGATAATAACAAGGAAGGTAGTGGCTTACTTTTGCGGAAAAGCATTTTTGTAAAGCAATTAATGTAATCAAGTTATTAATGCAGAAAAGTAAACATGGGTTCATGCATCATCTTCTAACTCGAGGGGTACAGTTAGCCCACCCTCGCTCAACAGTCCTTACATGCCATGACTAACACATACATTCACATAGTAGTAATCTAATTACGAGAGGTCACACAACCCGCCCTTGACCGTGGGCTCGGCTTTTCGAAAAGATTTAAACTCTGATCAGAGGTGTATTACTGTACCCACAAGGCACTCATTTCCCGCACACCGCAGTGTGTTAAATGACTCCTGTCATGAGAAGCTCATGCCAAAACCTTCAGCATGGAATGTACCAATTCAATAACACCCTCTTATAGGTTTCATATGGTTTCCCAGTCACTTCGAGCCACACCATACCCCCCTTGAGCCTCGTCGGTACAAGTCACCCGCAGGTTGCCCCTTGCCCCGTTCACTATGGTTCTTCAAGTTGGTACGATCCATACCTCCAGTTAGGACTTACCCACTAGACTTGTGGTTAGTACGGAAGTGCTTTGCAACGGATCCCGCAGATCGGTCCTTATAGTGCCCCGGGTGCGACCAACCAATTCCCAAGCTAGCACCCGGAACCCACCATACTTATAACATAGCCAAACTCCAACAGAATCCAGAGACGAGAATAACGGGGAAATCATATAGCATAATCCATCTATCTACGACTCGTTCTTTTATCCTATAGCAGTTGTGTCGATACATTGGACACTAGCTAATATAATATTGTAGAGTGACAAGGAGTTTAGTCTCAATAAGCATGGCTTGGGTTTACACATAAGGACGGGGATCTAATAAATATAATTTAGGGCTTGAGATTGGACTAATGCAATATTAACCTATGAGTTATAGCGATAATTAGTTAAAACCTGGGCTCAATTATGATCAAAATGGGGGTTGTGACTTGCTTTGATCCGCAAATGGTGAAGGTGGAACCTCGGGGTAAAACTCCGGATCTTCGGCGGCGTCGTAGTCTTCTTGACATGGAAAAGTAAATACGACATTCAATAAACAATCCAAAAATCAACCTTACAAGCATACATGTTTTTGTTGGATTAAATAAAGGGGATAGAGTCTTAAATTCTATGAAATTATTACTTAAATATTTAAGATATTTTAAAGAGGCTTCTGAATTTTATAAATTGAACTAAGTATTTACCCTAAGGGGTTTTTATTTTCCTATTTAAATGTGAATTGAAATGTACCTAAGCAACCCTACTGTTTTTATTGCTTAAAAATAGTGAGATGAAGTTATTGTGTCCTCTGAAATTAATATATAAATTTTTAAGGGTTTTTCTGAATTATTTAAATGAAATATAAATTAAATCCTAAAGGGCATTTTTCTTTATTATTTAATAAGAATAAAATGTGTAAAATAAACATATTGTTTTTATTGCATCAAAGTGTATAGAATAAAGAGACAAATTTTACAAAATTTGAATGGTGAAATTTGGAGTTAAATTGAGCAAGATATGAATTTTTGAAGTTTAAAATATTTTTCTGAATTTTTATTATACAGGAAATTAGTCTTTGATCCACGGTAAACTGGGTTCACCGTGAACCATTGACTACGCATGTGGACCAGGCCGATCAGGACCGCTTGATCAGGATCCAACGGCGAGAGCGCGTGAGAGGGGGGGGGGGGGTTAAGTGAGATCCGACGACCCAAACACAACGATACCCCTTTGGCGCCGATCGACGGCTCAGATTAAGTCCCGATGGGATCTAATCTGCGTCGTCCGATCTGGATCGCACCGCCATGGTGCCATCCAGCATGCTCGCGGCATGGGGGAGGCCGAGGCCTTCGTCCCTGACTCCGACGACGTGGCGGCGAGCGACCACCGACGGCAGCGATGGCCTAAGGCCCTAGGCGTCGGTGAAAATGGATAGAGGAGAGGGAGGGGAGTACGGAGGTACCGGCGAAGGCAGCATACATCGACCGGCGGCGATCGGCGACGAGGAGGGGCACCGGAGTTCTTCGGGATCAACGGCGATGAGGCGCTCCGGCGGTATTCACGGCCAACCAAGGTGAGGCCGGGGTAGAGGGTGTGGAGGCGGTCCTAGCGGTGGCGTCGGGGTGGGAAGCAGTGGTTCGGGGTGCCGACGAGGGGCTGCCGGAGGAGAAACAGGGGAAAAACCGAAAAAAGGGTGGCGACCTTCGGGATTGCGAGGACTAGGGCTCAAGCAGCGTGGTCAGGTTGCGGCGAGCACCGGGGCTTAAATAGAGGGACGCCGACGTCGGTTTGGTAAGATAATTGGAGGGAAACCCGAGGGGATTCCAAATCTACTCCGGCAAACCTTCCAAGCGCTCGGCTAGCTTCCAAAAGGGATAATTCCGCGTCGGCTTGGGTGGAAGGGGATCGCCGGAGATCGGGGCAGGTGAATCCGGGCTTGGCTTGGTGTCACGCGGCGGCCGGCGGCGAAAATAGGGAAGGAGGTCACTGGAAATGGAAGGGGGGATCCCCTTCCATCGGAGAAGAAAGACCTGACAGGCGGGGACCACCTGTCAGTGAGCGAGCCCGAGGGAAAAGGGGCCAACATGTGGCCCACGGAAGGCATAGGCTGAGGCGCGTGCGAGAGTGGCTGATGGGCGGGGCCAGAGGGCGTCCGCGCGCGGAGAAGAGAGGGCGGGATGCACTGACAGGGTGGCCCCACTTGTCAGTGGCCGAGGGGCTAGATTGGGCTGGGCTGAGGCGACTTGGAGGTTGCGGCGCACTAAGATTTTAAATGTATTTTCGTTTTAAAATATTCCCAGAAAATCATTTATTTGTTTAGAGGTTGAATCACTGTTGCTAAAATTTTGTAAAAATTCTCAAAAATATTTCTTGGCCTCTAGATTCCACCATAAATTTTTCAGGTTCAAATTTGAAATATTTCTCCCTGTTTTGCTTTAATTGGATTCTTTTAACCTTTTCTCTAATTAAATAATTATTTTTTATTTCAGAAAATTTATTTCCCTCATTTTTATTTTATTTTTAATTCTGGGGTGTTACAATCCTATCCCCTTACAAAGAATCTCGTCCTCGAGATTCGAAGTGAACCTCGGGAAAACTAAGGGATGGGGTTCTACTGACGCTCCGGATTGGGAGAAGGCGATGCTTTAGAAACAGGCAAAGTGTTCTCTGGAATTGGATTGGTCGATATCAAATTGGGAAGGCCTTATGTCGTACCTTGGTTTTCTTGAGCGGAGATGTGATGAACTTGAGTACGTCCCATCGGGCTTGGAACGGAGGATGACGCCTGCTTGGGGTAGGGGCACATGTTGGAGAAGTGTCCCTCTTGGCGACAGTTGAAGCATATAATAGGGTTACCGTTCCTGTCCCTCTTGTACCTGGTAGCTTGCACTAGAGCTCTCCCGACGGGCGGTGCTTGGGGTGGGATGCCTGAGCTTGGCCCTCCAAGGGTGGTTCGTTGCTCGACAGGGGTTGGGGCTTGATGCGGGATCACCGTGCGTGGCTTCTGCACCATTCCTTGCTGCTGGCGGTAGGCGATCATTCTTCGTTTCTTCAGGTCCACCTTGTTTTGTTCGGTTTCCTGAATGATAGCTTTGTTCACCAATTTCTGAAAATTGGCTAAGTCCCCGGAGACCAACTGAAGGGAGAGCTCGTCCTTCAGTCCCCGAAGAAACTTGGCTTGGCGGGCTGCGTCCGTGCGCACTTCCTCCAGTGCATATCGGGCCAATCAGTTGAATTTGTGCAGGTACTTCGTAACGGTCCTGCCCCCTTGATGCAGGTCCCAAAATTCCTGCTATTTATGGGCTACCACGCCATCCGGAATGTGGGCGGCCCGGAAAGCGGTGGTGAACTCAACCCATGAGATTTCATGGCCCTCGGGCTGAGTCTCGCGGAAATTGTCCCACCACTCCGCGGCAGGTCCTTGGAGCTGGTGAGTAGCAAATGCCACCCACTCCTACTCGGAACAGGGCAGAAGGTCTATCTTCTTGCTGATGGTCCTTAGCCAATCTCTTGCTTCCATCGGGTTGGTGGTGCTGGAGAATATTGGGGGTCGGACACGCAGAAACTCTGAGAGTTGAGAGACTGGTGCTGGTGCATGGACGGTGGGGCGGAGGGGAGGCTCGGGTTGCTATTGTTGGAGATGGAACAACTACGCCTGCTGCTCTTGCATCTAGTTTTGTTGTTGTTGCATCTGGGTTAGCAGCGTGGCGATCAACTGGTTTTGGTTTGCCATCATCTCCGCTAGTGTGGGATGATTGGCAACGGGGGCCTGCCGTTGGCCGGTTGTTCCCCACTGAGGCAGATTGCCTGAGTTGCTTCCATCACGAGGGGCTTCTGATCCTTGGTTATTGGCCATCCTGAGTTTGAAGGGTCCAAGAGAAAGTGCAAGTATTTAAGGGGAATTGTTACTGAAGTTTATTGCCCAAAAATGAATAGTTTGACCTAGATTCTTACATCTTTTATTTTAAATCTCTTATTAAATTTGGCACTCATACCTTATATTCTGACATGAGTGGCACTACAAGCAAAACAATCAAATAGAAACAAACAACCGTAACTACGTCTAAGGCAGCTCAAGGGAGAACTCGATCACTGGATCGGTGCAGAGGGTCGGTGCAGGGGTGGTGGAGCTGGAGGGCCCGGATGGAGGGGCATTGTGGGAGATCCTCTTGGGCCTGGCAGAAGGGATCCGGAGCGTCTTCCGCTTGCGTGGTGAAAGGAGAGCGACCTCCTCGAGATCCTTCTGGAGCTCCTTGATCTGGCGACGCAGCTGCGCGGTGTTGGCGATGCCCTGGCGTAGAAGCTCATTCTGGCGCCTTAACTCCTCCACCTCGGCGGTCAAGTGGCGGTTCTGCTGAACCTGGCGATAGAGATCGGCGTTCTCATGGTTTAGGTTCTCTGATGAATGGTGAAAGAAGTCGATGGTGTCGTGTTGGCTATCTGCGTCGAGGATGGCCTTCGTGTGAAGATTGTCCATGGCCTCCAAAAGTCTCATGGTGCAGGCGATGGTGGAGTTGCACTGGGTGAGAGAGCTGATGTAGATGCTGCGGTGACTCCCAGGGGTACGCATAGGCATGAAGCAGTAGACGGTGTCGAGAAGTTGGCTGTCGTAGACCAACCGCAGCTCGGAGAGGGCCTGGAGAGCAGCACACTGGCTGGCCACCATGAAGGAAGGTCCTCCGACTCCATGGGTGTAGAACGCGGGCTGCGTGGTGGAGGGACGGATGACGACCGTGACCTCACAGTAGCTCTCGTTCACATCGGGAAAGATCCTGTGGAACGCGGGCTCATGCTCGAATCCAAGGAAGTCGACGAGCATGCGGAGCCCGCGGACGAATCCAGCCTCATCACGGAGAGTCCCACTCATGGTATGAACCGGCTTCTACAAAAGAGAGAAATTTTTGTAAAAACTCCGGAAGATGAGGTAGTGAGTAGTTTGTAAGAAAATATGGTTAATATAAGTCCTAGGGTCAGGTCTGTTTGGCTTCCTATAGTCAAGTCAGCTCTGATACCATCTTGCAACGCCCCGATTTAATAAAACTGGGAATTTATTGAAATTCCATAGAAAATCAATAAATACAAGACGTTCATCACATGACTACGTACAATACGCCAATCAATCATGGTTCATAGACCATATTATTACAAAAGAGTTAAAACAAAGAGAAACTAATAAAATAAATCCTCTAGATGAACGCCTTCTTCCAGTCTCGTGCCTTGACTGGGTCGCTACTCCAGACCATCACCCTCCTCGTAGTAGACTGCCTCTGGTGGTGTAAGTCAATGGGGGTGAGTACAATCGTACTCAGCAAGCCACCGAATGCAATAATAATGCAGGATAATAACAAGGAAGGTAGTGGCTTACTTTTGCGGAAAAAGCATTTTTGTAAAGCAATTAATGTAATCAAGTTATTAATGCAGAAAAGTAAACATGGGTTCATGCATCATCTTCTAACTCGAGGGGTACAGTCAGCCCACCCTCGCTCAACAGTCCCTACATGCCATGAATAACACATACATTCACATAGTAGTAATCTAACTGCGAGAGGTCACACAACCCGCCCTTGACCGTGGGCTCGGCTTTTCGAAAAGATTTAAACTCTGATCAGAGGTGTACTACTGTACCCACAAGGCACTCATTTCCCGCACACCACAGTGTGTTAAATGACTCCTGTCATGAGAAGCTCGTGCCAAAACCTTCAGCATGGAACACACCAATTCGATAACACCCTCTTATAGGTTTCATATGGTTTCCCAGTCACTTCGGGCCACACCATACCCCCCTTAAGCCTCGTCGGTACAAGTCACCCGCAGGTTGCCCCTTGCCCCCTCCACTATGGTGCTTCAAGTTGGTATGATCTATACCTCCAGTTAGGACTTACCCACTAGACTTGTGGTTAGTACGGAAGTGCTTTGCAACGAATCCCGCAGACCGGTCCGTATAGTGCCCCGGGTACGACCAGCCAATTCCCGAGCTTGCACCCGGAACCCACCATACTTATAACATAGCCAAACTCCAACAGAATCCAGAGACGAGAATAACGGGGAAATCATATAGCAAAATCCATCTATCTACGACTTATTCTTTTATCCTATAGCAGTTGTGTCGATACATTGGACACTAGCTAATATAATATTGTAGAGTGACAAGGAGTTTAGTCTCAATAAGCATGGCTTGGGTTTACACATAAGGACGGGGATCTAATAAATATAATTTAGGGCTTGAGATTGGACTAATGCAATATTAACCTATGAGTTATAGCGATAATTAGTTAAAACCTGGGCTCAATTATGATCAAAATGGGGGTTGTGACTTGCTTTGATCCGCAAATGGTGAAGGTGGAACCTCGGGGTAAAACTCCGGATCTTCGGCGGCGTCGTAGTCTTCTTGACATGGAAAAGTAAATACGACATTCAATAAACAATCCAAAAATCAACCTTACAAGCATACATGTTTTTGTTGGATTAAATAAAGGGGATAGAGTCTTAAATTCTATGAAATTATTACTTAAATATTTAAGATATTTTAAAGAGGCTTCTGAATTTTATAAATTGAACTAAGTATTTACCCTAAGGGGTTTTTATTTTCCTATTTAAATGTGAATTGAAATGTACCTAAGCAACCCTACTGTTTTTATTGCTTAAAAATAGTGAGATGAAGTTATTGTGTCCTCTGAAATTAATATATAAATTTTTAAGGGTTTTTCTGAATTATTTAAATGAAATATAAATTAAATCCTAAAGGGCATTTTTCTTTATTATTTAATAAGAATAAAATGTGTAAAATAAACATATTGTTTTTATTGCATCAAAGTGTAGAGAATAAAGAGACAAATTTTACAAAATTTGAATGGTGAAATTTGGAGTTAAATTGAGCAAGATACGAATTTTTGAAGTTTAAAATATTTTTTGAATTTTTATTATACAGGAAATCAGTCTCTGGTCCACAGTGAACTGGGTTCACCGTGAACCGTTGACTGCGTGCGTGGACCAGGCCAATCATGACCACTTTATCAGGATCCAACAGCTAGGGCGCGTGAGGGGGGGGAGGGGGTTAAGTGAGATCCGACAGCCCAAACACAACAATACCCCTTTGGCGCCGATCGACGGCTCAGATTAAGTCCCGATGGGATCTAATATGGGTCGTCCGATCTGGATCGCACCACCATGGTGCCATCCGGCACGCTCGCGGCATGGGGGAGGCCGAGGCCTTCATCCCCGACTCCGGCGACGTGGTGGAGAGCGACCACCGACGGCGGCGATGGTCTAAGGCCCTAGGCGTCAGTGAAAATGGATAGAGGGGAGGGAGGGGAGTATGGAGGTACCGGCGAAGGTGGCGGACGTCGACCGGCGGCGATCGGTGACGAGAGGGGTCGGTGGAGCTCTTCGGGATCGACGGCGACGAGGCGCTCCGGCGGTCTTCACGGCCAACCAAGGTGAGGCCGGGGTAGAGGGCGTGGAGGCGGTCCTAGTGGTGGCGTTGGGGTGGGCAGCGGTGGTTTGGGGTGCCGGCGAGGGGCTGCCGGAGGAGAAACAGGGGAAAAACCGAAAAAAGGGTGGCGGCCTTCGGGATTGCGAGGACTAGGGCTTAGGCGGCGTGGTCGGGTTGCGGCGAGCATCGAGGCTTAAAATAGAGGGATGCCGGTGTCAGTTTGATAAGATAAATGGAGGGAAACCCGATGGGCTTCCAAATCTACTCCGGCGAACCTTCCAAGCGCTCAGCTAGCTTCCAAAAGGGATAATTCCGCATCGGCTTGGGTGGAAGGGGATCGCCAGAGAACGGGGCAGGTGAATCCGGGCTCGGCTTGGTGTCACGCGGCGGCCGGCGGCGAAAATAGGGAAGGAAGTCACCGGAAATGGAAGGGGGGATCCCCTTCCATCGGAGAAGAAAGACCTGATAGGTGGGGACCACCTGTTAGTGAGCGGGCGTGAGGGAAAACGGGCCGACATGTGGGCCAGGGAAGGCAAAGGCTGAGGTGACTTGGAAGTTGCGGCCCACTAAGATTTTAAATGTATTTTCAATATAAAATATTCCCAAAAAATCATTTATTTGTTTAGAGGTTGAATCACTGTTGCTAAAATTTTGTAAAAATTCTCAAAAATATTTCTTGGCCTCTAGATTCCACCATAAATTTTTCAGGTTCAAATTTGAAATATTTCTCCCTGTTTTGCTTTAATTGTGTTCTTTTAACCTTTTCTCTAATTAAATTATTCCTTTTTATTTCAGAAAATTTATTTCCCTCATTTTTATTTTATTTTTAATTCTGGGGTGTTACACTACTTGGTTGGAAACCGTTGCGAAGTTTTCACGGACCACAAGAGTTTGAAGTATATCTTCACACAACCGGATCTCAACCTTAGGCAAAGGCCAAGGCTAGAATTGATAAAGTACTACGATCTAGGCATTCATTACCATCCCGGCAAAGCAAACATGGTGGTTGATGCATTGAGTCATAAAGGATATTGTACTGCCTTCATGGTTCAGGATCACGCGCCTTTGCTGTATAAGGAGATGGAGAAGCTAAACCTCGGGATCACCACGGGTGCCTATTTAGCCACCCTTGAGGCCAGACCAGTCCTGTTTGAGCAGATCCGTGAAGCTCAGTTAGAAGACCCGGATATAGCAGCAATCAAGAAGAACATGAGGCAGGGCAAGGCCCCAGGATTCTCAAAAGATGAGAACACCATCGTATGGTTCAGAACCAGGATCTGTGTGCCCGATAAACTAGAGATAAAGACCCTTATTTTAAGAGAGGCACATGACACTTTGTACTCCATTCACTCCGGAAGTACGAAGATTTACCAGGACTTAAAGGAACGATATTGGTGGGTCAGTATGAAGAAGGAGATTACCTAGTTCATAGCGGAATGTGACACATGCCGATGAGTAAAGGAAGAGCATCAATGGCCAGCAGGATTGTTGCAGCCCCTTAAGGTTCCCGAATGGAAATGGGAAGAGATCGGTATGGATTTCATCACTGGACTTCCAAAGACCCAAGCCGGATATGACTCCATATGGGTGATCATCGATCGACTTACGAAGGTGGCTCACTTCATAGCCATCAAGACGATCTACAGTGGCCCTAAACTAGCAGAGTTGTACATGGCCCGCATAGTATGCCTTCATGGAGTGCCTAAGAAGATAGTATCCGATAGAGGGAGTCAATTCACGTCTCGATTCTGGAAAAACCTTCAAGAGGAAATGGGGACTAGACTGAACTTCAGCACAACATACCACCCCTAGACGGATGGGCAAACTGAGAGGGTGAATCAGATATTGGAGGATATGCTTAGGGCATGTGCCCTGAACTTTGGAGGTACATGGGACAAGAGTTTACCGTACGCCGAGTTCTAATACAATAATAGCTATCAAGCCATCCTTTAGATGTCCCCCTTTGAATCCTTATATTGACGCAAGTGCAGAACACCTTTGCTTTGGGATCAGACCGGTGAGTCCCAAGTTTTTGGTACATACATCCTTTGGGAAGCTGAAGAGAAGGTGAGGATCATCCGGGACAGACTGAAGACAACCCAATCCCGACAGAAGAGCTACGCAGATAATCACCGTCGGGATCTAGCCTTTGAAGAAGGGGATCATGTCTACCTTCAGGTTACTCCCCTCCGTGTCACCCAAAGGTTTAACATGAGAGGGAAATAAGAACCTCATTACGTTGGACCCTTCCCAATCATCTGACGTCAAGGCGAGGTCGCTTACCAGTTGGAGCTACCACCATCATTGGCTGGGGTACATGACGTGTTTCACGTATCACAACTAAAGAAGTGCCTTCGGGTTCCAACAGAGCAGGTTGACCTCCAGCAGTTGAATGTGCAAGAGGATCTGACCTATGTTGAGAGGCCCGTTAGAATCCTAGAGGTCAAAGAAAGGATAACCAGAAGTCGGATCATCCGCTTTTTTAAGGTCTAGTGGAGTAATCATCTAGTTGAGGAAGCTACATGGGAAAAAGAAGAGGAACTAAAACTGCAGCACCCAGAGCTATTCGATGATTGATCCAAATCTCCAGGACGAGATTCTCTATAAGGGGGATAGGATTGTAACATCCCAGGAATTATAAATAAATAAAATGAGGAAAATAAATTTTCAGGAATTTAAAAAGATTATTTAATTAAAGAAAAGGCTAAAAGAACCCAATTAAAGCTAAACAATGGGAAATACTTCAAATTTAAACATAATAAATTTATGGTGGAATCTAGAGGCCAAGAAATATTTATGGGAATTTTTACAAAATTTTAGCAACAGTATTTCAAGCTTTAAATGAATATATGAATTTCTGTAATTATTTTAAACGGAAAATGCAATTTAAATAAAGTTGGGCCACAACCCCGAATCCTCCCCAAGGCTAGCCCAGTCCAATACTTCAGGCACTGACATGTGGGACCAGTGTGTCGACGCCATCCTTTTCCTCTCTCCCGCCCGCGCCGCTTTGGCCCCACCAGTCAGCCTCGCTAGCACGCGCCTCGGTCCCTGGCATCTTGGGCCCGCCTGTCGGCACGCTCGGGTTCGCCAATGGACACTAACAGGTGGACCCCACCTATCTGGCCTGTCTTCTTCGATGGAAGGGGATCCCCCCTTCCATACCCGCCGGCCACCTTTCCAAACCCACCGCCGGCCGCCTCTATCCACCAAGATTTGCCCCGAACTTCTTTCCTCCGACCCCGGTGATCACCTACCATCTAAAGCTGACGCGTTTTCGCCTGTTTGGAAGCTAGCCTGCGCATATGGAACCCTCGTTGGAGAAATTTGGAAACCTCCTCGGGTTTCCTCGGTTTGGCCTTCCATCCACATCGCCGTTGACTCCTATTTAAACCCAATCGAGCACCGCACTCCGGCCACTCATCCCTAGCCCTAGCCACACTCTCTCGTCGCGTTGTGACGCCAAACCCTCGCCGCTCTCTGCTTTGACTCCGGTGAGTCCTCGCCGATGCCTCGTGCCACCGCCGCCCTCGCCGACGCCACCTCTGGGATCGCCATCACACACCCTTCCCCGGCCTTGACTCCGTTGGGCTGGACTGCCACCGGATCGCCGTCGCCACCATCAACCCAAAAGCCTTCGCCATCTACCCTTGCCGCCGGTCGTCGTCAGTCGCCCGTCGCTGCCATCTCCAGTACGGTCATGACCTCCTTCCTCTCCTCTTTCCATTTTTGCCGAGAATCAAGGTTTAACCCCCTCGCCGTCATCGTCGCCGCTGCGCTTGATCCCGCTGGAGTCGGGGATGAAGGGGAGTACTTACCTCTTAGCGTGTGCCGTGCCGGACGAGGTCTTGACCACACGATCAGGATCTAATCAGAGCCGTTGATCTGCGTTGAAGCGGTATCGGCTGATCTCTGCCATTGATCGCTATTTAAAACCGCGAATCGATCTCGTGCGTCCACGCGTACCGGTTCGGTCCCTTTTAATCTCAGCCGTTCGCTGCCACTTAAGTTCCCTGCCTCGCCTCTAGCCTTTAGATCTGGATCGAACGGCTCTAGGCGATCGGGTCCACACGCACAGTCACGGGTTCATAGTGAACCTAGTTCACCGTGGACCAGAGACTATTTTTCAGTTTAAATAAAAATCCAGAAATTGGTTTAAACTTTGAAAATTCATAACTTGCTCATTTTAACTCCAAATTTCACCATTCAATTTTTGTTAAATCTATCTTTTTATTCTCTACTGTTTTATGCCATAAAAACAGTATGTTTATTTTGCACAAAATATTCTTATTAAATGAATAAATAAAGACCCCTTTAGGAATAAATTTATATTTCACTAAATAATTCAGGAAGACCCCCTAAAAGTTAACCCTTAATATTTTCAACATAACTTCAGAATATTAAGGCTTCATTCCCCTTGCTTAAACCACAAACTTGTATGTTTATATTTTGTGATATTTTGGTTGTTTACTGAATGTTGTATTTAATTTCCCATATCGAGAAGACTATGACACCGTCGAGGATCCGGAGTACTACCCCGAGGTTCCACCGTCGCCATTTGCTGATCAAGGCAAGTCACAACCCCCATTTTGATCATAATTGAGCCTATGTTTTATTTAAATATCGCTATAACACATAGGGTATAATTGCATTAGTCTAATATCAAGCCCTACATTATATTTATTAGATCCCGTCCTTGTGTGTAAATCCAAGCTATGCTTTTTGAGCCTAAACTCCTTGTCACTCTTACAATATTATATTAGCTAGTGTCCAATGTACTGACACAACTGCTATAGGATAAAAGAACGAGTCGTAGATAGTCGGATTCTAATATATGAATTTTCCCTGTTATTCTTGTCTCTGGATTCTGTTGGAGTTTGGCTATGTTATAAGTATGGTGGGTTATGGGTGCAAGCTAGGGCATTAGTTGGTCGCACCCAGGGCACTATAAGGATCGATCTGCGGGATCTGTTGCAAAACACTTCCGTACTAACCATAAGTCTAATGGGTAAGTCTTAACTAGAGGTATGGATCGTACCAACTTGAAGCACCATAGTGGAGGGGGCAAGGGGCAACCTGCGGGTGACTTGTACCGACGAGGCTCAAGGGGGGGTATGGTGTTGGCCCGACGCGTCGGGGCACCATATGAAACATATAAGAGGGTGTTATCGAATTGGTGTGTTTCATGCTGAAGGTTTTGGCACGAGTTCCCGTGGTATGGGTCATCCCGTACACTTTGGTGTCCGTGGATGAGTGCGTGCCTTGTGGGTACAGTAGTACACCTCTTATCAGAGTTTAAATCTTTTCGAAAAGCTGAGCCCACGGTTAAGGGCGGGTTGTGTTACTTCTTGAAGTTAGATTACTATTGCTTGAATGTTTATGTTATTCATGGTATGTAAGGACTATTGAGCGAGGGTGGGCTGACTGTACCCCTCGAGTTAGAAGATGATGCATACACATGTTTAATTTTCTATACTAATAACCTGCTCACATTAGCTGCTTTACAAATATGCTTTTCCGCAATATTAGCCACTACCTTCCTTATTATTACTCTGCATTATATTTGCATCCGATGGCTTGCTGAGTATGATTGTACTCATCCCCGTTGACTTACACCACCAGAGGCCGTCTACTACGAGGAGGATGACGGTGTAGAGTAGCGACCCAGTCAAGGCAAGACTGGAAGGAGGCGTTCATCTAGGACCTTTATTTTATTAGTTTCTCTTTGCTTTAACACTTTTGTACTAATATGGTCTACGAACCATGAATGCTTGGCGTATTGTACGCGGTCGTGTGATGAACGTCTTGTTTTTATTGATTTTCTATGGAATTTCAATAAAGGTCCAGATTTATTAAATCTGGGCGTTACAACTGACCACGGTCTTCACACCGTAGGTCTCATTCTCGATCGTCTAGGAAATTGGCACACTCGCGCACTAGCGAGCATCGAGGGAGCTCCTACATGGGTGATGCCCGAAACATCATCAACGATGTGTGTGATATGTGCAAGACCATTTCTCATCATCGCGGTGAACGCCAATGTGGCCAGCTCCATCGTTGGGAACAATATGACCGGAGTCACGACACGCTGAGGACTAGTCATCCTGACACCAACATATCATGCCACGACTATTTTCCAGCCTTTTCTGAGTGCCTTCGTCAGGTCATGTGGCCTCAAAATTTCCGTCCAATGAGAATCACACCCTATGATGGCAAGACCAATCCCTTTAGTGGCTGTGGTTGTACGACACGACCATTCGTGCAACTAGAAGGGACATCATGGTCAACTACCTCCCCGTCATGCTCTCGGCGACCGCCATCAACTAGTTGGCCAGGCTCTAGGAGAACTCCATAAAACTCATGGGGTGAGTTGTGCGATGTCTTCATCGCAAACTACAAAGGTACTTGGCAAAGACCTGCCTTGTGGCTCGACCTACGCTAGGTATGCCAAAAATACGGTGAGTCCCTTCGGCACTACATTCGTCGCTTCTCCGAGTGTCAGAACACCATCGCCAACATCTCCGACGATGACGTGATGTACATCTTCCAAGATGGCCTACGCAAGCCTTCAGATTTGTTTCGCCATCTGGTGATGAACGAGTTGATCGATCCTAGTGAGATGATCACCGTTGTTGAGTAGTTCACAAACGCCAATGATGCTAAGCGAGAGAAGATGCATCGAACACTCAAGATCTCAGCAAGGACAAAAAGAAGAAGAAGAAGGATCATCATCGTTCGCCTTCGCGTGATGACCGTGATAAGCCTGAGTCGTCCACTCGGTCAAGGAGCAAAGAGAGGAAGGGCAAGGAGGTCATGTCGCCGACAAAAATTATTGACCCAATGGTCAGAGCAATTTGCATTGCATGAAGTATTGGATAAACCCTGCATTATTCACCCTAACAGCAACCACACCACCCGTCGGTGTTATCAATTGTATAACCAATTGGTGAAAGAGGTGAAAGAAAATCCCTGGCCAAACAAACATCGTCGGGATAATAATAAGAAGATGTCTGTTGGGGGCTACTCGAAGTTGTTCCGCCCCCTCTTGTGGATTGGGTACCTTCGGAGAAAGGAACCAAAAAGAGAAAAGCTGAAGTCGGAGCTTCGAGCTCTGCCAAGACTCCGTTAAAGAAGGTGGCTCGAAAACCAAGAGTTCCTGCACCTTCAAGCCCAAGAGCTTCAGTCTCCGATTCCTTGGAGGATGAAGGCAGGATGCTTGTCGACCTGATCGACGCAGATGCAGCCCAAAGAGGTTCACATATTGATGAAGCTGCGAGCGTGCCGAAGTCTCAAGAGAACCTTGAGCAAATGAGGACTCCGGCTGCTCAAGAAAATTTACCCCAAGACGGAGCCCCTGTGGATGAACGCGAAGTCGAAGTTGTTGCGACTTCGATTCCGGGTGAAGTAACAATGGCTACTCCCGAAGATGCTCCAACAGTCGAAGATTTGACTGCTGATTCTGACGAAGACTTTGGAGTAGCCTTCGACCCACCAAGCAGTCCAATGCTCACCCGTCGCCAAAATGTCGAAGGTAAACTTCGTATAATTCTTTTGTTCTTTTTTTCTACAAAATTATACAATGTATAATACCTTTGTTTTAACAGGATCCACTCCCGTGGAAGAGGTCCGTGCCAAGGATATAACTCCTGGACCTTCGACAGTTTCGGAGCCAATTCCAGGAGCCACTCAAATGGGACCTAGAAAAGGCAAAGGCAAGATGGACCACCTCCCTGCTCCAAGCTCAGGATCAACTCCGTCTGAGTCAACATACGAAAGCCAATCTGCGGAGGAAGTCCAGTCTGCCGAAGCTCCAAAAAATACAGCTCAGCACTCCGGACCTTCGCCAAAGGAAGATGACCAGCATGCCTTGAGCATGCTCCCTCTTCTAGATCCTTTTTTGGAGCGAAGAACTGGGCTTCGGACTTTGCTCGGGCCTTTGGACCGAGCTAGTCGCGAAATCGGGGAGACGGACTTGGTGGCCATCTTGAGCGAGGCGGAGAGTTCGGAGCTTAACACTGGCATGGAATGTGCGGCATACCAGGTACAAAGTATCTGCAAAACAGAATCAAACTTATATACAAATAATTTCTCACCTTGGTTTTTCTCTTCGCAGCAAACAGTCTTGGCCCGGGCTGCGAATATCTCAAATGAACGCAGAAGCCTTCGCCTTCGAGAGGAAAATACAACTCTTCAACGAAATCTTACTATCTCCGAAGGTCGGGTGGCCCATTTGGACAACATCGTTTTAACAGAGCGCATGGCCAGACAAAGCTTGGAGGCTGCGAACAAAGAGCTTGAATCAGAACAAATTGTGCTTCGAGCGGAAATTGAAAAGATGCGGGCGGAGCACGCTACTGCGGGGGCCGAGCTTGTTAGACTCCAAGAAGAAAAAGCCAAAGCTGCCGAAGAAGCTAGCCAGCTGCTCAATCAGAAGAATTCTTTAGCTACGGAGGCAGCTAGTCTCTCTGGAGTAGTAAGAGAATTAACTTCGACGAAGGATGACTTAATTGAAGATAAGCTGAAGTCGGAGAAGGTAGCTGCGGAGGTCATGGACCAATTGCTAGGCGTCTTGGAGTACTTCGGTACTACTGGGACGTTTCCTTCGGACGACAACATCTCCCTGCTACGACGGTTGAAGAGGATCCAAGGAGCAGCGAAGCAAATGAAGACAGCAGGCATTCGGTACGGAGAAATCTCCGGACAAGTGGCTGCTATCGGCATACTTCGTTACTATGAAGATCTGGGCCAATCGATAACTCCGAGCGCAGGGACGACTCCCATTACCTTTGATGACAACCAGCTCCTTACTCCTTCCGAAGGTGTGGCCGCTGCCTGGCAAGCCTTTCAAACTTCATGGAGAGCCGAAGGTCGCTCTGTGATCAAGGCCTGGATTGACGAAGGGCAATGCCAGAAGCAAGCTCGGTCCCAAGCTTCGAGCAGTCAGCCCCCGCCAAACCCGCAGGTTTAGAATTATCTTAGGATCTTCGACTATGTAAAGCATTATGCTTTTGTACATTTATGAATGAAAATTTGCTTATCATGTTTTTAGGCTTTGCCTCATATGGAAGATGTCGAAGTGTTAGATGTTAACGACGAACTCCGCTTACTATGGGCTACCTTCGATATCTTAAAACTTCACAAGCGCCCTGGATTTTTAGTTCCTCAGAATAGCTCCGGAGCGATTACGTCCGAAGTAAGTAGAGACATATTATCTTGTATTAAAGAGGAAGAAAAAGAAGTTAGATTGGAAACTTCATCTTCCGAAGACATTATGTGGTCCGAAGACGAAGATAAAATTCAAGATAAAAATCCTGAAGAACTTGGAAGCTGGGAAAGAAGCCCCGAACGACTTTGAACTTGGTCCGAGCTTCAACAAGAACAAAAAGACTTTAGAGCTTCGAAGGGAGGTAGGAGAGTTAAACGCAAAGTTGTTAGAACTCCCAGACACTTTAGTGTTCTACATGTTTTGTCACTTTGGACTTAACAGACATTCGAAGCTCATGGCTCAAACTCTATTTTGTTTTGGCCTCCTTCGGCTCTTTTTGCGAACTCAGTTAAACCAGTGGTTTGGAGTTCGCATTGGTCTCTTTGGACTCTTTTTACAGATGCCTACAAGCCGGTGGCTTGGGCTCTGCATCATTTGGTCTCTTTGGACTCTTTTTATGGATGTCTTCCAGCCGTTGGCTTGGACTCCGCATTCTGTGGTCTCGGGCTCTTTTACGGATGTCTTCAAGCCGGTGGCTTGGACTCCGGATTATGTCAGCCCACCACCTCGTAAAATATGATTCAAATTAATGATACTTCCCTCTCGGTCAACTCCGCTATTCCAGTGCGTCCACTCAGAAGTGGGAAGTTTATGAGGGGTAGGCATTATCTGAACCATATGCTTTATTAATTCGGAAAGTGCTTACAAATGATTAGAAGGAGCCCTTATGCGAAGTATCGCTTTAGGTGCTCCGCATGCCATGTATGCGCTAACTCTTCACCTTCCAAATTAGCTAATTTAAAAGAACCAGGACGCCCTGAGCGAACAATTAAGTATGGACCGAAGGTGTACTGAGTTCTTCATAAAAAGCTTCTTCGGGTATGTCCATAGCTCCGACTGCAGCTTTTGCCAAGATGTCAGCTTGCATATTTTCTGTTCTAGGTATACTCCGAATGGAAATCACTTTAAATGCTGCTTCGATCTTTCGGATTTCTTCTAAATACTTTGCAAGCTGCGGATGCCGGACTTGGAAACTTTTGTCTACATGCCCTGCTATAATCTGAGAATCTATTTTAATAACAACTCTTGTAGCTCCTAGAGGACGTGCCTTGCGAAGTCCCAATAGAATTCCCTCATACTCCGCTGTATTATTGGTGGACTTAAAGTTGAGTCTTGCGGAGTACATTGCCTTTTGCCCTAAAGGCGAAATTATCACAGCTCCGACACCTGCTCCAGATGCTTGGAAAGCTCCATCAGAGTAAATAGTCCAAATTTCTTCACTTGACTTCTTCGGAGCCCATGCTGCAGGGGGAGTCCATTCTGCCACGAAGTCAGCCAAAACTTGCGACTTAATTGCTGTTCTTGCTAGAAAAGATATGCCGAAGGGTGCTAACTCAACAGCCCACTTCCCAATTCTTCCAGTGGAATCCTTACTTCGGAGCATATCTCCCAAAGGATACGAAGTTGGTACAATGACATTATGTGCCGAGAAATAATGCCTTAGCTTCCTCGAAGCCATTATCAGAGCATAAACGAATTTCTCAAGCTCGGAATATCTTGTTTTTGCTCCTGACAATGCTTCGGACACAAAATAAACTGGATTTTGTACCAACTTCCCGTTGAAATCAACCTCTTTGACAAGGACTGTACTGATAGCAGAGCCAGTGGCTGCAAGGTAGAGGAGTAGGGTTTCGTCCGCAACAGGCACCGTGAGTGTAGCAAGGTTACTGAGATAATTTTTAATATCTTCGAAGCTCTTTTGACACTCCGGTGTCCATGCAAAATCTTCGGACCCTTTCAATGCTTTGAAAATAGGCAAACTTCTCTCCGCAGACCTTGCCAGGAATCTGCTAAGTGCTGCTAGACGACTGGTCAGCTTTTGCACTTGCTTTAAGTTCTCTGGGGGAGCCATCTTCTGCAACGTAGTTATTTGAGTGGGGCTAGCTTCAATCCCTCTGCTTGAAACTAGATACCCTAACAATTTTCCAGCCTGCGCCCCGAAGATACATTTTTCGGGGTTGAGACGGATCCCACATGCCCAAAGGATATTGAAAGTTTCTGCTAAGTCTAGGCTATGATGGTGCTTTAAAGCACTCTTTATTACAATGTCACCATATAGGCCTCTACATTACGACCTAATTGATGACCTAGAGCCTTAGCAATTAACCTTGAAAAGGTAGCCCCGGCATTTCTTAAGCCAAAAGGCATTCTTACATAACAAAAGACTCCTAAAGGAGTTACAAAGCTTGTCTTGATTTCATCTTCGCGCTTTAACCAAATTTGATGATAGCCGGAATACGCGTCGAGGAAGCTTAGTAACTCTGAACCAGTAGTGGAGTCGACCAATTGATCAATTCGAGGCATGGGGTAGGGGTCGCGGGGGTGTTGGACCGGAAACGGCGACCAGAGGGGGGGTGAATGGGAGCTTTTTAAAATTTCAGGCTAAAAAATAGCCTTCTGTTTTAATTCAGTCTGCTGCGGAACAGGTTTCGAACACAACCTTCGAAGTTCTGGTTCGGAGGTATTTGACAGCTCCGAACACAGGCTTCACAAGGAGTAAAAGTCCGAAGCCAAGAAGACTTCACTCAACACGCAACTCCGAAAAATCTACTCTGCTAAGTCAGTGCAGGCTCCGCACACAGGGTGCTTCGAGCAGGCTTCGCATTTCACCCTTCGCAAGATTGGACTAACCTCTGAGGACTTAGACCAAATACTTAGCGACAAGAACTGGTGCTGGGCTTCGTACTCCGAAGGTCTAAACGCACAGTAACAGACTTCGTTAGGGGCTTCGACACGGGAAAAGAACCGGGCTTCGATCAGGGCTTCGCTAGTAAACAGCGAGGTCTAGCCTCTAGTTACACAGAGCGAAAACACTTCGCACAAAATACACTTCGCCTAGACATGCTTTGGTGCACTACTACTAGCGAGGTATGCAAACAAGCTCAAGTAGGAACTTAACACAGAAGCAGGGCTTCACTGCTTGAACAAGGAACACAATAAAAGAACTCACAGGATGAATACATCGTGTGGTGGCTAGTACAGGAGCTCAACAGTGAATGCTCAAAGTGTTGAATGTTACCTACCCAGCCCCCATATTTATAGCCACTATTCACCCAAGTGAATTGACTACTTTACCCCTAGGGTTTACATTGGTTTTGTCTCTACAGAACAGAGGGGTACAAAAGGTAGTCAACTTTATTCTGGAGGCTTCTCTGTCAGCTTTGCAGAGGGGACAACGTCAGCTTTTTGCAGAGCAAACATTGTCAGCCTTTACAGTCTTTGACTTTTCTGAAGCCCCCCTTCGCACGAGAGGGGTGCGGTAGCTTCGGTGAGAAGCCATGAGCCTGACGGCCTTCGCTTCACCGAAGTTAGCCTCCGATACAGTGACGATTTTGAGCCGAAGCCGTCAAAGCCCTTGAGCCTTCGCACCAACACCTTCGGAGTGGACCACCACGGCTTCGCAGCTACTCCCAGCTCGAACTCCGTCAGTCCATGTACCGAAGCCATGCATGGCCGAAGTACCACAAGACATCCACACTCCGAAGCCCCACCTTTAGAGTACCACCCTTCGAAGTCCCTCCTTCGTCCAAGGCCTCCGCATGAAGCATTCCATGAGCACTTCGTCGCAGTGTCTCTCCCCGAGCACACTCCTCGACGAGCCTCACCCGGACCATGCCTTCGATGCACCTCGACTTCTGAGACCTTCGTCGGGTACCTTCGAGTGTCTCCCTCCGGAGCACACTTCGAAACCTTTGCCTCTGCTCAGGACTTGATCCACCATACTCCGAAGTCACTCCTTCCGGAGTACCCTTCGAAGTGCCTCGCCTCCGAGGACTTTCCCTCAGGGTACCTTCACCCGGAGCCACGCTCCACACTTACTGCCTTCTCCTGGTGCACCTCGACCCGAGGTCCGACCTTGACCCTTCGCAGCCTCCATGATGGAGCTCCCCGCTCCACTGGCATCAAGCCTCCCGCTTGACCCAAGTACACCTGCTACGAACCGTCTGTCGCCTCCGAAGTTCCCTGCGCACCACAGACAAGCAGACAAGTGTATCCAGTACCCCGGAGACCTCTCCGGGTTAGCAACCTTCAGCACACACTCCGGTGTACCACCCAAAGCACTGAACCCTTCGGTACAAACCTAGTCATCGTGTACTGTCGGACCCCTCCGACAGGCACACTCCGCTGCAACAGCTGCAGCAACCAAACCCACCGAACCCTTCGGTGAAACCACCTCCAAACCCCTTCGGAGGTACCCCTTCGAAACAGAAGTTAAACGCTGTCAATCACTCATCACAGACTCCAAAACCAACCCTTGGTTTCTCAATCTCCCCCTTGATGAGTGCATTGACAACCAAATTCTAGTTCAAGAAAATTTGAAAAAGTTTCAGCACACAAGTGACCATAAAAACTCAGAAATGAGCCAAATCATGTCACTTGACAAAAGCACACAAGTGACCATAAAAACTCAGAAACGAGCCAAATCATGTGAAAAGAATTTTCCTCCCCTTTTTCAAAAGATTAAAAGACTCTTCGGCAGATCTCCCCTTTGCAAGATAAAAACTCCCCCTTGCTGCAGAGAACTCAAAAATTTCTCCCCCTTTGGCAATGCAAGCATCAAGGAGCATTCAAAAGATGCAAAGCTTCGAAATGGGCAGAATTGCAAAGACATATAAAGCAAAAATATGCCAACAGTAATACCAATGATCATGTGCTCAGCTCAATTTAACATTCTCTAAAAACATGATGACAACATGTGATTTTATCATTTTGAAATAAAAGCATCACCACTTAGTCAAGGTAACTAGACAAGTAAAAGCCGGGACTGCACAAAGCAAGTCAATTTCTACTCTAGACAGACAAGTCCAGTTCAAATGGAGCAATGAAAGCAAACTTGATGATCAATGAATTTTGTTGTTCTTGTCTTAATGCTAGGGGTTATTTGTTTATCCACCTTATGCTTTCCAATCAGGCCAAGCCTAGGCATGAAAGCCATCAGAAGCTTAAAGCAATGATTTTGGCATACACTACACTATTCCAGTTCAGACCAATGTGCAATGGTAAGCAGTCTAGAATAGGGTAGTGCGACAAACAAACCCACTTGGATCTTTTCACTTTGAAGCATGCAAATCATGGATTTTTGAATTGTGATTGAGTGAACAAATTGTTTTAGCACTTTATGAATATCCATGAGTACAAATGTTCAAGTTGCATTGTTTAGCATCCAATGAAAAGGAGTCTTGCTATCAAGCAGATAAAAGATAGCTAAAGCAGTCCTGCCTAAACATGCTAGATTCAAGACTAAGCAGTGAGCATGATTTGATTTTGGAAAGAAAACATCATGCACATTAATGTTTCAGATAAATTAAAAAGAGTTGAGCTGACATGATTCATGAATTATAATTAGGCATATAAGTGCAAGAGATGTAAATGCAATTTCACACATGATGAGCATATGCACGACAATTAAAAATAGCTCCACCTCACAAAATGCCGTAGGGGTGACAAATACCAAGTTCCCCACGCAAGTAGGCAAAACGAGAAGCATCGAGGGGTTTTGTGAAAATATCGGCTAGCTGGTGTTGGGTATCAACATATTGAAGTTCAATATCACCGTTCTCATTATGATCTTTGAGAAAATGATATCGCACATCAATGTGTTTGGTTCTGGAGTGCTGAACCAGGTTGTTTGCAATACAAATAGCACTAGTGTTATCACAGAAAAGTGGAACACTCTTATAATTTAACCCGAAATCCCGCAAAGTGTAAACCATCCACAAAATCTGAGAGCAACAGCTAGCTGCAGCAACATATTCGGCCTCAGCCGTCGATTGTGCAACACTAGACTGTTTGCGGGAAGACCAGCAAACCAGTGATGTACCCAGAAAATGACAAGTACCAGAGGTACTCTTCCTATCAATCCTACACCCAGCAAAATCCGCATCGGAATAACCTCAAAGACATAAAGATGAAGACGCTGAATACCATATGCCGAACTCAAGGGTATGTTTGAGATACCTTAGAATGCGTTTTACCGCTTGGCGGTGCGAAGCTCATGGTGAAGCCTGAAAACGAGCGCACAGACACACCGCGAAGTGTATGTCCGGCCTCGTAGCAGTCAAGTAGAGGAGGGAGCCGATCATTCTTCGGAACTCCTTCTGGTCTACGACTTCTCCATCTTCATCAGGATCCAATGCTACAGATGTAGCCATTGGAGTGGCGAGAGGCTTTGCATCGGCCATGTCGAATTTCTTGAGCAGGTCCTTGGTGTACTTCGTCTGGTGGACAAAAGTACCTTGTTTGCCTTGCTTGATTTGCAACCCAAGGAAAAAGGTGAGTTCACCCATCATGGACATTTCAAATTCCCTGCTCATGGGATCTGCAAACTTGGCAACCAAAGCATGAGAAGAGCCACCAAAGATGATATCATCCACATAAATCTGAACTAGGAGGAAATCTTTGCCATGCTTGAGAGTGAACAGGGTTTTATCAATAGATCCCATCAAATACCCCCGCTCAAGCAGAAAAGACTTAAGTCTGTCATACCAAGCCCGAGGGGCCTGCTTGAGTCCATAAAGAGCCTTATGAAGTTTAAGGACTTTATGTGGGTACTTGGGGTTTTCAAAACCAGGGGGTTGTTTTACATAAACATCTTCGCCTATGAAGCCATTAAGGAAGGCACTTTTGACATCCGTTTGATAGAGTTTGAATCCCCGGGATGTCGCAAAGGCAAGCAAAATCCTAATGGCCTCAAGACGAGCAACAAGTGCAAAAGTTTCAGTAAAATCAATCCCTTCTAATTGAGAATAACCCTGAGCTACAAGTCTAGCCTTGTTTCTAATTATAGTCCCATCCTCCCCTTGTTTGTTTTTGAAAATCCATTTTGTTCCAATGAAATGAACATTTGGTGGAGGATCAACTAAAGTCCAGACTTGGTTTCTCTCAAAATTTTCAAGTTCTTCATGCATGGCATTGATACAACTAGAATCAGAAAGTGCATGACTAACATCTAAGGGCTCGAAAGAAGCAACAAAAGCGGAATCAATGAAATGAGCATGAGAACGTGTTACCCTTTGATCAAGCTCACCAATGATCTGCTCGGGAGGATGTATCCTTTGAACATGATGTGGAGCCTCACGGTGGGATGCAGTCTCCCCCTCAACTTGTGCGTTGGAGTGGTCCAAGATGACCGATGTCGAGGTAGTTGCTTCGGGACCTTGTGCCGAAGTGGTCGAAGCGGGGTCAGCTTCGGGGGTTGATGTCGAGGGTAGTAGGGGTTCATCCTCGAAATCTCCGGGATCTTCTTCTTCGAAGATGGTCTGTTCCATGTCATGTTCATTTGCCTGTTCAAATGCAGAACTAACAGAGGGGGTTGATTCATCAAAAGTCACATCACATGACTCGATGACAGTGTTAGTCTCCAAATTATAAACACGATAAGAATGACCATGAGTAGTATAACCCAAAAAGATCCCGTCAGAAGATCGCGACTCAAATTTGTCCAAATTACCACATTTTAGGATAAAGCAACGACAGCCAAAAAATCGAAGATGAGTAACCTTGGGCTGTCTCCCAAAATGTAGCTCATAAGATGTCAAATTCAAAATTGAGTGCAAGAAGATTCGGTTTGAGATGTAACATGCAGTGTTCATGGCCTCAGCCCAAAATTTTCTAGGAGTCCTATGCTCATCAAGCATCATCCTAGCCATCTCAACCAAAGTGCGGTTCTTCCTCTCAACAACACCATTCTGTTGAGGAACCCGCGGAGCAGAGAATTGATATTCTATGCCATGCTCCATGCAAAAGTCAACAAAGAGACTGTTTTTGAACTCGGTGCCATTATCACTTCGAATGAATTTCAATGCACCTGGGAGTTCAGTGAAAAGTCTCAAAGCCAAGCTTCGAAAGTGTGAGAACACTTCATCCTTGCTGGCAAGAAAGAAGACCCAAGAGTAGCGAGAGAAATCATCGACAATAATAAGCACATACCACTTGCCCCCTAAAGAACTAACCCGAGAAGGACCTACAGTGTCCATGTGGAGAAGTTCTCCGGGTTGTTCTGTCATCACTGTGGTGACTGGTGAATGCGAAGCAGCAATCATTTTTCCATGTCGACAAGGAGCGCAAACTAAATTCTTCTCAAACTTGAGCTTGGGCAATCCTCGGATCAGACCTAGGGCACTCAGACGAGCGAGCAACTCAAAGCTCATATGCCCCAGTCTCCTATGCCACTTCCAAAGCTCAGAAGTAGAATGTGCTACAAGACAATGAGAAGAACCAGATGACTCTGAAAAATCAGCTCCAAAAACTCTCCCAATTCTAAAGATCTTACAAACAACAACGCCATCAGAATTGAGTACTTGCGAAGTATCGCGATGGAATTGCACTTCGAAGCCCTCATCAAGCAACTGAGATACAGAAAGCAAATTGTATCCCAGGTTTTCAACCAAAGCAACATCTTTGAGAGTGAAATTCGAGTTAATTCTTACCACACCTTTACCTTTCACTCTACTCCTTTGATTGTTTCCAAAGGTGATATGTTCCCTTTGCTTGGTTGTGGTGAGGCTAGAGAACCATGCTGCATCCCCGGTCATATGGCGCGAACAACCAGAGTCCATGATCCACGTGCCCTCCAAGCCTCGATCTGCCGCCTACACATGATAAGAGAATCTCGATCGCTCAGTGCTGGGGTGAGTGAAAATATGACGAGGCATCCAGCACTGAGTGACACGAGTAGTAGGCACAGTAAAAGCAGACTGTCTACGCACATGATAATCGGAATGATGCAAAGTGCGAGGTCTACCTACATGCTGTGATCGAACAACATGACGAGGTCTCCTACTCTGACGAGGTACAAAGCTACTCGCTCGGGGTCTACCACCATATGGAACATGGTGAACACCTCGAGGAGCAACACGTCTCCGAGAAGCACGAGGAGCCTCAAAAGCAGGACGATAGTAAAACTCAGACTCATGCATACCTAAAGATGGGTAATGCATGTCCTGGTAACTCATCGTCTGAGAGCGTCGCTCATCCTTGATGCGACGAAAATAGAACCCAACCAAATGACCCGCCCGCTGACAATAGGAACAATGAAAAACTTTCCTAGGGGCACTCTCATGGGTCTTAGGAGCAACTCTCACAGGCTCCTTGGGCTTCTGCTGAGTGGTTTTCTTAGGAGGGATTTTCTTGGCAGGAGGAGTGGTTTTCTTTGGTGTTCGGGTAGGCTTTTTGGCTGATGGAGTGTCTAACAGAGCTCTTTCTTTCTCTAGGGTAGTGGGTGAGGTAAAAACAGTTTTGGTCTCACTATCTGAAGGAGTCCTCTCAAAACCCAAACCTAGAGCTAACCCTACTCTGTCAGCACACATCTTGGTCTTGGCCAAGAGCAAATCCATCCTACCCTTTCCCTCAGTGCATTTATTAACCACGGAAAGAAGGTACTCATTCTCGGTCATAAGGTTTTCAGCTCGCTCTCTAACAGTGCCTAGCTGGTCCTTAAGGGTAATGCACGTGTCACAAACAGGCTACACATCATTAGAACTACCGGCCCTCTCCAATCTAGCCTCTAAATCATGAACATGTTTATCACGTAAATTAATGCTCTCGCATAATAAAGAACAGTTCATGCATTCAATAATATCATGAGGTCTAGAATCCACCACCAAAAGCTGCTTCTGTGCAGTCTCAAGCTCAGATAGAGTTTGAGCATGTATAGAACGCAACTGAGCAAGCTCACCCATGACAACAGTACAAGATTCACATTTAGCATCATTAACTTTAGACTTAAGCATGGCATAATCAGTAGAAACAGATTCTAGCCTAAGTCTAAGGTCTTTTCTTTCTCTAGCGGCTTGCACAAGTAATCTATCCTGACCAAGAACTACTTCATTCAGTTCATCTAGTTTAATTAAAAGTTGGTCAGATGATAGTGGTACCTTAGATGAGTCAAGCTCATCACCGCTGTGATCACTGTCGGCCATGAAGCAAAGGCCGGTGAAGTCTCGTCCCTTCGTGTCCTTCTTGTCCTCCTTCCTTGGGGACTCCTCCTCTTTAGAGATCGACTCCTCAGTTGAGGAAGTGTCGATGTCGCTGAGAGCAGCAAAAAATGTTCTGGAAGCGGCTTTGGCTACTTTCTTAGCCATCTTGCCCCGCTTGCCCTTCACAAAGGGTTTCCTCTCCTTCTTGTGGTATTTGGGGCGCTCACTCTCATCTCTCTTCTTGAGTTTCGGGCAATTGGCCTTAATATGAGAAGTGTCGCCACATTCAAAGCAACCACTAAAACCACTTCTCCTCTGATCCCGTCTCTCATGATGAAAACAGGTGAACCTTCTGGCAATGAGAGCAAGCTCATCATCATCCAGAGTGTCCACCTGCTCCTTAGTGACGGAGACCAGAGAGGACAAAGCAAAACCATCTGCAAGAACACAAGTACCAGATGTGCTTGGTTCTGCAGTGGTGCCACGACTAGTGCTAGAAACCAATGCCAATGGCTGTGGCAAAGAGCTTCTGTGCACCGCAAGAGATGCCTTAGCAATCTGTGTGGACTTCAGCTTGCTGAAGAGCTCATCACAGGTCAATGTGTCATAACCTGCAGACTCCTCAATGCTGGATATCTTCACTTCCCATATGCTATGATCAAGAGCATAGAGAAGCTTGATAGCCCTGTCATGATCATTGTAAGCAAGCGTCCCGTTGGACCGCTAGTTACTCACTATCGCATCAAAGCGAGAAAACATGGCATCTATAGATTCACCAGGTGCCTGCACGAACAGCTGATACTATTGATTGTATGTGCTTTGGCGCCTGGCCTTGATCTGTGTAGAGCCCTCATGAAAAATAGTGAGTGTTGTCCAAATTTCCCTAGCAGTCCTAAGGTGCTACACCCTATCAAACTCACTTCTACTCAAACCAATGAACAGTATATTTTTTGCCTTGGAGTTGGCATTATACTGATCCTTCTCTGTTTGAGAGGTGCGAGTATCAGGGATGGAGTATTGTGAGTCCACAATCTCCCAAATTTCATTTCCTTGGCTTAGCAAGTAAGCCTCCATGCGCACCTTCTAGTATGCAAAATCAGTCCCATCGAACAGAGGAATTTTACTAATTCTGTCCATGTCGCCAACAGATCACAAAACCGGTTAAGGTCAACTGGTGATCTTAACCCGCTCTGATACCAATTGTTGGACCGGAAACGGCGAACAGAGGGGGGGGGTGAATGGGAGCTTTTTAAAATTTCAGGCTAAAAATAGCCTTCTGTTTTAATTCAGTCTGCTGCGGAACAGGCTTCGAACACAACCCTCGAAGTTCTAGTTCGGAGGTATTTGACAGCTCCGAACACAGGCTTCGCAAGGAGTAAAAGTCCGAAGCCAAGAAGACTTCGCTCAACACGCAACCCCGAAAAATCTACTCTGCTAAGTCAGTGCAGGCTCCGCACACAGGGTGCTTCGAGCAGGCTTCACACTTCACCCTTCGCAAGAGTAGACTAACCTCTAAGGACTTAGACCAAATACTTAGCGACAGCAACTGGTGCTGGGCTTTGTACTCCGAAGGTCTAAACGCACACTAACAGACTTCGCTAGGGGCTTCGACACGGGAAAAGAACCGGGCTTCGATCAGGGCTTCGCTAGTAAACAGCGAGGTCTAGCCTCCAGTTACACAGAGCGAAAACACACTGAAAAAAGCACACTTCGCACAAAACACACTTCGCCTAGACAGGCTTTGGTGCACTACTACTAGCGAGGTATGCAAACAAGCTCAAGCAGGAACTTAACACAGAAGCAGGGCTTCGCTGCTTGAACAAGGAACACAATAAATGAACTCACAGGATGAATACAACGTGTGGTGGCTAGTATAGGAGCTCAACAGTGAATGCTCAAAGTGTTGAATGTTACCTACCCAGCCCCCATATTTATAGCCACTATTCACCCAAGTGAATTGACTACTTTACCCCTAGGGTTTACATTGATTTTGTCTCTACAGAACAGAGGGGTACAAAAGGTAGTCAACTTTATTCTGGAGGCTTCTCTATCAGCTTTGCAGAGGGGACAACATCAGTTTTTTGCAGAGCAGACATTGTCAGCCTTTACAGTCTTTGACTTTTCTGAAGCCCCCCTTCGCACGCGAGGGGTGCGGTAGCTTCGGTGAGAAGCCATGAGCCTGACGGCCTTCGCTTCACCGAAGTTAGCCTCCGATACAGTGACGGTTTTGATCCGAAGCCGTCAAAGCCCTTGAGCCTTCGCACCAACACCTTCAGAGTGGACCACCACGGCTTCGCAGCTACTCCCAGCTCGAACTCCGTCAGTCCGTGTACCGAAGCCATGCATGGCCGAAGTACCACAAGACATCCACACTCCGAAGCCCCACCTTCGAAGTACCACCCTTCGAAGTCCCTCCTTCGTCCAAGGCCTCCGCATGAAGCATTCCATGAGAACTTCGTCGCAGTGTCTCTCCCCGAGCACACTCCTCGACGAGCCTCACCCGGACCATGCCTTCGATGCACCTCGACTTCTGAGACCTTCGTCGGGTACCTTCGAGTGTCTCCCTCCGGAGCACACTTCGAAACCTTTGCCTCTGCTGAGGACTTGATCCACCATACTCCGAAGTCACTCCTTCCGGAGTACCCTTCGAAGTGCCTCGCCTCCGAGGACTTTGCCTCGGGGTACCTTCACCCGGAGCCACGCTCCGCACTTACTGCCTTCTCCTAGTGCACCTCGACCCGAGGTCCGACCTTGACCCCTTCGCAGCCTCCATGACGGAGCTCCCCACTCCACTGGCATCAAGCCTCCCGCTTGACCTAGGTTCACCTGCTACGAACCGCCCGTCGCCTCCGAAGTCCCCTGCGCACCACAGACAAGCAGACAAGTGTATCCAGTACCCCGGAGACCTCTCCGGGTTAGCAACCTTCGGCACACACTCCAGTGTACCGCCCAAAGCACCGAACCCTTCGGTACAAACCCAGTCATCGTGTACTGTCGGACCCCTCCGACAGGCACACTCCGCTGCAACAGCTGCAGCAACCAAACCCACCGAACCCTTCGGTGAAACCACCTCCGAACCCCTTCGGAGGTACCCCTTCGAAACAGAGGTTAAACTCTGTCAATCACTCATCACAGACTCCGAAACCAACCCTTGGTTTCTCAGGGGGCATGCTTTATTCAAGGATGTAAAATCAATACACATGCACCACTTCCCTGAAGACTTCTTCTTAGCGAAGACTAGGTTAGCCAGCCACTCCGAATGAGCCACTTCTCTGATAATCCCAGCCTTCAGCAACTTTTCAACTTCGTCTTTAGCAAGGACAGCTCTCTCTGCAAACATCTTTCGGAGTCCTTGCCTAACAGGTCGAGCCTTCGGGTTCACAAGTAAACTATGTTCAATAATGTCTCGACTGACTCCGGTGACGTCTTCATCAGACCAAGCAAAGACATCCAAATTTTCCTCAACTACTTTTTCTAAGGAGGCAGCAACTTCTGGAGGCAAGTCTTTACCAAATTGAAATGAATATTCCTTGCCATATTTGACAATAACCTTCGTTGCAATCTCTCCTTCAGGACTTGGTCTTGGGAAGGATCTTTTCGAGGGTTCGCTAGGAACAGAAAAATTCTCCGGATCATCCTGCACAGTGTTCACCTGTCTCGGGTCAAGAGGAGGGCCATGACCATACTCCGCTCTTCGTGCGATGGCCTGATCTCCGAAAACAGTGAGCACTCCTGCTTGTATGGGCATCTTCATGCATAAGTAATTATGATGCGCCACAGCTCCGAATTGATTTAACATGCCTCTTCCGAAGATGACATTATATGCATATGGAGCATCTACAACATCAAAGATCACTTCCTCTGTCCTGGCCATTGGCCCCTCTCCGAAAGTAACTTCCAGGCCAATGTGGCCGAGGGCATCAAGAGGAGGTCCTGCAAATCCTTGCAAAGGACGGGCTGCTGGGAGAAGATGCTTTCTGGAGATGCAGAGTTGGTCAAAAGCTTGGACAAAAATAATATCCGCCGAACTCCCTCCGTCAACTAGCACTCTCCGAACCTCAGTTCCTGCTATGTCGGCAGTAATGACAAGTGGGTCTGCATGTGGAAATTTAACACCAACTGCATCATATGCAGAAAAAGATATTGGCACATGGGACCATTCGGGCATAGCAGCTGCAGATGAAGAGGTTCCAATATGGCCCACCTCTCTGACATATTCTCTTCTCTGCCTCTTTGACATACTTCCGAGAGTCCCTCCTCCGGAGATGGGGAGGACTACTCTTTTTCCTCGATCTTGCCCCTCTTCTTGCTTCAGAGGTGGCATAATATTGACCACCGGAGGGCGTCTTGCCAAATTGAAGTTCTCTATCCTTGCCACAGCCTAGACAGGCTCCGAACGGACTTTAGCTGGAACTCGGTCAGTAGTGCCTTGACCCGAAGTTCTTTCTAGATACTCTCCTCTCAGAGCGAGTATAGCCTTGCACGCATCAGTTGCGTGACTCCGGTTTTCACCATGAATACAGACAAAAAAAGGGTCTGGCCTTTGCCAGCCGATTTCCTTGACGGCCTCCAGCCGCTTGTCTTGCTTCCTAAGGGTTGCAGAGCTCTTTGAGCAAACTTCTGCGGGGGTGCAATGTTCAAAACTTCTGAACGAGGATGCTTTTCCCCCTACGCCTGTCATGTTGAACTTCGAAGCTAGGCCCTTGCGGCTGTGCTGAAGTTTTCACTTCCAATTTCACTTCTTGCAGTATCGACGGGGTTGCAGCAGTTCTCTGAAACCATCCTTCTTCTGACCTTGCAAACTCTTCGAAATAAGACATCAACTGAGAAACAGAAGATATGTTTTTCCAGTGAAGTTTATCAAGGAGGCCTGGATGAATAACTCCCTCTCGAGCCGCGTCAACTACTGAAGACGTAGTTAACCCTCGAATTTGCTACTTCGTATGAGCGAAGCGCTTGAAATATTGTCTTAAGGTCTCTCCGGGGAGCTGCTTCACCTGGAAGAGACTTCCTGTTGACATTGGGGGCACGAAGGTGCCTTGGAAATTGCTTACGAACATCTTCTTCAACTGCCCCCATGAACTGATTGATCCTGGTTTCAGAGACCAGAACCACCGCAATGCCACTCCTTGAAGAGCTAAGGGGAAGCACTTTGCCATAGTGTCCCGCACTCCTCCACTGGCTTCAATTGCCAAAGCGTAGGAATGGACGAATTCTCCAGGATCTTCATCTCCGACATACTTGCAAAGCTTCGAAGTTTTGAACTTAGGGTCGAAGCGTACTTTCTGCAACTCAGGATGCAGTGGAGACTCGGTGTCGAAGGAAGCATTCTCCGGGGCTTCGGGATAAATAACTTCGTAGTCTTCGGGCACTTTAGGAATGGTTGGGGTGGCTTGAGAACGAAGCCTATTCGCAGCTTCTTGCCACCACCTTGCAACTTCATCTTGGAGACTGGCCATTTGAGCGACCATATCACCAAGACTGTCTTCATCTCCTCCGGAAGGGTCTTCCGGGTCTTGAGAATTGTAGGGATCAGTTCGAAGTGGAACTTGATGTGGAAGAGGGACTCCGGCTGGCCGAAGTATAGATGGAGTTGGCGGAGGAACTCCGTATGCTCGAGGAAGGGGAATCCCTTCCAGAGTTTGAGGTGGAGGAAACGTCGAAGGTCCTCCGACCTCAACTGTGTTTGAGGATCTTACTCCGGAGGTCCGAGGGGACCTCCGAACAGGATTACCAGCTGCACTCCGCTTAGGAGGCATGGTGTAAGAACTTGGTAGAGAACGAAGTTTTTTGAACTAGGTTCCCCACGGACGGCGCCAACTGTTGGCGTAAAAGATTACGCTAACATGTTTCTGAAGATTAAAAACTAACAAACGAAGTGTTTGCGAAAGAACTTATTCCAAGCCTCCGAAAGGATAATAACTTAGAATAGTTCGAAAGTGTGTATTGAATAACTTGTATTCGGTCCTCATTACAGGGTAAAACGGGGGGTATTTATAGGCCCAAACATTAAGGAAAAGGCCCTTTTACCCCTCTATTACAACCGACATAGTGGAAACTATTTGGTACCCTTAATAGGGCTAAAATGGTAAAAGACTAATCTAATGAGAAAGAAGATAAGTCTTCCATCTTAGCTGGCAAAGAAGCTCTCGGAAGAGTCCAAGTTCGAAGATATACTCCGAACTAGAGTCCGTCATCATACTTCAAACTTGATTCAATGCATCCCCGGAGTCGTATGCTGGAAGTCTTGGACTTAATCACCAACCTTTGTCCTGTTACTGCAATAACCCTGAAGATGGGATATTTTCCCCCAAAAGTAGCCCCTCGAATACGCTTCTCCGCTAAATCTGGAATGTTAGGAGAGCAGTATACGTGAGAAAAATAATCATGCGTAGGGGTTAGCAGATTTAAACCATTTTCGAACTATGTGGAGATGCAAACTTCAAATCAATTTCTAAGAAAATTACATTCGAAGCAACTTAGAACTAACTTGAGAAGTCCGAAAGCCTTTTAGACTTAGAAGAAATAGCCGTTGGCTTATTTCTTCTAACGGAAGTTATGCGATGCGATAATTCCGCAACAAAGTAACGGTTAAGAATATGAAACGGCATAGGAAAACGGTAAAAAATCGGGGTCTAGGCTATAAATAGAGGGCTTAGACCCTTCTCGAGTACCTTTCCACCGCTTTCGTGCAAACAACCCATCAATCAAGCCCAAGCCTCCATTTTCTTTTGGAAGCAATCCGTAAGATCCCATGGCGAAAACCAGTTTCAAGGGTCCTGGGGCAGCTTCAACCTTGGCCCGGAAGCAGGCTGCGGCAGTAGCGGCGGCTGCAACATCGGCGGCAGCGACTCCGACACAAGCAATGGCAACAATGGCGGCGGCGGGGAGAAATCCCCAAAATGTCGGCCCTCAGGACCTTTTTCCGGCATCAACGAAGTACATGGATCAATCATTTCAATTAGGGCCTTCAACCTGCAAAAGAGAATCACTCGCGGTCGTAGTAGAAGGCAAGATTAGTTCGGGAGTCATGATTCGCAAACCCGGAAAGGAAATCATTCCATCGCCAAGGCCCGGAGAAGTGGTCGTCTTTGAAGCCTTCTTCGAAGCTGGCTTGGGGCTTCCGGCAGTTGACTTCTTAGCGGAGGTATTGGACTTGTTCCACGTCGCTCTCCCCCAACTCTCTCCGAATGCGGTAGCACGTCTCGCCATCTTCAAATGGGCGTTGCGAGCCGAAGGTTGTGAAGGAAGGGCGGAGATCTTCGCAGCACTGCACAGAGCTTCGTGCCAACCAAATACCTTTGTAGGCCCCGGAGGTGAGAAGATGGTGGTGGCCTTCGGAAGCATCAACTTCAGGCTCCGGGACGAGTATGCTCTCCGGTTTACCGCCAAGGCCATCAATGCCAGATGGTACACTGACTGGATCTTGAAGTAGTTTTATGCCAAAGTTGGGGCAAGTAGTCGCCTAGCTGGACCTTTGCAAGATATCAACTTCCGAAAGGAGGCCCTTGTGCATCCGGATCTAGGACAGCTCGAAGCTCACCTCAGCCTACTCCAAAAAATCAGTCACCGCCTGAGTATGCGGGACTTACCCGAAGAATTCCTCGGGCTTCAAATTCCTCCCCTGATGGCCAACTGGCCGGTCACCTTCGAGGAAGATTTGGAGGGTGGTCTTCGCAAAATTTCTTTGACTTCGAGTCCTGCAGGTAACTTCGAAAACAACATATATCATGTATATTTATTCGAAGAGATAACCAACTTAATTCATTTTTCAGCCACTTTAGCCCCTATAACTTCGGAGCAGATTGTACGAGCTTCGGAGAAGATTCTGGGCGTCCCAACTCCGACCGAAAAGGAATGGAGAATTAAGTTGGTTGGTACATGGGAACGGTCCAACCGAGTATGGGGGCTACTCGAAGTTGTTCCGCCCCCTCTTGTGGATTGGGTACCTTCGGAGAAAGGGCCCAAAAAGAGAAAAGCTGAAGTCGGAGCTTCGAGCTCTGCCAAGACTCCGTTAAAGAAGGTGGCTCGAAAACCAAGAGTTCCTGTACCTTCAAGCCCAAGAGCTTCAGTCTCCGATTCCTTGGAGGATGAAGGCAGGATGCTTGTCGACCTGATCGACACAGATGCAGCCCAAAGAGGTGCACATATTGATGAAGCTGCGAGCGTGCCGGAGTCTCAAGAGAACCTTGAGCAAATGAGGACTCCGGCTGCTCAAGAAAATTTACCCCAAGACGGAGCCCCTGTGGACGAACGCGAAGTCGAAGTTGTTGCGGCTTCGATTCCAGGTGAAGTAACAACGGCTGCTCCCGAAGATGCTCCAACAGTCGAAGATTTGACTGCTGATTCTCACGAAGACTTTGGAGTAGCCTTCGACCCACCAAGCAGTCCAATGCTCACCCGTCGCCAAAAAGTTGAAGGTAAACTTCGTATAATTCTTTTGTTCTTTTTTTTCTGCAAAATTATATAATGTATAATACCTTTGTTTTAACAGGATCCACTCCCGTGGAAGAGGTCCGTGCCGAGGATATAATTCCTGGACCTTCGACAGTTTCGGAGCCAATTCCAGGAGCCACTCAAATGGGACCTGGAAAAGGCAAAGGCAAGATGGACCACCTCCCTGCTCCAAGCTCAGGATCAACTCCGTCTGAGTCAACAGACGAAAGCCAATCTGCGGAGGAAGGCCAGTCTGCCGGAGCTCCAAAAAAGACAGCTCAGCACTCCGGACCTTCGCCAAACGAAGATGACCAGCAGGCCTTGAGCATGCTCCCTCTTCTAGCTCCTTTTTTGGAGCGAAGAACTGGGCTTCAGACTTTGCTCGGGCCTTTGGACCGAGCTAGTCACGAAATTGGGGAGACAGACTTGGTGGCCATCTTGAGCGAGGTGGAGAGTTCGGAGCTTAACGCTGCCATGGAACGTGCGGCATACCAGGTACGAAGTATATGCAAAACAGAATCAAACTTATATACAAATAATTTCTCACCTTGGTTTTTCTCTTCGCAGCAAACAGTCTTGGCCCGGGCTGCAAATATCTCAAATGAACACAGAAGCCTTCGCCTTCGAGAGGAAAATACAACTCTTCAATGAAATCTTACTATCTCCGAAGGTCGGGTGGCCCATTTGGACAACATCATTTTAACGGAGCGCAGGGCCAGACAAAGCTTGGAGGCTGCGAACAAAGAGCTCGAAGCAGAACAAATTGTGCTTTGAGCGGAAATTGAAAAGATGCGGGCGGAGCACGCTACTACGGGGGCCGAGCTTGTTAGACTCCAAGAAGAAAAAGCCAAAGCTGCCGAAGAAGCTAGCCAGCTGCTCAATCAGAAGAATTCTTTAGCTACGGAGGCAGCTAGGCTCTCTGGAGTAGTAAGAGAATTAACTTCGACGAAGGATGCCTTAATTGAAGATAAGCTGAAGTCGGAGAAGGTAGCTACGGAGGTCATGGACCAATTGCTAGGTGTCCTGGAGTACTTCGGTACTACTGGGACATTTCCTTCGGACGACAACATCTCCCTGCTGCGACGGTTGAAGAGGATCCAAGGAGCAGCGAAGCAAATGAAGACAGCAGACATTCGGTACGGAGAAATCTCCGGACAAGTGACTGCTATCGGCATACTTCGTTACTACGAAGATCTGGGCCAATCGATAACTCCGAGCGCAGGGACGACTCCCATTACCTTTGATGACAACCAACTCCTTACTCCTTCCGAAGGTGTGGCCGCTGCCTGGCAAGCCTTTCAAACTTCATGGAGAGCCGAAGGTCGCTCTATGATCAAGGCCTGGATTGACGAAGGGCAACGCTAGAAGCAAGCTCGGTCCCAAGCTTCGAGCAGCCAGCCCCCGCCAAACCCACAGGTTTAGAATTATCTTAGGATCTTCGACTATGTAAAGCACTATGCTTTTGTACATTTATGAATGAAAATTTGCTTATCATGTTTTTAGGCTTTGCCTCATATGGAAGATGTCGAAGTGTTAGACGTTAACAACAAACTCCGCTTACTATGGGCTACCTTCGATATCTTAAAACTTCACAAGAGCCCTCGATTTTTAGTTCCTCGGAATAGCTCCGGAGCGATTACGTCCGAAGTAAGCAGAGACATATTATCTTGTATTAAAGAGGAAGAAAAAGAAGTTAGCTTGGAAACTTCATCTTCCGAAGACATTATGTGGTCCGAAGACGAAGATAAAATTCAAGATAAAAATCCTGAAGAACTTGGAAGCTGGGAAAGAAGCCCCGAACGACTTTGAACTTGGGCCGAGCTTCAACAAGAACAAAAATACTTTAGAGCTTCGAAGGGAGGTAGGAGAGTTAAACGCAAAGTTGTTAGAACTCCCGGCTCTGGAACTAGTCATTCCAACCCTAGCTCTAGAGATCGAAGAGGTCTTCGATTCCTTCTTGGTATAGATACCAATTTTTCATGATGTAATCATATTGTTCGAATAATAAACATCGATTTGAAATTGTCTCCCTATTTACTAGCCTTTCTTTGGGCGTAAGCAACTTCGAATTGAATTCAAAGATGGTTAGGCGCAAAGAAAAACTTAGGAGTACAATTTTTGGGGGTTCGGAGCCCCTCAGCAATTTAAAGATTGATTAAAATCTTATAAAATGTCTTCGACTATTTGGAGTCTGAAGATTGGTAACTTAATACCTTATGTTTTTGAAAGAAATCACTTTGGACAACTTTCCGGACACTTTAGTGTCCTACATGTTTTGTCACTTTGGACTTAACCGACATTCGAAGCTCATGGCTCAAACTCTGTTTTGTTTTGGCCTCCTTCGGCTCTTTTTGCGAACTCAGTTAAACCAGTGGTTTGGAGTTCACATTGGTCTCTTTGGACTCTTTTTACAGATGCCTACAAGCCGGTGGCTTGGGCTCTGCATCATTTGGTCTCTTTGGACTCTTTTTACAGATGCCTACAAGCCGGTGGCTTGGGCTCTGCATCATTTGGTCTCTTTGGACTCTTTTTACGGATGTATTCCAGCCGTTGGCTTGGACTCCGCATTGTGTGGTCTCGGGCTCTTTTACGGATGTCTTCAAGCTGGTGGCTTGGACTCCGGATTATGTCAGCCCACCACCTCGGAAAATATGATTCAAATTAATGACACTTCCCTCTCGGTCAACTCCGCTATTCTAGTGCGTCCACTCGGAAGTGGGAAGTTTATGAGGGGTAGGCATTATCTGAACCATATGCTTTATTAATTCGGAAAGTGCTTACAAATGATTACAAGGAGCCCTTATGCGAATTATCGCTTTAGGTGCTCCACATGCCATGTATGCGCTAACTCTTCACCTTCCAAATTAGCTAATTTAAAAGAACTAGGACGCCCTGAGAGAACAATTAAGTATGGACCTTCCCATTTATTTCCTAATTTTCCTGGTGCTATGATACTTCGCAGAACGAGATGACCCGGCCTAAGTTCATTAATCTTGACCTTCGGGTCGAACCAAGCCTTTGTCTGCTGCTAATACTTTGACAAATTTGCCACAGCTCGAAGTCTTGTCTTCTCTGTTAAATCCAGCGAAGCTTGTCTTTCTCCTTTTATTTCCGGTTCGGTGCTGTGAAGTGATCCTCCTTTGAGCTCTGTTGGTGTCATAGCTTCATCTCCGAATAATAGTCTAAATGGAGTGAAACCCGTGGACCTCGTTTGAGTGGTCCGAATGGACCACAAAATCTTCGGAAGTTCTTCGGTCCAGAGTCCTTTTGCCAATCCTACTATCCTTCGATTTAGCCCTGACAAAATGTTACCATTGGCTCTTTCTATAGCTCCGTTAGACTGAGGGTGTCGCACTGCAGCAAAACATAGCTGGATGCCTAGTTCTTCGCAAAATTTCTTGAAAGGTTCTGCGTCGAATTGTGTTCCATTGTCAACTGTGAGTTGCCTAGGCACTCCGAACCGGCAAATGATATTCTTCCAGAAATATTTCTGTACATTGTTCGAAGTGATAGCTGTTAGGGGCTCTGCTTCGACCCACTTTGAAAGTATTCAATTGCTACCACTGCGAACTTCAAATTTCCTTTTGCTGTTGGGAAGGGACCAATAAGATCAATGCCCCATCTAGCCATAGGCCATACTAGAGCTATTATTTGAAGGACTGTTCGTGGGCGATGGCTCTGTTGTCCCATCCACTGACATCCTTGGCAAGTGCGGACCAAGGTCTCCGCATCAGCTGCTATTGTAGGCCAATAAAGCCCCTGGCGAAGTGTTTTTCATGCCAATGCTCGAGGGGTCAGATGGCTACCGCAAAGTCCTTCATGAATTTCCCGAAGAATTTCTTGACCTTCGGCTTGAGATATACATCAGAGCAGAGGGGAACATACTCCGGCCTTGTATAAAATACCGTTTATTATTTGATAATTCCGGGTTCTAAGCTTTAACCTCGAAAGTTGTGGCCCTTCGGACAAATTTGCTTCTCCTTGCAACACTTCCATGATTGAACTTCGCCAATCTGTACATGGAATGCAAAGGACTTCCGCAGCAGGAATTTGTGGCACCGAAGGTGTACTGAGTTCTTCATAAAAAGCTTCTTCGAGTATGTCCATAGCTCCGGCTGCAGCTTTTGCCAAGATGTCAGCTTGCATATTTTCTGTTCTAGGTATACTCCCAATGGAAATCCCTTTAAATGCTTCTTCGATCTTTCAGATTTCTTCTAAATACTTTGCAAGTTGCGGATGCCGGACATGGAAACTTTTGTCTACATGCCCTGCTACAATCTGAGAATCTATTTTAATAACAACTCTTGTAGCTCCTAGAGCACGTGCCTTGCGAAGTCCCAATAGAATTCCCTCATACTCCGCTGTATTATTGGTGGACTTAAAGTTGAGTCTTGCGGAGTACATTGCCTTTTGCCCTGAAGGCGAAATTATCACAGCTCCGACACCTGCTCCAGATGCTTGGAAAACTCCATCAGAGTAAATAGTCCAAATTTCTTCACTTGACTTCTCTGGAGCCCATGCTGTAGGGGGAGTCCATTCTGCCACGAAGTCGGCCAAAACTTGTGACTTAATTGCTGTTCGTGCCAGAAAAGATATGCCGAAGGGTGCTAACTCAACAGCCCACTTCCCAATTCTTCCAGTGGAATCCTTACTTCGGAGCATATCTCCCAAAGGATACGAAGTTGGTACAATGACATTATGTGCCGAGAAATAATGCCTTAGCTTCCTCGAAGCCATTATCAGAGCATAAACGAATTTCTCAAGCTCGGAATATCTTGTTTTTGCTCCTGACAATGCTTCGGACACAAAATAAACTGGATTTTGTACCAACTTCCCGTTGAAATCAACCTCTCTGACAAGGACTGCACTGATAGCAGAGCCAGTGGCTGCAAGGTAGAGGAGTAGGGTTTCGTCCGCAACAGGCACCGTGAGTGTAGCAAGGTTACTGAGATAATTTTTAATATCTTCGAAGCTCTTTTGACACTCCGGTGTCCATGCAAAATATTCGGACCCTTTCAATGCTTTGAAAATAGGCAAACTTCTCTCTGCAGACCTTGCCAGGAATCTGCCAAGTGCTGCTAGATGACCGGTCAGCTTTTGCACTTGCTTTAAGTTCTCTGGGGGAGCCATCTTCTGCAACGCAGTTATTTGAGTGGGGCTAGCTTCAATCCCTCTGCTTGAAACTGGATACCCTAACAATTTTCCAGCTTGCGCCCCGAAGATACATTTTTTGGGGTTAAGACGGATCCCACATGTCCGAAGGCTATTGAAAGTTTCTGCTAAGTCTAGGCTATGATGGTGCTTTAAAGCACTCTTTATTACAATGTCATCCATATAGGCCTCTACATTACGACCTAATTGATGACCTAGAGCCTTAGCAATTAACCTTGAAAAGGTAGCCCCGGCATTTCTTAAGCCAAAAGGCATTCTTACATAACAAAAGACTCCTAAAGGAGTTACGAAGCTTGTCTTGATTTCATCTTCGCGCTTCAACCAAATTTTATGATAGCCGGAATACGTGTCGAGTAAGCTTAGTAACTCCAAATCAGCAGTGGAGTCGACCAATTGATCAATTCGGGGCATGGGGTAGGGGTCGCGGGGGCATGCTTTATTCAAGGATGTAAAATCAATACACATGCGCCACTTCCCTGAAGACTTCTTCTTAACGAAGACTGGGTTAGCCAGCCACTCCGTATGAGCCACTTCTCTGATAATCCCAGCCTTCAGCAACTTTTCAACTTCGTCTTTAGCAAGGACAGCTCTCTCCGCAGACATCTTTCGGAGTCCTTGCCTAACAGGTCGAGCCTTCGGGTTCACAAGTAAACTATGTTCAATAATGTCCCGACTGACTCCGGTGATGTCTTCATCAGACCAAGCAAAGACATCCAAATTTTCCTCAACTACTTTTTCTAAGGAGGCAGCAACTTCTGGAGGCAAGTCTTTACCAAATTGAAATGAATATTCCTTGCCATCTTTGACAATAACCTTCGTTGCAATCTCTCCTTCAGGACTTGGTCTTGGGAATGATCTTTTCGAGGGTTCGCTAGGAACAGAAAAATTCTCCGGATCATCCTGCATAGTGTTCACCTGTCTCGGGTCAAGAGGAGGGCCATGACCATACTCCGCTCTTCGTGCGATGGCCTGATCTCCGAAAACAGTGAGCACTCCTTCTTGTGTGGGCATCTTCATGCATAAGTAATTATGATGCGCCACAGCTCTGAATTGATTTAACATGCCTCTTCCGAAGATGAAATTATATGCATATGGAGCATCTACAACATCAAAGATCACTTCCTCTGTCCTGGCCATTGGCCCCTCTCCGAAAGTAACTTCCAGGCCAATTTGGCCGACGACATCAAGAGGAGGTCCTGCAAATCCTTGCAAAGGACGGGCTGCTGGGAGAAGATGCTTTCTGGAGATGCAGAGTTGGTCAAAAGCTTGGACAAAAATAATATCCACCGAACTCCCTCCGTCAACTAGCACTCTCCGAACCTCAGTTCCTGCTATGTCGGCAGTAATGACAAGTGGGTCTGCATGTGGAAATTTAACACCAACTGCATCATCTACAGAAAAAGATATTGGCACATGGGACCATTCGGGCATAGCAGCTGCAGATGAAGAGGTTCCAATATGGCCCACCTCTCTGACATATTCTCTTCTCTGCCTCTTTGACATACTTCCGAGAGTCCCTCCTCCGGAGATGGGGAGGACTACTCTTTTGCTTCGATCTTGCCCCTCTTCTTGCTTCAGAGGTGGCATAATATTGACCACCGGAGGGCGTCTTGCCAAATCGAAGTTCTCTATCCTCGCCACAGCCTGGACAGGCTCCGAACGGACTTTAGTTGGAACTCGGTCAGTAGTGCCTCGACCCGAAGTTCTTTCTAGATACTCTCCTCTCAGAGCGAGTATAGCCTTGCACGCATCAGTTGTGTGACTCCGGTTTTCACCATGAATACATCAAAAAAGGGTTTGGCCTTTGCCAGCCGGTTTCCCTGACGGCTTCCAGCCGCTGGTCTTGCTTCCTGAGGGTTGCGGAGCTCTTTGAGGAAACTTCTGCAGGGGTGCAATGTTCAGAACTTCTGAACGAGGATGCTTTTGCCCCCTACGCCTGTCATGTTGAACTTCAAAGCTAGGCCCTTGCGGCTGTGCTGAAGTTTTCACTTCCAATTTAACTTCTTGCAGTATCGATGGGGTTGCAGCAGTTCTCCGAAGCCATCCTTCTTCTGACCTTGCATACTCTTTGAAATAAGACATCAACTGAGAAACAGAAGATATGCTTTTCCGGTGAAGTTTATCAAGGAGGCCTGGATGAATAACTCCCTCTCGAGCCGCGTCAACTACTGAAGACGTAGTTAACCCTCGAATTTGCGACTTCGTATGAGCGAAGCGCTTGAAATATTGTCTTAAGGTCTCTCCGGGGAGCTGCTTCACCTGGAAGAGACTTCCTGTTGACATTGGGGGCATGAAGGTGCCTTGGAAATTGCTTACGAACTTCTTCTTCAACTGCCCCCACGAACTGATTGATCCTGGCTTCAGAGACCAGAACCACCGCAATGCCACTCCTTGAAGAGCTAAGGGGAAGCACTTTGCCATAGTGTCCCGCACTCCTCCACTGGCTTCAATTGCCAAAGCGTAGGAACGGACGAATTCTCCAGGATCTTCATCTCCGGCCTACTTGCAAAGCTTCGAAGTTTTGAACTTAGGGTCGAAGCGTACTTTCTACAACTCAGGATGCAGTGGAGACTCGGTGTCGAAGGAAGCATTATTCGGGGCTTCGGGATAAATAACTTCGTCGTCTTCGGGCACTTCAGGAATGGTTGGGGTGGCTTGAGAATGAAGCCTATTCGTGGCTTCTTGCTGCCACCTTGCAACTTCGGCTTGGAGACTGGCCATTTGAGCGGCCATATCACCAAGACTGTCTTCATCTCCTCCGAAAGGGTCTTCCGGGTCTTGAGAACTATAGGGATCAGTTCGAAGTGGAACTTGAGGTGGAAGAGGGACTCCGGCTGGCCGAAGTATAGATGGAGTTGGCGGAGGAACTCTGTATGCTCGAGGAAGGGGAATCCCTTCCGGAGTTTGAGGTGGAGGAAACATCGAAGGTCCTCAGACCTCAACCGTGTCTGAGGATCTTACTCTGGAGGTCCGAGGGGACCTCCGAACAGGATTACCAGCTGCACTCCGCTTAGGAGGCATGGTGTGAGAACTTGGTAGAGAATGAAGTTTTTTGAAGTAGGTTCCCCACGGACGGCGCCAACTATTGGCGTAAAAGATTACGCTAACAGGTTTCTGAAGATTAAAAACTAACAAACGAAGTGTTTGCGAAAGAACTTATTCCAAGCCTCCGAAAGGATAATAACTTAGAATAGTTCGAAAGTGTGTATTGAATAACTTGTATCCGGTCCTCATTACAGGGTAAAACGAGGGGTATTTATAGGCCCAAACATTAAGGAAAAGACCCTTTTACCCCTCTATTACAACCGACATAGTGGAAACTATTCGGTACCCTTAATAGGGCTAAAATGGTAAAAGACTAATCTAATGAGAAAGAAGATAAGTCTTCCATCTTAGCTGGCAAAGAAGCTCTCGGAAGAGTCCAAGTTCGAAGATATACTCCGAACTAGAGTCCGTCATCATACTTCAAACTTGATTCAATGCATCCCCGGAGTCGTATGCTGGAAGTCTTGGACTTAATCACCAACCTTTGTCCTGTTACTGCAATAACCCTGAAGATGGGATATTTTCCCCCCACAATGTCCAACAAGGACAATAAAGACATCAAAGCATCCCTAGCGGAAAATGACTTCCAGGAGCCTACACGGACAGTCTCCATGATTTTTGGTGATGCGATTGCCACTGAGTCCAAATGCCAGTATAAGATGATAACTCGATGCATCAATGCCATCGGAGTTGGGGCAATCGAGTGCTTGAGGTGGTCAAAAATCCCGATCACTTTTAGTCGTGAGGATTAGTGGACGGGCGTTCCCAAGCCAGGACGATTCCCACTAGTCATCGATCTGGTCTTCCTCAAAGTGCACCTCAAGAGTGTGCTAATTGATGGTAGTAACACCCTTGATGTACTATTCAAAAGGACATTGGCTACACTCAGGATCGATGAGTCCACGCTCCAAAATACGGGCATACCTTTCTATGGGATTGTCCCAGGAAAGGCCTCCATTCCACTTGGCGCTCTCACCCTACCGGTGACATTTGGCACTTGGGACAACTATAGGACCAAGCACATCAAATTCTATGTCACCGACTTTGAGACCGCCTACCACACCATGCTTGGACGGCCATCCCTCACTAAATTTATAGCGGTACCCCATTATACATACCTGGTCGTTAAAATTCCTAGACCGGTGGGGCCTTCTTTGTGAAGAGGGATGTTGATATGACCATTCCATCAACCCATATGTTACAACCCCAAAACAAATAACCCCAACTCAAGTATCACTTATATCAACACCAGCCCAAGCCTTTGATGGCCCGATCACGCGTAGTTGAGCAAACAAGCTACATCAAGAGGTGAACGTACAACTTTATGAATATCAATTTAATATGAACGAGAATTATATACTGTTTAAATTGTGCACGTTGTTGTTGCTCAGGTTCACTATGGAGGAATGCAAGAACACGGAAGGCGATGACTATAGGGAAGAACCATACTTGTGAATTGCATAACGTTTGATTCCTAGAAGATATTGAGGTGAATGAGCACTTTTTGGAAATATTATCAAGTCTAGTTTTCAATGCCACCAGGGCCAACCAGTTTGGAATTTACATTATTGAGATCCAACTAGATTAGTGAAGACTAGTCCAGAGGTTATCAACCTGACAGATGTTCAACTTCCCATGCAAAACTGTATTAATGTATAATATTTCGTGGCACATAATGCACATGGTGTTAAAGATTATCAAGTCACGATTCCAACGAAATAAACCGCACATCATTTGGACTTTCGAAGATGCAGTTATGATCAAAACATTAAAGATTACGCAGAAGAGCAACAGCCACACGGAAACCACTCGGGAAAACTATTCCGAGGAGACCTTTCACATAGTCTATCTGTTCATTTCCATTTCGTATTCATACCTATCTAGGAGAGCTATTCCTAGTATAAATATCCATGTACTCCTAAGGCATAGGAGACTTTTGATAATTGATAAACATAACCCACTTTTCTTAGCCGAGTGCTAACAAACTTGAGAGTAATCTCTACCTTTTGCTCTTGTGATTTCCTTCATGGGATTACAGAAGCAGTGGCATCATCCGCTCCCCAATTGGTGCTCCTATGCCCTTCATGGTTTGCCTTGATTGATTGTAGGTTGTGTTGGTTAGTTCTTGAGAGTGTGGTTGGGCGAATCCTCGATTCAGGTTGCCGGTTCAAGACGGTGGTTGGCTTCGAGTTTTATTTGTCAGCACTGCTTGTAGCAAGTTATCCAGCTGTTCTACATCTAGTTATCTGGTGATTGATCCTATGTCATGAAGATCAGGACATCGTGTCGTATCATCTGATATCAGAGTTTTTGTTACCAAGGTAGGATTCTTTACCCTTAGCTACATATATTTTTGTCTTCATCCTATCCACCAAAAAGCCCCAAAAAAATTGTTATAACATTTTGTTACGGTCTGTTTATCAAGTTAGTCTTGTTAAGTTTCAATCCATTTGAGTCTGTGTTTAGTTGCTGATCATATCGTCATTGGCATGTTCTTTTGTCCATTTCATATCCCAAAAAAAATAGTAACGTGATTATATCCATTGCATCTTTCTTTTATCATATCAAAATAGCTACTGAAATATTTGGTTCTATCCTTCCTTTGTGTAAGTATTACATCTGATCTTGTTTAGTATCGTGCAAAAAAACGAGAGTCAAAAAAGAAGAAAGAAAGTTGCAAAAAAGAACGAGGTCGAAGAAATAATGACAATAATGAATATGAAGATACAGATGGAGATAATCATTCCTAAAATCCTTTTGGTCACCGACGTCATAGAGGAGGAAACCACGAGGAGAGGTTTGGCACACTGAAATTTACCATGCCAAAAATTGATGGAGGATCTGATCCTAAAGCTTACTTCACTTGGGGGTTGAAGGTGGATAAAATATTTCGCTTACATAATTATTAAGAGGAAAAGAAATTAGCCATGACATCTCTTGAGTTTGATTGATACGCTTTGATATGGTGGGAACAACTTCTCCATGACCGAGAAGAAGATGGAGAAAATCCTATTGCAACATGGGATGAGATGAAGTGAGAAATGAGAAGTTGTTTTGTGCCGAACCACTACCAGCGAGATCTTTTTGACAAATTGCAAAATCTATAGCAGGGAAATTTCTCTGTTGAGGAGTATTATAAAGATGTGGAGAAGTCTATGATTGGAGCCAATGTGTCTGAAGATGAAGAGCCAACTATTGCACATTTCATGGCTAGATTGCATCGAAATATCTAGTGCATTGTTGAGTTTCAACCATACTGTCATCTTATTGATTTGGTACATCCCGCAACCAAAGTTGAATGACGATTGCTGCAAGATGCTAAGAACACAAGCCCTCCTCATATGGCATGAGGACTATGGTAGGAGGAGGCAAATCACTCTCGAGGTTTAATGCTGCACCCTTATTGGTGAAAACTCAAGTGGAGATGTATGTTCTAACGTGCAGGATGTTAAGGGGAAGAATGCTGCCGTAAGCATAAGCTCTAAACCATCCGCATCCACCACTACTTCAGTAAGTTCTACCACCAAGAGTAGTGGAATTCAATGCTTCAAGTGTGGAGGTAGTGGGCATGTAAGCGGTAATTGTCCAAATAATCATGTGATTATTGTGAAGGACAATGGAGAATATGAATCAGCTAGTGAAGAGAAAGTTGAGGAAGAAAGTGAAAATGAAGCCCATGAAGTGAGGAACATGCTAGATGTGAATTTGAGCAATGTTTTGCTCTTGTGGTGACTCAAATTTTGTGTGTTCAAGAGAAGGAATCTGAAAATGGACAATGACATAAACTTTTTCAAACCAGAGCTAGAGTATAAGATAAAGTAGTCAAGGTGATCATTGATGGCGGGAACTGCCATAATCTTGCTATTCGTGAGATGGTTGACAAGCTTGGTTTGAAACTACAACGACACGCTCATCCATATCATGTCCAATGGTTGAATGATTCGGGAGATATTAAGATTGGATATAAAGTAAAGGTTCCATTTAAAATTGGTGAATATGTTGACATAGTGGAGTGTGATGTGGCACCGATGTCAGTGTGTCACATGCTGCTTGGAAGACCTTGGCAATATGATCGAACTACTCAAGATTGTGGGAGAACAAATCTAGTATACACTAGATTTAAAGGGGAAAAGTTTGTACTCAAGCCTATGATGCCTTAACAAATCACGGCTGAGCACATACAAAAGAAATCTGAAATTAGTCCAACATGCAAAGGAGGAGAAGAGCAAAAGAAATTGAGTGCCATCCACCATTCGGTGAGTGAGTGTCACAAGCCAAATTTGAGAGATAAAACGAAAGGAGAGGAAGAGCATCTAGTTATGCTAGCCACAAAATATGAGCTAAGAGAAGTGAGGAATAACCCAGATCAAGTGCTCTTTGTACTTGTGAGCAAAGACATTCTAATTTCACTTAACGATATCACCTTTCTTCCTAGTGTCGTGTCTCAACTTTTATAGGACTACAAAGATGTTTTTTAGAAGAAACATTGGCTGGACTACTGTTGGTGTCTTTTTTGGTCACACTGTGACACACACGTGCCCTGAGATATCTGGTTAACTCCAGTGGAGGTCCTACAATCTTAGAAAAAGGGTTCAAGGCGTGCCAATCAGTTTGACCCTACAACTGATAAGGGAACAAAGAAAATATCATTAGTAGCAAAGCCGATTGGCTGTCAAGCCGATGACTGTAGTGAGGATAAAAAAATTGTGAGCAAATAACGCCAATCGATCATAAGGATGATGACCAAGGCAGAGCGACTTAGACTCATGCGCCATCGGCAAATGAGATAGACAGTTTACGCATATGGATCGATGGGCATTCCCCGATAGCAGATAGAATATAATTCTTAATTGAAAAAAACCTATCGACTTGTACTCTAACAGAAATAAATAAAACATGCCACATATATCATGTATGTATCATCAAAATCATCACAATAACAAGATTGAACCTAACCAAGACAATAGCTAGTCACGATGAACGTAACAATACTTCAAAGTATCGGGCACACTTTATTTAGATGAACGGTATACAACATGAACAAGATACAATAGAAAGAGATGTCAGACCTAACCGATGAAGCCTCAGACTACCACACCTAAATCACATCAATCTAAGAGATCAAACTGATGTAGCCTTAGACCTAGCCAATACACCGAGATAAATTGGCAATCACACTATTTAAGTCGACGCCTCTAGAGATCAATTGATGCAGCCGTGAGGAAACCGACCTAGTCTATACGATCGTCGATGGTGGTGAGACTTACCTCTTCACTAGAGATTGGACCGATGTAGCCCAGCTCCGAGTGGCGAATCCCGCCGGGATTACCCTTGGGAAGCCAAGAGTGGCGATGCACCGAATAGTTATTTGTAGGGTTGGTTGTATATTTTGACCTAACTAAGGGATACATATTTATAGTCCAAAGACTTGTCGTCCAAGTAATCTATTTGTTGACACTAAAATCCGACGATCGAAGTTCCAAACGCACTGATGCCTATTCGGCGATCCAAAAGCGTGTGGATACTTAGATATAAACCCCTAAGCGTAACACGACGCCGACGTCGCGTTCTGATGACCCTAGATAGTGACAAGGGAAATAAACGGGGTCGCTTGGCAATTAAATAATACAAAAATATTATCTAATTACTCGAGTTGTAGATAAAATACCCAACCGGCCAGTCTAAGGCCAGTTGGACCGAAGTTCAATTGGCGGTTGGATCGGCCTAAGCAAGCCGGTTGGACCGACCCTATTCCATCGGTCAGACCGACGGTGCGAGGTATGGCTGAAGGGAGGTCTCCGACGTGTGTTGCACAGAAGGGGTCCAAAGAGGGGGCTGTAACCCTCAGTCAGTCAGACCATAGGGTAAACCCCGGTCCAACCGAAGGTGTGCAAAGGGTTTCGAGTGGGGATAGTCTGGCGTCTAGTGCAAACTCTAGCCTTCGGTCAGTCAGACCAAAGGGTGGTCTCTGGTTAGACCGGAGGGTGTGAGGGACTACGGGTGAAAGGCTCCGACGTTCGGCGCAAAGGGTCCCGAAGCCTCCGATGAAGCCCGGTCAGACCGACCTCATGCTGCCGGTCGGACCGCCGTGTGCCAGCGCATTAGGTGATGACACGACACGGGCCGGTCAGACCGGGGTTGCCTCCGATCAGACCGACTGGCCTTGGAAAATGTTCTCCGGAATCCCGACGACCGTCTTGCCATGGACGGCTTTCAGCAAGAGTTCTTGGTGAAGATGGAGAAGATGAAACAATGGAAAAAACACCAAGAAACCTGAAATAATTCGGCCTATAGACCGAATTACCAAATAAAACCGATAAAACGATTGAAATCCGTTATGTGGATGAAACAAATGATTCACAAGGGAATCAACAAGGCTTACCATGATTACGACGTGGCGGACAGAGAGTTTACAGCGCAAACTCACAAAGATGGACGTAGTGATGAGGACATCACTTCACATGATATACACATGCACCACCATGATACACAGATGCACCACCATGATACACGCATGCACCACCATGATACACGCATGCACCATCAACCTATAATTCAATTACAAGGACCAATCACACGCGGCCGTGCCCGTCGCTTGAACCATGAGGTTAATTCTTTCCTTAGCAACTATGTTAATATTTGTTTGGATGGGATGCTACTGAATACTAGTGATATTTTGTTGCTTAGGAACATGGGAGATGGAATAGAAGAGTTGGAGTTGAAGACGGAGTCGCACGGATGATTTGAAGTCAAGAATTCGCTGGTTCGGACTACGTCAACCACCACGCACCAAAATGGGCATAACTTCCTCATACGAAGTCCGATTAGCGCGTTCTTGGACTTTTTGGAAAGATAAGGAGAAGACGGATCTTTTGGCGTTGGTTTCGCCTCATTTGGAGTGTCGAGTCGTCCTGTGTGACTGAAACAGTCCTGCATGACAGAATTGGGCCGAGTTGGACCTTGTACTGAGTTGGAGGCCGTGTTGGCCCATAGTCCGAGTCATGTGCGCCTCCTACAGGCTGCCCACGCCTTATATACTCACGCCAGCTGCCATTAGGGTTAGGTTTTGCTTTGTTTGCATCTACACTTGTGTGTTTAGATCCCACTCCTGCACCGGACCGATTGGCTGCTGCATCAGCATTTGTGAAACCTCTCCTCATCATAGTTCATCTGTGATTTGGCATTCAACTTGTGTTCTTCCTGTTCTTGCTTGTGTTCTTGGGTTCGCTTGCAGGAACTAGCCTTCGTGGCGAGGTCAATCGCACCCTGCATGGTTGATAACCGACGGAGACAGTGGTGTAGCGATTGCAAGGTTTTGATTTGCCGGACCGGAGCCTTGGATCGTCAACGTCAAGATTCTCCACCAATCCAAGTTATCCTTACCTAGCGGAAGATCGGGACCAATCCCCCATTACGTAGTAGCTACTCCTAGGGAAAGGAAAATAGATTGAAAGTAAAGACGATTCAAGGTAAAATAATAGTTTGGATCTATTAGGGTTTTGGGGAGGTCCTTGAATTGGCCTTGCCCCGATATATTTATAGGGATTGGACATGACGTGCCAGGGCATTAATTTGTGTTAGATACAAGTCCAAGTCGTTAGAAATTAATTAGGGATAAAAATACCCCAAAATCACTTAATCTGACTCAGACTCACACTTGGGCTGGTCTGACCGAGCCCGCATGGCCGGTCTGACCGGCTTGTGCCAGGTTTGGCATATTTTCGGCCCAAATTACGAAAAAGTGATATTTTGACAATTTTGACAATTAATGCCATTTTCTGATCAAGTTGCAAGTGATTTATGAGATTCCTTCTTATTTCTTTTGCTGATCAAACAAGGCATCACAGTTCTGGAATTTAACTCTAGCTGAAATGGTTGTGTTTGTATAGCCCTCTACATGTTTGATGAAATGTTTCTTCAAGTGTTCATCAACATCTTGGTTGATACTTGGATTGTTTCTTAAGTGATTTCATGATTGAATGATGAACTAATTATTTTGTGTAAGGATCAAGTTGTTATTTCTGAGTTTCAACTAGAAATATTTGAGAATCATGTCTCTAGACGTAATTTTTGCCTAGATTCGATTTTTCAGTGAATTTTCTGGAGTTTTTCATTATAGAACATGGCTTGGATGTCCATGTAACGTTTTATGTGAATGATCTGGATGTTCCATTTGTGAAGTTCTCAAAAGTTTTTGATCATTTATGCATGTATTTATCTTCCCAACAACGTACCTAAATGATTCTGAACACTTGTAATTTCTGTTGAGTACAATGTTCTGTTTTTTAGTCTTGATTCAATTTTTGAGCTGAGTTTTGATCTATTTTGGTACTGTTCTTGGACCTAAGTTCTACATAACTTTTGTTGTCCAAGTTTCAAGAGTTTCATGTTGGAAATTTACAAAAGGTTTTGACCACTTCTGCATATATTTTCCTATCCAACAAAGTGCCTAAAAAGTTCTGAAAACTGCTGATTTCTGCCAAGGTGTTCTGTTTTCAGTTTAGATTCAATCTTTGAGGAGATTTTTGATCAGTTTTAGTTCTGTTTTGGACCTGAGTTCTACATAACTCTTGTTGTATATGTTACAAGGGTTTCATGTTTGAAGTTTGCAAAAGGTTCTGAACACAGATACGTATAGTTTTTGCCTCATCTATATGTTATAAAAATTCTGGAAGGGGGTCATTTGCTGAAAATCTTGGAAGGCTCAAAGTTGAATCTAGAAATATTTTTCTCCCTTCTTTTTCTTTCTCAACTTGTCGATCATGTGCTGCCGTATGCAGTGATGCTTTTCACCATTAACAACTACATGAACTGCCGAGCACATGTTCCACCAAACCCATTCTGAAATTGTTTCTTTATGCGAGTCTTTTGTATAGAACATATTTTAGATATATTTTTGAAGTGCAGTATTTGTGTGTGCAAATTCAGTGCTGGTGATCCCTCAATCTATCATTTGATATAATATCAGATAGGAGGGTGATAGCCTCTATTTTTATTGGAGTGTTTACTACATATGCTTCCGTTTGTTTATTTAGAGGAGCATTGTGTGATTTGAAAAGGCCATCATATTCGCAAGAATTTGTTGAGGCGCCTATTCACCCCCTCTAGTCGCCATTCTGATCCCACAAATATGAACTTATTGATAGCGCATGAGGGTGTCCGATCTTCTATCAGGAGGGTACACACGATTTGTGGAGATCTCAACGTTGACGATCCGGCATTCGATCAACACTGATCTGAAACCCGCAAGTGCTACACCACTGCTCCTTTGGTTATCAACCATGCGCGAACGCGATTGACCTATCCAAGAAGGCTTATCCCTGCCTGCAAATTGAGAACACAAGCAAGAACACGAAAACACAATCTGAAATTGCAAATAATAATTTGGAGGACTCGAGTTGGGGTTCCACAAACCGAAGATTGACGAAAATGCGACGACAGATTAATCTTAGCAAAACCCAAACCCTAGCAATGGCGGTTGCCGCCTATTTATAGGGTTTACATGACGTGGGATGCATGGGCCTATCTTGGGGATATGGGCCATGCTCTAAAAGTTTCAAACATTAACAGACTCAAAAACAAAAAGTAATCCTGACCCCACGTAAATCTGTACTGAGACTCCTGACTGGACTCAGCGCTTCCCGAGTGGTGTCTCCTCAGGTGTGTTGGGCCGATAGTGGGCAGTAATCAGCCGAGTGGAGTCAGCAGTCGATGACCGGTGGTCGATGGTGGCAGTCGGCTGGTTGGTGTTCGGTTGATGGCTGAGGTCGATGTAGGCGATGGTTGATGGCCGATGGTTGGCCTTGATCAGCTAATTGGTGGTCGGCAAAGTGCTTCTCCTGAGTCACTGATCGGCCGACGGGTGGTCGGCTCATCAATGTCATGTGGTTGAAGTCGTCTGATTGGTTTTGTTGATCGACTGACTGTTCCTAAAGTGCTTCTCCCATGTTCCTAAGGATCAAAATATTCCCATTAGTAGCATCCCATCCTAATTCATATTAGTACGAATACCAAGAAACGAGCACACCTCATAGTGTAGTTTCCGAGCACGTGAGCGAGTGACCGACCCTAGAATGATGTAGTGAGGCATGTCTTCAAAATTGTGGGAGATGTCCTCATCATCCTTCCCTCTTGAATTGGAGTCGTCCTCGACTCAACCTCATCTTCATGTCCCAAGTAAGGCTTCAAATCTGAAACGTTAAAAGTGGGACTAACCCTAAAATCGGCAGGAAACTCAAGCTTGTATGCATTTTCATTAATTTTCTTAATTATCTTAAAAGGACCATCAACTTGAGGCATTAACTTATACTTTCTTAAATTTGGAAATCTTTCTTTGCGCAAGTGTAACCAAACAAGATTACCAGTTTCAAAGGATAAATGTCTCCTGCCCTTACTACCCGCATGTTTAAACTTTTCGGTCATCTTCTCAATGTTTTCTTTAGTTGTGGCATGTGATTTTTGAATAAATCTAGCACGAGCCGCAACATCTAAGTGTACATGTTTAGAAGTAGGCATTGACAAAAGATCAATGGGTGCACGTGGATTAAAACCATACACAACCTGAAAAGGGCTCACCTTGGTGGTAGAATGTACCGATCGATTGTAGGCAAACTCAACATGAGGTAAACATTCTTCCCACACCTTTTAATTATTCTTTAAAATAGTTCGTAGCATGGCCGATAGTGTACGATTAATTACCTCGGTTTGTCCATCTGTTTGAGGGTGGCATGTGGTCGCGAATAGCAGTTTGGTTCCCAACTTGTTCCCTAGACTTCTCCAAAAGTGGCTCAAGAACTTTGCATCTCGGTCGGAGACAATAGTATTGGGCACTCCATATAGGCGAATGATTTCCCTGCAAAACAAATCAATAATGTTTGTAGCATCATCGCTCTTATGACAAGGAATAAAATGTGCCATTTTGGAGAAACGATAGACCACCAAAAATATACTATCCTTCCCCCTCTTTGTCCTAGGTAAACCTAGCACAAAATCCATTGATATATCCTCCCAAGGAGTACTAGGAATAGGAAGGGGCATTTAAAGTCCGAAGGGGTCTAGGCGTGACTTAGCTTTGTTACATGTAGTGCAACGCACGATGTAGGGCTCGACATATCTCCGCATCCTTTTCCAAAAGAAGTGTGTGGACAGTACATCCTCAGTTTTCTTTGCGCCAAAATGTCCCATCAATCCTCCTCCATGAGCTTGTTGTAAGAATAAAAGGCGAATGGAGCTAGCTGGAATGCATAGCTTGTTAGCTTGGTATAACAATCCCTCATTCAGCACATACTTATTCTAGGCTCGTCCTTCACTGCAATGTTCAAAAGTATCCTTGAAATCCAAATCAGCAGCATATAAATATTTCAGTGTCTCTAGGCCGAATATTTTATGATAAAGTTGAGTTAGCATAGTGAAACACCTAGATAGGGCATCATCGATGACATTATCTTTTCCCCTTTTATGTTTAATGACATATGGAACTATATGTTGGACCGGAAATGGCGACCAGAGGGGGGGTGAATGGGAGCTTTTAAAATTTCAGACTAAAAATTAGCCTTCTGTTTTAATTCTATCTTCTACGGAACAGACTTCGAACACACCCTTCGAAGTTCCGGTTCGGAGGTATTTCATAGCTCCAAAATTAGTCTTCGCAAGGAGCAAAAGTTCGAAGTCAAAAAGACTTCGCTCCACTTACAACTCCAAAAATTTAGCTCTGCTAAGTCAGTGCAGGATCCGCACACTAGGTGCCATCGAGCAGACTTCGCACTTCACCCTTCGCAAGAGCAGACTTCCCTCTGAGGACTTTGACCAAACACTCAATGCTAGCAACTGGTACTAGGCTTCATACTTCAAATGTTCAAAATGCGCACAGAACACACTTCGCCGAGGACTTCGACAAGGGAAGAAAACGGGCTTCGATTCAACCTAGAGACAGTGCTTCGCTAGTAATCAGAGAGGTCTAGCCTCCAGTTTACACAGAGCGAACAAACACTGAAAAACCCACACTTCACATGAACAGACCTCTCACACACTTCTCCAGAAGAGATCCAGTGCACAAACTCAACCCAGAAGAAGATGGTGCACAGATAAATCAAACATGCAGTGCAAAGTAGGAATACAAGTTCAAACAATAAATGAAAACAGAATCAAAGTTCCATTGCTTAAACATGGAACACAAAATGAACTCACAGACAGAATACAAGAGTATGTGGCGGCTAGCACAGGAGCTCAAAAATGGCTGCTCAAAGTGTTAATGTGGCCTAGCTAGCGTCCACTATTTATAGGCACTATTCCGCCCTGTGAATAGACTACTTTACCCCTAGGGTTTACTCTGGTTTTGTCTCATCAGAACAGGGGGGTACAGTTGGTAGTCTACTTTATTTTGGAGGCTTCTTTTGTCAGCTTCGCAGAGTAGACAACATCAGCTTTTGTAGAGCAAACACGGTCAACCTTTGCAGTTTTGGAGTTTTCTGAAGCCCACCTTCGCACGTGAGGGGTGCGGTAGCTTCGGTGAGAAGCCTTGAGCCTGACGGCCTTCGCTTCACCGAAGTCAGCCTTCGATACAGTGACGGTTTTGAGCCGAAGCCGTCAAAGCCCTTGGGCCTTCGCACCAACACCTCCGGAGTGGACCACCACAGCTTCGCAGCTTCTCCCAGTTCGAACTCCGTTAGTCCGTGTATCGAAGCCATGTATGGCCGAAGTACCTCTAGTCAGCCACACTCCGAAGCCCCACCTTCGAAGTACCACCCTTCGAAGTCCCTCCTTCGTCCAAGGCCTCTGCATGAAGCATTCCATGAGCACTTCATCGCAGTGTCTCTCCCCGAGCACACTCCTCGACGAACCTCACCCGGACCATGCCTTCGATGCACCTCGACTTCTGAGACCTTCGTCGGGTATATCTTCGAGTGCCTCCCTTCGGAGCACACTTCGAACGCCTTGCCTCATTGCTGAGGACTTTGTCCACCATACTCCGAAGTCACTCCGTTCGGAGTACCCTTCGAAGTGCCTCGCCTCTGAGGACTTCATCTCGAAGTACCTTGAGCCAGAGCCACACTCCACACTCTCTGCCTCTGCCTAGCGCACCTTGACCCGAGGACCGACCTCGACCCCACGCAGCCTTCATGACCGAGCTCCCCGCTCGTCCGGCATCAAGCCTCCCGCTTGACCCAGGTTCACTTGCCGTGATCCGTCCGTCACCTCTGAAGTCACCTGCACACCACAGATAGACAGAAAAGTGTATCCAGTACCCCATAGACCTCTCTGGGTAAACAACCTCCGGCACACACTTCGGTGTACCACCCAAAGTACCGAAACCTTTGGTACGACCCAGTCATTGTGTACTGTCGGACCCCCTCTAGTAGGCACACTCTACTGCAACAGCTGCAGCAATCAGAACCCACCGAACCCGTCGGTGAAGCAACCTCCGAACCCCTTCGGAGGGACCCCTTCGAATCAGAGGATAAAATCTGTCAATCACTCATCATAGACTCCGAAACCAACCCTTGCTTTCTCAATCTCCCCCTTGATGAGTGCATTGACAACGAAATTTAAGTTCAAGAAAATTTGAAAAATTTCAGCTCACAAGTGACCATAAAACTCAGAAACGAGGCAAACCATGTCACTTGACAAAAGAATTTTCCTCCCCCTTTTCAAAAGAGTAAAATCCCCTTCAGCAAATCTTCTCTTTGCAAGATAAAAATCCCCCTTAGTTATTTTACCCCCTTTGCTGCAGAGAACTCAACAATTTCTCCCCCTTTGGCAATACAAGCATTAAGGATCATTTAAAAGATGCAAAGATTCGAAATGGACAGAATTGCAAAGACATATAAAGCAAAAATATGCCAACTTTAATATCAATATTCATGTGCTCAGCTCAGTTTAAAATGATCTAAAAACATGATGACAACATGTGATTTTATCATTTTTGAAATAAAAGCATCACCACTCAATCAAGGTAACTAGACAAGTAGAAGCAGGGACTGCACAAAGCTAGTCAATTTCTACTCTAGACAGACAAGTTGTAACACCCCAAGATTTAAAAATAAATAAAATAAAGGAAATATATTATTCAAAGAATTTCTGAAATTATTTATTAAAGAAAAATCCTAAAAAAAGCCCCATTAAAGCCAAACAGGGAGTGTTGGGGGAGATAATCCCGATGGTAGTTGGAAGCTCGAAGAGCAGTACAGTTCAGGGGGGAGACCACGTCCGGAAGGCTCGATGTCCGAAGGTACATGTGGGCCCAAGGCAGGGAGACCTAGGGGTCTCCGTGAGCTCCGAAGCGTACAGAAGGGACCCTCGGACAAAGCGACCGACAGGACGCCGGAGGCCAGCCTCCGGAAGGTGCAAAGGCTTCGGGGCACGACTGGACATCAGGAGATGACCCGGTCAAGGTGGCCCGGAGACAGGATCGCGATCATCTGCACTGTGTCGGGCGATCGTTGTAGCGCCCGACAGGGTTGATACACTGTCAGAGTTGCGTCTTCCTGTCTATACTGTGTAGCAGCTATTCTTGTGTGTATTACAAGCCTATGTCAAGACAAGTAACGGTTGGGGGATTTTGGAGGCATTAGACCCTTCCAGGACGGGCCACCCTATAAATACCCCCATCTCCAGTTGTAATAGATACACGATCGAAGAATACAATCTGAGGTCTGCATTCCATTACTCTCATCTTCCAAAAAACCTGTTGGCTCGATCCGTCGTCCCAACAATTGGTGCCGTCCGTGGGGACCCTAGTTCGAAAAGCTAGCGTCCTCTACATCCATTCACAGAGATATGTCGGGTCGGAAGGGCGTGAGCACGGTTCCTCTGCGGCGGTCATCCCGCACCGCCGGAGTTGAGCTTGCTCCAGTCGCCACTCCGGATCCTCCAGCCGTCGCGTCTTACTGAGGCGCCCAGTACAGAGCCAAACCAGGCTCTTGGGGGGGTGCTGGAGACTCAGGGTCCCATTGGCCATGCGGAGCCGGCCTCTGTCAACCCCTTAGGGCTCCATGAGGGGCCTTTTGAGGTGCACCCCCAAGCAGGCCTCCAGCTGTGGCCCTCCGGACCGACTACGTCCGCTCGCAAGACCCAGAGACTGCCTCTGGAGGAAGCGAGAGCTAGGCTGATGCCCTGGTAGCCGAGAATGCCAGGTTGAAGGCAGAGCTGGCCCAATGGTGCTAGGATGCGTCACACCGCCCTCCGGAGCCCTCCCGAGCGCTGGGGGTTGCGGCCGTGGCCTTGAGCGACGATGAAGATCAAGTGGAGGAGGAGAACGCGTCGTACGACGAGGAGTCTCCTCTGCACCCCGACCTCCAGAGGGTACGTTTCGACTCAAAGTTTCGTGTCGCCAAGCTCCCCAAGTACTCCGGGGATTCTGACCCTGGAGAGTTCTCCCGCTCGTACGCTCTAGCGATAGAAGCGTGCGGGGGGAGTCGCGACACCATGGACAAATGCTTCCCTCTGGCGCTCGAAGGAATCGCTCTCCGGTGGTTCTGGTCGCTGCGGCCTAGAACCATCCGTTCGTGGGATCAACTGAAGAAGAAGTTCGTCAACAACTTCCAGGGGACATTCGTGTCCCCGATGTCGACCGGGAGCCTCTTTCAGGTGAAGCAGCAGCCTAGGGAGATGCTGCGGCAGTACTCTCAATGCTTCGCGCACACCAAGGCCCAGATTAAGGGACTCTCGGCCTCCTCGGTCATCGATGCCGCCCGGGAGGGCGTCACCCACCCGGGCCTCCTCGACAAGCTTCATCGGAAGCCGATTTCCTCGGTTGCACAGCTCATGACGTACATCGAAGAGTACACCCGGTCCGAGGAAGGCCAGCTGCGCCGACAGGCGATGATTGTCCCTGTCTGGGCCTCAAACGCCAAGGCGTACGAGGCGCCACCAGTTCTCGACCATGGGGTCTGCCCCGTTCCAGACCTTCGTCGCCAAGACTTCGGTCGCCAAGACTCCATTCATCGGGACTCTCCATGAGGTCGAAAGCATCTTCGAGGGGAAGTCCTCAGCATTACCCCGAGGGGCCCCGCCAAGCACCCGCACACCTCCAGTGGAGGGCATCCCTCCGAAGTCAAGGCTCCACCAAGGGCATTTTCCGGAGGGGCAACTCTCTACTGCAGAATCCACGGTGAGAACCGGAGCCATGACAGCGACTCCTACCAGACCATCCTCGCCCTCCGGAATGACTACCTCGAGAGAAACTCTGGCCGCAGCCCCACCGACAAAGAAACTCTCCTATCCCCTGCCCCGACGCCGTCCAGGTAGTCAGGCGCCGGGACAAACTAGAAGCTCTAGGCATAGCTCCGAAACTCGGCAGGGTCCAGGCCCCCAAGCTCGAGGACGGAGCATACCGAGGGAAGCGGGTGGTCCTCCCCATATCCGGAGGAGGAGTTCTGGGAGCCATGTCCAAGCGTCAGCGGAGGGACTACGTCCGGGAGGTCGGACATATCGGCACCTCAAGCTTCTCCATGCTTCCCGAATGGTCCCTCGTCCCCATCTCCTTCACCGTCGAGGACGTCGCCGGCGTCAAGTTCCCGCACGCCGATCCCCTTGTCATCTCGGCAGACATTGCAGGTGTCGAGGTGCATCGCATCCTGGTTGATGGCAGGAGTTCTGCTGACATTATCTTCGTGCAGGCTTTCCACCAACTGTGTCTTTCCCGGAAGCACTTGCTGCCGGCCTCCTGACCACTCCAGGGTTTCGTAGGGCCACCACTCGACGCTCTTGGCCAGATCGGGCTGGAGGTGACCTTCGGGGAATCCCCCCTTTGCCGCAGCAAGGAGATCATCTTCGACATCATCAATGCTCCGTACGCCTACAACGCCATCTTCGGGAGGGGAATGCTCAATCTCTTCGGAGCCATCGCCCACCACAACTACTTATGCCTCAAGATGCCGACCTCGGGGGGAGTGCTATCGGTCCTGGGAGATCAAGTCGCAGCCCACTGGGTCGAGTATGGCCACTCGGCCCCGTTGGAGCCAAGGCAAGTCCACAACGTCTGCGGAAGCTCGGGAGAAGCCGGATGGCCAGGTGCCGAAGATGCTCCCCCAAAGGGGCCCCCTGCCAAGCCGCTCCCGGAAGGAGAAATCGTCACGAAGATCCTAATCTAGAACGGGAAGGAGTGCCCGATCCGTTTCGGAGGGGGCCTCGAGCCAAAGGTGTCAGAGCAGCTCGAAGAAGTCATCCGCAACAACCTGGACATCTTCGCGTGGTCTGACGAGGACATCCCAGGCGTCGACCGCTCGATTATCGAGCACTCGTTGGCGGTCGACCCAAAAGCTCTCCCGGTGCGCTAGGGGCTCCGAAAGCTATCCATCGAGTGAGCTGAGCTTGCTAAGACCGAGACTGAGAAGTTGCTCCAAGCGGGGGTTATTCGGGAAGTTAGTCACACCGAGTGGTTGTCTAACCCAATATTCGTCCAGAAGAAAACATCTGGCAAATGGCGCATGTGTATCGACTTTACTTCTCTTAATAAAGCTTGCCCCCGTGACCCCTACCCCATGCCTCGCATCGACCAATTAGTTGATTCCACTACTGGTTCCGAGCTCCTCAGCTTCGTCGACGCCTATTCAAGGTATCACCAGATCTGGTTGAAGCCAGGAGATCAGGTCAAAACGAGCTTCATTACCCCCTCGGGAGTGTTTTTCTATGTTCGGATGCCCTTCGGCCTCCGCAACGCCGGAGCCACTTTCTCAAGATTAATATCTAAGGCTCTGGGCCACCAGATCGGCCGCAATGTCGAAGCTTATATGGATGACATTGTTATTAAAAGCACGGACAAGAATTGCTATAGCTCGGACATAGCTAAAACATTCGACAGCCTCCGAAGGTGCGGGATCCGCCTTAATCCAGAGAAGTGCGTCTTCGGAGCACGTGCAGGGAAGCTGCTAGGGTATCTGGTCTCTAGTCGGGTATCGAAGCCAGTCCAACGCAAGTCAGCGCACTGCAAAACATGTCTCCCCCTCGGAATTTGAAGTAGGCACAGAAGCTAGCCGGACGCCTGGCCGCTCTTAGTCGTTTCTTGGCAAGATCGGCTGAGAAAAGTCTGCCCATTTTCAAGGCGCTGCGAGGCTCTAGAGACTTCGAATGGACTCCCGAATGCCAAGACTGCTTCGACAAGATAAAAGAATACCCCGCCGACCTCGTGGCCCTTGCAACACCCCGAGCTGGTGATCCCCTTCTGGTCTACCTCACTGCCTCCGGCAGTGTGGCAAGCGCGGCCCTGATTCAAGAAGACATTGGTGGGAAGCTGGTGCAACGGGCTGTCTACTTTGTATCCGAAGCCTTCTCTGGAGCAAAAACTCGGTATTCCGAGCTTGAAAAGGTGGCATATGCTCTCGTGATGGCATCCCGGAAGCTTCGGCATTACTTCCTGGCCCACGATATCATTATTCCAACCGCATATCCCCTGTGCGACATGTTCTGGAATAAGGACGCTACCGGACGAATTGGAAAGTGGGCAGTGGAGCTTGCTCCGTTCGGGATCTCCTCCGTGGCTCGGACTGCCATTAAGTCTCAAATCCTTGCCGATTTCATCGCTGAATGGACGCCTGCAGTCGGTCATGTCAATATCGAAGCGGGCGAAGGGGTGTGGACCGTCTATTCGGATGGCGCCTACGAGGCCTCAGGAGCTGGTGCCGGGGCGGTGATCGTTTCTCTCTCTGGTCAGTAGGCTTTATATTCCGTCCGGTTGAACTTCAAAGCTACAAACAATATTGCCGAGTATGAAGGAGTGTTGCTGGGTCTTCGCAAGGCGCACCCGCTCGGAGCCACCCATGTGGTTATCAAGACTGATTCTCAAGTCGTCGCCGGACACATAGACAAGAGTTTCCAGGCCCGACACCCCGATCTGGCTGCCTACCTCGAAGCCATTCGGAAATTCGAGGCATCTTTCAAGGGAATATCCGTCCAGAGCATACCAAGAAGTGAAAACTGCCAAGCTGACGTCCTCGCCAAAGCTGGTCCTGGCGGTCAAACTCTCCTGCCCGCCGCCTTTTTTGAAGAACTCGCCGAGCCATCGACGTCCCTCCGCAGAAAAGTACCGTCCCCTGTGCCGATGGATACCCTAGCGCCCCCTCGGTCGCCGACGGGTACCCCGGCGCCCCCTCGGCCGGCTACAGTCCTTTGCACGGCCAATGGAGATTGGCGAGAGCCCATTCTACGAGCACTCAGCGGTGATATGGATGACTGGCCTACTCCGGAGCAGGCGCAACTTCAACTCCAAGCCAGATCTTATCAATTCATCGATGGCATCATGTACAAGTCAGGTGTATGCTCCCCTCTGCTTCGGTGCATCTCTCACCCGGATGGGCTAATAATGCTTTGGGAAATCCATGAGGGCCTGTGTGGTAGTCACTTAGCCCCCCGAGCACTCGCTGGGAAAACCCTCCGACAAGGTGTGTATTGGCCCACAGTCGTCACCGACGCCGAAGATCTGGTGCGCACCTGCCAAGGGTGCCAATGGATGGGGTGATGGAGCCATATGCCCCTGGTCAGCCTATAGCTCATTGCGCCTGTGTGGCCTCTAGCTCGCTGGGGGATGGACCTCATTGGACCGTTCCCGAGAGCAAGGGGCAACTTGCGCTTCACCGTCGTCGCCGTCGAGTATTTCTCTAAGTGTGTCGAGGCTGAACCATTGACTTCCATTACCTCCCGAAGCATCCATAAATTCTTTTGGCAGAATATAGTTTGCTGCTTCGGAGTACCCAAACAACTCACGCTGGACAACGGAACTCAGTTCGATGCTAGGTCCTTTAAAGCATTCTGCGAAGAATTGGGAGTCCAGCTATGCTTCGCGGCGGTTCGGCATCCCTAGTCAAATGGGGCTGTCGAGAGGGCTAATGGGCATATTCTCTCCGGCCTCAATAAATGCATCGTGGGTTTAGCCAAGGGATTGTGGCCTGAAGAGCTACCTAAGATCCTGTGGTCCATTCGGACCACCCCTTCCCGAGCTACTGGGTTCACCCCGTTCCGGCTTCTATTTGGCGATGAAGCAATGACCTCGACAGAGCTTCGAGCTGGTTCGCTGCGGGTCACAACTCCTGAGACCGATCAAGAGTGCATCGTTTCCCTCGACCTTATGGAGGAATCAAGGCTCCGAGCCGTCACCAACCTTTCGCAGTACCAGAAGCACACGAAGGATTGGTATGACCCCAAGGTCAAGCGCAACGAGTTCCAGCCAGGGCACCTCATTCTGCGCGCCGTGGCCGCTCTGACGAAGCTGGGAAACAAGTGGGAAGGCTCGTACATCATGACCGGCTCCGGGCGGCCAGGGTCCTACCATCTAGCTACCTTAGAAGGCGAGGACCTGAAGCACATTTGGCACGCGGAGCACATGAAACGCTATTTTGCATAATTTCATAGGTGTCTTCTGATGTTGGAAGATGTCGGCTACTGTTGTATCAAATCTTCAATAATAATATCGGGTGAGCGTTTTGACCAACGTGGACGCACTGTGGTATCAAGCGTAGTTTCACCAAGCAATTCGGGTTCCGAGCTCTGGCTCGACGCACCCCCTATTAGGGTTCTGAGCTCTGGCTCGATGCACCCCCTATTCGGGTTCCGAGCTCCGGCTTGACGCACCCCCTATTCGGGTTCCAAGCTCCGGCTCAACGCACCCCCTATTAGGGTTCTGAGCTCCAGCTCGACGCACCCCCTATTCGGGTTCCAAGCTCCGACTCGACGCACCCTCTATTCGGGTTCTGAGCTCCGGCTCGACGCACCCCCTATTAGGGTTCCGAGCTCCGGCTCGACGCACCCCCTATTAGGGTTCCGAGCTCCGGCTCGACGCACCCCGTAATCAGGTTCTATTGGGGGAATATATTTCCCCTGAACAGGGGCCAAATGACGTCAGCCTCCGATAGCCTTCGGCCTGGATCCCAACACTGTCGAAGCCTATTTCCTCCCCAAGAACTGTTCCCAAGTCTCAGGGTTTATGCCGGAGCTTGTAGGGGCGAAGCCCCAGGGCCCCGTCGAAGCCCTCTAGAGCGAGGTCGTTCGGAGCCCTCCGAGGCTAAGCCCTCAAGATCCCTTGAAGACTGCCAGAAGCTAAGTCTCAGGCTAACTTCGAAGCCAGCCTCTGGGCCTTCTTCGGAGTTAGCCTTCGGGCTCCCTTCGGAGATCCTCAGAACTAGTCTCCGGACCCTCTCCGGCCAGTTCGGAGGCCCCAGTTCGGAGGCCCCAGTTCGGAGCCCTAGTTCGGAGGCCCCGTTTCGGAGGCCCCAGTTCGGAGGCCCCGGTTCGGAGCCCTGGTTCGGAGGCCCCGGTTCGGAGGCCCTAGTTCGGAGGCCCCAGTTTGGAGGCCCCAGTTCGGAGCCCTCGTTCGGAGGCCCGGTTCAGAGGCCCCAGTTCGGAGGCCCTAGTTCAGAGCCCTAGTTCGGAGGCCCCGGTCCGGAGGCCCCAGTTCGGAGCCCTGGTTCGGAGCTCCAGCCCTGCTCCGAACCCAGAAGATATTTACGCCCCGCTACAGTGTAGAAGTCATACCAAGGGCCACTCTGCCCATAGTTTGTCGTCTAGCTGGTCAAGATGTGACGTTGCCTGACACGTCTTTAAAGCTGTAAAGCACTTTTGTACCGTAGCTAGCTCCTTTTCCCCTCTCTGCCCCTATGAGCCCTAGGCTCATAGGGGGCATCCCGGTCTTTTCCTTTGGCCTGCGTGCCTATAAAAGCAGGGCCAAGCCCTTGTAACAGGACGAACGCTCCAGGGGGCCATGAGACCCTGGGGTTATTTTCTCCACACCAAGGCACACCATGCCAAATCCACCACAAACTGGACGTAGGGCTATTATTCCCTAGGGGAGGCCCGAACCAGTATAAACCCTTTCTCCCTCTGAGAGAATCCATCGAGGTTCATTCTACCTATCATATACATACATACAAAACCTGTGCTGTAGCTAACACAATTGCTACAACAGTTGGCGCCGTCCGTGGGGACCTTAGTCCAAAAAGCTAAGTTCTCTGCCACTGTCTGCAACTCGAAGTACTCTTGAGGGGGGAGCTTCGAAGCTTTTTTGCTTCGCGCACCCTTTGGCAAGGGGCTTCGAGTGCTGATCGAAGGCCCTCTTCGCCTTCCCTTACCCTTCGCATACCGGAGCTCACCCTCCAGCGAGGGGCTCCGCTTCATGCGTTGAAGGTCGTCGAAGCCCCAGGGGCTACGAGGCCAACCTTCAGCCACTTTACGAGGTATGTCCACTATCCGGAGTACCACTTCGATGTACAATTTTGCAATCACTTTGATATAAATTCAAAGCCCTGCTTCGCCTTGAAATTCGAAGCCCTGCTTCGCCTTTAAAGCAAATTTCTGCCCCGTCTTATTGAAAAAATTTGAAGCCTTGCTTCGCCTCATCAAAAACCCAAAGCCTTGCTTCGCCTTATTTAAAACGCGAAGCCCCGCTTCGCTTTACAAAATCCGGAGCACCCCTCCGAAGGCTACACAGTGCCTCTGGGCCCGTAGCAGTGGGCTAAAAGGACTCCGGGCCACTGGCCCGATGCGTCCAAGGACTCCGGGCCACTGGCCCGATGCGTCCAGGGATTCTGGGTTCCACACCCGAAGCATCCCAGGATCATAGGTGACCCAGAGTCGAAGGTGGCTCAGAGTCAAAGGTGGCTCAACTATCCCAGGTTCGGTGAAACCACACCAAATATCCTTTTCACTACAGGACCAAGCTCCAGAAGCCTTGCTTCGCTATCTAAACACGCACCGAAGCCTCGCTTCGCGTGACGTGATCTAAGTCAAAAATTAATCATGTCGAAGTCATGCTTCGCTTAAAAATCTGAGTGCATTTCGGAGCCTCGCTCAGGCACAACATCCCAATCCCAGCATGTCGAAGCATGCTTCGCTTAATTTGGTTATGCTGAAGCCTTGCTTCGCACCAAATTAACGCGTTCGAAGCCCAAAAGAGGCCTTCGCTCAATGAATCCCATGCATCCAAAGCCGCCAAAAGGCACACCCCTTCGCATTTTTTATTGCCCGCACCAGCAACGGCTAAGTCCCTAGCTGCCACGAGCAAGGGGGGAAGCATGTATGCGAGGTGTGTGGATGTAATACGCAATACAAACGTGACAAGCTAAAACATTCGAAGCCATCAAACAATGCGAAGCATACAGACGAAGTATGCAAATACAAATAAACTCCATTGAATGATAATTGAGAAGTATGTTACAAATGTACTTCGACTACAAAACTACGTATAGTCTGTATCTAAGCCTAAGAAGAATCGAGTGTGAGGTCCCAACCCTCGCTTGCCTTTCTTTCGGCCAGGGCCCCCTCGGCTGGACGAAGCCTCGTCGGAGCCTGCTCTCCCACGTCCGGCTCGTCCAGGCTCCGAAGCCCACAGACCTCGTCTTCCATTTTGCAGGTCACTCGGAGTTAGCAAAGCAGGCGGTGTCGTGTCGAATGCAGAGAAGTCTAAGGCTTCGTCGCCTGCTAAGGCTGTTCGTGAAGGCAAAAACAAAGAACTCTGAAGGGACTCCGTCTTCACAGCGGCTAGCAAATCCTGAGCTACTTCGGAGATGGCTTCGCCGCTAGGCCCTTTTGGAAGCATAAACCGAGGGGGGCCTTCGGACCTAGCTACTTCGAGGACTGCCCACAACTGTCGAAGTTCTTCAGAGTCCTCAAGCACTTCGAAGTCAACATTCGGAGGCTGAGCCTGGGCAGGTATAAAAAATCCCCGTATTCCCATTAATAAGCTGATAAAGTTTGTACAAGCCTACAGCTAAGTGTTACAAAGAAGCCTAAGGAGATCTACACCTTCGGAGGCGGAGGTGTCGATGTCGAAGGCCTGTCCGGCGGAGCAGGTGCTTTGGATCGGCGAAGTCGTAGGGCCTTATGGAGGTTGAGGACTGCTTCACAGCCTTGTTCCTTCCAAGGCTCCTACAGCCGCCGCCAGGCTCCGTGGACGTCTGTCGGAGGCGTCACCAAGTGCTGGCCCCCGAAGGCCACCGGGGTCACGGAGGTTGCTACCTGGAGGTGGTTGCACCCCGCTTCATGAAGCATGTGCAACACCCCTTGGCCCGCGACTCGGCCGGCCATGAGGGCGAAGCCCTTCAGTGATTGCTCCGCCGTCAAAGCCATCGTCTTCAAGAAGTCGACGCGGTTCCCAATTGGGTCCTGGTCGCCGAAGTCTGGAACCCGGCATTCGGTCCCTATCTGCTCAAGGACGTCTGTCAGGCTTTGGGTGGCTTCGCCAAGATTGTCCACGACGAAGTCTTCAAGCGTCTGAGCCCGTCGGTGGAGTGAAGCATTCTCCTTCGCCTGCCGGGCTTCGGCGTCCTTCGAAGCCTTGAGCTCCACGCGGAGCCGAACCATCTCCGAGGCCAAGGCTTCCTTAGCCTTGTCGGCCTTAGCCTTCGCCACCTCTGCCGAAGCCTCAGCCCGCCTTCGCCTCTCGGCTTCCACCGAGACTTCGCGTCGAAGGGCCTCCTTCTCCTCTGCCAGTCGCTCCATCCGCCTATCTGCAGAAGTCGAAGTTGCCGCGTTCAGTGCGAAGGCCTGCAAGAATTCAAGAAATCATAAGTATTGATCGAAGGCTAAAGTATAATTCGAAGGATGTGAAGGGCTTCGCTCACCCGCACGAGGGCTTCGTTCGCGCTGATGAAAAGCTCCGTGGGATTCGAGTGGCTAAGTTGAGCCACCAGGTCCCCTGCCTCCGCAGCGGCGCAGCTTTCGCAGAAACTATTGATTGTCACCTCCGTCACGGCACCCTTCGGACGAAAGGGGTGGACCATCTCCTCCGCCACGGCCACCTGCGCAGGCTTCGCAGGGCTTAGGCCCACCACGTCGACCTCCTCGTCGCTTCGAGGATCCCCTTCTTCGCGGTCGTTACCTCCGTCCTCTTTATACGAAGGGTCTTCGGACTCCGAATCACTGTCACTGTGTGCTGCTACTGCCACTGCTGCCCGAAGCCTCTGTTGGCTCCGCCGCGGCGGGCTTCGGTCCAGCTTCGTCTACCTGCTTTGCCACGGTGGGCCTCGCATCGGCATCCTCTGTAGAAAGACCAAGTCAAGATCCGCATATTAAAGAGAAGCATGTTAAAAGAGTTTACCTTCGTCGGAAATGTCCTCAAAGGAAGGAGGGGCGATGTGTGCCCCCCAGTCCCTTCGCTGCGAGGCCGGTGTGTCGGCCCTCGCACCCGAAGTTGTCACTATCGAGGCTTCCGCGGTCTTGATGGCTGGGGTGAGCTCGTCAGCCTCCGCCGCCGAAGTCGTTGCCGTCGAAGGCCTCACTGCCTTCTTGGTAGCCGGAGCGCTTGTGGGCTCCATTGCTACCTCCTCCGGAGTAGGAACCTCGCTCGCAGGGACCTCCGTCCGCACCCTCAAAGTCCCAAGCTCGTCGTCGTCCCCCCTCTTCCTCTTGGCTCCGGCCGACGAAGTTGTGATGTGGGAGAAGTCTGGCAGAGCAGGGAACACCTCGAGGCCAAGGACGGTCCAGACCCTGTTCCAATGCTCCCAAGACCCCACCAGAGCGAGGCACTGGGCCTGCTCCTCAGGTGTCGGAGTCCCAACGACGTGCTCCGCCGCCGCAATGGCCTCCTCCGGAGTCCTCATTTCGAGATGGGCTTCATAAAAGTTCAAGTCAGAATGAAGTTTCGCGAAGTACGAAAGTAAAAAGAGTTCGAAGCCTTACCGAAGCTGTCGAAGGCCAACTCGCGAAGTTCCCCTTGGCCCGAAGCCTGGAAGAGCCCCTCCGGCCAAGAGCTCGCGAGGGGGCTGAGTCGGAGGGTGATGAACTCCTCCGCGAGGGCCCTCATGCTCATCTTCACCGCCACCCTCCGAAGAAGCGAGATCCTCGAGTGAAGGGTGTCCTCGCTGGTCTTCGCCACCCCTTCGCGTCGGTATAAGATGTGGGCGTTGGTACTCCGAAGGGGAGAGTTCGCGCCAACGGAGGCATAGAACCATTCTTGGTCCCATTTCGAGTACCACTTATTGTTCACAGCCCTCACCGGGAAGGCATCCTGGAACTCCCTCCGGAGCTGGAAGGTTGCGCTGCAGAAGGCCAGTGCCCTCTTGACGTGGTCTGTCCCCTCCCTCGGCTTCAGATTGTAGTTGGCATCATGGAGGGCGACGAAGACATCCGCGCGGCCCTTGCAGCCTTCGGCCCTCATGGCCCATTCGAAGACAGCAAGCCTCACCACGGCATTAGGCGAGAGTTGAGGAAGCTCGAGGTTGTAAGCCCTCAAGACTTCGCTCAACATCCCGACTACTGGCAGCCCGAGGCCGGCTTCGAAGAATGCCTCGAACACAACCACTTTGTCAGCCCGGGGCTTCGGCACGGCCTCTGACTTCTCCGGAACCCTGAGTTGGATCTTCGCTGCGATCCTCCCTTCGGTGGCCCTCCGGACTGACTCCTCCATGGAGATCGAGGCCCTCATCTCCAGCGTCTGCTCAAATTTATCAGAAGGCGTCCGAAGGTCCCTCGGCCCCAGTCGCCTGGGTGCAGGCTTCGCTGCCGCAGCCGCCGCTGCCTGCATTTGGGCGGAGCCCGAGCTCGAGCCCAAGACCAAAGGCTTCGCCACTGCCTTCTTCGGCATTTTGGTGGGATTTCGGTGCGAGGGGCTAGAAGCTAGCGAAGGGCACTCCGCGCGAAGCCAAGGAGGAAAAGAGAGCGAAGGTTGTAAGGCGGTGAGAAGGAAGCAAATGAGAGCGTGCAGAAGCCGCACGCGGTAAACCCCTATTTATAGGCAGTAAGAATTCCGACAGTCGTGGGCTGAACCCACTATTCCGTGGGCCTTCAGCGAAGGCGAAGCGGCCCAGCGCAGGGTAACGGTAATTTTTCTAACCGTTGCGGAGCTGTTTGGGCTCCCCGAGGTCGCTCTGATAGCTGATGCAGGCATTTATTACCTACAGATTTCAAAGTCACCTTCGGTCCAAGCTCTGAAGGCTTATTTTCTCCAAAGTTGTAATTTTCAGGTCATTTGTCCCAAGGGCGCGCGCAACCCTTCGTCCTGAAGGCCTGCATGCGAGGGGCTACTGTTGGGGGAATATACTTCCCATGAACAGGGGCCAAATGACGTCAGCCTCCGATAGCCTTCGGCCCGGAGCCCAACACTACCGAAGCCTGTTTCCTCCCCAAGAACTGTTCCCAAGTCTCAGGGTTTATGCCGGAGCTTGCAGGGGCAAAGCCCCAAGGCCCCGTCGAATCCCTCTGGAGCGAGGTCCATCGGAGCCCTCCGAGGCTAAGCCCTCAAGATCCCTTGAAGACCGCCAGAAGCTAAGTCTCAGGCTAACTTCGAAGCCAGCCTCTGGGCCTTCTTCGGAGTTAGCCTTCGAGCCCTGTCCGGAGTTAGCCTTCGGGCTCCCTTCGGAGCTCCTCAGAACTAGTCTCCGGACCCTCTCCGGCCAGTTCGGAGGCCCCGGTTCGGAGGCCCCGGTTCGGAGCCCTGGTTCAGTGGCCCCGGTTCGGAGGCCCCAGTTCAGAGCCTTGGTTCGGAGGCCCCGGTTCGGAGGCCCCAGTTCGGAGGCCCCAGTTCGGAGCCTTGGTTCGGAGCCTTGGTTCGGAGGCCTTGGTTCGGAGGCCCCAGTTCGGAGCCCTAGTTCGGAGGCCCCGGTTCGGAGGCCCCAGTTCGGAGGCCCTAGTTTAGAGCCCTGGTTCGGAGCCCCAGTTCGGAGCTTCGGCCCTGCTCCAAACCCAGAATATATTTACGCCCCGCTACAGTGTAGAAGTCGTACCAGGGGCCCCTCTTCCCATAGTTTGTCGTCTAGCTGGTCAAGATGTGACGTTGCTTGACACGTCTGTAAAGCTGTAAAGCACTTTTGTACCGTAGCTAGCTCCTTTTCCCCTCTCTGCCCCTATGAGCCCTAGGCTCATAGGGGGCATCCCGGTCTTTTCCTTTGGCCTGCGTGCCTATAAAAGCAGGGCCAAGCCCTTGTAACAGGACACACGCTCTAGGGGGCCATGAGACCCTGGGGTTATTTTCTCCACACCAAGGCACACCATGCCAAATCCACCACAAACTGGACGTAGGGATATTATCCCCTAGGGGAGGCCCGAACCAGTATAAACCCTTTCTCCCTCTGAGAGAATCCATCGAGGTTCATTCTACCTATCATATACATACATACATACAAAACCTGTGCTGTAGCTAACACAATTGCTACAACAGGTTCCGAGCTCCGGCTCGACGCCCCCCTATTCGGGTTTCGAGCTCCGGCTCGACGCACCCCCTATTAGGGTTTCGAGCTCTGGGTCGATGCACCCCCTACTTGGGTTCCGAGCTCCGGCTCGACGCACCCCCTATTCAGGTTCCGGACTCCGGTTCGACACACCCTCTTTTTAGGTTTTAACGCTCCAGCTTGGCGTACCCCAATTATTCTATCTTCCCTTCTGTTCATCCCAAGTGCGAGCGGTTTGCGCCTAGTCGACAAGTCGCCTACCCGCAAAGGAGGGGGGAGAGGAAGGGACTAGAAGAAAGGATTCAATTATTTACATCATACATAGAGCATGAACAACATCTATTGCGAAATCAAGGCAAGAGAAGATTTAAGAAAATTCCTCATCTAAGCCGAGCAGGAAGCGGAAGCCTTTTCGGTCCGAAGAGTCACCCGGGCCAAAGCCCCCTCCGACCGGGGGCTCCGCCGCAGCGCAGTCGGATTTCCCCTTCCTCTTCTGCCTTTTCTCTTCCTTCTTTTGGGCCTGGAAGGCTTTCTGATCTTCCTGCAGTTGGGCCCAACTGCGCAAACCTTCGCCTCCGGGCTGCGGTTCGTTCGGATCGGCTTCCACGTAGGACCAATTCACCAGTTCGGGCGATGAAGATGGAGCTCGAGACTCTCTTTCCTCTTCCTTGATTAAGCTTAAGACCTCGTGAAGGAACTCAGGGTTTGCGTGTCCGTCGTCATCCCGAGGGATGGCAAAGCGTGCGGGCCGATTAGTCCTAAGGGCTTCGAAAGTGGCCCATTGGCGCCGAAGGGTCTCATCCTTGTCAAGAACCTCAACGTCAGAATCGCGAGCGGAGCGGATGCCCTGAAAGATTTTCAGGAAGCGATTACTCTTTATTAATAAACTGTCGAGTTCCTATCTATTACAGGAATTACGATATGAAGGCCCTAAGGAGACTACACCATCGGGTCCGGTTGGCGCGCTGCGGCTGGGGGCTTCGAGGAAGCGAGAGGTTCGCTCGAGCGAAGGGCCTCGTCTAGCCCGGCCTTGACCGCGCCGGGGCCCTCGGCTTGCCAAGTCGCCTGGAGGACCCTTCAGGACTGGGCTACCACCGGGCTGGGGGAAAGGAGACGGCTCCCCCCGAAGGCGACGTGGTGAGAACTCGAGGACGAAGGCAAGTGGCTCTCGGAAGCTTCCAGCTGATGAAGAATTCCGAGGGCAGCTACCCGGGCCGATACCTCACCGTATCTCGACACGGTGAGGCCTATCTACCGGACGGCAGCCTGAATGAACTTCAGCCAGTGGCTAAGGGGCTCCCGGGCGACGTCAAAAGCCGCACACCCGGTGCCATAGTGCACCAGCGCCCTCCGGAGGGACACCATGGTGTCGGCTGCCGTCTTCTCCCCCTGGGCCAGCGCCTCGGTCGCCGCCTCATTCTGGGCCAGAAGGTCCACCGCGGTCTGCTCGAGCTGAAGCACCTGGGCTTTGTGGACTTCGGCGGCAGCTGCCATCTCCCAGAGCTCGTCCATTTCCGAGACTCGGGCTTGAAGTGCGAAGACCTCCGCCTCGAGCCGGTCTACCTCCTCAGCTGGGACCGAAGCCTCTCCACCTCTGTAGCCTGGGCCCAGAAGATGTTGACCTCCTCCTCGAGCTCATCCGCTAGGGCAGCTCGAGCTCGAAGCCCCTCCAGTTCGGCGACTTGGGCCTTGATGGCGTCGACCTCCATGGCTTGGGCCTGAAGTGCTTCGGCCCTAGCAGCCCGAGGACGAAGTGTTTCGACCTCCGACTCCAGCACCCGGAGGCGGTTGATCTCGGTCGCTTGCTCTTGGACCGTCCTCTCGGCGGTCTCCGCTCGCCCAGAGATCTCCGAAGTACTGCTCTCGCGGCGGCTGCGTTCAGAGAGCTGGGACAATAGTGAGCCCTGCGCCAACGCGACTATCTGCGCATGAAATGGCGAGTTAGGAAAAAAGAAGAGGGCTTGGGGCTCATCCCAGGGCGCTCCGAAGGAGTACCTGGCTCGCGGCACTATCAATGGCCCAGCCAAGGTTGATGCCGTCCACCTGGCCGAGCTCGCCTATCATCCTGGCCTCCCTCAAGCGCAGATAAGAATTGTGGAGAGGAGCTGTCCTCACCGCGAAGTATTCGCCTTCCTCCAGGAAGGGGACCGAGAGGGGCACGCTAGAACACGCGCGTTTCGAGTTGGAGGGTGGCCGGATCTCAGCCTCTCGACCAATCCCCTCGGAGGTTTCTCCGGGAGCCTCCTCCGATTCTGCCCTGTCACCTAGTCCCGGAGCTCCTGCCGCACCCGTAGGGACTTCGGGCCCTATGTTGGCAGCATCCCCGGAGGATACCGGGGCTGGAACCGGGACCCGGGCGGAAGTGCCTGCTCAGAAAGAACGGAGGTCAAGGCCGAGGGAATTTGATGCATCCAAGTAAAGAGGTGAGTGGAACCACGTACCTTCATCCGCAGTTTCAGCCGGGACTTCCGAAGGCCGGACACGTCCGGGAGTGCCCGGCCGATAAAACAGGTCGTCTATCGAATTTACTGGGGAACCCGCTGCCACCACAGCGAGTTTGGCCTCAACGTCGGCGCTCTCCTCAACAGCCCCCGGGGGATCGGCTAACCCCCCTATCCAGGCTATCGGTTTCCCGGCTCCCCCGAGAACTAGCCGAGACCCCCTCCGAGGTTCGACCGCGTGGAGGGGTGGACTTGGGAGACGCCTCCACTTCAGTGCTCGACGCTTCCTGCCCGGCCCTCGGAGCAGGCGGCTGCGGGCTCGGGTGGACTGGCATTCCTCCGGTGCCGCCGGAAGCTGGTTGCTTCGGGCGGATCAAACCTGGGTATGCCAAGGGGTCGTCCGGTTCCGTCCCGGCCCCCTCACTAGAGTACCCCCATTCGGAGTGGGAGGCGAAGGAGTGGGTCGGGGAAAGGAGACGGCTCCCCCCGAAGGCAACGGGGTGAGAACTCGAGGACGAAGGCAAGTGGCTCTCGGAAGCTTCCAGCTGATGAAGAATTCTGAGGGCAGCTACCCGGGCCGATACCCCACCGTATCTCGACACGGTGAGGCCTATCTACCGGACGACAGCCTGAATGAACTTCAGCCAGTGGCTAAGGGGCTCCCGGGCGACGTCAAAAGCCGCACAGCCGGTGCCATAGCACGCCAGCGCCCTCCGGAGGGACACCATGGTGTCGGCTGCCGTCTTCTCCCCCTGGGCCAGCGCCTCGGTCGCCGCCTCATTCTGGGCCAGAAGGTCCACCGCGGTCTGCTCGAGCTGAAGCACATGGGCTTTGTGGACTTCGGCGGCAGCTGCCATCTCCCAGAGCTCGTCCATTTCCGAGACTCGGGCTTGAAGTGCGAAGACCTCCGCCTCGAGTCGGTCTACCTCCTCAGCTGGGACCGAAGCCTCTCCACCTCTGCAGCCTGGGCCCAGAAGATGTTGACCTCCTCCTCGAGCTCATCCGCTAGGGCAGCTCGAGCTCGAAGCCCCTCCAGTTCGGCGACTTGGGCCTTGATGGCGTCGACCTCCATGGCTTGGGCCTGAAGTGCTTCGGCCCTAGCAGCCCGAGGACGAAGTGTTTCGACCTCCGACTCCAGCACCCGGAGGCGGTTGATCTCGGTCGCTTGCTCTTGGACCGTCCTCTCGGCGGTCTCCGCTCGCCCAGAGAGCTCCGAAGTACTGCTCTCGCGGCGGCTGCGTTCAGAGAGCTGGGACAATAGTGAGCCCTGCGCCAACGCGACTATCTGCGCATGAAATGGCGAGTTAGGAAAAAAGAAGAGGGCTTGGGGCTCATCCCAGGGCGCTCCGAAGGAGTACCTGGCTCACGGCACTATCAATGGCCCGGCCAAGGTTGATGCCGTCCACCTGGCCGAGCTCGCCTATCATCCTGGCCTCCCTCAAGCGCAGATAAGAATTGTGGAGAGGAGCTGTCCTCACCGCGAAGTCTTCGCCTTCCTCCAGGAAGGGGACCGAGAGGGGCACGCTAGAACACGCGCGTTTCGAGTTGGAGGGTGGCCGGATCTCAGCCTCTCGACCGATCCCCTCGGAGGTTTCTCCGGGAGCTTCCTCCAATTCCGCCCTGTCACCTAGTCCCGGAGCTCCTGCCGCACCCGCAGGGACTTCGGGCCCTATGTTGGCAGCATCCCCGGAGGATACCGGGGCTGGAACCGGGACCCGGGCGGAAGTGCCTGCTCAGAAAGAACGGAGGTCAAGGCCGAGGGAATTTGATGCATCCAAGTAAAGAGGTGAGTGGAACCACGTACCTTCATCCGTAGTTTCAGCCGGGACTTCCGAAGGCCGGACGCGTCCGGGAGTGCCCGGCCGATAAAACAGGTCGTCTATCGAATTTACTGGGGAACCCGCTGCCACCGCAGCGAGTTTGGCCTCAACATCGGCGCTCTCCTTAACAGCCCCCGGGGGATCGGCTAACCCCCCTGTCCAAGCTATCGGTTTCCCGGCTCCCCCGAGAACTAGCCGAGACCCCCTCCGAGGTCCGACCGCGTGGAGGGGTGGACTTGGGAGATGCCTCCACTTCAGTGCTCGACGCTTCCTGCCCGGCCCTCGGAGCAGGCGGCTGCGTGCTCGGGTGGACTGGCATTCCTCCGGCGCCGCCGGAAGCTGGTTGCTTCGGGCGGATCAAACCCGGGTACCCCCATTCGGAGTGGGAGGCGAAGGAGTGGGTCGGGGAAAGCCTCTTTGGACCCTTCGCCACCTTCTTCTTCTTCAAGGGACGCTTGGGAGAGAGTCCGGCATCGAGGTCCGCCCCCCTCTTCTTCGAAGGCGCGCGAAGGGCCTCCTTCTCTAGAAGAGGTGGGGGAGAAAGTTCGAGTGCGTCCCACACGCGGTTGTGTCACCCCCAGGATCTGACGAGCTCCATTCGTCGTTTGTACTCGGCCGGAGTGGGAGCCCCGAGGATCCTCTCAACAATTCGGGCTACTTCATCAGGATTCTTGGCAACAAGCGACCGTGCACCCTAGGTTAGGTTTGCTAGCCCTTCGGACCTTATTGGAGAATTGCTAAGATTAAAAGGAGGCGGGGGCTAACCTAGCTGGTGGGAGAGCTCCGTCGATGATGACTCCTCCTGGGTGCTCCGGAGTGATGCCGGCCATTCCTCCTTCAGCGGCAGAATCTCGAGGGCGACGAACTCTTCCGTCAGATCCCGCATGCTCATCCGGCGGGCGACGATCTAAAGCAGCCAGATGCGAGCGAAGACCGAGCTGGCGTTGGCTTCGACAACCGCCTCCCTCCGAAACCAGATGTGGCGCGGAGGTCCGACAAGCCCGGAGTTCAGCCCCACTCGGACGTAGAACCACCGGTGGACCCACTTAGAGTACCACCGTTCGTTGATTGCCTTCGCAGGAAAGGAATCCGCATACGTCTTCCGGAGCTGGAAGTTGATGCTCCCGAAGGCTAGCACCCAGCTGTCCTTCTTCTTCGGTTGGTAGAGGGCTTCGTGCATCTGAGCGAAGACCTCTGCCCTGCCCTCGCAGCCCTCAGCGCGCATGGCCCACTCGAAGATGGCGAGTCGGGCTACGGCATTCGGATAGAGCTGCAGGAGCTCGAGGTGGAAAGCATCTAGAACCCCCGAAAGGAGCTCGGAAGCCAGAAATCCCAACCCCGCGTCAAAGAACGCCTCAAAGAAGACGACATCCCCTTCGCGCGGCTCTGGGATCGACTCTGTGCCTGGCTTCCTGGCCATTGAGTCGGGACCAAGGCGGCCCCTAGTCGCCAGCTCAATGGACCCCTCCGAGCACGCCGATGGCCCCAGCTCCAAGGTCTGCTCCCGAAACCGTTCCGAGGCCGGGCGGAGCTCCCGCGGGTCGCGTGTTTCTGATGGACCAGGAGCCGTTGCTGCCGTCGCCACCGCCGCCGCTGCCATATGGTGTTGCAGGAAGCGGGGGTCCACTGCTGCCGCGGGGGCGTTCCTCTCTGCCATGACTAGAGGAAGCAAGAGAAGAAGGCGAGAAGCTCAAGAGCAGAAATTTACCCGTCAAGCTTGTGGCTAGAAGTCTGAGCAAGTGAGCAGGAGAGGGCTCAGCCAGTGGTTGGGGGGCTATTTATTTGAGAGGGCGACTACTGCCTCGATGTTTCGGCGTCGCGTCGGTCCGCCTTCTGCAACTCAACACGCGCGCGTCGGTCGCGTGACACTCGCATTAAAAGCCTTGCCAGCTCACCGTTGAATGCGCCGGTCTTTGATGGTATGCCTCCCTCGTGTGGCCCGCACGCCTGGTGCATTGATTGTACTAAGTAATGCGCCAGTTCGCCTTCTCGTGCACCGGTGCCCACCGGTCAAGGTTGCACGAACATCGAGACGGTCGGTCAAGGTCCTCCCCTTGTAGAGTGCGAAGCGACTAGTTCGTCTAAGGCGCTCCGAGGCCAGCTCTCGACCTCTGGGCTCCGGAACATTTCCAAGGCCCTGGAGTGCCTCCGAAGCAATCAAATGAAGATGGTTCGCAGCGAAGATCTAGGACCTCTATGTGAGTTGGTTTCTTATAAGTTATTGGAATTATCCCGTGTGCTCCTTCCCTTTCTTCCGTGCAGGACTCCCGAGAGGAAAGAAGCGAGGGGCTACTGTTGGGGGAGATAATCCCGATGGTAGTTGGAAGCTCGAAGAGCAGTACGATTCGGGGGGGAGACCACGTCCGGAAGGCTCGACGTCCGAAGAGCATCCTGAGCTATTCGAGGTTTGATCTGAATCTCGAGGATGAGATTCTCTGTAAGGGGGATAGGATTGTAACACCCCAAGATTTAAAAATAAACAAAATAAAGGAAATATATTATTCAAAGAATTTCTGAAATTATTTATTAAAGAAAAATCCTAAAAAAGCCCTATTAAAGCCAAACAGGGAGAAATATTCAGAATTTGGACTTGGAAAATTTATGATATAATCTAGAGGCCAAGACATAATTTTAGGAATTTTTACAAATTTTTATCAACGGTGATTCAACCCTTAATCAAATAAATGAATTACTGGATTTATTTTAAATCAGAAAAGCATTTTAATTCTTAATGGGACTCAACCCTCAATCTGCCTCAACCCAGCCTAGCCCAGCGCCCGCGTCACTGACCAGTGGGACCAATCTATCGGCGCCGCCTCCCGCCTCTCTCTCCCGCCCGCGCCCCGCCTCGGCCCCGCAAGTCAGCCTCCCCTCCCCTTCGTCCGATCGCTGACACCCCTGGCCCGCCTGTCGGCCCTTCCTTTTTCGTTCGACCACTAACAGGTGGAGCCCACCTGTCAGGACCCTCGTCCCCGATGGAAGGGGATCTCTCCCCTTTCCTTACTGGCGACCCCCTTTCCGTTTTCCCACCGTCGGCCGCCCGTGTTCGCCTAGATTCGCCTCGGATCGCCTTCCCCGACCGCCGACGACCTCCTTTCTTCGAAACCCAACATGTTTTCTTGAAAATGGAAGCTTGGCCATGAGATAGGAAACCTCGCCGGAGTTGGAAAGGAACCTTCGGGTTTCCTCCAATTCCCTTGCCAAAACGACGCCGGGGACCCCCTATTTATACCCCTTGACGCATCGCCCACTACCCACACTGCCTAAGACCTAGCCGAAGCACACCAGAGCACCTCTGACACTTTTTCGGCTTTCTCCTCCGCATCACCTCCGGCCTCCGCTCGCCGCCGCTTCGGACCTCCTCCATCCATGCCACTGCCACCGTCGAGTCCATCGTCGACCGCCTGTCCTCGGCCACACCTCCGTTGGCCGAGAAGACCGCTAGATCGCCATCGCTGTCGAGCACCTGAGAAGGCCTCGCCGTCTAACCTCGCCTCCGGTCGCCGTTCGTCGCCCATCGTCGCCGCCGCAGGTACGGTTGGAACCACCATTGTCTCCTCGTTCCATTTCTGTCGAAATCTAGGGCCTAGCCCCCTCGCCGTCGCCATCGCCACCGCAACCGAGTCGGTTGTCGCCGGAGACGAATGGGGTACGTGCCCCCTTACGCCCGTGCCGTGCTGGATGGCCCCCCGACTGCACGATCATGATAGAAGGGCTAAGATTAAATCCCTTCGGGATTTAATCTAGGCCCTTGATCTGGTCTAAGGGGTACAGGGCCATCTCAGCCGTCGATCGCTACTTAAACCCCCTGAGCGATCTCGTGCATCCACGTCATACCGGTTCACACGATTTAATCCCGGCCATCCGTTTTCACTTAAATGATCCCGCCTCACGCCTGGTCGCTGGATCCAGATCCGATAACTCTTGATCAATCGGTCCACATGCATAGTGACCCAGTCCACCGTGGGCCTGGCTCACCGTGGACTAAATCTCATTTACTGTTTAAATAAAATTCTAGAAAATGATTTAAACTTCCAAAATTCATAACTTGCTCATTTTAACTCCAAATTTCACCATTCAAATTTTGTTAAATTCAGCATTTTATTCTCTACACATTAATGCCATAAAGACAGTATGTTACTGTTGCACAAAATATTCTTATTAATTAAACAAATAAAAACCCCTTAGGGATAAAATAGTAAATTCAGAAAATGAATTGGGAAAAGCCTTAAAAATTTATCTCTAATGTTTTTCACATAACTTAAGAATAATAAAACTTTAATCCACCTAATAGAACCCTTAAAACTTGTATGCTTATTGTTTTATTGATTTGTTTATTGAATGCTATGTTCATTTTTCTGTATCGAGAAGACTACGAGTTCGTCGAGGAGCCGGAGTTTTATCCCGAGGTTCCACCTTCCCCATTTGCTGATCAAGGCAAGTCACAACCCCCATTTTGATCATCATTGATCCCAGGTTTTAATAAATTATCGCTATAACTCATAGGATAATATTGCATTAGTCTAATCTCAAGCCTTACACTTATATTTATTAGATCCCCGTCCTTGTGTGCAAACCCAAGCCATGCTTATTGAGCCTTAACTCCTTGTCACTCTACTATAAAAGTATTAGCTAGTGCCCAATGTACTGGCACAACTGCTATAGGATAAAAAGAATGAGTCGTAGATAGATGGATTCTACTATATGAATTTTCCCCGTTATTCTCGTCTCTAGACTCTGTGGAGTTGGCTATGTTATAAGTATGGTGGGTTCCGGGTGCAATCTAGGACATTGGTTGGTCGCACCTGGGGCACTATAAGGACCGGTCTGTGGGATCTATTGCAAAGCACTTCCGTACTAACCACAAGTCTAATGGGTAAGTCCTAACTAAAAGTATGGAACAATCCGACTCGATGCACCATAGTGGAGGGGGCAAGGGGCAACCTGCGGGTGACTTGTACCGACGTGGCTCAAGGGGGGGTATGGTGTGGCTCGACGCGTTGGGGCACCATATGAAACCCATAAGAGGGTGCTGTCAGGTCGAGGAGGACCATATGGAAGGTTTTTGCACGAGTTCCTGTGATATGGGTCATCTTGTTACACTTTGGTGTAAGTGATGAGTGTGTGCCTTGTGGGTACAGTGGTACACCTCTGATCAGAGTATTAAATCTTTTCGAAAAGTCGAGCTCACGGTCAAGGGCGGGTTGTGTGACTTCTCACAGTTAGTTTACAATTGTTTGAATGGTTGAGTTATTCATGGCATGTAAGGATTGTTGAGCGAGGGTGGGCTGACTGTACCCCTCGAGTTAGAAGATGATGCATACACATGTTTACATTTCTGTATTAATAACTTGATCACATTAACTGCTTTACAAATTATGCTTTTCCGCAAAATTAGCCACTACCTTCCTTGTTATTACTCTGCATTATATTTGCATTTGGTGGCTTGCTGAGTACGATTGTACTCACCCCCGTTGACTTACACCACCAGAGCTCGTCTACTACGAGGAGGATGAAGGTCTGGAGTAGCGACCTAGTCAAGGCGAGAATGGAAGGAAGCGTTCATCTAGGACCCTTATTTTATTAGTTTCTCTTTTATTCTATCACTTTTGTACTAATATGGTCTACGAACCATGAATGCTTGTCGTACTGTACGCGGTCGTGTGATGAACGTCTTGTTTTATTGATTTTCTATGGATTTTCAATAAAAGTCCGGATTTATTAAATCTGGGCGTGACAAGATGGTATCAGAGCCGACTTGACTGTAGGAAGCCAAACAGACCTGACCCTAGGACTTATATTAGCCATATTTTCTTACAAAAATTACTTACCCTCTCATCTTCTGGAGTTTCACAAAAAATTTCTCTCTTTTGTAGATGCCGGTCCATACATGAGCGGGACTCTTCGCGACGAGGCCGGATTCATCCGTGAGCTTCGCATGCTCATCGGTTTCCTCGGATTCGAGCGTGAGCTGATGTTTCATGGAGTCTTCCCTAACGAGGACGAGAGTTACTGCGAGGTCACCATCATCATCCAGCCCTCTACGCAGACAGCCCACACTTATCGAGCCGGAGGACCTTCCTTCTTGGTCGCCAGTTAGCGTACTGCCCTTCAGGCTCTCACCGAGCTCCGGATGATCTACGACAGCAAGCTCTACGACACGTACTATCGTTTTGTGCCCCTTCGCACTTTAGGGAGTCCCCACAGCGTCTACGTCAGCACGCTCTCCCAGCGCCATTCCGCGGTTGGGCACACGATACGCTTGTTGGAGGCAATGGATCAGCTCCACTATGAGGCACTGCAAGATGCCAACGGACAGCGTGATACGATTGACTTCTACCTTCACTCCTCTGAGGATCTGAACCGCGAGAATGGAGATCTTCGATGATGTGTCCAGCAGGGACACCGGTTGGTTGCCGAGGCTGAGGAGTTGAGGTGCCAGAATGAGCTCTTACGATAGAGTGTCGCCGATACCGCACATCTTCGCCAGCAGATTGAGGAACTGAAGAAGGATCTAGAGGAGGTCGCCCCCCTTCCGCCCCGCAAGCGGAAATCACTCCGGATCCCCACAGTAAGGCCCAAGAGGATTTCCCGCAGTGCACCTCCCATCGGACCCTCCAGCTCCACGACCTCGACCATCTCCGCCGAGCCCGTGGTCGAGTCATCCCCCGAGCTGCCTTAGACGTAGACTTTACGATTGATTGTTTTCTTTTTAATGTTTTGGATTGTATTGCCACCCATGTCAAATATAAGACATGGGTGAAGATTAAATAAAATACAAAAATGTAATCATAAGGATAGCACATTTTTGAAATAAAATTTAGTATCATTTCCCCTAAGAAAGTGTTGTATGTTTTGGAACCTTTAGGATGACTAACACCCAGGGCTCCGATGCTCCCCAAAACGGAGGGGACAACGGCAACTTGCCCCAATGGGGAGCGACTGGGCAGAGGCAAGCCCCAGTCGCCAACCACCCCACGTTGGCCGAGATGATGGCCAACCAGAATCAGCTGGTAGCCACACTACTAAACCAAATGCAACAGCAGCAGAATCAGATGCAAGAGCAGCAGGCTCAGTTCTTTCGCCTTCACCAACAGCAGCCAGAGATACCTCGCCCTGCCACTCCCGCTCCTGCACCCGCCTCTTAGCTCTCAGAGTTTCTCCGAGTCCGCCCTCCCACGTTCTCCAGCACCACCAACCCCATGGAGGCTGGTGATTGGCTGAGGACGATAGGGAAAAAGTTGGATCTCCTGACTTGCACTGAGCAGGAGAGGGTAGCCTTCGCTGCCCACCAACTCCAGGGTCCTGCCATGGAATGGTGGGACAACTTGCGCGAGACCCTGCCCGAGGGACACGTCCACACTTGGGATGAGTTCTCCGCCAATTTCCGCGCGGCCCACGTCCCTGACGGCATCATCGCCTAGAAGCAACAAGAATTTAGTTACCTGCAGCAAGGAAGCAGGTCCATGACAGAATATCTGCATGAGTTCAACCGGCTGGCCCAGTATGCACCTCAGGAAGTCCGTACTGATACGGCCAGGCATTCTAAGTTCCTCCAGGGGCTAAAGGATGAGCTTTCCCTTCAGTTGGTCTCTGGAGACTACGCCAACTTCCAAAAGTTGGTGAATAAGGCAATCATTCAGGAGACCGAGCAGAACAAGGTCGACCTGAAGAAGAAAAGAATAATCGCCTTCCACCAGAACCAAGGAATGGCGCAGAGGCCCCGCTATGCACCTCCCCCACCGGCGCCCTAATATCATTCGCGCCCAGTGTACCGTCTAGTGCCAACCTCCGCCAACACCGGAGCAGGACATCCTCGCCTAGCTCCCGCTGCACCGGCCGCTCCACCCACCCCTGCCAAGAAAGCAGAAGTCATGCGTGACAAGCACGGCAAGCCCGTGATATGCTTCAACTGCCGCCAGGAAGGGCATTACTCCCACCAGTGCCCCCACCCCAAGCGTGCACAAGGAGTCGCGACCAACCCTGCCGTCCGTGCCTGTGTCAACCACGTCTCCGCCGAGGAAACTCAAGCTGCACCCGAGATCTTCATGGGTAAGTTCACGGTACATTCGGCCCTTTCAGTGGTATTATTTGATACGGGAGCTACGCACTCCTTTATATCAACAACTTTTGTGGAGAAGAATAATCTAAACATATGCGAATTAGCAAGACCAGTGTTAATAGCCACCCCTGTCAAGCAAACCCAAGCTCATTCCTATAGTCCAAGGGTATGGGTAGATATCCAAGGCACAATATTCTGGGCTGACCCCATCCTAATAGAATGCCGAGGTTTGGATCTCATTCTAGGAATGGATTGGCTCAATAAGCACCAAGGTGTCATAAGATGTGCCCGGAGGCAAGTAACTGTGACCAGTGAAGAAGGGACTATTGTCACGTTCGAGATGGCAAGCCAGAAGCCCGGAAGACCTCGGCTACACCAGATTACTTTGGAGGAGATACTAGTGGTTTATGAGTACCCGGACGTATTTCTAGAGGATTTACCAGGGATGCCACCTAAAAGGGACATTGAGTTCCGGATTGATCTAGTACCCGGAACCACTCCCATCTACAAGCGACCATATCGGATGGCCGCCAATGAGCTAGCTGAGATGAAGCAGCAACTAGAGGATCTTGAGAAGAAAGGTTACATCAGACCTAGCACATCCCCGTGGGGAGCCCCCGTCATCTTTGTTGAGAAGAAGGAAGACAAGGCCAAGCGTATGTGCGTAGATTACCGAGCCTTGAATGAGGTGACCATAAAAAATAAGTACCCATTACCTAGGATCGATGATCTATTTGATCAGCTGAAAGGAGCCATGGTGTTCTCCAAGATCGACCTACGGTCCGGTTACCATCAGTTGAGGATTTGAGAGGAGGACATACCCAATATGGCATTCACCTCTCGCTATGGCCTCTACGAGTGCATTGTCATGTCCTTTGGTTTGACCAACGCCCCGGCTATCTTCATGAATATGATGAATAAGGTATTCATGGAATATTTGGACAAGTTTATTGTGGTATTCATAGATGACATTCTCATCTATTCCAAGGACAAAGAGGAGCATGAGACTCATATCTGATTGACCTTAGGAAAACTAAGGGAACATCAATTATACGCCAAGTGCAAATTCTGGACGGCGGAAGTGAAGTTCCTCGGACACATCATCTCTGTGCACGGTATTGCAGTGGACCCTGCCACCGTGGAAGCAGTTATGAATTGGCTGCCACCCACCAACGTATCAGAGATACAGAGTTTTCTTGGCTTGGCCAGATACTATCGGCGATTTATCGAAAAATTTTCCAAGATAGCCAAACCTATGACTAAGTTGTTGCAGAAGGGAGAGAAGTTTGAATGGACTCCCGAATGCGAGGAAAGTTTTCGCACCCTCAAGACCCGGCTGGTGTCAGCACCCATACTGACCCTACCGGATATCAGGAAGGACTTCCATGTCTATTGCGATTCGTCCCGCCAGGGATTGGGATGTGTTCTTATGCAAGACGGAAAGGTAGTCTCATACGCCTCGCGTTAGTTGAGACCTCATGAGCTAAACTACCCTACTCACGACTTGGAATTGGCCGCTGTGGTGCACGCCCTGTAAATATGGAGGCATTATTTGGTCGGGAAGCGCTGCGAAGTCTTTACGGATCACAAGAGTCTGAAGTATATCTTCACGATGCCGGATCTCAACCTTAGGCAAAGGCGATGGTTGGAATTAATAAAGGACTACGACTTAGGTATTCACTACCATCCCGGCAAAGCAAACGTGGTAGCTGATGCATTAAGTCGTATTGGATACTGCACCGCCATCGTGATTCAGGATCACGCGCCTTTGTTATATAAGGAGATGGAAAAGTTAAATCTTGGGTTAACCACAGGAGCATATCTAGCCACCCTTGAGACCCAACCAGTCCTGTTCGAGTAGATCCGAGAAGCTCAGCTAGAAGACCCGGATATAGCCGCCATTAAGAAGAACATGAGACAGGGCAAGGCCCCAGGATTCTCAAAGGATGAGAATGGCACCATATGGTTCGGAACCAGGATCTGTGTGCCAGATAAACCGGAGATAAAGACCCTTATTCTAACGGAGGCCCATGATAGTCTGTACTCCATCCATCACGGGAGTACCAAGATGTATCAGGATCTGAAGGAACGATATTGGTGGGTTAGCATGAAGAAGGAAATTGCTCAGTTCGTCGCGGAATGTGACACCTACCGACGAGTAAAAGAAGAACATCAGAGACCCGCAGGACTGTTACAGCCACTTAAAGTGCCTGAATGGAAATGGGAAGAGATCGGTATGGACTTCATCACCGGACTTCCAAAGACCCAACTCGGATATGACTCTATATGGGTAATCATTGATGTGCTAACCAAAGTAGCTCACTTCATAGTCGTCAAGACGATCTTCAGTGGCCCTAAACTAGCAGAGTTGTATATGGCCCGCATCGTGTGTCTTCATGGAGTACCCAAGAAGATAGTCTCTAATAGAGGGAGTCAGTTTACGTCTCGATTCTGGAAAAACCTTCAAGAGGAGATGGGAACGAGACTAAATTTCAGCACCGCATACCACCCTCAGACGGATGGACAAACTGAAAGGGTTTATCAGATATTGGAGGATATGCTTCGGGCATGTGTCTTGGATTTTGGAGGAACTTGGGACAAGAGTTTACCGTACGCCGAGTTTTCGTACAACAACAGTTATCAAGCCAGCCTTCAGATGTCCCCGTTCGAAGCCCTATATGGATGTAAGTGCAGGATGCCTATACTTTGGGATCAAACCAGTGAATCCTAGGTGTTTGGAACAGACATCCTTCAAGAAGCTGAAGAGAAGGTACGGATTATTTGAGACCGACTCAAGACAACCCAATCTCGACAGAAGAGCTATGCAGACTATCGTTGTCGGGATTTAGCCTTTGAAGAGGGAGACCACAACTACCTTTTAGTTACCCCTCTCCGTGGCACTCAACGGTTTAACATGAGAGGAAAATTGGCACCTCGGTACGTTGGACCCTTTCCCATCATTCGACGCCAAGGCGAAGTCGCTTATCAGTTGGAACTGCCACCCTCATTGGCTGGCGTACATGACGTATTCCATGTGTCACAACTAAAGAAGTGCCTTCGAGTCCGACAGAGCAGGTAGACCTTCAGCAGTTGGACGTTCAAGAAGATCTGACCTATGTGGAAAAGCCCGTCAAGATCTTGGAAGTCAAAGAAAGGACCACCAGAAGTCGCGTCATCCGCTTCTGTAAGGTTCAGTGGAGCAATCATCCCATAGAGGAAAGCTACATGGGAAAAAGAGGAAGAACTCAAGGCACAACATCCTGAGCTATTCGAGGATTGATCCGAATCTTGAGGACGAGATTCTCTGTAAGGGGGATAGGATTGTAACACCCCAAGATTTAAAAATAAATAAAATAAAGGAAATATATTATTCAAAGAATTTCTGAAAATATTTATTAAAGAAAAATCCTAAAAAAAGACCTGTTAAAGACAAACATGGAGAAATATTCAGAATTTGGACTTGGAAAATTTATGATATAATCTAGAGGCCAAGACATAATTTTAGGAATTTTTACAAATTTTTATCTACAGTGATTCAACCCTTAATCAAATAAATGAATTACTGGATTTATTTTAAATTAGAAAAGCATTTTAATTCTTAATGGGCCTCAACCCTCAATCTGCCTCAACCCGGCCTATCCCAGCGCCCGCGTCACTGACCAGTGGGACCGATCTGTCGGCGCCACCTCCCGCCTCTCTCTCCCGCCCGCGCCCCGCCTCGGCCCCGCAAGTCAGCCTCCCCTCCCCTTCATCCGGTCGCTGACACCCCTGGCCCGCCTGTCGGCCCTTCCTTTTTCGTTCGACCGCTGACAGGTGGAGCCCACTTGTCAAGACCCTCGTCCCCGATGGAAGGGGATCTCTCCCCTTTCCTTACCAGTGACCCCCTTTCTGTTTTCCCGCCGCCGGCCACCCGTGTTCGCCTGGATTCGCCTCGGATCGCCTTCCCCAATCGCCGACGACCTCCTTCCTTCGAAACACAACGCGTTTTCCTAAAAATGGAAGCTTGGCCGTGAGATAGGAAACCTCTCCGGAGTTGGAAAGGCACCTTCGGGTTTCCTCCAATTCCCTTGCCAAAACGACATCGGCGACCCCCTATTTATACCCCTCGGCTCGCCGCCCATTGCCCACACCGCCTAAGCCCTAGCCGAAGCACACCAGAGCGCCTCTGCCACTTTTTCGGCTTTCTTCTCCGCATCACCTCTGGCCGCCGCTCGCCGCCGCTTCGGACCTCCTCCGTCCACGCCATTGCAACCGTCAAGACCATCGTCGATCGCCCGTCCTTGGCCACGCCTCCGTTGGCCGAGAAGACCACCGGATCGCCGTCGCCGTCGAGCACCCGAGAAGGCCTCGCCGTCTACCCTCGCCACCGGTCGTTGTTCATCGCCCATCGTCGCCGCCGCATGTACGGTTGGAACCACCATCGTCTCCTCGTTCCATTTCCGTCAAAATATAGGGCCTAGCCCTTTCGCCGTCACCGTCGCCACCGCACCCGAGCCCGCCGTCGCTGGAGACGAAGGGGGTACGTGCCCCCTTACTCCCGTGCCATGCTGGATGGCCCCCTCACCGCACGATCATGATCGAAGGGCTAAGATTAAATCCCTTCGGGATTTAATCCGTGCCCTTGATCTGGTCAAAGGGGTACAAGGCCATCTCACCCGTCGATCGCTACTTAAACCCCCTGAGCGATCTCGTGCGTCCACGTCATACCGGTTCACACGATTTAATCTCGGTCGTCCGTTTTCACTTAAACGATCCCGCCTCGTGCCTAGCCGCTAGATCCAGATCCGACGACTCTGGATCAATCGGTCCACGCGCATAGTGACCTAGTCCACCGTGGTCCTGGCTCACCGTGGACTAAATCTCATTTTCTGTTTAAATAAAATTCCAGAAAAATGATTTAAACTTCCAAAATTCATAACTTGCTCATTTTAACTCCACATTTCACCATTCAAATTTTGTTAAATTCAGCATTTTATTCTCTACACATTAATGCCATAAAGACAGTATGTTACTGTTGCCCAAAATATTCTTATTAATTAAACAAATAAAAACCCCTTAGGGATAAAATAGTAAATTCAGAAAATGAATTGGGAAAAGCCTTAAAATTTTATCTCTGATGTTTTTCACATAACTTCAGAATAATAAAACTTTAATCCACCTAATAAAACCCCTAAAACTTGTATGCTTATTGTTTTATTGATTTGTTTATTGAATGCTATGTTCATTTTTCTGTATCGAGAATACTACGAGTTCGTCGAGGAGCCGGAGTTTTATCCCGAGGTTCCACCTTCCATATTTGCTGATCAAGGCAAGTCACAACTCCCATTTTGATCATCATTGAGCCCAGGTTTTAATAAATTATCGCTATAACTCATAGGATAATATTGCATTAGTCTAATCTCAAGCCTTACACTTATATTTATTAGATCCCCGTCCTTGTGTGCAAACCCAAGCCATGCTTATTGAGCCTTAACTCCTTGTCACTCTACTATAAAAGTATTAGCTAGTGCCCAATGTACCGGCACAACTGCTATAGGATAAAAAGAATGAGTCGTAGATAGATGGATTCTACTATATGAATTTTCCCCGTTATTCTCGTCTCTGGACTCTGTGGAGTTGGCTATGTTATAAGTATGGTGGGTTCCGGGTGAAATCTAGGACATTGGTTGGTCGCACCCGGGGCACTATAAGAACTAGTCTGCGGGATCTGTTGCAAAGCACTTCCGTACTAACCACAAGTCTAATGGGTAAGTCCTAATTGAAAGTATGGAACAATCCGACTCGATGCACCATAGTGGAGGGGGGCAAGGGGCAACCTGCGGGTGACTTGTACCGACGTGGCTCAAGGGGGGTATGGTGTGGCTCGACGCATCGGGGCACCATATGAAACCCATAAGAGGGTGCTGTCGGGTCGAGGAGGACCATATGGAAGGTTTTGGCACGAGTTCCCGTGGTATGGGTCATCTCGTTACACTTTGGTTTAAGTGATGAGTGTGTGCCTTGTGGGTACAGTGGTACACCTCTGATCATAGTATTAAATCATTTCGAAAAGCCGAGCCCACAGTCAAGGGCGGGTTGTGTGACTTCTCGCAGTTAGTTTACAATTGTTTGAATAGTTGAGATATTAATGGCATGTAAGGACTATTGAGCGAGGGTGGGCTGACTGTACCCCTCGAGTTAGAAGATGATGCATACACATGTTTACATTTCTGTATTAATAACTTGATCACATTAACTGCTTTACAAATTATGCTTTTCCGCAAAATTAGCCACTACCTTCCTTGTTATTACTCTGCATTATATTTGTATTCGGTGGCTTGTTGAGTACGATTGTACTCACCCCCGTTGACTTACACCACCAGAGCCCGTCTACTACGAGGAGGATGAAGGTCTAGAGTAGCGACCTAGTCAAGGCGAGACTGGAAGGAGGCGTTCATTTAGGACCCTTATTTTATTAGTTTCTATTTTATTCTATCACTTTTGTACTAATATGGTCTACGAACCATGAATGCTTGTCGTACTGTACGCGGTCGTGTGATGAACGTCTTGTTTTATTGATTTTCTATGGAATTTCAATAAAAGTCCGAATTTATTAAATCTGGGCGTGACACAAGTCCAGTTCAATTGGAGCATTGAAAGCAAACTTGATGGATAATGAATTTGTTGTTCTTTTCATAATGCCAGGGGTTATTTGTTTGTATACCTTATACTTTCCAATCAAGCCAAGCCTAGGCAGGAAAGCCATCATAAGCTTAAGGCAGTGATTTTGGCAAACACTACATTATCCCAGTTCAGACCAATGTGCAATTGTATGCAGTCTAGAATAGAGCAGTGCGACAAACAAACCCACCTGGATCTTTTCGCTTGTAGCATGCAAATCATGAAGTTTTGGATTTATAATTAAGTGAACAAATTGTTTAGCACTTGATGAATATCCATAAGTAAGTAATACCATTTTTCAAGTTGCAATGTTTAGCATCCAGAGAAAAGGAGTCTTGCTATCAAGCAAATAAAAGATAGCTAAAGCAGTCTTGTCTAAACATGCTAGATACAAGACTAAGCAGTGAGCAAGATTTGATTTTGGAAAGAAAATTCATGCACAAAATGTTTCAGACATATTAACTAGAGCTGAGCTGACATGATTTCATGAATTAAAATCAGGCATATAAGTGCAAAATATGTAAATGCAATTTCACACATAATGAGCATATGCAAGACAATCAACATCTGCTCCTCCTCACAAAATGTCGTAAGGGTGACAAACACAAAGTTCCCCACGCAAGTAGGTGAAACGAGAAGCATCGAGGGGTTTTGTGAAAATATCGGCTAGCTGGTGTTGGGTATCAACATATTGAAGTTCAATATCACCCTTCTCATTATGATCTTTGATAAAATGATATCTCACATCAATGTGTTTGGTTCTGGAATGCTGAACCGGGTTGTTTGCAATACAAATAGCACTAGTGTGTATCACAGAAAAGTGGAACACTCTTATAATCTAACCCAAAATCCCGCAAAGTGGAAACCATCCACAAAATCTGAGAGCAACAGCTAGCTGCAGGAACATATTTGGCCTCAGCCGTCGATTTTGCAACACTAGACTATTTGTGGGAAGACCAGCAAACCAGCGAAGTACCTAGAAAATGACAAGTAATAGAGGTACTTTTCCTATCAATCCTACACCCAGCAAAGTCCGCATCGGAATAACCTCGAAGACACAAAGAGGAAGATGCGGAATACCAAATGCCAAATTTGAGGGTATGTTTGAGATACCCGAGAATGCGCTTTACCTCTGGGCGGTGCGAAGCTTGTGGTGAAGCCTGAAAACGAGCGCACAGACACACTGCGAAGGGTATGTCCGGCCTCGTAGCAGTCAAGTAGAGGAGGGAGCCGATCATGCTTCGGAACTCCTTCTGATCTATGACTTCTCCATCCTCATCAGGATCCAATGCTACAGATGTAGCCATTGGAGTGGCGAGGGCCTTCGCATCAGCCATGTCGAATTTCTTGAGCAGGTCCTTGGTGTACTTCGTCTGGTGGACGAATGTACCTTGTTTGCTTTGCTTGATTTGCAAACCAAGGAAAAATGTGAGTTCGCCCATCATGGACATCTCGAATTCCCTGCTCATGGTATCTGCAAACTCGGCAACCAAAGCATGAGAAGAGACACCGAAGATTATATCATCCACATAAATCTGAACTAGCAGGAAATCTTTGACATGCTTGAGAGTGAACAGGGTTTTATCAACAGATCCCATCGAATACCCCTGCTCTAGTAGAAAAGACTTAAGTCTATCATACCAAGCCCGAGGGGCCTGCTTGAGTCCATAAAGAGCCTTATGAAGTTTAAGAACTTTATGTGGGTATTTGGGGTTTTCAAAGCGAGGGGTTGTTTTACATAAACATCTTCGCCTATGAAGCCATTAAGAAAAGCACTTTTGACATCCATTTGAAAAAGTTTGAAACCACGGGATGCCGCAAATGCAAGTAAAATCCTAATGGCCTCAAGACGAGCAACAGGTGCAAAAGACTCAGTAAAATCAATCCCTTCCAATTGAGAATAACCCTGAGCTACAAGTCTAGCCTTGTTTCTAACTACAGTCCCATCCTCCCCTTGTTTGTTTTTGAAAATCCATTTTGTTCCAACGAAATGAACATTTAGTGGAGGATCCACTAAAGTCCAGACTTGGTTTCTCTCAAAATTTTCAAGTTCTTCATACATGGCATTGATCCAACTAGAATCAGAAAGTGCATGACTAACATCTAAGGGCTCAAAAGAAGCAACAAAAGCAGAATCAATGAAATGAGCATGAGAACGTGTTACCCTTTGATCAAGCTCACTAATGATCTGCTTGGGAGAATGCATCCTTTGAACATGATGTGGAGCCTCGCGACGAGATGCAGTCTCCCCCTAAACTTGTGCATTGGAGTGGTCCAAGATGACCGATGTTGAGGTAGTTGCTTCGGGACCTTGTGCCGAAGTGGTCGAAGTAGGTTCAGCTTCGGGGGTTGATGTCGAGGGTAGTAGGGGTTCATCCTCGAACTCTCCGGGATCTTCTTCTTCGACGATGGTCTGCTCCATGTCGTGTTCATTTGCCTATTCAAAGGTAGAACTAACAGAGGGGGTTGATTCATCAAAAGTCACATCACATGACTCGATGACAGTGTTAGTTTCCAAATTATAAACACGATAAGAATGACCATGTGTAGTGTAAACCAAAAAGATCCAGTCAGAAGAGCGCGACTCAAATTTGTCCAAATTTCCACGTTTTAGGATAAAGCAACGACAACCAAAAACTCGAAGATGAGTAACCTTGGGCTGTCTCCCAAAACGCAGTTCATAAGATGTCAAGTTCAAAATTGAGCACAAGAAAATTCGGTTTGATATGTAACAAGCAATGTTCATGGCCTCAGCCCAGAATTTCCTAGGAGTCTTGTGCTCATCGAGCATCGTCCTAGCCATCTCAACCAAAGTGTGGTTCTTTCTCTCAACAACACCATTCTATTGAGGAACCCGCGGAGCAGAGAATTGATGTTCTATGCCATGCTCCATGCAAAAGTCAACAAAGAGACTGTTCTTGAACTTAGTGCCATTATCACTTGGAATGAATTTCAATGCACCAGGGAGTTCAGTGAAAAGTCTCAAAATCCAAGCTCCGAAAGTGTGAAAACACTTCATCCTTGATGGCAAGAAAGAAGACCCAAGAGTAGCGAGAGAAATCGTCGACAATGACTAGCACATATCACTTGCCACCTAAAGAACTAACCCGAGAAGGACCTACAGTGTCCATGTGGAGAAGTTCTCCGGGTTGCTCAGTCATCACCATGGTGACTGGTGAGTGCGAAGCGGCAATCATTTTTCCATGTCGACAAGAAGTGCAAACTAAGTTCTTCTCAAACTTTAGCTTGGGCAATCCTCGGATCAGGCCTAGGGCACTCAGACGAGCAAGCAACTTAAAGCTCATATGCCCTAGTCTCCTATGCCACTTCCAAAGCTCAGAAGTAGAACGTGCAACAAGACAATGAGAAGAACCAGATGACTTAGAAAAGTCAGCTCAAAAACTCTCCCAACTCTAAAAATCTTACAGACCATAACGCCATCAGAATTGAGTACTTGCGAAGTATTGCGATGGAATCGCACTTCGAAGCCCTCATCAAGCAATTGAGATACAGAAAGCAAAGTGTATCCCAAATTTTCAACCAAAGCAACATCTTTGAGAGTGAAATTCGAGTTGATTCTTACCACACCTTTACCTTTCACTCTACTCCTTCTATTATTGCCGCAGGTGATATGTTTCTTTTGCTTGGTTGTGGTGAGGCTAGAGAACCATGCTGCATCTTCGGTCATATGGCATGAACAACCGGAGTCCATGATCCACGTGCCCTCCAAGCCTCGGTCCGACACCTACACATGATAAGAAAATCTCGATCGCTCAGTGCTGGGGTGAGAGAATACATGACGAGGCATCAAGTACTAAGTGATACGAGTAGTAGGCATAGTAAAAATAGACTGTCTACGCACAGGATAATCAGAATGATGCAAAGTGCGAGGTCTACCTACATGCTATGACCCAAATGCATGATGAGGTATCCTACTCTGATGAGGTACAAAGCTACTCGCCCGGAGTCTACCACCATATGAAACATGGTGAACACCTCGAGGAGCAAAACTCTTTGAGAAGTACGAGGAGCCTCGAAAATAGGACGTGAGTAAAACTCAGACTCATGCATACCTAAAGATGGGTAGTGCATGTTCTGGAACCTCATTGTCTGAGAGTGTCGCTCATTCTTGATGCGACGAAAACAGAACTCAACCAAATGACCCGCCCGCGGACAATCGGAACAATGAAAAATTCTTCTAGGGTCATTCTCATGGGTCATAGGAGCAATCCTCATGGGCTCCTTGGGCTTCTGCCGAGTGGTTTTCTTGGGAGGAATTTTCTTTGCAAGAGGAGTGGTTTTCTTTGGAGTTTGGGTAGGCTTTTTGGCTGATGGAGTGTCTAACAGAGCTCTCTCTTTCTCTAAGGTAGTGGGTGAGGTAAAAACAATTTTGTTTACACTATCTGAAGGAATCCTCTCAAAACCCAATCCTAGAGCTAACCCTGCCCTGTCAGCACACATCTTGGTTTTGGCCAAGAGCAAGTCCATCCTACCCTTTCCCTCAGTGCATTTGTTAACCACGGAAAGAAGGTACTCATTTTTAGTCATAAGGTTTTCAACTCGCTCTCTAACAGTGCCTAGATGGTCATTAAGGGTTATGCAAGTGTCACACACAAGTTGCACATCCTTAGAACTACCGGCCCTCTCCAATCTAGCCTCTAAATCATGAACATGCTTATCACATAAATCAATGCTCTCGCGTAATAAAGAACAGTTCATGCATTCATTTATATCATGAGTACTAGAATCAACCATCAAAAGCTGCTTCTGTGCAGTCTCAAGCTCAGAAAGAGTTTGAGCATGCACAGAACGCAACTGAGAAAGCTCACCCATGACAACAGTGCAAGATTCACATTCAGCATCATTAACCCTAGACTTAAGAATGGCATAATCAGTAGAAACAGATTCTAGCCTAAGTCTAAGGTCTTTTCTATCTCTAGTAGCTTGCACAAGTAATATATCCTGACCAAGAACTACTTCATTCAGTTCATCTAATTTAATTGAAAGCTGGTCATAGGATAGAGGTACCTCAGATGAGTCTAGCTCATCGCTGTTGTGATCTCTGTCGGCCATGAAGCAAAGGTCGGTGAAATCTCGTCCCTTCTTGTCCTTCTTCTCCTCCTTCCTTGGAGACTCCTCCTCCTCAAAGCTTGACTCCTCAGTTGAGGAAGTGTCGATGTCACTGAGAGCAGCAACAAATGCTCTAGAAGCGGCTTAGGCTACTCTCTTAGCCACCTTGCCGTGCTTGCCCTTAACAAAGGGCTTCCTCTCCTTTTTGTGGTATTTGGGGCGCTCACTCTCATCTCTCTTCTTGAGTTTAGGACATTTGGCCTTGATGTGAGAAGTGTCGCCACACTCAAAACAACCACTAAAACCACTTCTCCGCTGATCCCGTCTCTCATGGTGAAAACGGGTGAACCTTCTGGCAATGAGAGCAAGCTCATCATCATCCAGAGTGTCCACCAGCTCCTTAGTGACGGAGACCAGGGAGGACAAAGCAAAACCATCTGCAAGAACACAAGTGCTTGATGTGCTTGGTTCCGCAGTGGTGCCACGGCTAGTGCTAGAACTAGTGCCAATGGCTGTGGCAAGGAGTTCCTATGCACTGCAAGAGATGCCTTGGCAATCTCTGTGGACTCCAGCTTACTGAAGAGCTCATCATAGGTCAATGTATCATAACCTGCAGACTCCTCAACGCTGGATATCATTACTTCCTATATGCTACGATCGAGAGCATAGAGAAGCTTTATAGCCCTATAATGATCATTATAAGCAAGCGTCCCGTTGGACCGCAAGTTACTCACTATCGCATCAAAGCGAGAAAACATGGCATCTATAGATTCACCAGGTGCCTGCACAAACAACTGATACTGTTGATTGTATGTGCTTTAACGTCTGGCCTTAATCTGTGTAGAGCCCTCATGAAAAATAGTGAGTGTAGTCAAAATCTCCCTAGCTGTCCTAAGGTGTTGCGCCCTATCAAACTCACTCCGACTCAAACCAATGAATAGTATATTTCTAGCCTTGGAGTTGGCATTATACTGATCCTTCTCTGTTTGAGAGGTGCGAGTTTTAGGGATGGAGTATTGTGAGTCCACAATCTCCCAAATTGCATTTCCTTGGCTTAGCAAGTAAGCCTCCATGCGCACCTTCCAGTATGCAAAGTCTGTCCCATCAAACAAAGGTATTTTATTAACTCTGTCCATGTCACCAACAGATCACAAAACTGGTTAAGGTCAACTGGTGATCTTAACCTGCTCTGATACCAATTGTTGGACCGGAAACGGCGACCAGAGGGGGGTTGAATTCTGTCTTCTATAGAACAAACTTCGAACACACCCTTCGAAGTTCTGGTTCGGAGGTATTTCACAGCTCCGAAATCAGGCTTCGCAAGGAGCAAAAGTTCGAAGTCAAGAAGTCTTTGCTCCACTTACAACTCCAAAAATTCAGCTCTGCTAAGTCAGTGCAGGCTCCGCACACTGGGTGCCTTCGAGCAGACCTCGCACTTCACCCTTCGTAAGAGCAGACTTCCCTCTGAGGACTTCGACCAAACACTCAGTGCTAGCAACTGGTACTAGGCTTCATACTTCAAAGGTCAAAATGCACACAGAACACACTTCGTCGAGGACTTCGACAAGGGAAGAAAATGGGCTTCGATTCAACCCGGAGACAGTGCTTCGCTACTAATCAGAGAGGTCTAGCCTCCAGTTTACACAGAGCGAACAGACATTGAAAAACCCACACTTCACACGAACAGACCTCTCACACACTTCTCCAGAAGAGATCTAGTGCACAAACTCAACCCAGAAGAAGATGGTGCACATAGAAATAAAACATGTAGTGCAAAGTAGGCATACAAGTTCAAACAATAAATGAAAACAGAATCAAAGTTTCATTGCTTGAACAGGGAACACAAAATGAACTCACAGACTAGATACAACAGTATGTGGCGGCTAGCACAGGAGCTCAAATATGGCTGCTCAAAGTGTTACTGTGGCCTAGCTAGCCTCCACTATTTATAGGCACTATTCAGCCCTATGAATAGACTACTTTACCCCTAGGGTTTACACTGGTTTTGTCTCATCAGAACAGGGGGTACAGTTGGTAGTCTACTTTATTTAGGAGGCTTCTTTTGTCAGCTTCACAAAGGAGACAACATCAGCTTTTGCAGAGCAGACACGGTCAGCCTTTGCAGTTTTGGAGTCTTCTGAAGCACCCCTTCGCACGTGAGAGGTGCGGTAGCTTCGGTGAGAAGCCTTGAGCCTGACGGCCTTCGCTTCACCGAAGTCAGCCTTCGATACAGTGACGGTTTTGAGCCAAAGCCGTCAAAGCCCTTAGGCCTTCGCACCAACACCTCCGGAGTGGACCACCATGGCTTCGCAGCTTCTCCCAGTTCGAACTCCATCAGTCCATGTACCGAAGCCATGTATGGCCAAAGTACCTCAAGTCAGCCACACTCCGAAGCCCCACCTTCGGAGTACCACTCTTCGAAGTCCCTCCTTCGTCCAAGGCCTCCGCATGAAGCATTCCATGAGCACTTCGTCGCAGTGTCTCTCCCCTAGCACACTCCTCGATGAACCTCACCCGGACCATGCCTTCGATGCACCTCGACTTATGAGACCTTCGTCGGGTATACCTTCGAGTGCCTCCCTCCGAAGTACCCTTCGAAGTGCCTCGCCTTCGAGGACTTTGTCTCGGAGTACCTTCAGCCGGAGCCACACTCTGCACTCTCTACCTCCGCTTGGCGCACCTTGACCCAAGGACTGACCTCGACCCCACACAGCCTTCGTGACCGAGCTCCCCGCTCGCCTGGCATCAAGCCTCCCGCTTGACCTAGGTTCACTTGCTGTGAACCGTCTGTTGCCTCCGAAGTCACCTGCGCACCATAGACAGACAGACAAGTGTATCCAGTACCCCGGAGACCTCTCTGGGTAAACAACCTCCAGCACACACTTCGGTGTACCGCCAAAAGTACCGAAAGCTTCGGTACGACCCAGTCATTGTGTACTATCGGACCCCCTCCGACAGGCACACTCCACTGCAACAGCTGCAGCAATCAGAACCCACCGAACCCTTCGGTGAAGCAACCTCCGAACCCCTTCAGAGGGACCCCTTCGAATCAGAGGATAAAATATGTCAATCACTCATCACAGACTCCGAAACCAACCCTTGGTTTCTCACTATACGAACTCAACCCACTTTGTGTGTTGCTTATTCAGCTTTGCTTAGTGTTGACATGAAAACGTGCCCCCGCATTTGGGTCAGTTCGACGATCCAAAAGCGTGTGGATACTTAGGGATGAACCCAAGCGTAACACAACACTAACATCGCGTTCCGACTACCCTTAATAATGGCAAGGGGGATGGAGTTGCCAGGTAATCAGATCGCAAAGAAATAATGCAATTAACCGAAATATATAGATAAGATAAAATAAACCAATTGACCGAATGGATCCAGATTGGTTCGGAGTATACCGTGCGAAGGGTCACCGAAGGGGGTCCTTCGGTGTCTGGTGCGAAGGGTGCACCAAAGGTAGTCTTCGACGTTCAGATCGATCTAGCCGAAGACGGGCTCCAAACAGATCGCGACGCGAAATCGCCTTCAAACGATAGGGTTCGGTGTGAAGCCTCTAACATGAGAAAATCCAACGCGGAGCGCTAGCACGATGAAACCCGGTGTGAAGCGCTGGCGCGACAAAGTCCGATGCGAAGCGCTAGCACGATGAAGTCCGGTTTGGAGTGTTCTGATACAACGAAGTCCCATGTGTAGTGGGCTCTAGCGTGACTCCGATGCAAAGCAACTGTGAATGTGAAGTGGCTCCGGTGCGCGGGACTTGACTAGACTGACCGCAACGTGACAAATCCGGCACGGTCAGATGACGTAGGACTTGCCGAAGGGTGCTCTAGCGGCTTCCGAAACAACCTTCCTAGCTCCAGAAACCTTCGGCGAAGGGGGCTCTGAACGTGAAACCTACAACAAACGAAGATCAAGTGCCAATTCGGCCTGGAGACCGAATTACAAGTGTTGTAGTATACAAAATGAAGGTAGCAATCTGTTACGTAGATTAATGGATGGTTCACAAGCGAGCCAACAAGGTGATAACAATATGTTACGTAGATTAACGGATGATTCACAAGCAAACTATTGATAGCAAAAAAATGGCATTAATCATTAAGATTGTCAAAATATCAATTTTGGTAATTTGGGCTGAAAATACACATGTCCCGGGTTGGGCCGAAGCTCTACAGTGCCAAAGGCCCACCAGGCTATGGGCTTCGGAAGCTTCCAGCAAAGCCTGCAGTCTTCGGCCCAAAGGCCTTCGGAGGTCCACCACGCCGAAGTTTCGGCCCAAGGAGCAGGCTTCAGTGGGTCTGGCCGAAGGCCCACTCCACTGAAGCTTCGGCCCAAGGAGCAGCCTTTGGCGAGCCTGGCCGAAGGCCCACTCTAGGCAGAGTTAGAGATTGAGTCCGATTTTGACTAAGCCTTTCCACGCGTGATTAAGCCAAATCTTATCAGATTAGGCTTAGAGATTAGAAGTCTAGCCCCTATAAATATAGGGGTGATGCCAATTCAGAATGCCCCAACACAAATCAACCACGAAGCCCTAGCTTTGAACCGTACTTTACTTTACCTTTACTTTCCTGTACTCTTCGTGGGTTTGCCTGGAAGCCCTCCGACGACCACTATGGAATAGTGGTAAGCCTTGTTACTTCACTTGTGAAGTATCCGTTAATCTACGTAATAGATTGCTATTGCCTTGTTACTTCGCCTGTGAAGTATCCGTTAATATACATAATAGCTTGTTATCCCCTTGTTACTTCGCCTGTGAAGTACCCGCTAATCTGCGTAATAGATTGCTACCTTCGCCCCTAGTGCAACACTTAGCAAAATTCGGTCCTCAGGACGAATTGGTACTTCAAATCTACTTTGTTGCAGGTTTCCACATTCGGAGCAACTTCGTCGGAGGTCCCTGGAGCTAAGGGATCAGTTTCTGAGTTTGCTAGAACACCCTTCGGCAAGATCGCTGCTTCGACTGCACGTTGACATGCTTCACCAACAGACTTCATCATGATAGGCTTCGCCATGCTCATACTCTGCTCCAGATGAAGTCGCGCTCGTGTGTTGCGTCTAAGTCATCATCCTATATCTTGTTGTATTGGAGACTTCACGCCGAACCCCGTTGTTCGGAGGTGATTGTCACGTCTAGATCGGTTCGGAGTACATCTTTGGCCAGATCAGTCCGAACGCCGAAGACACCCTTCGGTGGAACACTTCACACCAGACGCCAAAGGTACACTTCGGCGACACTCTTCGCACCACATTTCGAATCAGTCAGGCTCTGTTCAGTTTCTGACTTGTTCTGTTTAATACATTTTTTTGGCTAATTGTATTATTTATGTGTGATCTGATTACCTAGCGACTCCACCCCCCTTACCACGGCTAAGGGTAGTTAGAACGCGGTGTCGGTGTTGTGTTATGCTTAGGCTTGTCCCTAAGTATCCGCACACTTTTGGATCATCGAACTGACCCAAGTGCGGGGGCACATTTCTATGTCAACACACTTTTTGGAGACTCCGCTGGGGAAAAGCTAAGCCAACATGACGGGTACATCTACATCGTCCGCTGGTACATCTACAATGACTACTACGTCTACACCGCTGATGGACACCATGGGAGGCACGGATGTCAACAACCGCAACATCATGACGCCTACTCTTGAAGATATTCCCGCAGAAGACTGAGCAGAGATCGAGGAAAAGATGAAGGCGCTCCAAGACATGATGCTTGGGAGCTATGTCAAGACGCGCGCGGGCTTCATCAAGCACGACATCTTCATCCCTGACCTTGCTCGGATCCAGGTAACACCCGTATCGCCTCAGTAGATCAAGCCGTTAGCGCTTCGCTAGACAACCGTTTAGATTCGGCAGTTAGCTCCCAAGTAGAGGCGGTACTTAGAAGGTTTGGCTTTACTGAGGTCGTGCCATCAGCCCTTATTGCTAGTGTACCTCCGATAAATCATGTCTACAACAGATCAAACGGTAGTACTGGCAAGACCATTACATTTCCGGTCTCAACATCCACGGCCGAGACTAGTCATTATGCTCATGGCCAAGCTAGCACAATGTACCATGCACCACCACCACCTACGCTGACGCCAGCTTTGCTCATGCTACCCGTGCCACATGCACAGGCGCCTAGGCTAGAGAACGTCGTACAACTGGCGCACGAGGAGGGAACCCATGGCCGACACGCTGACATCCCACCGCGTGTCATGCCCCCGCATGAGAGGCGTGGGCAGGCAGCGGGCCAAGATTACATTTAAGAGTGAATCCGCACACTATTTAGAGAATGCGCTGGCTTCATGCCTAGGGGTCAGGCTAGGGTTTACCGAAAGCCATATCTCAACCATTTTGATACAATACCCTACCCTCATGGCTATAGAGTTCCTGAATTCACTAAATTTGATGGCGAGGGTAACAAAACCACACTAGAGCATGTTAGTCAATTTTTAGCACAGTGTGGAGATGCTAGTGGGTCGGACGCTCTAAAACTTAGACTATTTTATCTCTCACTATCCGGCACCACTTTCACTTGGTTTTCGGCGCTCCCGCCGAACTCCATTCAAACATGGGATGAATTAGAAAAAAATTCCATGACTACTTTTACACAGGTGAGAAATAACTTAGGCTTTCACACTTGACATCGGTTAGACAAAAATCTAACGAGAGCGTCTCTGAGTATATCAAGCGTTTTAGGGATGCCAGAAACCGATGTTTCAGCCTAAATATTTCAGAAAGGGATTTGGCGGATGTAGCTGTTAGTGGGTTGCGTTCCGAGATTAAAGAGAGACTACACAACCATAACTTTTTAGAGGTTAGCCAAGTCTTATAACAAGCTCTGGTCCAAGAAGGCCGAGCTAAAGATAAGAAGTTTATCAAGACGTTTAACAAGCCTAGGGCTGAAATCCACGTCATGGAACACTCCAATGAGGAGGAATAAGAAGAAGAGGATTCAGCCGTCATGTACGCAGCCGAATGGATTTGGAACGCCAAGAGTAAACCTATCACTTGCTCCGAGTTACAGCCGTCTCTCACCAAGAATCGGCCTAGTGAGGTCAAGTACTCATTCGATATAACTAAGTGTGATAAGATATTTGATTTTCTCTTGAAGAACCAACTTCTCAGATTGCCCAAAGGTCAAGTCATTCCATCTACCGACGAGTTGAAGAAACATCCATACTATAAGTTGCATGATTCGCATTCACATAATACTAATGACTGCAATGTTTTTTGAGGACAGGTTCAATCGGCCATAGAAGAAGGACGATTGAAAATAGACCAAAATCCAAAAATGAAGCTAGAGAAAGATACCTTCCCCATCAACACCATCGACCTCGACGAGAAGAAGATGTTGATTCAGCCAGAGTAGGCTTAGTCGACTAAAGGGAAGACAATAATTGTTGGAGAGCCATGCACACGCACGCTCATACCTAAAAACCCCGAAGTGGGAGTGTGGAAGCAAAATGTTAGCATTCCTTTGGCTAGAGCTCGCAAGAAGCCGAAGGTAACATATAAGATGTTGTTAGACAAGCACCAAAGAAAAGCCAAGGAAACAGGCCCCTGAGCCAAAAGACCAAGTCAGCCGAAGAGACCAAGGCATTCGGAGGGTGGCTTTGGACCACAGTGGCCGAGCCCTCCACATAATGGCTTTGGGCCACAATGGTTGAGCCCTCCGCATGGTGACTTTGGGCCACAGTGGCCTAACACTCCCTACGAAGGCTTCGGACCCCAGTGGCCGAACCCCTCGTACAGTGGCTTCGGACCCCAGTGGCCAACCCCTACACAAAGAGAGTTCGGCCCCCAATGGCCGAACCCCGCACCACTCTTGACGAGCCCTTCTATAGGAGGCTTCGGCCCACACTGGCCGAACATACCTCCGGCCTGGCAGGACCCCTCACTGATATGGTCCGAGACACCGTCGACTCTACCAAACCCCCCTCCAGGTAACGGGTTCGGCTCACAGTGGGCGAAACCACTAGAGACACTGATGCCTCTGCCATACAACTGGGCAGGGACTCCGTGGGCTCCGTACGTATCACAACCACAGTACCCTCCGCAACATAACACTATGCCTTATTTTCATTCGGAGTATTATGATTGGCAAGGACAAACAGATGCAGCGGAGGGGGGCATCATTCACAGGTTGTCCGTGGTGCCTCCGAACTGACTCGCGCAAAATGAAGTTAAGGGAGATGAACGCGAAGAGGCAGAGGACAGGGAGTCCGAAGCTATCATAGTCAGAATAGGGTCTCAGGAAGTCCCAATTCCGAAGGCCCCTTCACCGAAGCCTGGCAAAGGTATGTCACCTGCTCCGGCCAAAACCCACGCCGGAGCCCAGTATGATCGGCCAAACGAGGCCGGTCCAATTGCCGGGGTCCGCAGCGAAGGTCCCTCCGAATACAGAACGTGTGAGGCTGAGCTGAACAGCACCACTTCAGCCAAAATTAGTAGGAACCAGACAGTGGCACCAGGTACCAAGCCACACCATCTTGGGCACCTCCAGGGATGTCCAAATCACAGAAGAGGCATCTACAACGCCTACGAGCATAGGAAATGTGCGAGAAAAAAGCTGAGGATGAGCAAGACACCATTTTTGAAGAAATCCGCCCTTGGCCGACGATGAGATAGGTATGGAGGATTAAGCCGGTTGAGATAACCAACCCGGATCCTAGCCCAAGCAATGACGATGATGACATTCTCGACGATGACTACTTGCCTGTCTCCGAGGGGTCCACACCCCAGGCGATGGACATTAACGTCATCATGCTACCTGCCGAGTTCGCCCTACCACAGGATGAGGCCGAGGTCGCTCAATTGAACCTCGGCCCACGCAATGCCATCTTTGAGAAACCCGAGGACTCAGCTCACCATCTAAAGCCTCTCTATGTCAGGGGTCACATTGATGGAAAGCCGATTTCCCGGATGCGTGTTGACGACGGTGCCATTGTTAATCTAATGCCTTACTCTCTATTGAAGAAACATGGCAGGGACGAGGATGATCTGAAAAAGACCAACTTGATGCTCAACGGCTGCAATGGTGAGAGTTCCGAGGCCAAATGCATGCTCTCCATGGAGTTGATTTAGGTCTTACTTATGCTCCCGATTTAGGTCTTTACTATTCTGATGAGGACATCACTTCACATGATACACACATGGAGCCTCCACCTACAATTCAACTACAAGGACCAATCACACGCGCCCGTGCCCGTCGCTTGAACCATGAGGTTAATTCGTTCCTTAGCAACTTTGATTATATTTGTTTGGATGGGATGCTACTGAATACTAGTGATATTTTGTTGCTTAGGAACATGGGAGATGGAATAGGAGAGTTGGAATTGAAGACGGAGCCGCACGGATGATTTGAAGTCAAGAATTCGCTGGTTCAGACTACATCGACCACCATTCACCAAAATGGGCATAACTTCCTCATACGAAGTCCGATTGGCGCGTTCTTGGACTTTTTGGAAAGCTGAGGAGAAGACGGATCTTTTGCCGTTGGTTTCACATCTTTTGGAGTCTTGAGTCGTCCTGTGTATTTAAAACAGTACTGCATGACAGAACTGGGCCATGTTGGCCATAATCTGAGTCTGTACGTCTTCTAGCCCACAGCCCAAGTCTGTTCCCCTTCCACAGACCGCCGCCCTATATATTCTCACGCCAGCCACTTCTAGGGTTAGGTTTTGCTTTGTTGCATCTACACTGTTGTGTTTAGATCCCGCCTCTTGCACCGGACCGATTGGCTGCTGCATTGGCGTTTGTGAAACCTCACCTTATCTTCGTTTGTCTGTGATTTGGCATTCGATTTGTATCCTTCCTGTTCTTGCTTGTGTTCTTGGGTTCGCTTGCAGGAATTAGCCTTCGTGGCGAGGTCAATCGCGTTATGCGTGGTTGATAACCAACGGAGACAGTGGTGTAACGATTGCAAGGTTTTGATCCGCCGGACCGGAGCCTTGGATCGCCAACGTCGAGATTCTCCACCAACCCAAGTTTATCCCTTACCTAGCGGAAGATCGGGACCAATCCCCCATCAGCTGGTATCAGAGCCAGGTTTCCCGTTAGGTAATCTCGATCTGTTTTTGTTTTACCCAGAGTCCAGAAAACCGCACCAAAAAAAAAATTCCCCACCGAGAACCCCTTTGTGCCTTGCGATTTTAATTTCAGTTTTAACTTTGTTGAGTTCGTGTTCTTGGTCGAGTCTTGTTGCTGGTTTAGTCATCCCTCTGTGTCGTTTGAGTAGTAGTTGTTCTTGTGTCTCAGAAAAAATTCCCCACCGAAAAACCCCCCCTTCCGCAACCTTTCTTTGTTTTCCACATCTACTCTTTGTGACCCCCCTTCAGTAAAACAGGCATAACTTTTCGCTCGTTTGGCAGAAAAATCTGAAATTTTTTGAGCGTGTTCCTGACTCAATTTGGAGGGTACCCTAAACAACAAAGGTCGGTTAGCCCTCACCAAAATCGCCAAAAAAAATCGGGAAGATAAAGAAAATAATTGGACAAAGTTTTTGCTCGCCGGACAACAAACTTGTTTGAATTTTTGTGAGCCACATCCCACCTCAGTTGTAGGTGCCAATTTTTGTGGTACTCCTCTGGTCATCCTTGTTTCAAAAAAAAATAGAGTGAAAAAAAAGGGAGAAAAAAAAATATAAAAAAAAAGAAGCGGTCCTGTTATTTGCTTGTCCGAACTCTTGTCCAAACTCATGTCCGAACACTTGTCCGATCTGAGGAAGGCATTGGCTGTTTGTTGCTTGTCCGAACTCTTGTCCGAACTCTTGTCCGAACTCCTGTCCGAACTCTTGTCCAATCTGAGGCGGTCTTTGGCTGTTTGTTGCTTGTCCGATCTCTTGTCTGAACCTTTGTCCGAACTCTTGTCCGATCCCTTGTCCGATCCGAGCAGCAGAAGAAAAAAAAATTGTGCACATACCCTTGTCCGATCACTTGTCCGATCTCTTGTCCGATCTGCAGAGAGCTGATTTTGGCCTGTGTTGCGTCCATTTGAGTTTTGGGCACATAGTTTCCCTCTATTGCTTGAATTTTCACCTTGGGAGCACTAAGGCCAGCAACTTTGACAAGTACTTGGGAATACTTATTGAACTTGGTTTAACTGTTATTATTATCGCTAATCCTTGCTACTCACTTGCCTTCCAAGCTACACCTTTCTCTTGGTCAGGACAGGTTCATTCCTTGCAATTGCCACACCCCTCCACTTGGTTCATCACCTGTAGGCCGGTGACCTCACTGCGGCGTGGTAAGAACACTTGCAAGCGTGGGTAAGGTGCTTGATGAATTGCTTCCACCACACATCCAGCACCCCACCTAGCTGTTTACATAAGGATTATTCTTTGTTGTTTTGCCTTTTCACTAACATGGCAGCACTTATTGTACAACGTGACTTGAGCACTCACATGGACCAGGACGACCAGGCACAACGGAACAATATATTTCAGACCGTCTTCCTCGTCAATAACCGTCGTGCGCGTGTCATCATCGACAGCGGTAGTTGCAACAATTTGGTGAGCCTCGACGTGGTAACTAAGCTTCAACTTCCCACACGTGCACATCCACACCCTTACCATGTGCAATGGCTCAACGACAGCGGTAAGGTCAAGGTAACACAAACTGTTCACATCGAATTTTCCATTGGTACATACTTTGGAAGTGCTGATTTTGATGTAGTACCAATGCAAGCATGTTCTCTATTACTTGGTAGACCTTGGGTATATGATACTGATGCTACACACCATGGTAGGAGCAATAAGTACACATTTATGTATAAAGGAAAGAAAGTTACATTGCTTCCTATGACTCCTGCTGAAATTGTGAAATTTGAACAAGAAAAATGTGCTAGGGACGCACAAAAGAGCAAACAACTTTCTGAAAATCAGCAAGTAGCTAAAACACTTTCGAGGCAACAAAAAGATAAAGTTGTTTCTCCTTCCTCATCACAAGTTATTAATCTGAAAGGATGTGTCATGCATGCAACTAAAACTAAACTTGCAGTACGTAGTTTTCTTGGTCTTGCAGGTTTCTACCGGCGTTTTGTGAGAGATTTCAGCACCATAACCGGTCCTTTACCTGAGTTGACCAAGAAGGGAGTTACTTCTACTTGGGAGTCAGCACAAGAGCAAGCTCTTGCCACACTCATGGATCGCCTTACACGTGCACCTCTACTTCAGCTACCCGACTTCAGTAAGTCTGTTGAGTTAGAATGTGATGCTAGTGATTTTGGAATAGGAGATGTGCTGCTACAAGGAGGTAAACCCGTGACCTATTCTAGTGAGAAATTGCATGGTCCACAATTGAATTATTTTACCTTAGTGCGTGTGCCTGAAACTTGGCAACATTCTGATCATGAAGCACTAAAATATTTGAGAGGACAAGCTAAACTGAACCATAGACATGTTAAATGGGTTGAATTTATTGAATCTTTCCCATACATTAAGAATACAAGAATGACAAAGAAAATATGGTTGCTGATGCTTTGTCTCGCATGGTTGTTCTTTTATCTCAACTTGATATTAACGTTCCAGATTTGGAAAGTTTGAAGGATTTGTATGTTGTAGATAAAGAATTTGCTGAACCATACACTAAATGTAATGAGGGGAAAGACCGGAAAACATTTCATGTTTATGACGGTTTCTTGTCCCATGCTAACAAGCTATGTGTTCCAGATTCGTCCGTACATTTGCTGTTGTTGCAGGAATCACATGGCGGTGGATTAATGGAACATTTTGGGAGAGAAAAGACTTTGGCCCTGCTGTCCAATAATTTTTATTGGCTCAAGATGCGGAGAGATGTTGAACGATTTGTGCAGCGCTGTGCCACATACCATAAAGCTAAGTCCAAACTTAATCCATATGGTTTGTATACTCCACTTCCTGTTTCTAGTGCACCTTGGGAAGATATTAGCATGGACTTTATTGTGGGATTGCCTAGGACAAAGAGGGGGAGAGACTCCATATTTGTAAGAGTGGATAGGATTTCTAAAATGGCACACTTTATTCCCTGTCACAAGACCAACGATGCTTCACATATTGCTGATTTATTTTTCAGGGAAATTGTGAGATTGCACGAGATGCCTAGAGCCATTGTTTCAGATCATGGTGTGAAGTTTATGAGTTACTTTTTGAAGACAATGAGGGACAAGCTTGGCACAAAATTGCTATTTTCAACAACTTGTCACCCGCAAACTGAAGGTCAAACAGAGGTGGTAAACCGTACACTCTCCATGTTGCTCCGAACAATGATTAAGAAGAACTTGAAGGAATGGGAGGACTGCCTTCCACATGTTGAATTTGCATACAATAGAGCTGTTCACTCAACAACACAATTGTGGCCGTCTGAAGTGGTGTATGGTTTGAAGCCAATCACACCACTTGATTTGCTGCCATTTCCTTTTCAAGAGAGAACAAACATGGAAGTAACTAAGCGTGCAGAGTTTGTGAAAGCTATGCATTTGAAGGCCAAGGAAGTTATAGAAAAGAAGGCACGCTATTTTGCTCAAAAGACAAATAAAGGAAGAAAGAAGATGTTTTTCAAACCAGGAGATCTTGTTTGGTTGTACTTGCGCAAGGAACGTTTTCCTGATTTGAGAAAGTTTAAATTGATACCCCATGCTGATGATTTAAAACCCTATTTGGGAGTTGACGATGAGCTTGAGTCGAGGACGACTCCAATTCAAGAAGGGGAGGATGATGAGGACATCACTTCACATGATACACACATGGAGCCTCCACCTACAATTCAACTACAAGGACCAATCACACGCGCCCGTGCCCGTCGCTTGAACCATGAGGTTAATTCGTTCCTTAGCAACTTTGATTATATTTGTTTGGATGGGATGCTACTGAATACTAGTGATATTTTGTTGCTTAGGAACATGGGAGATGGAATAGGAGAGTTGGAATTGAAGACGGAGCCGCACGGATGATTTGAAGTCAAGAATTCGCTGGTTCGGACTACATCGACCACCATTCACCAAAATGGGCATAACTTCCTCATACGAAGTCCGATTGGCGCGTTCTTGGACTTTTTGTAAAGCTGAGGAGAAGACGGATCTTTTGCCGTTGGTTTCACATCTTTTGGAGTCTCGAGTCGTCCTGTGTATTTAAAACAGTACTGCATGACAGAACTGGGCCATGTTGGCCATAATCTGAGTCTGTACGTCTTCTAGCCCACAGCCCAAGTCTGTTCCCCTTCCACAGACCGCCGCCCTATATATTCTCACGCCAGCCACTTCTAGGGTTAGGTTTTGCTTTGTTGCATCTACACTGTTGTGTTTAGATCCCGCCTCTTGCACCGGACCGATTGGCTGCTGCATTGGCGTTTGTGAAACCTCACCTTATCTTCGTTTGTCTGTGATTTGGCATTCGATTTGTATCCTTCCTGTTCTTGCTTGTGTTCTTGGGTTCGCTTGCAGGAATTAGCCTTCGTGGCGAGGTCAATCGCGTTCTGCGTGGTTGATAACCAACGGAGACAGTGGTGTAACGATTGCAAGGTTTTGATCCGCCGGACCGGAGCCTTGGATCGCCAACGTCGAGATTCTCCACCAACCCAAGTTTATCCCTTACCTAGCGGAAGATCGGGACCAATCCCCCATCATATTCTGCATCATCGTCTCTTGATTTAGCTGGTTTTTCCGACGCTGATTTCGCTGGGTGCCGGCTGGATCGCAAGTCGACTTTTGGTACTTGCCAGCTTCTTGGTTCTTCGCTTGTATCTTGGTCTTCTCGAAAACAATCTGGAGTTGCGCTTTCTACTACTGAGGCTGAGTATATAGCTGCTGCTCACAGTTGGTTTGGATGATTTCTACTTTAAGGGATTTTGGGTTGTTTTTCCCTTCCAGAGTTCCTTTGTTTTGTGATAGCACCAGTGCAATTAGTGTAGGGAAAAACCACATGTCTTCATTCAAAAACCAAACATATTGATGTGCGCTTTCACTTTCTGAGGGATCAATATGAGAAAGGGGTCATTGATCTTGTTCATGTTGATACTCATCAGCAGTTGGCTGACATTTTTACCAAACCCCTAGATCAGTCTACTTTTGAGCGTTTGCGAGAGGATTTTGGAGTTGTGTATCCTTTTTAGGATACTTTGAGTCAGTTTTTCTTTCTTCTTTATTTTTATTGAGTCTTTTTGTGTGTGTTCATATCATGCATAATCATATATCACATTTTGAGCTTGCTTCTGTTATATGCTTAATCTGCTTTACTTACTCTAGCTAGTATATGTTTTTGATTACTTGTCGATGATCATGTTCTGTTTCAGTTCACATGATATATCTAATATTTGTCATATGCATGGCTTTTATGTTTTAAAATTGAAAAATGATCACCATTGCTTCTGGTAACTAGCATATGTAGACGGAATGCTTTCGCTATCATTTACATGCCTGGTAGCTAGATCCTTACTTAGATGTAGATATGCAACTTGGACATCGATATGTTTTAAACATGAAAAATGTGCTATAAAATGATAAAAATTCAGAAAAAGGAAAAATGTATGCATTTTCATGATTATTAGAAAAGATCTAGGTGGGTTTGCTTTGTCGCATTGCATTGTTCTGGACTGCTTACCATAGCACTTTGGTATGAACTAGGACGGTGTAATGTATGCCAAGACCAATGTCTTAAGCTTCTGATGGTCCTGTTCTGGCTTAGGCTTGACTTGGTCGGTTAGCATAAGGTTTGACATGCAAATAACCCCTGGTCGAAATGAAAAAATAAAAAGGAAAAAGAAAAAGTCTGAAAAATTAAAAAGATAACAAGTTTGCTGAAGCACTTTGCTATGGACAATGCTTATCTTGGTAGATATCAGTTAGCTTTTGCATCTCATGCTTTACTTTGCTTGTCAACTAGAAAATGTGGTGATGCTTTTGTTTGCAAAAATTGAAAAATGCATGCTAATGACTCTCTTTAGATATCATCTGTTGCACTGATTATGTCATGTATCTTAGACAGTATATCTTTTGCTATACCTGTTAGATGTTGTAATAGTAGTCAATCATATCTAAGAAACATGCTTTTCACACTCCACCTGCACCCCATCTGCATTCATGGCATATTTCGAGGGGGAGTTGCATTTTAGGGAGAGTTTGTGTCTATGTCTCTTTAGAGTGCATTTAGTCTCACTTGATGAGTCCAATTGTCAACAAGGGAGAGAAATTTTGGAGTTTAGGGGACATTTTTGTCTTTCTGTGGGATTTATTTCACGGGAAGTACTTCAGTCTTTTGCCTTTACTCTGTTACCCTTGTTGGTAGTTCTGAGATTGCACTTGTTTTTGAGTCCTTATTTTTGGTTAACCATAATGACCATTTTCTTGCTTCTGTTTTGGCTTTTGGTCATTAGGGTTAAACTTTTATTTTCTTCCTTCTATTTTCTTTTGTTTTTGTTTTCGTGTTTCCACATGTTTTGCAGGTTCTGAAGAAGTGCTGAAGAGGGTGTTGACAATGCACTCATCAAGGGGGAGATTGAGAAACCATGTTGAAGAACATGTGTTTTATACTCCAGATGTGACGAGTGATTGTCAAAGAAAGTCAAATAAAAGACATGAAGACCTGCCGTGTCTAAGGCGTGTGTGACTCAGGTACACGGGCAGCAAGCGACAGCCGGGCAGAGGAGCCGCGGAGTCGGGCTGGCCCAATCCGGGTACATGGGCTAGGAGCGGCAGATGATCCACTGGTCTATTGACTGGGTTTAACTCAGGTACACGGGCGGCGAGCGATTGTTGGGCTGAGGAAGCTGCGGCGTCGGGTCGGCCTAATTCGGGTACCCGATGCGAAGACGGTGGACGCTTTGTCAGTTTCGGCGCAAAACTGACAACCTATGATTATTTTGTTTTTAGAATACTAATATTTAGTTTTTAAGTCCAGAATATTTTTATTTGTGTCACTTGATTTTTCCAAGGGTATTTTAGTAAATTCGGATTTTATTCTAGAGTCAGTGTAATTTACCCTAGGAGTAAATTAGTATTTTTCATGTATTAGGAGTCACCTATAAATAGGCCCCTACCCCCCTAGGGATAGTGTGATTGTTTCTTCAATTATCAATCTACAGTCCACGTACGGTATTTTTTCGATCTACAAAAATTTTGTCACCGCCTCTGCTTTCTCCACGGCGCGGTCGAAATGAGTACGCAGTAGGTGCGGCAGCCAGGCACCAACTTCGGCTGACTGCATCGCCACAGGCATTGGCGCTAGGCAGCGATAGCTCCAAGGCGTAGCCTCACGCCGCAGGCTACGCACGCAGCAGGAGACAGCTTTGGCGCGGGCCCCACGGTGAGCTCGGTTTTGTCCACAGCGCTGGACTTTGGCATTTTCCTCTCTGACGCAAGGGGCGGCGTCAGCGATTCAGCGCAACAGCAGTTTTTCGCAACGCAAGCAGCAACCAGCATTTGCAGCGCATGATGCCACACACAGGCACGGAAAATCAATTCGCAGCAGTGGTTTGTGTGTTGTCAAATCATAGCAGCACGCAAAAAATCAACGGCCGGTGACGAGGATTTTCACGGCACAGCAGATTTGCAGATCGACATGCAGGTTAGTTTTTAATCTTCTATTTTTCAGCAAATTAATCAAATCAATAGTTATCTAGTTTTAATTAGCATAAAAAATTATTAATTAATCTCGTGGTTAATATTTAATCTGTTAAATTTTTATTACTTATCTCGTATCATTTATTTAAGTTTTTTAATCTGCATATATAAAAAGAAAAAAATTATTAGTTGCAGTAATATTTTAGTTTTTACGTGCAATATTTTAAGTTTATTTCTGAATTAATTTTTTCAATGATCCAAGTTTTATTCATTTGATTAGTATGTTATTTCTAGACTACAATATAATATTTCATGATATATCTAGGTGTTTTTATTTACTGCGGTATTTTTTAGGCTAAACAACTTTAGTTCCTGTAATTTGCTTTGCTTATATTATTTGTCTGGCTAAGTTCGTTTGGGTGTTGGGATTAGGTCATAGTCTAGCAAGAAATTTTTAGGCTCTCATTCACCCCCCCTCTGGTCACTACTTTCGGTCCTACATCGGGGGGCGCTTCAAAGTCAGTAGCTTAGACGTTATTCCGGGGAGCGGGTTAGCAAAACCCTCAGGAGCCCATAAGGGCGATTGGAGAACTCCAATCGTCCAGTATCTGAGAGACCCTTGTCAAAGGGTTGACCGGATGGTTCGGCGACAAGCGTTTAAATTTGTGTTACTAGATGATACACTGTATTGCCAAACTATTGATGGAGTATTGTTAAAGTGTATAGACCATGAATGATCCCAGGTGGCTATGGGAGAAGTCCATGAAGGACTTTGTGGCACTCATCAGTCGGCCTAGAAAATGAGTTGGATGCTCAAAAGAGCGGGTTTCTATTGGCCGACTATGACTGAGGATTGTTTCAAGTATTATAGAGGAGGTAAAGCGTGTCAGAAGTTTGGCAATATTCAATTAGCTCCTACTTCATTACTTAATCCTATTGTCAAGCCATGGCCGTTCCGAGGTTGGGGTTTAGACTTCATCGGCCAAATTCACCCTCCTTCTTCAAAAGGGCATCAATTCGTGTTGATGGCGACAGACTACTTCACCAAGTGGAGCGAGATCGTGCCTCTCAAGAACATGACTCACAACGAGGTACTTGATTTTATCTTGAAGCATATTATACATAGATTCGGTATTCCTCAAACTCTCACTACAGATCAAGGTAGTTCATTTGTTTCTAAAGAAGTGAGAGACTTTGCCGAATATTATGGTATTAAGTTGATAAACTCTTCACCATACTATGCTTAGGCCAATGGTCAGGCCGAGTCTAGTAATAAGACTGTGATTAAGCTCATTAAGAAGAAAATTGAAGAGTTCCCTAAGGGGTGGCATGAAGTGCTTTCCGAGACACTATGGGCTTGTAGAATTGCAAAGGACAGTGCTACCAAAGTTAGTCCATATGAGTTGGTATATGGGCAAGAAGCCGTTCTGCCCGTAGAAGTATATCTTGGCTCTTTGAGAGTTCTAAAGCAAGATGGCTTATCAGTTGATGAGTATGAGACTCTTTTGAAGGATAATCTAGAAGAAAGGACCAATAAGAGATTAAGGGCTTTAGAAGCTATAGAAATAGACAAGAAGAGAGTAGCTAAAGCCTACAATAAGAAAGTTAAACCAAAATTGTTTCAAGTAGGTGACTTGGTTTGGAAGATGATTTTGCCCTTAGGCACTAAGAGCCCCAAATTTGGTAAATGGTCACCTAGTTGGGAAGGTCCTCACAAAATAGCCAAAATCGCTCCTCGCAATGTGTTGGACCAGAATCGGAGACCAGAGGGGGGTGAATGGGAGCTTTTAAAATTTCAGGCTAAAAATAGCCTTCTATTTTAATTTTGTCTTCTGCGGAACAGGCTTCGAACACACCCTTCGAATTTCTGGTTCGGAGGTATTTCACAACTCCGAAACTAGGCTTCGGAAGGAGCAAAAGTTCTAAGTCAAGAAGATTTCTCTCCACCCACAAAACCAAACCCTCAATTCTGCTAAGTCAGTGTAGGCTCCTGTAGGACCAAAAGTAGCGACCAGAGGGGGGGTGAATGGGCGCCTAAAAATTCTTTCGAATCAATGGCCTGCTCCCAACACCCAACGCACCTCAAAAGACTAAGTAGCACAGACATAAACAGATCGATCAAAACTTCACAGAAATAAATCACAGCAATCGATTGAGAGATTACTGTTCAAAGTTGTCTCCAGTAAGTTACTTGGCAAAGCCTTCAGATTCGAAGCCTGCAGATTCTAAGTCTGCTAATTCGAAGTCTACTGCAGATTCTAAGTCTGCAGATTCGAAGTCTACAGATTCGAAGTCTGAAGATTCGAAGTCTGCTGATTCGAAGTATGCAGATTCGAAGCCTGCTGATTCGAAGTCTGCTGATTCGAAGCATGTAGATTCGAAGCCTGCAGATTCGAAGTCTGCTGATTCGAAGTCTGCTGATTCGAAGTCTGCTGATTCAAAGTCTGCAGATTCGAAGTCTAATGATTCAAAGTATGCAGATTCGAAGCCTGCAGATTCGAAGTCTGCTGATTCGAAGAATGCAGATTCGAAGCCTGCAGATTCGAAGCCTGTAGATTCGAAGCCTGTAGATTCAAAGTCTGCTGATTCGAAGTCTGCTGATTCGAAGTCTGCAGATTCGAAGTCTGCTGATTCGAAGTCTGCAGATTCGAAGTCTGCTGATTCGAAGTATGCAGATTCGAAGCCTGCAGATTCGAAGTCTGCTGATTCGAAGTCTGCAGATTCAAAGTCTACAGATTCGAAGCCTGCTTCACAGAGTTGGACTTCACACAAGAAAAGGGACTTTGGCCTTGTCAACTCGATCAAAAAGCAACACAGGAAAAGCAAGGCTAAAGTACTAGCACACTGTAGCTACAGGAAAGTAGTACTACTTGCTACCAGCCACAAGAACTACTACTCTTGTGAAGAACAAACAGAAGCCACAGAGAAGCTTCTGCTTAGGAATAAATTAGTTGTGTGCAAACCGAACCAACAGAACCTTAAATAAAGTGATGCGCATGAGAATCAATAGGAATAAAAGCTTCCAAACAGTAAAGAGCCAAATGAATCTCAGGAAGAATAGGAGGTTGCCTGGCGGCGCACACAGGGAGAGAGAAAAAGCACACAGGAACAAAATGACCCAAGGGATGATTGAAAAAGTGATTTCTAGAAGGGTAGTCCAACCCTAGGGATTGGGGCCCTATTTATAGGCTGCCCAATGGCCTAGAATATTCCACCAGCCCCTTAGGGTTTTTACAGACGCTAAAATAAAGGAAAAGACTCAACTGCCTTAGGAATTTTTACAGACACGACTGACTGACTGTGGGCCTAGAGATACAGATGACTTATCCGGAAGCTAAGCTTTCGTAGCGACTACGGCTTCTCTTCTGGACAGTCCGATACAAGATCAATGGTTGTCAGTTTTGCGCCAAAACTGACAAAGCCTCCACCGACTTTGCACCAGGTACCCGGATTGGGCCAGCCCGATTCCGCAGCTCTCTTAGCCCGGCAATCACTCACTGCCCGTGTACCTGAGTCAACCCTGGTCAACAGCCCAGTGGGTCTTCTACTGCTTCTGGCCCATGTACCCGGATTGGGCCAGCCCGACTTCGCAGCCTCCTCTGCCCGACAATCGCTTGCTGCCCGTGTACCTGAGTCACACGCGGCCCATGAAACATCAGATCTTCACTCTTCTCAGTTCTCTTTGACTATCGTTGACAATGACTCATCACATCTGGAGCCATGAGGCCCACGCTATTCAGCATGGCTCCTCAATCTCCCCCTTGATGAGTGCATTGTCAACACTTCACTTCTTCTGCTCTTCAGAACCTGCGAACACATGTGGAAACACGAAAATAAAGCACAAGAAAAACAAAGAAGAAGAAAATACAGTAAAAGTTTAACCCTAATGACCAAAAAGCAGAACAAAAGCAAGAAGCGGTCATTATGGTTAACCAAAGATAAAAGCTCAGAATGAGTGCGATCTCAGAAACAGCAACAAGGATATCAAGGATATAAAAACTCCCCCTTAAACTCATATCCCAAGATTTCTCCCCTTGTTGACAAGTGAACTCATCAAGCACTCAAAAGAGACACAGATTCCCCCTGAACTGCAACTCCCCCTCAAAATATGCAATGAATGTAACTGGAGTGCAGGTGGAGTGAATAAAGCATGCTTCTTATATATGATTGACTGCAATTACAACATATAACAAGTAGAGCAAAAGACATACTGTCTAAGACACATGGCATGATCAGTGCAACAGATGATATCTAAAGAGAGTCATTAGCACGCATTTTTCAATTTTTGCAAACAAAAGCATCACCATATTTTCCAGTTAACAAGCAAGGTAAAGCATGAGATGTAGAAGCTAACCGATATCTACCAAGATAAGCATTGTCCAAAACAAAGTGCTTCAGCAAACTTGTTCTCATTTCAATTTTCAGGCTTTTTCTTTTCTCTTTTTCATTTATGCCAGGGGTTATTTGCATGTCAAACCTTATGCTGACCGACCAAGTCAAGCCTAGGACAGATCTGGACCATCAGAAGCTTAAGACATTGGTCTTGGCATATATTATACTGTCCTAGTTCATACCAAAGTGCTATGGTACGCAGTCTAGAACAATGCAATGCGACAAAGCAAACCCACCTGGATCTTTTCAAGTTATGCATAAAAGACATGTAATTTTCATTTTTTTTCTTGATTTTTCATCATTTTTACGGCACATTTCCATGTTTTAAAGCAGAAAGATGTCCAAGTTGCTTGTTTGCATCTAAGTCAGGAACTAGCTACAAGGCATGTAACAGATAGCAAGAACATTCAGCCTACGCATGCTAGTTACTAGAAGCAATGGTGATCATTTTTCAAGTTTAAAGCATAAAAAGCCATGCATATGACAGATATCAGACATATCAAGTGAACTGAAGCAAAACATGATCATCGACGAGTAATCAAAAGCATGTACCAGCTAGAATAAGTAAAGTTGTTCAATCATATAACAAAAGCAGGCTCAAAGTGTGATATGTGAATATGCAAGAGATGAACACACACAAAAAGACTCAAGAAAAGAGTAAAGAAGAAAGAAAACTGACGCAAAATATCCTAGAAAGGATACACAACACCCAAATCCCCTCTTAAACGCTCAAAGGTAGACTGATCTAGGGGTTTGGTGAAAATGTCAGCCAACTGATGATGGGTATCAACATGAACAAGGTCAATGACACCTTTCTCATATTGATCCCGCAGAAAATGAAAGCGCACATCAATATGTGAGAAACCAAGGGTTGGTTTCGGTGTTTTGTGATGAGTGATTGACAGGCTTTTTACCCTCTGTTCGAAGGGTACCTCCGAAGGGGCTTCGGAGGTGGTACCTCCGAAGGGTGTTCGGAGGTGGTTCACCGAAGGGTGTTCGGTGTTTGCTTGCTGCAGCTGTGCAGCGGAGTGTGCTCGTCGGAGGGGTCCGGCAGTACACGATGACTTGGGTCGTACCGAGGGCTTTGGTACCTTGGGCGGTACACCGGAGTGTGTACCGGAGGTTGCTAACCCGGAGAGGTCTCCGGAGTACTGGATACACTTGTCTGTTTGTCGGTGGTGCGCAGGGACTTCGGAGGTGACGGACAAGGTTCGAGCCAGGTGAACTTGGGTCAAGCGGGAGGCTTGATGCCAAGGGAGCGGGGAGCTCCGTCACGGTGGCTGCGAAGGTGGTCCGGGTCGGTCCTCGGGTCGAGGCGCGCCAGGTGAAGGCAGAGAGTGCGGAGCGTGGCTCCGGCTGAAGGTACTCCGAGACAAAGTCCTCGGATGTGAGGCACTTCGAAGGTATTCCGAATGGAGTGACTTCGGAGTTGGTGGAACTAGTCCTCTGCGGAGGCAAGGAGTTCGAAGTGTGCTCCGGAGGGAGACACTCGAAGGTGCCCAACGAAGGTCTCAGAAGTCGAGGCGCATCGAAGGCATGGTTCGGGTGAGGCTCGTCGAGGAGTGTGCTCGGGAAGAGGCACTGCGACGGAGTGCTCATGGAATGCTTCATGTGGAGGCCTTGGACGAAGGAGGGACTTCGAAGGGTGGCACTCCGAAGGTGGGGCTTCGGAGTGAGGATGACTTGTGGTACTTCGGCCATGCATGGCTTCGGTACACGGACGGACGGTGTTCGAGCTGGGAGTAGCTGCGAAGCCGTGGTGGTCCACTCCGGAGGTGGTGGTGCGAAGGCCCAAGGGGCTTTGACGGCTTCGGCTCAAAACCGTCACTGTATCGAAGGACTTCTTCGGCGGAGCGAAGGCCAACAGGCTGCAGGCTTCTCGCCGAAGCTACCGCACCCTCGCGTGCGAAGGGAGGTTCCAGAAGTCAACACTGTAAAGGCTGACACTGTCTATTCTGGAAAAGGCTGACACTGTCCCCTCTGCAGCTGACAGAGAAGCCTCCAAAATAAAGGTGGACTACCTTTTGTACCCCTTAGTTCTGAAGAGTCAAAATGATTGTAAACCCTAGGGGTAAAGTAGTCACTTCCTTAGGATGAAGCCGTGGGCTATAAATATGGGGGCTCGGTAGGTAACATTTAACACTTTGAGCATTTACTGTTGAGCTCCTGTAAACAGACCTCGTTGTATTCATCCAGAGTTCATTTTATTTTGTGTTCCTTGTTCAAGCGGCGAAGCCCTGCTTCTGTGTGCTTTTGCTTGAGCTCGCGTTGCATACCTCGCTAGTTTTTAGTTCACCGAAGCCTGTTGAGGCGAAGGGTGTTTTTCTCGCGAAGTGTGTTTTTCAGTGTGCTGTCGCTCTGTGTAACACGAGGCAAGACCTTGCTGCTTACTAGCGAAGCCCTGATCGTTTCCCGTAGTGCTTCTTGTGTCGAAGCCTTTAGCATAGTCCGTTTTGTGTGCGTGTAGACCTTCGCGTACGAAGCCCAGCACCAGTTGCTGTCGCCAAGTACTTGGTCGAAGTCCTCAGAGGGCTGTCCACTCTTGCGAAGGGTGAAGTGCGAAGCCTGCTCGAAGCACCTCGTGTGCGGAGCCTGCACTGACTTAGCAGAGTAGATTTTCGAGGGTTGTTCGTGGAGCGAAGTCTTCTTGGCTTCGAACTTTTGCTCCTGCGAAGCCTGTGTTCGGAGCTGTCGAAGTACCTCCGAACCAGACCTTCGAAGGTTGTGTTCGAAGCCTGTTCCGCAGAAGACAGAACAGAACCGAAGGCTAAGTTTTTAGCCCGAAATTTTAAAAGCTCCCATTCACCCCCCCTCTGGTCGCCGTTTCCGGTCCAACAATTGGTATCAGAGCAGGTTAAGATCACCAGTTGACCTTAACTGGTTTTGTGATCTGTTGGCGACATGGATAGAGGCAGTAAAATTCCTCTGTTCGATGGGACAGATTTTGCATACTGGAAGGTGCGCATGGAGGCTTACTTGTTAAGCCAAGGAAATGCAATTTGGGAGATTGTGGACTCACAATACTCCATCCCTGATACCCGCACCACTCAAACTGAAAAAGATCAATATATTGCCAACTCGAAGGCAAGGAACATTCTGTTCATTGGTTTGAGTCGGAGTGAGTTTGATAGGGTGCAGCACCTTAGGACTGCTAGGGAGATTTGGACAACACTCACTGTCTTTCATGAGGGCTCTGCTCAGATTAAGGCCAGGCGCCAAAGCACCTACAATCAACAGTATCAACTGTTTGTGCAGGCACCTGGTGAATCTGTAGATGCCATGTTTTCTCGCTTTGACGCGATAGTGAGTAACTTGCGCTCCAACAGGACGCTTGCTTACAGTGATCATGATAGGGCTATCAAGCTTCTCTATGCTCTTGACCGTAGCATATGGGAAGTGAAGATATCCAGCATTGAGGAGTCCACAGGCTATGACACTCTAACCTGTGATGAACTCTTTAGCAAGCTGAAGTCCACAGAGATTGCCAAGGCATCTCTTGCTGTGCACAGAAGCTCTTTGCCACAGCCATTGGCATTGGTTTCTAGCACAAGCCGTGGCACCACTGCAGAACCAAGCACATCAGGCACTTGTGTTCTTGCAGATGGTTTTGCTTTGTCCTCCCTGGTATCCGTCACAAAGGAGCAGGTGGACACTCTAGCTGATGATGAGCTTGCTCTCATTGCCCGGAGGTTCACCCGCTTTCATCATGAGAGACGGGATCAGAGGAGAAGTGGTTTTAGTGGCTGCTATGAATGTGGCGACACCTCTCACATTAAGGCCAATTGCCCCAAGGTCAAGAAGAGAGATGAGAGTGACCGCCCCAAATTCCACAAAAAGGAGAGGAAGCCCTTTGTGAAGGGCAAGCGCGGCAAGATGGCTAAAAAGGTAGCCAAGGCTGCTTCCAGAGCTTTTGTTGCTGCTCTAAGCGACATCGACACATCCTCAACTGAGGAGTCGAGCTCTGAGGAGGAGGAGTCCCCAAGGAAGGAGGACAAGAAGGACAAGAAGGGACGTGACTTCACCGGCCTTTGCTTCATGGCCGACAGCGATCACAGCGGCGATGAGCTTGACTCATCTGAGGTAAACCTATCATCTGACCAGCTTCTAATTAAATTAGATGAGCTGAATGAAGTAGTGCTTGGTCAGGATAGATTACTTGTGCAAGCCGCTAGAGAAAGAAAAGACCTTAGACTTAGGCTAGAAAATGTATCTACTGAATATGCCATGCTTAAGTCTAAATTTGATGATGCTGAATGTGAATCATGTTCTGTTGTCATGAGTGAGCTTGCTCAGTTGCGTTCTGTTCATGCTCAAACTCTTTCTGAGCTTGAGACTGCACAGAAGCAGCTTTTGGAGGTGGAGTCTAGACCTCATGAAGTTATTGATTGCATGAACTGTTCTTTATTACGCGATAGCATTAATTTACGTGATAAGCATGTTCATGATTTGGAGGCTAGATTGGAAAGGGCCGGTAGTTCTAAGGATGTGCAGCCTGTGTGTGACACATGCATTACCCTTAAGGACCAGCTAGGCACTGCTAGAGAGCGGGCTGAGAACCTCATGTCTGAAAATGAATACCTTCTTTCTGTGGTAAACAAATGCACTGAAGGAAAGGGTAGGATGGATTTGCTCTTGGCCAAGACCAAGTTGTGTGCTGACAGAGCCGGGGTAGCTCTAGGTTTGGGTTTTGAGAGGATAGCTTCAGACAGTAAAACCAAAACTGTTTTTACCTCTCCCACCACCCTAGAGAAAGAGAGAGCTCTGTTGGACACCCCATCAGCCAAAAAGCCTACCCATCCACCAAAGAAAACCACTCCTCCTGCCAAGAAAAATCCTCCCAAGAAAACCACACAGAAGAAACCCAAGGAGCCTGTGAGAGTTGCTCCTGTGACCCATGAGAGTGCCCCCAGGAGAGTGTTTCACTGTTCTTATTGTCAGCGGGCGGGTCATTTGATTGGTTTCTGTTTCCGTCGCATCAAGGATGAGCGACGTGCTCAAGCGATGAGTTACCAGGACATGCATTACCCATCTTTTGGTATGCATGAGTCTGAGTTCTACTCTCGTCCTGCTTTTGAGGCTCCTCGTGCTTCTCGGAGAGGTTTTGCTCCTCGAGGTGTTCACTATGTTCCATATAGTGGTAGACCTCGGGCGAGTATCCTTGTACCTCGTCAGAGTAGGAGACCTCGACATGCTTTGCGTTCTTTGCATGTAGGTAGACCTCACACTTTGCATCATTCTGATTTTTATGTGCGTAGACCGTCTACTTTTACTGTGCCTACTACTCGTGTCACTCAGTGCTGGATGCCTCGTCATTATTTTACTCACCCCAGCACTGAGCGATCGAAACGTTCTTATCATGTGTAGGCGATAGATCGAGGCTTGGAGGGCACGTGGATCATGGACTCCGGTTGTTCGCGCCACATGACCGAAGATGCAGCTTGGTTCTCCAGCCTCACCACAACCAAGCAAAGGGAACATATCACCTTCGGAAACAATCGAAGGAGTAGAGTGAAAGGTAAAGGTGTGGTAAGAATTAACACGAACTTCACTCTCAAAGATGTTGCTTTGGTTGAGAACCTGGGATACAATTTGTTGTCTGTATCTCAGTTGCTTGATGAGGGATTCGAAGTGCGATTTCATCGCGATACTTCGCAAGTGCTCAATTCTGATGGCGTTGTGGTGTGTAAGATCTTTAGGGTTGGGAGAGTTTTTGGAGCTGATTTTTCAGAGTCGTCTGGTTCTTCTCATTGTCTTGTTGCACATTCGACTTCTGAGCTTTGGAAGTGGCATAGGAGACTAGGGCATATGAGCTTTGAGTTGCTCGCTCGTCTTAGCGCCCTAGGCCTGATCCGAGGATTGCCCAAGCTCAAATTTGAGAAGAATTTAGTTTGTGCTCCCTGTCGACATGGAAAAATGATTGCCGCTTCGCATTCGCCAGTCACCACAGTGATGACTGAACAGCCCGGAGAACTTCTCCATATGGACACTGTAGGTCCCTCTCGGGTTAGTTCTTTAGGCGGCAAGTGGTATGTTCTAGTAATTGTCGACGATTTCTCTCGCTACTCTTGGGTCTTCTTTCTTGCCAGCAAGGACGAAGTGTTTTCACACTTTCGGAGCTTGGCTTTGAGACTTTTCACTGAACTTCCTGGTGCATTAAAATTCATTCGAAGCGATAATGGCACCGAGTTCAAAAATAGTCTCTTTGTTGACTTTTGCATGGAGCATGGCATAGAACATCAATTCTCTGCTCCGCGGGTTCCTCAACAGAATGGTGTTGTTGAGAGGAAAAACCGCACTTTGGTTGAGATGGCTAGGACGATGCTTGATGAGCACAAGGACTCCTAGAAAATTCTGGGCTAAAGCCATGAACACTGCTTGTTACATCTCAAAGCGAATCTTCTTGCGCTCAATTTTAAATTTGACATCTTATGAGCTGCGTTTTGGGAGACAGCCTAAGGTTACTCATCTTCGAGTTTTTGGTTGTCGCTGCTTTATCCTAAAACGTGGTAATTTGGATAAATTTGAGTCGCGATCTTCTGACGGGATCTTTTTGGGTTATACTACTCATGGTCATTCCTATCGTGTTTATAACTTGGAAACTAACACTGTCATCGAGTCATGTGATGTGACTTTTGATGAATCAACCCCCTCTGTTAGTTCTGCTTTTGAACAGGCAAATGAACACGACATGGAACAGACCTTATTCGAAGAAGAAGATCCCGGAGAACTCGAGGATGTTCCCCTACTACCCTCGACATCAACCCCCGAAGCTGACCCCGCTTCAACTACTTCGGCACAAGGTCCCGAAGCGACTACCTCAACATCGGTCATCTTGGACCACTCCAACGCACAAGTTGAGGGGGAGACTGCATCCCGCCGCGAGGCTCCACATCATGTCCAAAGGATGCACCCTCCCGAGCAGATCATTGGTGAGCTTGATCAAAGGGTAACTCGTTCTCATGCCCATTTCACTAATGCTGCTTTTGTTGCTTCTTTCGAGCCCTTAGATGTTAGTCATGCACTTTCTGATTCTAGTTGGATCAATGCCATGCATGAGGAACTTGAAAATTTTGAGAGAAACCAAGTCTGGACTTTAGTAGATCCTCCACCAAATGTTCATTTCATTGGAACAAAATGGATTTTCAAAAATAAACAAGGGGAGGATGGGACTATAATTAGAAACAAGGCTAGACTTGTAGCTCAGGGCTTTTCTCAACTAGAAGGGATTGATTTTACTGAAACTTTTGCACCTGTTGCTCGCCTTGAGGCCATTAGGATTTTGCTTGCCTTTGCGACATCCCGGGGATTCAAACTCTATCAAATGGATGTCAAAAGTGCTTTTCTTAATGGCTTCATAGGTGAAGATGTTTATGTAAAACAACCCCCTGGTTTTGAAAATCCCAAGTACCCACATAAAGTCCTTAAACTTCATAAGGCTCTTTATGGACTCCAGCAGGCCCCTCGGGCGTGGTATGATAGACTTAAGTCTTTTCTGCTTGAGCGAGGGTATTTGATGGGCTCTGTTGATAAAACTTTGTTTACTCTCAAGCATGGCAAAGATTTCCTCCTAGTTCAGATTTATGTGGATGATATCATCTTTGGTGGCTCTTCTCATGCTTTAGTTGCCGAGTTTGCAGATACCATGAGCAGGGAATTTGAAATGTCGATGATGGGTGAACTCACCTTTTTCCTTGGTTTGCAAATCAAGCAAAGCAAACAAGGTACCTTTGTCCACCAGACAAAGTACACCAAGGACCTGCTCAAAAAGTTCGACATGTCCGATGCGAAGCCCCTCGCCACTCCAATGGCTACATCTGTAGCATTGGACCCTGACGAAGATGGAGAAGCCGTAGATCAGAAGGAGTTCCGAAGCATGATCGGCTCCCTCCTCTACTTGACTGCCACGAGGCCAGACATACACTTCGCAGTATGTCTGTGCGCTCGTTTTCAGGCTTCACCACGAGCTTCGCACCGCCAAGCGGTAAAGCGCATCCTAAGGTATCTCAAACACACCCTTGAATTTGGCATATGGTATTCATCGTCTTCATCTTTATGTCTTAGAGGCTATTCAGATGCGGATTTTGCTGGGTGTAGAATTGATAGGAAGAGTACCTCTGGTACTTGTCATTTTCTGGGTACATCTCTGGTTTGCTGGTCTTCCCGCAAACAGTCTAGTGTTGCACAATCGACTGGCTGAGGCTGAATATGTTGCTGCAGCTAGCTGTTGCTCTCAGATTTTGTGGATGGTTTCCACTTTGCGGGAATTTCGGGTTAGATTATAAAAGTGTTCCACTTTTCTGTGATAACACTAGTGCTATTTGTATTGCAAACAACCCGGTTCAGCACTCCAGAACCAAACACATTGATGTACGGTATCATTTTCTCAGAGATCACAATGAGAAGGGTGATATTGAACTTCAATATGTTGATACCCAACACCAGCTTGCCGATATTTTACAAAACCCCTCGATGCTTCTCGATTTGCTTACTTGCGTGGGGAACTTGGCATTTGTCACCCTTACGGCATTTTGTGAGGGGGAGCTGATTTTAATTGTCTTGCATATGCTCATTATGTGTGGAATTGCACTTACATCTTTTGCTATTATATGCCTGCTTTTAATTCAAAGAAATCATGTCAGCTCAGCTCTATGAAATATGTCTGGAACATTGATTGTGCATGATGTTTTATTTTCTCAAATCAAAACATGCTCACTGCTCAATCGTGTATCTAGCTTGTTTAGGCAGGACTGCTTTTAGCTATCTTTTATCTACTTGACAGCAAGACACTGTTCCTTGGATGCTAAAATTTGCAACTTGAAAAATTGTGGTCGTTATTCATGGATATTTATCAAAATATTTCATTCATCTGAATCAAAATCAAAAATCCATGATTTTTCTGGTTTAAATGAAAAGATCCAGGAGGGTTTGTTTGTCGCACTACTCTATTCTAGACTGCTTACCATTGCACTTTGGTCTGAACTGGGATAGTGTAGTGTATGCCATAATCACCGCCTTAAGCTTCAGATGGATTTCATGCCTAGGCTTGGCCTGATTGGAAAGTATAAGGTGGACAAACAAATAACCCCTGGCATTAAGAAAAGACCAACAAAATTAATTAATCATCAAGTTTGCTCTCAAAGCTCCTTTTTGAACAAGACTTGTCTGTCTAGGGTAGAAATTGTTAGCTTTGCGCAGTCCTTGCCTTCACATGTCTAGCTGCTATGATTAAGTGGTGATGCTTTTATCTTAAACTGACAAAATCACATGCCATCATCTTGTTTCACAGAATGTTAACTTGAGCTGAGCACATGAACATTGGTATTACTGTTGGCATATTTTTGCATTATATGTCTTTGCAATTCTGCTCATTTCGAAGCTTTGCATCTTTTACATGCTCCTTGATGCTTGCATTGCCAAAGGGGGAGAGGTTTGCTATGTTCTCTGCCGCAAGAAGGCATAATTTTAAAGGGGGAGAGATCTTTGACATAAAGAGGGAGAAAATTTTGCTCAACTCAGGGGGAGTTTTTTTATCAAAGGGGAGATTTGCCAAAAGGGCTTTTACTCTTTTACAAAGGGGGAGAAAAATTCTTTTATCAAGTGACATGCTTTGGCTCTTTTCTGAGTTTTTATGGTCACTTGTGTGCTGAAAGCTTTTCATTTTTCTTGAAAGTTGATTTGGTTGTCAATGCACTCATCAAGGGGGAGATTGAGAAACCTAGGGTTGGTTTCGGTGTTTTGTGATGAGTGATTGACAGGCATTTTACCCTCTGTTCGAAGGGTACCTCCGAAGGGGCTTCGGAGGTGGTACCTCCGAAGGGTGTTCGGAGGTGGTTCACCGAAGGGTGTTCGGTGTTTGCTTGCTGCAGCTGTGCAGCGGAGTGTGCTCGTCGGAGGGGTCCGGCAGTACACGATGACTGGGTTCGTACCGATGGCTTCGGTACCTTGGGCGGTACACCGGAGTGTGTACCGGAGGTTGCTAACCCGGAGAGGTCTCCGGAGTACTGGATACACTTGTCTGTTTGTCGGTGGTGCGGAGGGACTTCGGAGGCGACGGACAGGGTTCGAGCCGGGTGAACCTGGGTCAAGCGGGTGGCTTGATGCCAGGGGAGCGGGGAGCTCCGTCACGGTGGCTGCGAAGGTGGTCCGGGTCGGTCCTCGGGTCGAGGCGTGCCAGGTGAAGGCAGAGAGTGCGGAGCGTGGCTCCGGCTGAAGGTACTCCGAGACAAAGTCCTCGGAGGTGAGGCACTTCGAAGGTACTCCGAATGGAGTGACTTCGGAGTTGGTGGACCAAGTCCTCTGCGGAGGCAAGGTATTCGAAGTGTGCTCCGGAGGGAGACATTCGAAGGTGCCCGACGAAGGTCTCAGAAGTCGAGGTGCATCGAAGGCATGGTCCGGGTGAGGCTCGTCGAGGAGTGTGCTCGGAGTGAGACACTGCGACGGAGTGCTCATGGAATGCTTCATGCGGAGGCCTTGGACGAAGGAGGGACTTCGAAGGGTGGTACTCCGAAGGTGGGGCTTCGGAGTGAGGTTGTCTTGTGGTGCTTCGGCCATGCATGGCTTCGGTACATGGACGGACGGTGTTCAAGCTCGGAGTAGCTGCGAAGCTGTGGTGATCCACTCCGGAGGTGGTGGTGCGAAGGCCCAAGGGCTTTGACGGCTTCGGCTCAAAACCGTCACTGTATCGAAGGACTTCTTCGGCGGAGCGAAGGCCAACAGGCTGCAGGCTTCTCGCCGAAGCTTCCGCACCCCTCGCGTGCGAAGGGAGGTTCCAGAAGTCAACACTGTAAAGGCTGACACTGTCTGCTCTGAAAAAGGCTGACACTGTCCCCTCTGCAGCTGAGAGAGAAGCCTCCAGAATAAAGGTGGACTACCTTTTGTACCCCTTAGTTCTGTAGAGACAAAACGAATGTAAACCCTAGGGGTAAAGTAGTCACTTCCTTAGGATGAAGCCGTGGGCTATAAATATGGGGGCTCGGTAGGTAACATTTAACACTTTGAGCATTTACTATTGAGCTCCTGTAAACAGACCTCGTTGTATTCATCCAGAGTTCATTTTATTTTGTGTTCCTTGTTCAAGCGGCGAAGCCCTGCTTCTGTGTGCTTTTGCTTGAGCTCGCGTTGCATACCTCGCTAGTTTTTAGTTCACCGAAGCCTGTTGAGGCGAAGGGTGTTTTTCTCGCGAAGTGTGTTTTCCAGTGTGCTGTCGCTCTGTGTAACACGAGGCAAGACCTTGCTGCTTACTAGCGAAGCCCTGATCGTTTCCCGTAGTGCTTCTTGTGTCGAAGCCTTTAGCATAGTCCGTTTTGTGTGCGTGTAGACCTTCGCGTACGAAGCCCAGCACCAGTTGCTGTCGCCAAGTACTTGGTCGAAGTCCTCAGAGGGCTGTCCACTCTTGCGAAGGGTGAAGTGCGAAGCCTGCTCGAAGCACCTCGTGTGCGGAGCCTGCACTGACTTAGCAGAGTAGATTTTCGAGGGTTGTTCGTGGAGCGAAGTCTTCTTGGCTTCGAACTTTTGCTCCTGCGAAGCCTGTGTTCGGAGCTGTCGAAGTACCTCCGAACCAGACCTTCGAAGGTTGTGTTCGAAGCCTGTTCCGCAGAAGACAGAACAGAACCGAAGGCTAAGTTTTTATCCCGAAATTTTAAAAGCTCCCATTCACCCCCCCTCTGGTCGCCGTTTCCGGTCCAACAACTACAATATTCCAGTTCAGACCAATGTGCAATGGTAAGCAGTCTAGAATAGGGTAGTGCGACAAACAAACCCACTTGGATCTTTTTAACTTAAAGCATACAAATCATGGAATTTTGATTTTAACCAAGTGAACCAATTGTTTGGTACTTTATGAATATCCATGAAAATTGAGAACAAATTTTCAAGTTGCAATTTTTAGCATCCAAAGAAATGTGTCTTGCTATCAAGCAGATAAAAGATAGCTAAAGCAGTCCTGCCTAAACATGCTAGATTCAAGACTAAGCAGTGAGCATGATTTGATTTTGAAAATAAAACACCATGCACATGAATGTTCCAGATGAATTAAAAAGAGCTGAGCTGACATGATTTCATGAATTATAAGCAGGCATATAAGTGCAACATATGTAAACGCAATTTCAACACAATTAGACAAAGGCACATCCACCTAAAACAGCTCCCCCTCACAAAATGCCGTAAGGGTGACAAATGCCAAGTTCCCCACGCAAGTAAGCAAAACGAGAAGCATCGAGGGGTTTTGTAAAAATGTCGGCAAGCTGGTGTTGGGTATCAACATATTGAAGTTCAATATCACCCTTCTCATTGTGATCTCTGAGAAAATGATACCGTACATCAATGTGTTTGGTTCTGGAGTGCTGAACTGGGTTGTTTGCAATACAAATAGCACTAGTGTTATCACAGAAAAGTGGAACACCCTTATAATCTAACCCGAAATCCCGCAAAGTGGAAACCATCCACAAAATCTGAGAGCAACAGCTAGCTGCAGCAACATATTCGGCCTCAGCCGTCGATTGTGCAACACTAGACTGTTTGCGGGAAGACCAGCAAACCAGAGAAGTACCCAGAAAATGACAAGTACCAGAGGTAGTTTTTCTATCAATTCTACACCCAGCAAAGTCCGCATCGGAATAACCTCGAAGACATAAAGATGAAGACGCTGAATACCATATGCCAAATTCAAGGGTGTGTTTGAGATACCTTAGAATGCGCTTTACCGCTTGGCGGTGCGAAGCTCGGAATAACCAACTCCGAAGTCACTCCATTCGGAGTACCTTCGAAGTGCCTCGCCTCCGAGGACTTTGTCTCAGAGTACCTTCGGCCGGAGCCACGCTCCGCACTCTCTGCCTTCACCTGGCACGCCTCGACCCGAGGACCGACCCGGACCACCTTCGCAGCCACCGTGACGGAGCTCCCCGCTCCCCTGGCATCAAGCCTCCCGCTTGACCCAGGTTCACCTGCTACGAACCTTGTCCGTCGCCTCCGAAGTCCCTGTGCACCACAGACAAGCAGACAAGTGTATCCAGTACTCCGGAGACCTCTCCGGGTTAGCAACCTCCGGTACACACTCCGGTGTACCACCCAAAGTACCGAAGCCTTCGGTACAAACCCAGTCATCGTGTACTGTCGGACCCCTCCGACGAGCACACTCCGCTGCAACAGCTGCAGCAAGCAAACACCGAACACACTTCGGTGATACCACCTCCGAACACCCTTCGGAGGTCCAACCTCCGAAACCCCTCCGGAGGTACTCCCCTCCGAACACCCTTCGGAGGTACCCTTCGAACAGAGGGTAAAAAGCCTGTCAATCACTCATCACAAAACACCGAAACCAACCCTTGGTTTCTCAAAATGTTTCTCCAAAATCAACCCCCTCAACTTGAGTATACCCTTGAGCCACAAGTCTAGCCTTGTTTCTCACTATAGCCCCATCCTCTCCCTGTTTGTTTTTGAAAATCCATTTAGTTCCAATGATATGAATGTTAGGGGGTGCATAAACAAGAATCCAAACTTGATTTCTATCAAAATTTTCATGTTCCTCATGCATTGCATTGATCTAGCTTGCATCAGACAAAGCATGACTAACATCTAATGGTTCAAAATTTGCAACAAAAGCAGAATCAACGAAGTGAGAATGAGATTGGGTTACTCTTTCATTTAGCTCGCCCATGATCTGTTCAGGAGGATGCATTCTCTAAATGCGAAGCGGTGCTTCTCTTTACGACAAAATCTCCCCCTCA